>CM065430.1:68903750-69577500 GCA_033030585.1 Hippophae rhamnoides | reverse complement strand
TTCCCAGGAAGTAGTGCATCAATCCTAGATCTGTCATATTGAATTCTCTCATCATTGAGTTTTTGAACTCATCCAACATTTCTTGATTGTTTCCTATATTGATTATGTCATCAACATAGAGTGACATATTATAATTTTAACTCTAGTTCCAACCTTAGTGTACAATGTATATTCTAAGGGACATTTCCCAAAACCTAACTTGGCAAATTAAGTGTTGATTCTGTTGTACCATGCCTGTGAAGCCTACATCAGGCCATATAGTGTTTTCTTCAACTTTAGCACTTTTATTTCTTTTCCCTTGTGAAAAAACCCAGGAGGTTGTTCAACATAAACCTCTTCTTGTATTTCAAAAGAAAACTTTACATCCATCTATAGAATCTTCCAAGATTTCTTGGCAGCCAAGGATATGAGCATCCTTATGGTATCATGTCTTGCTACAGGTGTAAAGACTTCATTTTAGTCTATACCATATTTATTATTGTATCATTTATCCACCAAACGGGATTTATACTTATCAACCTCTCCTTTTTCATTCACATTATTTTTTAGCACACATTTTACCCCAATATGCTTCTACCCTTTAGGTAAATCAGTGAGCTTCCAAGTGTTATTCTTTTCAATTGATAGTATCTCACTGTCCATTGCCTCCTTCCATTTATCTTTCTTTACGGATTCATCAAAGGTGATGGGATCATTGCCAACAAACAAGGCAAAGTTTGCAGTGTCTTCATTTGAACCACTGAAATTTGTCTCATAATCCATCATCCAATAAGGCCTTTTCAATGTTTGAGGGTTTCTCATAATATAAACCTTTTCTTCCTCATCACTTTGAGTTGATGTGTAAGCTTGAGGCTCCTGTGGTGATATTATTGGTTGAGGAATTTGAGTCTCAATCACCTGAGTTGTCCTGTCATCATCTGCTTCACTTTCCACCAGCACATTCTTTAGTGTTTCTGGTTGTTTTCCCCAATTTCACCTTTTTTCCTCATCAAACACCACGTCACAACTTATCACTATCTTTCCTGAAACTGGATTAAACAATTTATATGCTTTTGACAATTCACTTACCCCTAGGAACATACATTTCTCACTTTTGTTATCCATATTTTTGCTTCTCTAGTAAGGTATGTGTGCATATACTATGCAACCAAATACCATGAAATGATCTACAATAGGCTTCTTTCCATTCCATGTTTCTTATGTGGTCATGTTCTTAACAAAAAATGCTGGACTTCTATTAAGAATGTGAACTTTCCAAAAGATAACTTTTGGCTCAAAAGTTTTAGAACATGTCCTGTTGCATGTAAGATCTTTACCATATTGACTATGGTACAATTCTTCCTCTCATATACACCATTTTTATGGTGTATAAATTATGGTCAGTTGACTTCTAATTCCCTTCTCATTATAGAATTAAGAAAACTCCTTAGAACAAAATTCTCCTCCTTGTTATGTTCTTAGAAATTTGATCATTTTCTCTGTCTGTATCTCCACTAAAGTAGTGAAGCTTTTGAAAGCTTCATAAGCTTTTGAATTTTCCTATAAAAATACACCTAAACTTTTCTATTGTAGTCATCTATGAAGATTATGAAGAATATTTTACCTCCATTAGATGCAGGTTACATTGGACTACAAATATCTGAGTGAATCAACTCCAGGATCTTGGGAGCTCTAGTTGATTTTCTCGAGTGAAATATATCACAGTCATGTTTCCCTGTGATGCAGTTTTCATATGTTGTCGAAGAAGGAGTTTTGATTTCAGGTAACCCTTCCACCATGTGCTTCTCTTTTAGGGTACTGAAGCCGTTGAAATGAAGATGCACATATCTCTCATGTCATCTTCATACTAAAACATTTTATTTTTCCATCAAACATGTTTGCACTAATTTAATTTTGAGAGGGAAGAGTTGATTTCTTGTCATCTACACCATTGCATGAAAGGCCATCAACAAAGTATATTCATCTTTCTCCTTTCCCTTTTTTACAAAGTTAGATCTCTCATTCTTTTCCTTGGTCATTTTCATGTAACATTCATTTTTGTAATGGCGTAAGTTTCCATATCTATAACATTCAACCTTTGATTTGTCGAATGTCCCTTCTTGTTGTTTTGATCGTCATCCCTTCGAGTTTGAGACGATGATTTAGTTCCTTCTCTACTCCATTCATCGTCTTCATCTTTTCTGTGGTTTCTTTTGTAAGAGTGTTGTCCTCGACCTCTTCCATGTCCATCACGGCCTCTACCTCTTCTTCTTAAGTTTGAAGATTCATCAAAGGTGGAAACTTTCAGTGCCTTCATTTCTTCAACTGCACTAGTCCCATTAATTCTTTGCTCATGCATGAGCAAGGAACTCTGCAATTCATTTATGGACATATTTTCAACTATATTAGATTCCTCAATTGAGCAGACCATATAATCAAACTTTAGAGTCAAGGACCTTAAAATTTTCTCAACTACAATGTCATTTGTGGTTTTCTCACTATGATGATGCATCTTGTTTGTCATTGGCATCACTTTTCCAAAGTAATCAGTTATTATTTCTCCTTTCTTCATATGAAGAGTTTCAAAATCTCTTATTAGAGTTTGAAGTTGTTCTCACTTCACTCTATTGAAGACCCAGTACTTCTTTTTCATGGAGTCCCAGATGTCCTTAGTCGTTTCCTTCCTAAGGATTGTCTCTAAAATGGACCTGTCGATTGCTTGAAATAGGAAATTCCTTACCTTCAGGTCCTTCAATTTCAGTGCATTAATTCTTTGCTTCTGTTGAGCAGAAATTTCTAAATACTCATCAAACTCTCCAATCCCAGTTTCTATAAGATCCTAAAATTTCATTGGATCTTAAGAAAATTTCCATTAGCATATTCCAGTGATCGTAATGACCATCGAATATAGGAATAGTTGGTTTGACAAAACTGCCATTTTTCGTAGCCATTTTTCTGTCGCAAGTCTTTGGCTTGCTATTTTTTTAATTCAAGCCCCTACACGGCTCTGGTACCAGATGTTAGGTAAGTATTATAAAAATTTCTCTTGTTTTTTTCAATTTCTTAAAGATTGAATTCACACAAATTTGAGGGTAAGAAACAATTTTTCTCATACATTTTCTACTACTGATTATATGAATATATAGAAATAAACTGCTAAATATTTAAGCAATTTTTCATGGGCAAACTGCAAGCCCACTACACGGTTTCAATGAGTAGAGAACATATTCACACCAATCTTGAAAACTAGTGATATTTTATGACTGAAACAAACCCTAAATTTAAGGTAGTAGCAACGACTACTTCCAACAAACTTGAGTTGGGAAAAGTAGTATCGATGATAGCAAAGTTGTAAAAAAAACACGTAATTAGCTAGTACATGTCATATAAGTTACAAGTGTTAACTTAACTTTTTATAAAGTTATAGATTAGTATGGAAACTAATGAGAATATATTATTGATACCTTATTTTAGCTAATGATATATTAGTGATCTTTTTTTAAAGAAATATTTAGAAAATGTGCAATAGAAGGCATGTGACAATTGGTAATTATACCACTTTTCTTTTTTAATTTTTTTATTACTCTTTTATATTGATCAAACTTAATCAAATTAATATTTTTACAATCATTTTATACTAAATTGTACCATTTTTAAAAAGAAAAAACTTCTAATATATTTCTAAAAAACATTATATTTTGTATATCTTTCTTTAAGTTAAGGTACCAACCAACAATTACCCTTCCTCGATAAGTTACCCAATTTAAGGGAGCATATAAATGCAACTATGACTTCTGAATTAGATTTGGATTGTTCAGTAAAGGACTGCCACTATCTAGCAATTAGTGATCTGCTATGTTACTTGTTAACTTTCGGTAGAATTTACGAGACAAGAAATAGTATGAATGCTAATTGGTGTACATTGGTTGAAATCAATAAATCTAATGTGCAAGTAAATATCTGCAGCTTAACAAGGGCATTGAGTTACTTATACTGAACTATTTTTATTCAAGCTTAAAAGAGAAGAAAGTATTTTTATTCATTTATTTATTTTAATAATTTTATGTATTTAGATTTTTGATATATTTTAATTTATTTTAAACTTAAAATTTTTGAAAATTATTTACATGTACATGAAATATATATATACTATAAAATATATTTTTATATGTATATAATGTATAATGGGTTTATTAATATTTATTATTATATATATGTATAAAATATTTATTATTATTAATTACATGAATTTATATATATATATATATATATTATTGTTAATACTTAATGTTATTATGAGTTTATTATTAATTGTTTGATTTTTATGTATTTATTTTTATATGATGTTTTGATAGATATTATAATAATTAGAGAATTCATATATAATAATATCTGAAATATATTGGTCGGATACATATTTAATATGGTTAATGTCATCAATAGAAAATAGTCAAATTTTGAATGTCAAAGTATAGAATTGAGCAAGACTACATTTCTACAGTTAAAATTTTCTTGAAATTTGCTCGTAAAAATAGTAATAATAAAATTAGTATGATTCGATATCAATGTGTTAAATGTAAAAATGATAAATTTTATGATGTTGACAAGGTTAAGTATCACCTTATCCGTAGTGGTATTCTTTTGAGTTATAAATGTTGGTATTATCATGAAGAAAATATTGATAATACTCACGGAGAAGAGATAAATAAGAATGTGAGTGAATTATATACATTTTATCATAATATACAGACAGAAAATATGTTTCATCTTCTAGAAGCCAAAAAAATGTTGTATCTAGAGTGCAAGAAATACATTAAAATGTCGGGATTAGTTCATTTGTACAATATCAAGACAAAAAAATGTTTTTTTGACAAGGGATTCATAGAATTACTAAATGTACTAAGAGATATGTTTCTTGAGGATATTGAATTTCCATCCTCAATGTATGAAGTGAAGAAATATTTTAGTCAATTTCGCATGAAATATCATAAGATTCATATTTGTCTAAATGATTGCATTCTTTATAGAAAAGAATATATAAGACATTATATGATATTCCGAAGTATAAAGAATTAAGATAGAAGCATGCTACAAATGATACAACACCTAAGAAAGGTATGCCCGCAAAGATTCTTTGGTACTTTCCTCCAATTCCTCGCTTTCAAATGTTGTTCAAAAGTAAAGAGACCTCAAAGATGTTGACTTGGCATTCAGATAATCGATCTGATGATGGAATGCTATGTCATCCTTATGATTCTCCAAATTGAAAAGTAGTAGATAATTTAACCCCTCAATTTGCATCTGATTTGCGCAATCTTCATATTGCCATTGCTACTGATGAAATTAATCCACATAGTTCTCTTAATAGTAGATATAGTTGTTGGTCAATAATTATGGTAACATACAACCTTCCTCCTTAGTTGTGTATGAAATAAAAATTCATGATATTAACATTATTGATCTCAGGACTGAAACAAACTGGAGTTGATTGTGATATATATTTGTAGCCTTTGATAGATGATTTAAATATGTTGTGGAATGATGGTGTAAATATTTACGATGCACATGAAGAATAATACTTTAACTTGATAGGGGTCCTTTTTTGGACAATTAATGATTTTTCTACCTATGAGAACTTATCAAAACATGCAAAAAAATATTATATGGGATTCCCTATTTTATAGTGATGACACTTATGCAACTTATCTTGTTCACAGACAAAAGATGTCTTATAGAAGACATAGAAGATTTTTGCCATCTGGACACAAGTTTAGACACCAAAAGAAACCATTCGATGGTGAATAAGATCATAATCCTACACCAAGATCTTTGCGAGGTGTTGAGATATTATTGCAATTAAATAGTATGACATTAAAATGATATGGAAATATGAAAAAAAGAATATTCACTGATAGATGGAAATGAAATAGGTCAACTAATAAAAGGGGTGAAGAGGAAAATGTTACTAAATTAGTAAATCATGGTTGTTTGAATAAAAAATCAATATTTTGGGAATTACCTTATTGAAAAGACCTATACATTCATCACATCTTAGATGCCATGCACATTGAGAAAAATGTATGTGAGAGATTGATTGGTACATTACTTAATATACTTGGAAAAATGAAGGATGGGATTAAAGCAAGATTGGATTTAAAGAAAATGGGCATGCAACCTGAATTCGCACCAAGGGTGGAAAATGATAAGAATCAAAATACTTGCCACCAACATCATATACAATGTCAACAAAAGAGAATGATGTGTTTTGTAAATGTTTGGCGGGTGTGAAAGTTCCTGATGGTTACTCATCCAACTTAAGAAATTTTGTGTCTATCACTGATAAGAAACTTTATGGATTGAAATCACATGACTTTCATATCTTAATGCAACAGTTATTACCAATTGCTATTAGGTCAATTCTTCCAAAACATGTTCGATTATCAATAATTCATCTTTGTTCATTCTTCAATACAATATTCAAGAAATCTATATCAATTGGTGAGTTAAACTCTTTATAGAAAGATGTTGTGAAGAATTTGTGTCTACTTGAAAAATATTTTCCATCTTCTTTTTTGATATAATGATTCACTTGTTTGTTCATTTAGTTCAAGAGATTCAATTGTGTGGTCCTACTTACTTAAGGTGGATGTGTTCTTTTGAAAGATTCATGCAAGTCCTTAAATGATATGTAAATAATAGAAATCGACCTGAAAGATGCATGGTGGAATGTTACATTGCTGAAGAGGCCATTGAGTTTTGTTATGAACACTTTAGTGATTGCACTAAAATTAGGAATCCAATGCACAAGTTGTTCTTAGAACGTCACATGATCCAAGTAGTTAACACTATGCTTGGTGAAAGTAAGAAATGTTTTATTGATCGCACTCGATGGGAAAAAGCACACCGAATCATTTTGGTAAAGAATAATGAGGCATAACCATACACAGGTTAAGTGATAACAGATTCAACATTTTTATTTAAAATAAAATTATTTTTTATTTAACTATTAATGATACATAATTGATATATCTTGAATAAAATTATAGAATACATTTAAAAATTTTGAAGATCGATCCTCGTTATAAAAAAGGAGGAGAAAAATGATTGTATGATGACCATAAGCGAGAGCTTATTATTTGGTTTCGCAAACATGTAAGTGTCACATACAAGAATTCATTAGTACTTCTACATAATGTTCTAAAAATTTGTTTTAAACACATTTCATGTTGCTATATGCATAGATTCGAGTTGAACTCAACAAACCTAATCATAAAATAACAGAAATTTTAGAATGGCTTGCACATGGTTCAAAATTTGATATCAAAACATATTCTAGTTTCATAATTGATGGATTGAAGTTCGTGAGTCAAGTATGGGACAAAGTCCGAGTAAATCAGAATAGTGGTGTGAATATGGATGCAAAAACTAGGAAATTTACCAGTTCAAAATATGATAATCCTGTACTTTCTCATATAACATATTATGATATAATTTAAGAATTTTGGGAACTCGATTATGTGCTCTTCCATGAAATAGTATTCTTGTGTGATTGGGTCAAAGATGTTATCAATGTTGGATATAAAATAGAAGATTTTGGATTTACTCTTGTAAATTTATCCAAGATAAGTCACACTGATTATCCTTTCATGTTAGCACTTCATGTAAAACAAGTATTTTACGTGAGCAATCAAAATGACACAAGATGATATGTTGTGTTAATGCCTCCACAAAAAAAGTTCTACATTTTTATGCTTTAGAAGACGATAACATGTTTGATACATTATCCAATATTAGTCATTTATCAAACAAATTGCCTAAAGTATGTGATGATATAGTTGATGACGATGATTCTTTATCATAGACTCAAAGTGATTGTGAAGGAATATATATATATATATATATATATATATATATATATATATATATATATGATCAACAACCGAATTAAACATAATGTATGTTCTATATTATTCTAATAAATCTTGTTTATATATGTGGAGTTAAAATTTTCAATTAATTTCTATTTCATCATTATTTGTAGATATTTCATAGATCCTAGGGTACTAGAGATTGTAGATCCAAAAGATCCATTGGGGCATTTGAAAAGAAGGGGTTAGGCTAATATACTTGATGTTCCATTTAACCCAAATGATAGAATACCCATTCACTTTGATGCTACTAATAATCCATTAGGAAAAAATAGCCAACAATTGAAATTTTCTATTGGTAGACTTGTGAAATCAAGTATACCAATCAATATAAATGATTGTCTTATGGTTGACGATGTTGAAAAGTTTAAGATATGGAAAACCATTTATGCAAGTATTTTTTATTTTATAACTAATTACATATATTATAGAATCGTTTTAAAGTCCTTGATACTTGGAAGAACAAGTAATACAAGATTGCAAATAAGGCATGAAAGGAATACAAAACTTCCAAATTGGCCTGAAATTATGTGTTTCTATACTTGGAGCCACTTAATGAAGAAGAACTATACAAAATCCTTGAAGAACACCCCTGGATTGAACTCCAAGTATGAAAAGACTTTATGGATTATAGATTTATGGATGATTTTCAAATCATTAGGGAAAAACATTAGAATATACAAATGCAGAATATTCTTCTTAATAGTATTGAGAGATCATCAAATCCTGAAATTTATATAGGAAGCTGAATTGGGTAGATCAGTTACCCGATCTGAATTATATATAGCAACAAAGACCCCCAAAATGAAGAAGTCAATACTAATGACTAAACGAGGAGAAGAACAACTCAATAAGTTGGTTAGTAATTTAACTTGATAAAAAGTCCTTATGATTTTTGCATATTGATGTAAAAATGTATGATATGTTTTTTTTACTTTTTTTACTTTATTATTTGTAGAGAGTTGTTCAAAAACAAATAGCCAGGGGTGAAATACTCAAACAGTCAGGGAGAGATGCGATATATCATGCATTTGGACGCAATCATCCTAGTCGTGTTAGGAGAGGAAGCAAATATGATGATTACATGAAATTTTTTAATATTCTAAAACAAAAGCCTCAGATGGTGAGTAAGGAGAAGTGTTGTGAAATTGAAGAAGAATTTAGCTCTTTTAAGACCTTAGTATTAAGTGAGATTGGTACTTTAAAGGAATATCAATCACAATAAATGTAAGGTATGTCACCATACTACAATCATGGCATGCGTTATTGGCCAAGCATGAAACCATCCATGCCAGGCATGCCACCATCCATGCTAAGCATGCCACCCATCTATTGGTCCTCCCTTTATGCCAGGAATGTAGATGTAATCAGGTAGTGGTTCAATATCTAAAATGCAATATATGAAATCTTACCATCCATCACATGATGAATGTTTTGATGAGATTGTCTTTCCAATAGCTACCCCACATGAGAGTTCTCCTTTCTTTGATGAATTATTTATGGTAAGATTTAAAGCTTATGTAGATAATATATTATTTTTATTATTATTATATATTTTTTATTATATATAACGCTTAAAATATTTATAGAATATGAAATTTTTATTAAAACATCCATCATCCACGGACTATGTTGCTATTGGAATGGTATAACAATTAAGTGATGATCGAATGATTCATAATAAATATTTGCCAAATTATTGGCAAATAGTGATTGATCAATCATTGCTCCATGGTTTTCCACTACCTATGCCTTCTGATACTACCACAGTCCAAGAAGCGATTGGACAATATGTGGCTTAGCCATCGAGTCAAGTTGTGATAAATTTTGATATGACACTATTTTTTTTTACTTAAGATAACACTTTTTTTACTACTTCTATTATATTATTATTATTCTTTTATTATTACTAACATGTACAATACCTCTTCTTTAGTCTATTAAACTAGAATTAGTAAGTGCGACACATTTAAGAGATTCAAAGCAAGTATCTCGTAGTAAATCTATGTCTAGTGGGAAATTATCGTGCATTAAGTGATTCAAGAAGAAGTTATAGAAAAAGTATAGTTATGAATATGCTATAAACTTCATCAGAAATCTTGGCTCTTTGATGATTATTGTTATGAGCAAAACTAGCATAAATGATGGATGGACTATGCCACCTCCTAGAGTAATTTCTGGCGTAGACATTGGGAAAACATATATATCGATCGACTACATATTGCATCCGTTTGAATTTCAAATGATTGATTGAAGTAAAATTCAGTGTGGAGAATGTGAGTCCTCAATCAGTAAATAACTTTCATCTATGTAGAACATATAATTATATTTATATTATCTAATTATTTATATATATTTCTTTTATATAGAGCATGCTATTATTGACTTCAAGCTAATTACTTATCACATTTAGTAATGTTCTATGATTCATCATTTTTCAACCAATATCAAGTGAAGGATGTTAGTATAAGAGCTAAACAATAATGTGATAGGGCATTAACACTTAATAGAAATCAGAAGTTGATAATCCCTTGGCCACTAAAGTTTGAACAATACCAAGATCATTGAATGTTGATAATCCTTGATTTATATGACAATTATGTTTGGTACTGTGACTCAGCTTCCATAGAATTGAGTAAAGATACAAAAGTAGTTGTTGAAATGTAAGAGTTATAACTAACTATTTTTCTTCTATTGTTCTTTGTAATATTTAATAAAGAACTAACTATTTTAAACTTTGATAAGGCATGGAAGCTGTGGAATAAGAGTAGGGGTATTGCCCTTAAAAAAAATCCTATAAGCTTATATGGAACAAAATTATGGTATGTACAAGCAAATATTAATAATTTAATTAATTTTACTATTGAATAATAAAGATGTTCAAAAATAAAAAACCATGTACACTTGTTTTTTTTAGGTTCCATAACAGAATGATAGAGTCATGTGTGGTTACTTTGGCATAAAATTTATGAGCAAAATCATCTCAAATATCAACATTCCAATTAAAGATGTGGTAATCTCTTTTACTAATATACTCTTTTAACATATATAAGTTATTTGTTTTTTGAGTACATTCTTATTTTCAATTTAAATACATGTAGTTCTTTGGTTGGAACAATTCGGATGATATGCAAATTTTTGATGATTTACGAGAAGAATGGGCAGAACACATGCTTCAAATTATAACATCATAAGAAGAATCTGATAATCTTGAATAACATAGGACAATACCATGATAATTTTTATAATGCTTTAATTTTTCTATTTTTGTGTCATTGTAGTTTGGGCTTGTGACATTGATGGTAATTATAAGCAAACTAAGCTTTCTCTTCTTGAAATAAAGTGGAAATATCACAAAATCCATGACAAAAGACACAATTTTATTTTATTTGTAATTTAAGTTATATATACATGTATTGTATATAAATTATTTTTTGTAATAAATTTAATTCTCAAATAATTAAATAATATTTAATTTTTCAATTATTTGTAGTATTTAAAAACTATTTTAAATAGATTTTGGTTTTTCTATTATTATGTGATCGAATAGAGGTTGTGATAATAGTAAAAAATGAATAAAATATGTAAAAAAATACAGAATTTAAAGTCATTTTACGAGTTGAACCGACTTTAAATTTAAAGTTTCCTCATTCTAAGTCGATTCACCTAACCGACTCGAAACAACTTTTAAGTCAGTTATTAATTGACTTAAAAGCCCTATTTTGGCATAGTGAGAGTTGAACGGTTCATATCCTATGCTTGGTACTTAGTCTTCCACCTCAAACTAGAGCTCGAGCTGAAAGAGTAGGGGATTAGATTTTTGAACATCCAGACCGTCCTGGTGCCTGACCGATTCAAACCGCTCAAGAAAAATCACCAACCCAAGATGGAAGGCAAAGCACCCCAAATGTCCTACCTGTAAACCAGCCCAAGCTTAGTGATCAGCCTGAGCTCAATAATCGGCCAAAGCTTAGTGATAAGCCCGAGCTCAATGATCAACCCGAACTCAGTTTTAAGAAATTGAATCCCCTATATGGTTGACCACCAGCCTTAGTTAGGGTCAACCTCAACCAATAATATGGTGTACCTTATACCGATTATACTCATTTGACATGTAAATATGTGTACACGTTATGTAACTGACATTTGTATCTGTAATATTTTATAAATAGATAGACCTTTTATAGGATCCACACATTCAACCAATTATCTTAACTTCTCTCTAAGTTCTCTCTCTGAAAATAGGTTGAATCTTAACACCAACAATATGAAACAAAATAAACAATAGGTTGGGAAGAACAAAGTAGCATACTAGTAGGAAAATACATAATGGCAATAATACATTGCTCAAGAATAGTCAGATTTATGACAAAAAAATGGTTCTTGTCCATTTAGATAAAAGATTTGAGACATGAATTACCAAACAACACATAAAAACAGAAAATTGGCATTCAAGAGTTCACACTTTGCAGTATACATTTAAAGCATCTCTCAATACATTCTATGTCTTTAGTCTGGATCTTTTTATACTGAGTAGTTAAGAATGTAATAAAGTAAAGAAACAACCTTAAAACAATTCTCCCATTCTTCTCCAGAGCTGAGATCTTAGTAATCTTGAAACCCCTCCATATTTTTCGAAAATGTTCAAAATAAGATTACTTGATCAATCTCCTTAACAATTTCACATCAGAATTTGTAAGCACGGGTACATAAAAGTTAAGCAATCTTTATACATCGAATTGGTTTCCCTAATATTTTTGGATACGAAGGAAAAAAGATCTTTTAATAAATTTGGTCCAATGTAGAGAACACAAAAGTCAATTAAACAACCAAAAGGTGAAGAAATGCATGAGTGATTGAAATGGTTTTCTTTGATCATTTCATTTTATGATTATTTTTATAAGTTAGAAGCCATGGTATATTTATAGGAAAAACACAAACAAATATTAGAATTAATTGTCAATTCTAATATTCAGTATCTAATGTAGTCTAAGTGAGTTATTGTCATCTTTGTTGAAATTTGGGTTGTCAATACCGTAATGTTGGTTGTTGAATTCAACACTTGTGTAACTAATGGTCTGTATATGTTTTAAGAACCTTTTGCTCAACAACAACTTCAAAACAAGCAAGTTTGTTACTCGATTCCTCATACATACTTTGGTATCACTTCTTATTATGTATGTCACTCTAGTGTAGATACTAAAAATAAAGTTTTCATAAAAATTTGTTCATTTGCAAAGAGTCACAAGCTATCTTTCCATTCTACACATGTATGAGCTACTCAACCATTTGATCTATCATACATGGATCTTTGGACTTCACTTATAAAATATTTTCTTCTCTTGGTAGATGATTATAGTAGATAGATGTGGATCTTTTTCTTGAATACAAAAGATCAAGTTCGCTCTATTTTTGTTTCTTTAATGAATATGGTGGAAAGGAATTTATTTGTTAAATTGAAAGAAATCCAGACAAATGGTAGAGGTGATGTTAGTTTTCTTATCACTCATCTCGTCCATTTGGAACTAAATCATAGGGTTTCATGTCCATATACATTTGAACAAAATGGTGTAATTGAGTTAAGAAATAGAAGAGTTGTAGAGAAGAGGTTTGCTTTGTTAATACAGGTTCATTTGTCATCTTTATGTTGGGTTCATGCCTTGGAATTATTATTTATGTTATGAATAGACGTCCTATAGAGGTTTTACATAACCAATCTCCTTATCAAGTACTTTATAGAAAAGTCCTTTATTATATATTCCTAAAATCTTTTGGTTTCGGTTTATTGCATGTAATTTTTTAGTTTATTCACCTGATTAAAAAAACTATCTTTCTTTTAATATGGAATTTAACAAACTCTATACTATCACACATGTCATTTTTTGACGAGACTTCTGACCTTTCTCCTTTTAGATAACATTTTCATTTATTTCCTCTACTCAACCTACATCTGATCCTATTTTTGTCCCTCTTCCGCCTATTCTACTAGTTAAGTATGATTTTGTCACTAGTGTACCTTCTACACATGGTGTAGCCTTTGTTCCAATGTCTTTACCATCTATCTCTCTTATGACTACTATTTATTTTCCTGCAAAAACAACTTCATCTTCTTATGATGCTAATCATGCTTCCTTTCACTCTTCTTTGCCTTCACATTTATCGTTATCCTTACCAATGGTGTCTTTGCTAATCTTCCTTGTAAATTACATCTTATGCTTACACAAGCTAAGGCTAGTATTCAGAAGCCTAGCCCTCAGTTGCTCACTGTAGTCTTCACAACAGGTCATACTTCCAAAACCTTCTAGTTATAAGAAGGCTCATGGAATACCTGAATGAGAGGAGGCTATAAGATTGGAATATGAGGATATTTTAAGAGATCACACCTAGAATTTGGTCCCTTTTCCATTTGGAAATAAAACCATTTAATCCATGTGGGTGTATAAGGAAAAGTTACTCCCTGATCACTCTCTTGACAAGTATAAGTCAAGAATAGTAAATAAGGGATGTCATTTGAAGCATGGAATTGACTACACTGAAACCTTCTCACATATTATAAAGCCTCAAATCCTAAGAGATGTGCTTACCTTGGCCATTTTTGATTGGGTCATCAAACAAATAGATTTAAACAATTCTCTCCTTAATGGTGACCATGAGAAGGAAGTGTTAGTGGATTAACCTCTAGGATTTGTTGACACTTCCAAACCAAATTTGGTATGCAAGTTAAATAAGGTTCTTTATGGACTCAAACTGGATTTTAAAGCTTGGTTTCATAGTTTGTCTTCAATATTGGTTAAGTTAGGGTTCAAGAGTTCAAAGCCAGGTAGCTCAATGTTTGTCTCTTTCTTTTTTCAATGTACTACCATTTTACTTATCTATGTGGATGACATTAGTGACATGAAGTGATTCAACATATCTCAAGGAACCTATTGAGATGTTAAAATCTAAGTTTGTTATAAAAGATCTCCATAACTTACACAAATATATTCAAAATCTCTTGTACAAGGTTGGTCTTGACTTAACCAATTCTTTTATTTTCCAACTAAGGAGCATATATGGGTTGTTAAATGTGTGTTGAGATACCTTAAAGGTACGAATTCTTTTACAAAAATCAAAGGTGTTAAAATGATTATGGGTTTCTCTAACTCTAATTGTGCATGTTATCTTGATGATAGATGTAGTATTGGTGGCTAATGTCTTTACTTTGTAAACAATTTGGTCTTGGAGTGCATGAAAGTAGAAAAAAATAGTAAGATCTTCCATTGAAGTAGAATACAAGGCCTTGTATTTGGTTTCTACTTTGAATTGAAAGTATCTATTGTACATAAACAGATTTTCTATTGTGATAATGTTGAGAAAATAAGTCCCACATCGACCAGAGAACCAGCAGAAGAGCTGGTTATAAAGCCTGGGTAGTCCTCACCCTGTAAGCGCATTTTCAAGGGATGAGTTAGGCCCAGGTGAATTAATATGGTATCAGAGCTAGGTCCTGGTAGTGGAGGAGCACACCCGGCGCTACCCAAATACTCCACGTTGGAGGGACTAAATCCTTGCCGATGTGAGAAGGAGTGTTGAGGAAATAAGTCCCACATCGACTAGGGAACCAGCAGAAGAGCTGGTTATAAGCCTAGGTAGTCCTCACCCTTGTAAGTGCATTTTCAAGGGATGAGTTAAGCCTAGGTGAATTAACAGATAATGCTAGTACCAATCTATCTAGCATCCAATCTTATTGAATGAAGTATGTAGAATTTTTATTTTCTCATAAATTTGATAATAGAAGGAAAACTTAATTTAATTTTTGCATCTTATGATCAATTGATAGATATACTTATGAAGCACTTATCAAAAGTAAAGTTCTCATCTCTCGAAACTAAATTGATAGTGCTTTCACTACCTTCAGTTTAAGATGGATGGAGGGATTGTTAATGTAAATATGATATAGTGTAAGCATAATATGTCTTTACTTTGTAGACAATTTGGTCTTGGAGTACATGAAAGTATAAAACAATAACAAGACCTTCCATTGAAGCATAATACAAGGCCTTGGATTTGGTTTCTACTTTGAATTGAAAGTATTTACTATAGATAAACGGATTTTGTATTGTGATAATGTTAGTACCAATCTATTTAGATGGAAAACTTAAGTTAAGGTTTACACCTTATGATCAATTGATAGATATACTCATGAAGTCCTTAACAAAATTAAAGGTCTCATCTCTGGAAACTAAACTGATAGTACTTTCACTACCTTCAATTTGGAGGGGAAGGAGGGACTCTTAAGGTAAATATGATATAATATTGTTGAAAAAACAAGAAATAACTCTACACAAAAGAGCTCTCTAGTTTGTATTATTTTATTCATATTTTTCATTACAATTGTATAGCTATTTATAAGAAAATTTTACTCCTTCAATTACTCTTTAAATTAAGCATTCCTTGATTTACTCCTTGAACTAAGTATTCCTTGTTTTACTCCTTGAATTAAGCTCCTTGTTTTATTTCTTGAATTAAGCTCATTGTTTTATTCCTTGAATTAAGGTCCTTGTTTTATTCCTTGAATTAAGGTCCTTGTTTTATTCCTTGAATTAACGTCCTTGTTTTATTCCTTCAATTAAGGACTAATATACAATACTCTCCCTCAAGCTAGATCCAGAAGGTTTATGGATCCAAGCTTGGACAAAAGTTGTTGAACCTGATGAGAAGCCAAGGGCTTGGTGAAGATGTCAGCTAGTTGGTCAAAGCTTCTTGTATAATATGTCTGAATCACCTATGATTGAACTTGCTCATGAACGTAATGAAAATCAACTTCAATATGTTTCATCCTCTCATGAAACACTAGGTTTGATGCTATATGCATAGGAAGAGTTATAGGAACACATAAATCACATAGAAGACCTTTAAGCCATATCAACTCACACGGAATTGAAGCCACTACACGATACTCAACTTCGGCACTTGATCTGGTGATGACAGTTTGCTTCTTACTCTTCCATGTGACCAAGTTTGCACAGAAAAATGTACAATATCCAGTGGTGGACTTGTGATCAATTGCATTCCCTGCCCAATCAGCATCACAATACCCCATGATTTGTGTGTTGTCATTCTTCTTCATGATGATACCACAACCCACTGATCTTTTTAAGTAGCGTAAGATCCTTTTAACAAGGGTCAAATTCTCAAGTGTCGGGGAGTGCATGAATTGGCTCACAATACTTACAGAATATGTGATGTCAGGTCTGGTGATTATTAGGTAGATTAACTTACCAACCAGTCGTTGGTAATAACTTATATCTGTGAGTGGCGTGCCCTTCAAGCTAGGTTTGAGCTTTCTATCAATAAGGGGTAATGGCTGGTTTAGCATCGCTCATGTTAGTTTTCTTGAGCTAATCTAGGACATATTTCCTTTTGTTAAGAAAGAGTCCCTTGTGCGAGGTTGCCATTTCTATACCAAGAAAGTACTTCAATATCTCAAGGTCTTTAATTACAAACTTTTGTCTGAGGGACTATTTGAGGTTAAAAATCTCGTCAGCATTATCAAATGTAATTATCAGATCATCTACATAAATCAGCACAACCAATTTGCACATAGCTCCTGTGCGAAAAAATAGAGAGGAATCAGCATTGCTGCTTTTGAAACCAACACTAGTGAGAACTGAGATTAGCTTGGCATACCAAGCTTGTGGGGACTATTTCAAACCGTAAATGGATTTGTTCAATTTGCACACTAAATCCAGTTCATTGCTTTGAGGATGCCCAAGTGGCAATTTCATATAGACTTCTTCTTTGAGATCACCATGCAAGAATGCATTCTTCACATCCATTTGGTACATGGACCACCCTTTGAAATAGGTGCAAATGTTTCTTTGTAATCCATCTCGAATGTTTAAGTGAATCCCTGAGCCACCAATCTTGCTTTATACCTCTAAATTGATCCATTTGACTTGAATTTAAGCTTATAGATCCATTTGCAACCCACGACTTTCTTGCCTTTTATAAGTTTGGTGATGCTCTATGTGTTGTGTTGATCTAGGGCTTTAAGTTCTTCTTGCATGGCTTCCTTCCACACCTTTTGGCTGTTGGCCTCATGAAAGTTTGGAGGCTCAATGTAACTCGATATAGTGCTTAGGAATGCGGCATGGGCTGGTGTCACTCTCTTATATGACACATAATTTGAGATGGGATATGTGAGTTTGTAGGTGACAAAGTCTTGAAGTCTTGTGGGAAGTTTCCTAACACGCATTGGATTACGTCGTGGAGCAAGAGAAGTTATCTCACACTCGTTCATATCTTGTACCATATTGTGAGGATCATCTTAATTATCATCATCTTCATGTAGTGTACCATTAAGAAGAGACCCTTTATTATTACTTTCAGTGAGAGATGCATCAATGTTGACATGGCTGGGATCTTGTTGTTGTGGAGCCTCAAGTTCGATTCTTGGTAATGGAAACACATCCAAGATGACATCCCCTTGACTTGTGATTTCATGTAACTTGCTGAAAAAAGGGTTAGTTTCATAAAATCGAACATCTTTAGACACAATTAATCTCCTAAGTTGGGGATCATAACACTTATATCCCTTTTGTGTAGATGAATAACCAAGAAAAATACATTTAATAGCTCTAGGATCCAATTTATCTCGATGATGAGATTGAATATGTACAAAACAGATGCAACCAAAGACTCTAAGGTGTGAGAGGTTAATTTTCCTTCCTTTCATGACCTCTAGGGGAGACTTGAAATCCAAGACTCGGCTGGGTAATCTATTGATGATGTAAGCAGCTGCCATAACCCCTTGGGACCAGAATCTCTTTGGTACATTCATTTGTAGCATTAATGCTCTAGTTTTTTCAAGTAAGTCCCAGTATTTGCGTTCAGCTACACCATTTTGTTGAGGTGTGCCAACACAACTTGTTTGAGCATAATGCCATGAATGCTCAAATATTGTTTCATGATATGGGACATGTATTCGGTGCCATTGTCAGACCTTAAGGTTTGAATTTTAGAGGAGAAGTGATTTTTAACAAGGTTATGAAAGTCCTTAAATACTTCCATAACTTCATTCTTAGACTTTAAAAGATATAACCATGTGACTCGAGAGAAATCATCAACAAAAATCACAAAGTACTTATAACCATCAAAAGATTCTTTAGTTGGTCCCCATACATTTGAATGAACTAGTTCAAAACACTTATTGCCCTAGACAAGGAAGAATTAAAAGGCAATCTAGTGGCCTTAGACAAGTGGCAAGTTTCACATGCAATTGCATCATTTCCTAAGTTTGGAAATAAAGTTAAAAAAATTGGTGGAGAAGGGTGAGCTAAACGTTGATGCCACAATTGATTATCTTGGATAGGGTTAAACATGGCTTGAAACCCTCTGGGATTGCTCTTAGATATGTAATAGAGACCATCTAAGTAAAACTCTTCACCAATCGTCTTTTTGGTGGCACAATACTAAAAAATGACATTGTGTGATGAGAAAAAATGGCTAAGTAATTCAAGGTATTTGTGATTTTTCCTACAGACAGAAAATGGAAGGGAAAGGAAGGTACATATAAAACCACCGACTCGATTTCATCTTACATTAGTTTTATTTTTTTTACTTTCCTAAAACCTTTACATTCTCACCATTTGCAATTGAAACTTGAGAAGGATTTGCTAATTTTTCAAACTTATGAGACTTTGACACGTGGTTTGTCATATGATCTGTGGCACCTGAATCTACAACCCAAAAATCATGCAACATATTTATTTTAAGAGAATTTTTAAAGGCTTTTATGATACCTTGCATGTCCTCTTGTGGTATGAGTTTTGTATCTGCCAAGAAACCCGCAAACTTGCCTAGCAATGCTGTCGAGTTTCCTTCTTCTATGCTATCCACACAGTCAATTCTAGCTTCTTCTATCTTGCTTTGAAGATACAACATAAACTCATTCATGAGTTCAGCTGGATTCGCTGTGAAGTTCTTTAATGGATCAGGCCCATTAAAGGTAGAGGCAAAATCATGATTTGCATGGTGTGCAGTACGATTCACTTTCTCTAAACCTTTATCCTTTATAAAATCAGGTTTTAATTCTGGATGTAGAATCCAACATGTGTCCTTAACTGGCTCGTATAGTTGTAGTGTTAACACTTCAAGTTTGGATGCTTCCCTTTGTACTTCCTCTCGTTGGTTAGATAGGCTCTTCCCTCAGGTGCACTAGCCATTGTACCCTTGTTCATGTCTTCAGCCATTTCAAAGATTGAAGATGCTAAGATAATAATAAAGCAGAAGCAAGTTAATTTTTCTACTTTGATACCATGTTGAAAAACAAGAAATAACTTTACACAAAAGAGCTCTCTAGTTTGTATTATTTTATTCATATTTCATTACAATTGTATAGCTATTTATAAGAAAATTTTACTTCTTCAATTACTCATTGAATTAAGTATTCCTTGTTTTACTCCTTGAATTAAGTATTCCTTGTTTTACTCCTTGAATTAAGCTCATTGTTTTACTCCTTGAATTAAGTTCATTGTTTTACTCCTTGAATTAAGGTCCTTGTTTTATTTCTTGAATTAAGGTTCTTGTTTTATTGCTTGAATTAAGGTCCTTGTTTTTTTCTTGAATTAAGGTCCTTGTTTTTTTCTCGAAAGACTAATATCCAATAAATATAATGTAGAGTATACAATGCTTAGATATTTATCTTAGTTAAGTTATTAAGTAATGATTAGTTAGTTACACAATTACATAAATTGGGACATGTATGTATATTGTAACTAGCAAATGTATGTATATTGTAACCATCAAATAGAGGGGGATTGTTAAGGTAAATATGATATAGTGTAATATAGAGTATACAATGCTTAGATATTTATCTTAGTTTAGTTATTAAGTAATGATTAGTTAGTTGTAATACATAAATTGGGACATGTATGTATACTGTAACTAGCAAATAGAACGTCAGTTGAATATCTTTCTTTTTTTCATAAGAAGATATGTAAATAAATTTAACTTAAAGTATTTTAATTATAAATAAATTATATATAACGATGAATTTCATACTAGAATCATCTAAAAGAGCAATGGTATTCAAATGGTCCGATCCGATTTGTATTTATTAAAACTATTTTTCAAACGGTCCGGTCCGATTTAAATCGGTCGAACTGGATCGGACCGGACCGGTTTAATAAATATATTAAAAATTTCACATTATTTTTTATTAAAGATATCCAAAAAATTGAACCAAACCGGAAACCGAATCGGACCGAACAATTTTATAAATCAAACGGTCCGATCCGGTTTATAATAATTAAAACCGTTTCAAACGGTCTAGTCCGATCCGGCACGAGTAATATAAAAGGTTTGATCCAGTTAAATATTTTTTCCCAAAATTAGAATGTTGGACACCTCTATTATTAATACCTTAATATATTTTACATACATAAATTTACAATTAAGAAAAAAAATTGTGAAAGTTAAAATCCTTTATATATAGAATGAATTATGAAATTATAAAAAAAAAGAAAAAAAAAACGTAGAAGGAAAGCGTCTCTTATTATAACTTTTGTAATCACATTCCGTGGATTATAATTTATAAATGTAACACTAATTTAAGTCATATTTTGGAGATTTGTTTTTAATTTTAAAATAATAGATAATTATTATAATAACCATAAATCTTTTGATTTTATTTTTAAAATTTTTACTATGAAGGAATTTATAAATTTTAATTATATCCATATAGTAATATCAATATCATTAATTCATTAATATATAATCAATTATTTTAAGAATATTTTTGATTTTTTTTTTAATTTATGTACTGGAATATAATTAATACATAAAATCAATTATTTTTTTACTAAATAAAATTTAAAAATAATTTAAATTTTAATATATATTTAATAGATTTTTTTTCTCTTTTAATTCTTTATTAATAAATAATTATTATATTCTCGAATATTTTTTATAATTTTTTTTTATTTTACTAAAAATTTATATATTTTAAATTTATTAACACAAAATGAATTATTTTAAGAATTTTTTGATTTCCTTGTTTAAATCCTTCACTAAAATATAATTAAAATATAAAATCAATACGATAAATATAATTTAAAAAATAAATTAAAATTTATGTTAAAATAATTTTAATTTTATTTTTTAATTTCATAATAAGAGAAAATTATTGTAATGTTAATAAATATTTTAATTTTATACTTTTAAAATTTTCGCTCGTAGAATTTATAAATGTAGAACCAATTACTTGTTAATTTTTTTACTTAAAAATTATTAATATATATAATTAATTATTTTTTATATAAAATATAATTATAGATTATATACATACAATTATATAATAATAATTTGAATATATTTATTTTACTCGTATTTTAATGCTGATCCAAGAGAAACAAGCGGGTCTATCTGAATTAGTGTTCGTAGCGAGAAGGTTATGGTTGGCGCTTTAGACCTTGGATACACATGGCTATTACCATTATCCAACAACCCACCGTCAATGGTTTAGCTTCGTTTCCCTTCAACTCCAAATTCACTGCCATTTATGCACTACCACCTTCTCTGTCTCCCTTTCCCATTCAATCTAAACCTATGCACTATCAGTGCTCTGTCTCCACCTCTCCGACCCAATATCTCCTTTCTCTACCATCCTCTGCGCCTAATCCCCGACCCCTTTTCACTTCGGAGCCTTTTATCGACTGTTCTTCTTCTTCAAACCGAACAGATTACGACTCTAATGGGCTCTTCAGTTTGCTTCGTCTCTCG
Organism: Hippophae rhamnoides; assembly: GCA_033030585.1. Taxonomy (NCBI): domain Eukaryota; kingdom Viridiplantae; phylum Streptophyta; class Magnoliopsida; order Rosales; family Elaeagnaceae; genus Hippophae; species Hippophae rhamnoides. The sequence continues at coordinate 69,554,830 of CM065430.1, read as the reverse complement.
GTTCTTTATAGCGATGCTGAGCTTGCAAGGGCAGCACATGCTACAATTCTTAAGCTCGAGGAAGATATTTATCTGGCTAATGCTCTTATTGCGGCTTATGTCAAGTTGGGTTTTCTCACTGACGCTTACAGGGTCTTTTTGGGACTTTCTTGTCCAAACGTAGTATCTTATACTGCTTTAATTTCGGGATTTTCCAAGTCCAATCGAGAAGATGAAGCTGTCAAACTTTTCTTTCGGATGAGGAATTCAGGTATTGAACCTAACGAATATAGTTTTGTCGCAATTTTAACTGCTTGTATTCGAGCTTTGGAGTTGGAACTGGGTTTGCAATTTCATGCCATAGTGTTAAAATTGGGTTATTTGGATTCTGTTTTTGTTTCGAATGCTCTTATGGGTTTGTATGGAAAGTGTGGTCTTTCGGATAGTGTAGTTAAACTGTTCGGAAAATTGCCTCGCAGAGACATTGCATCTTGGAACACTGCTATATCCAGTCTCGCGAGGGAGGCCTTGCATGGCAAAGCATTTGAATTGTTCCGTAATATGAGACGAGATGACAATTTTGGTGTTGACTACTTCACGCTTTCAACTGTTCTGGCTGCTTGTGCTGATTGTAATGCTTTCGCTGGAGGCCAAGTAATCCATGCCCATGCTATTAAAGTGGGATTGGAGACTCACTTAAGTGTTACTAATGCACTTATTGGGTTTTATATTAATTGTGAGGACATAAAAGGTCTTATAGCTTTGTTTGAGAGAATGCATGTTAGAGATGTTTATACATGGACGCAAATGATTACGGCCTTCATGAAATTTGGATTGGTTGATTTGGCTTTGGAGACATTTGAGGAGATGCCAGAGAAGAACTCTGTTTCATACAATGCTCTTTTAGCAGGGTTTTGTGAAAATGATGAAGCCTTTAGAGCTATAGATTTATTCATAATTATGTTGAAGGAATGTATAGAGCTGACTGAATTCACTCTCTGCAGTGTTGTCAATGCTAGTGCATTGCTAGCGGATAGTAAAATTAGTGAGCAGATCCATGGGTTTTCTGTGAAGTTTGGTTTTGAATCAAATCCTTATATCGAGGCTGCATTGCTTGATATGTGTACAAGGTGTGGCAGAATGGAGGATGCCAAAAAGATGTTTCATCAGCGGCCAATTGGCCAGGATAACTCTATAGTTTTGACGTCAATGATATGTGGGTATGCACGAAATGCCCAGTTGAAAGAGGCAATCACTCTTTTTCATCATAGTCAATTGGAAGGAACATTGGTTATGGATGAAGTTGCATCCACTTCACTACTCAGTCTTTGTGCGACCATAGGATTTCATGAAATGGGAAAGCAAATTCACAGTCATGCTTTAAAATATGGTCTTTTAACTGATCAAGGAGTAGGCAATGCAATGGTCAACATGTATGCTAAATGTTGGAACATGGAGGCTGCAATCAAGGTATTCAATTCCATGTCTTCTCATGATTTGGTTTCATGGAATAGTCTGATTGCTGGTCATCTTCTCCACAGGCAGGGTGATGAGGTTTTGGCTGTTTGGGCCAAGATGAAGGAGTCAGGCATAGATGTGGATGAATTGACCTTTACTTTAGTAATTTCGGCTTATAGATGCACAAACTCAAATTTAGTTGGTGACTGCCGTAGTTTATTTTTCTCAATGAGAGAAGTGTATGGTATTGAGCAGACCTCGCAGCATGTTGCCTCTTTCGTTAGAGTGTTGGGTTATTGGGATTTATTGGAAGAAGCAGAGGAGATGATTAATAAACTATCTTTTGAGCCTGATGTTTCTGTTTGGCGAGCTTTGTTGGACTGTTGTAGGGTCCATGTTGATACAAGTATAGGGAAGCGGGCTGCAAAGAACATTCTTGCCATGGAACCAAAAGATCCATCTACTTACATACTTGTTTCTAATTTGTACTCTGCATCTGGGAGATGGCATTGCTCTGAAATGGTGAGGGAGAATATGAGAGCTACTGGGTTTCGAAAGCATCCGGTACGAAGTTGGGTTGTACATCATGACAAGATAAATTCATTCTATGCAAGAGATCGATCCCATCTACAAGCAAAAGATATATACAGTGGATTAGGAATTCTAATCCTAGAATGCCAAAAAGCTGGTTATGTGCCAGACACAAGCTTTGTTCTTCATGAAGTAGAGGAGTATCAAAAGAAAGATTTCTTGTTCTACCACAGTGCAAAACTCGCTGCAGCATATGGGCTTCTGACGACCAAACCAGGAAAACCTATACGCATTGTGAAGAACGTTTTTCTATGTGGTGATTGCCATACTTTTTTAAAATATGTTTCCATTGTGACAAGAAGAGAGATATTTCTTAGGGATAGTTCTGGCTTTCATTGCTTTTCAAGTGGACAGTGCTCTTGCAAAGACGACTGGTGACAAATATTTGCCTTTTTGCTCGGGTTTTGTTCTATCTTATTCCTCCCTTTTTCTCTCTGGAAAGGAAAACCTTTACAGCAATATTACACTACTCAATATTATCACAAATGAATGATGCTTTGTAACAATTTTGTTGGAGTGGTGGTGCTATATAGAATTAGTTATCTGGAAACAGGTGTGGATGGGTAAAATTATAATGTAAATAATCCTATTTATAGGCTAATTTTCAAATGACTCATTGTCATAGACTTTGTTACGGATCTCTTGTAGCTAATCTAGTTGCAACCTTTTATGATCTCTTATTTCCTCTAAATCTATGTTGCACTGTTTGATTGCCCAAAAGTTTGGTGTTCTAACTCAATTGAAAGATGATAAGGTTTATTAGATACCAATTGATATGTGGTGGTTTATATGCTTTTTTTATGCCCAAAGTGTATTATTCAGTCTCGAGCTCCAATCTTTTCCGTTAAGTTTGACTATTTTTTTTAATATGAATTTGACTTCTCTGTTGGATACCTGAACTTGCCCACTTTTTTAGGAATGGTATGGTGCTGCAACTGGATGGTTGACATGATACTTTTTAATATGGCTCAAAAGGTCATATTGTAAAAGTGCAATCCAACATCACTAATGATTGCTTTTGGTGTTTTAAATCTAAAAAAAATATTTGACTTTATATTACAACCAATTTATAGTCATAATTTTGGATGAAATTAGCTTCCACTCATTTAAACACATAATTCACGTACATATATATATATATACATACATATATAAGTTTTAGGAGCATTTGTTCTTTAGGCTCTAGATTACCTATCATAGAAATTTGCACATCCTTAAATAAGATGGGTGATACGCTTGAAAATATGTAAGTATACATGATCAAATTATACAAGTGACAGGTAAATTAATAATAAAAGTTGTTGAATTCACGAGGATTGTAACAATGATGGCCATTATTTGTTAACTTGTTAGTTAATTATCAAACATGGTTTTGAAAATTATTTTTAAACAAAAATAATAAGCACATAGATTAAAGAGAAACATGTGATTATAGGACTATCCTCACCATTAGCATGTAATCTAACCAATTATGTCATGAATCAATATTAGAACTATCATTGAATTCTTAACTTTAGCTTGGAAAATCTAAGCACCTAAGACAAAGCTTCATATTGTACCTTTTCTTACTATATAATGACTAATGATACAATTTATTAACCAATCTAAATCCTAAATAAGTTAGAGGTACACTTACTAGATTTAACTCATTCATCGCATTAAGTTCTAAAAAGGAGATAACTAAACTAGTCAAGATTATAACTATTAGTAATCTTTAACAAAGGTTTTCAACCTTACTTGTCACGTGAGACATTAAGCTATCACTTTGAATAAGAATATCAGTGATTATAACTAACATCTTAAACTAGAATTAAATATATTCATGCAATAAACTATTTAGTCATTCTAACTTATGTATGCATAGTTATGACATTAAAACATAGAGTCAAACACATCAAAAAACAAGAATTTCATCTAAAAATCCATCATAACATTATACTAATTAAAATCATAGTCTAGGGCTTGAAAATTTCTCATAATCACATAAATGACACCCTAACAAGTATGAATATTACTCACCATCAATGCTTAGATGCTAAACAACGTCACAAAGGTTGTCAATCCTTTGATAAGTTGCTTGAAGAGGAACAAAGAGCATGAACGAACTCTCAAATGATTTGAAAATCAAATATCATTAATATGTGAAGTGTGGGCAGCTGAGTTGCTTTTAAGTATTTATAAGATACAAGGAAACTCTAGAAAATATTACATCCCAACCCTTGATCTCATCCAAAAGCTGAAAAATAAAAACAGTCAAAGAAGCATAAAAAATGGTCCAAAACATGGAGAAAAAGTGGGGGCAACTAAGTACGAGGAATCCCTATCAAATATTACATCATATCCTTGATTTCATCCGAGGGCTAAAGAAAGCAATCCAAAATGGCACAACAATGTGCGTAGTCCACTTTTGCCAATTTTTCCCTAATTTTCATGCTAGGATTTTCTCGATCCTTACACTCTCATTTTGGGTCTCCTTGGTTATACATGACCTCTTGAATGAGCCCCTTTAAAGCCTCCTCGAGTTGTGCGCTCCTAGACCTTGTGATTGGTCCACTTGAAATTTGTATGGCTCTATGATTCTCATCACAGTAACTCCACAAGATTTTCAAGAAATAAAAAAAAACCCTGAGTATCATATATTTTGCATGGTCACATTACATAAAGACTATTTCTTGATTCAGTTACCCTTCACAAATACATTAAATGAAGGGATGTTGTTCCATCATTATTTTTAGGTGATTTGTTTTAGGATGAACTGTTCATTTCTTTTCTCTTTTATATTTGTAATCTTTCTTTGTGTGTCTTTTGTTGTTTGTCTATATTTTTTATCTCCTTTTGATTACTTTAATGAAAATAAAAAAAATGTTACGTTTTTTTTGTCCTAACACTCTTTTTCTTCTTACTCTCTCTTCTTGAGATTGTTTTGTAAGTATCTCTGTCCAACTGTCATACTACTTAAAAGAACCTTTTGGTGTGACCATTGTTATTTTATAGTTGAGATGCTTTTAACTTAAATGGAAGTGTAGCTATTTTGACATATGTATTCCCTAAAAGTATGTTTGACTATACTTTTATGTTGAATTTAAAAAGAAATTTTCTTGTAATCATGCAATAACGTTGCGAATTTGTATGGTTATTTAGTGTAGATTTCTTTTTTTGATGATTTGTATGTCTCAAAAAGCTCTAAAATCCACTTTAGTGTTTCTTGAGATGAAATCCTAGGTGTTTCTTAGATAGTAAGAAGATTTCAGCCATCTTTGAATCATTTGATCCTTTTTTGCTTCCAATATCTTATTATCCGTAGTTTTCTCTCTTGAGTCTTTATGTTATCCCTTCATTTCTTTCCACCTAATGGCTTAGTACAAATGATAAATCTCACTTACCTTACATACCTTTAGTTGAGTTTCAAGTATGTTACTTGTTGAACTCATATTTTATCCTCGTGTTTAAAGAAAAAAAATGAAAAAGAAAAAACGAGACGGGTATTAGTGAATGAATGCTAAGTTGCGAAAGAAAAAGATCCTATGTTTAGGAATACAAGTCTATGAAAAGTATGAAGTAAAAGGAAAAGAACCTAAGTTTAAAGGTTTACTATTTATGGTTATGAGTATTTATGGTTGTGAGCTCATTGCTTAAAGTTTATGTTTTTGTCGTCTGATAACTCTATGAAAGTAGAGTCATTAGTACACCTTTTCACTTAATATTTGCATGTTTTATTCAATAAGTAGTATTTGTAGGGTTAAAAATATTAAAATATAAAATTTTTAGTAAAAATATATTTTTGGAATATTTTGGGATTTTTATGAATTTTTAACATAGAACCAATTAGAAGCTGTCATATGGACAACACGCAAGGAAGGGAACTAACTAGGAAATCCATATGGATGCCATGCAAGAAAAGAGACACAATTGCAAATTTTTGTGTGTATTGTATGATGCAACATCATACCACGTGTCAGTAGAACGTTCATTTCGATTTTTGTTGCTTAATCAACGCACTCGCCATGTGTCATCACTTGATTCATCCATTATTTTCACCCTTGCACCATGCAATCTATAACCACGAATCAAAGAATGACATGTGTCACTGAGTTAGTATATGTTTATTGGGACAAGTCACCCGTGCCATGCATCATGCACTAATTGATTCTACCTTTTCTCCATGCCACATGGTGAGCTCTTCATGGCTGGCGCTATTAATTTTTTCTTTTTTCATCTCAACTGTTAATTTGAAATTGATTTGACGGTTCATATTCCACCTGAGTTATATTTAACCCCCTAATTTTCCCATAAACCCTAATGAGCCAAAATTAATATAAATTTTATTAGTTTTTGGAACCAATAAGAGAGGTAAATACAAAAACAATCAAGAGGAAAATACAAAAAAAAATCAAAAGGAAATACAATTTTGGTGAAGATTCAAGAGAAGATTGGTATCACAATTCAATAGATTGATTTTATTTTCTTCTTCGCCTTTCTTTATCAATTTTTATGTCTTTCTTTATGAAAAATATGAGTTTTATGAACAAAATTATGTCTATTTAATTTATTAATATAGGGGTTTTATGAACTCAATTTTTAACATGTGATAATCTAATATTTTACCCCAATTATGATTTAAATTTAATTATATTATTTAATTTGATTTTTATGCTATTATTTGTTTGGAAAACAATTGATCTACAAAGGCAATTAAATAGATTTGAGAAAATTATTTAATTTTTGACCTTCACTAAATAATATGCATAGTTTCTAGAGAGAAATGTATGATTTTTATGTGTGTGATCTATAATTGATGAACTTAATGATAATGTGCAATTTAATTAGCATGAAAGTGTGATTAGGTTAATTACTATATGGTGTGTAGTTTACTTGAGAAAGGAATACATGCTAGGTTAGATTCAATTGATCATGTATTTGATTGATAATTATATTGGGAGAGTTTTAGTGATTCATGTGTTTAGAAAATTAAGGGATTAAGTATTCTTAGATATTTTCTCATGCATCTTCTTATTTTCCAATTCTGATTTAATTAATTATTACTGGTTATTTTTAGTTCTTTTAATTTTGCTTTCTTAGAATATAAAAAAACCAAAAAAATTGATTTTGATTAAAAAAAATAGTTTCTAATAACATAATCTCTTTGGGAATAATATTTTCTTATCATTATATTACTTGTTGAGATATGTATGCTTGCGTATTCATTGAATACAATTCGTGTCAAATCATCTTCTAAAGATGTGCTTAAGCTTATAAATGCCTCTAGTCATCTACCCAAACTTTGACCTATCATTTCAAGTTTTGAAAGATTTTTTGACTTCATCTTGGTTGGCACCTACAATAATAGAAAGAAAGGCTAAAAATAGACTTATAAAGTTTGGTTTACTTGAGTCTATATTTCTATTTTCTTGGTTCACATAAGCATATCTTTATGGCAAACAGAATAAACAAGTTTAACATAACACAATACATATCTTCAAAACTTTAGTCATACCCTTAAATGAATTCACTATGGATTGATTGTCATATGGATGTTTACATCGAATATATTGGTTGTTTTTGCTAAAGTGTGTCGTCTTGCTTTATCCCACCTTTTTGTATGCTTCCTATCATCTCACCAAATAGCTCGCCAAACACTCTAGCGATAGGGTTGGCAAGGAATGCAATGAGGTACCCTTTTTATATCTAGAACCTTCTAGTGCCTATTTTCTTGAGAATAGTTTCATTATCTTCTCACTTTATCAATATATCCAATCTTCTAATTGTCACCATATATGTCCCCAAAGCATACCAAAAGCGATAAGAAGTCAAATCGACTTGAAGCTACCAATACTTCTAGTAGTGCATCTATTCTAACAATATGTCCTTTTAATATTCATAAGTATCCTAATATTAAGAAAAGGCTTGTTTATTATTCTTGGTTTTCACTATCTTATCTAAATTATTCCTATAATGATGAGTTTGTTAGGGAAATTTATGATTTCTTTCCTCGTATCTCTACTACTGATTTCTCTACCTCTTTTGTCCTTAGAGGACATAAAGTTACCTTATCTTGAGATTATATTCATACTTTATTATCTCTTTCTCATGTTCACTTTCTAACATTCCTTATTATCCCGTTTGAATTTTAAAATATTTTTGATACCTATCTCTTTGAATTTAATAGTATGAATGCTCATGACACTAGTGAAATGGTGAACCAATTGGTGAGGCCCAACCACACGTATATTGGTATTGCCCTTGTTGTCAGCTCTTTTATCCCTAATCGTTCTCTTAATATTGTCATGAGTGTCGTTATTCATCCCCTCTCCCATCTTCATGCTATCCTATCGTCCCAGGGACACTTATTTGGTGCGATTCTAAATGTTAATGATATAGATCTTGCTAGTATGATCTATAAAACTATTACTTTCTATACCATTGCTTCTTTTTCTTCTATGTTCCACTATCCATCTTTGATTTTCATATTAGGTTCTATTATTTTTCATAAAATTTCTTTAAAAGTTTTGAACTAGCCTATTCCCATTTGCAATGTTATTTTTAACAGTTAGTATCGACATACTCCTACTACCCCTTCTTCCTCATCTTCCATGAACACTACTCAGTCTATTCATTATGAATCCACTTATGTCTCTTCTACTTCTTCCATATTTTCCTCTTTGGATGAGGATTCCACCCATCTTTTTTCTATTATTGTTTAGTAGTTACTAACATTGAACATGAATGTCTTTTATATGCATCATTTTCAAGCTTCTTATCGTCCTATTGTACCACCTTTTCATGGTTCATCTATTTTTTCTATCTTAATCAGACATTGACCTATCCCTACCAGACCTCATCCCTCTGGTGTCTCATCCCATAGGTCTTTGTTAAACATGTTTACTATGTATAGTGGAGATGATTTCAATTATCCTTTTGAGACTGACCACTCTTTTGATTAGATTGCTAATAACTTTCTCAACCCATAAACTTCTGCATCATCACTCACTACCCCTTCTGATGTTGGAGACGAAGATTTGATCTCATTTGTGTCTTCTTACTTTCATTTATTTCCTAGTTCTTTAGTTTAGTTATTAACCTATCTTTGTAAAATAAAGTTTCTTGAATGAATATGAGTTTGAGGTTATTATGTTCATTTGTGACTAATTTTATTCACCTTAATTATATCTATCTTGTTGCATTTTTATTAGAATTATTATATATTTGTATTCTTTCTCTTCTTCATACAGGGGTCTTCCTTTGACATTCAATGTCAAAAGGAGGGAGAAGTTTATGCGCATAACTATGTATTTGTTGCTATTATATGTGTTGTATAGATTATGAGAGTAGTATTTTACTACATACTATTGTCTGACTTTCATGCATTCAGAGGGAGTGTTGCATGAAGTCAGGGGGAGTTATGCATTTAGGCTTGTCTTTGTAACTATCATTATGTACTTATGTAGGGTTAATACAATAGTATATGGATAGACTACATGTATCTACATGACACATTCACGGTTTGTGTTTGTTTTGTGTGTAGGTTACAAGTGTAGACTAAAGTCTTCGAGCTTTAGATGTGCAATGTGCTAAGACTTTTGTGTTTCAGAGTAAAAAAGTAGATTATTTGTTACATGAAGATGGATGGAGTGCATAAGATAGATGCACTTGGTTTAGGTTTGTTTTTTGGGTTTGGGTATACATCAATGTTTTGTTCATGGGAACTGACATCCTTAGGTGAACTTCATGATCATTTCATGACAGATATGAGTATGTATTTAATTGTGTAGTGTTTTGACATGAAAATCCAAATGATGAGAATGTAAGTTCTACTATAATTGTGTTTGTGTGTTGGCTTCCTATGTACAAAACACAGTGTCTGCTTATTTTACTTATTGTATCTGTCTTCATTTATGTAAGATTGGTTACTATAGATCAGTAATACACACATGCACATAGTTAGTTAAATTTTGTATGCGAGCATGTTTACACATACCACGGGGTTTGGTTTTCTAGTATGCATGATATGCTGAGAGTTATGGTTTTCACGAGCAAGGGTGCGAGTGATCCGACTTTCTTACTCGAGTTTTGGTTCATTTTGGTTATGGGTATCTATGGATATTACTCGACATTTTTGAAAACAAAAAATATATATTTCTTAGCACTTGCTAACAAGTTTTCAACCACCCTCACTACCACATTTGACGAAGTGGCTGGCAAGGTGGTTGAGGAGGTAGTCGGTCGAGACTCTATAAATACCTCTACTTTTCTCAATTATTTACCCATGTTTTCAGTGCCCAAACTCTACCAAAATTTATACTGAGATCTATATATGCTTTTCAAATTCGTTTTGGAGAGCTTACTTTAGAGAGGGTCATTCAATAAGCTTAGTTATCAAATAGTAGTTTGTGTGCGTACGTAGTTTGACAGTGTGTCTCTTGTACACAATTCAAATTCTATGAAGAATAGTGTGTCCTTTCGTAACCTTGAGATCAAGAGTATGCCTCAAGGTACTCGTTCTATATATTTCATGATCTTGATCTATGGCTACTAATCACACCACATTTGGTGGTGTTGGTGGTGAAAGATGGTTAATTTCGTGTATCAAACTAAGTAATTATGAAAGTAGCAAGCAAAAACAACAATAAGTAGTTCAAACAGAGGTCCCAACTCATAGAGTTAATAGTGGTTTTATTTATTTCATATTTGTAACTATTTTCTTGTTAGTGAATTGTTTGTTGCTGAGTGATTGCCTTAAGCAACCCAAGAATGTTACCATATAGATAAAGTCTTTATGTGAGTTTACCTCATTATATCACTTGTTGTGCATGATCCATTGTTGTGTTAGTACAATATGAGTTTAAGGTGTGTGTTTTACAATATATTGTACCTTAATCTCCAATTAGAAAGTGTTTATTATTTTCTAATTTTTGCTTGATGATGAGACAAGATCGACATTGAGTTAGCAATAACGACCTTACGAATACTTTGGTTCTATATTTGTAAAACTCTCACCAAGTGCACGAATCATTTTATAGAAAATGATAAGTATACTTCCAAGATCGATTTAAAGAAGAAATATATGTAGTTTTTAATTTATTATTCAAACTCTTAAAAATTAAATTAAATCCTAAACATCCTGTCACAATATTTTGATTTTGTGTTTCCTAATCTAATAACATAAAAAAATAAACATAGATATGGATTTAATAAACAATTATGCAAACTTTTATCATTCATAATAGTTGATTATTTAAGGATATAATAATTAAGTTAATTATCTTTGCTTATATTATTTAGGTTATTAAATATATAAATTGATATTTGTTGATTTTCTCTTTTTGGTATGAAAGTATTCTTAGGTATGGCCCAAATTGTTTTATTTACTATTAATTAATTAATATCCTTAGGTGGGATCTATTAATTAATTAAGTATTAAATTTCAGTTTTATTTATAAGAAAATAACAAACTATCTAATCACAATTTTTGGTAGAGTCAGTTAATTAGATTTTATTCAGGGTGTCCAAATTAAACCTAAAAATTTAATTATCAGAGTACTAACTTTCAAGATTTAAAATCATTATTGAAAATATGTTGTCAATACATTTTTGAATATTAGTTCTTATAAAACTTTTGAAATAAAGTTTTATTCTAAGTAACAGGCGATTGTACCAACAAATAAAATAACACTACTCTCAATCAAACAGGATAATTAAACCTTAAATCTAATTTTCAGATTTTAGTTTGTAATGAAAAATAATATATATCTCTCTAACATCCTTAATATAAAATCTTGAATAAAAAAATCAATTTATTTTAAAGAAATATTTTACCTATTTAATATTTCGCAAGTATAACAACGTTATTATTATATCATATTTACAAACAACCATTCATATTAAATTTAATCACAGACAAATTAAATATAACATATAAGAATAAAACATAAAAATAACTATAAAGAATTAATTTTAAAATTATACTTCAAAAGAATCCTAATAGAACCTTGATGCTAATTTCGTTTCTAAAAAACCTCCAAATAGATTTGCATTTCCATTTATTGAATCAAAAACTAGAAATCTACAATATCATAACTAGTTCTTCTAAAAAAGAGAAGAACTTTAAAACTAAAAACTAAAAAAAAAATAAGAAAGCTTTTTAGAGAGAGAAAGAGTTAAGAAAATTGTGTTTTTTGAAATTGAGGGAAAGGGTCATTTTATAGGTGAGAAAAAAGCTAAAAATTTGGAAAAATATCTTAAAATATAATCTTGGACACGTATTAAATAGGCTGGCATGCGTGTGGGGCGTTAATGTGAGCGATTGGGTGGTTTTTGTGGTAGAAAATGTGTTGACGCGCACGGGATTCGTGGCATGGATCGGGACTAATATAGGCAAGATTCGATGGCATGGATAGGTGTTGACATGCACAGAATTTCTACATGAATGGGCGCGGCTGCACGCATGATTGGGCAATTTTGTCCATTTTTCTATTTGTTTTGACTTTTCTTCATTTTTTCTGGACATATTTGTGATGTATTGACTCAAGTATTTTTCTTCGAGTTTTTAAATTATTTTTGAAACAAAAATACCTGAAAAAACAATAAAAATACTTGTAATTTTGAAAAAACAAATTTATATAAAAATACAATAAAATCATACAAATATAAATCTTTTTAATCAATTAAAGTACATTAAATAATGGTAATTTTAGTGCTTTTAAAACACTCATCACTTGATATATAATATCTAATGTTAAAAGTTATTTATTTATATGATATTACATTATTTGTGTTTATGTTGCATTTTCTATTTTAGTGTTACCTATTATGTTTGTACGAGTTAAGATTGAGTCATTAAAGAGTTTATATCTCATTAACTTAGTGTTACATAGGGTGATAGACTCTTTTAGGGTTCTTATGAGCTACCAATAAACTGATTTGGATGTGTTAGGATATCCTCGTTGGTCCTGTATTCTACCGTGGGAAGATTCGTAGATTCCATTTCTAATCCGAGGTACATTAACAAGTTTCTTTCGTCTTCCCAAGCCTCGAACCAGGGACCTAATCCTTAAGTACCTCAGGTTCTTAGAGGTTGGTACCAACTGAGACGCAGTACCAACCTCTAAAAACCTGAGGTACTTAAGGTTCGAGGCTTGGGGAAGGCGAAAGGAACTCGTTAATGTACCTCGGATTGAAGATGAAGTCTACGGACCCTCCCACGGTAGAGTATGAGACCCACGAAGATATCCTAACAGGATGAAAAATTTACTCGTTGATCTTGGAGTAATAGTCGACGTACCTGTAGCTTATTATGATAATATTTGTACTGAATTACTTGCCAAAAATCCTATCTTACGTGCTTGGACAGAGCACGTGGAGATAGAACTTTTATTTAATAAAAGAATTAGTAATTACAAAGCAAGTCGAAGTCAAATATGTCGCATCTGAAATAATTAGATGATGCAGTCATTAAAACTATACTAGCATGCAAGTTTGCAATTCTAAAGTGCAAACTCATAGTTATACATAAGCATGAGTTTGAGGTAACTATTAGATATATTATATAATAATTTATTAGTTAGTTACTTTACACGTCACTCTTGTAAAGGTTATATTCTTCTATACATAAGACTATCAAGAATGCATGAGAAGTTATGTTCTGCATTTTATCAGAATTGCATCAGAGAGCTTGTTATCGTCCCACTATTGCATTTCGTGCATCTCAAATTGTAAACAAAACTTATGGTTATTCCAACTCTTAATTTTTTTTAATGTAATATAAAAAGAATTAATGGTTTAGAAAGAAAAGAAAATGTCCTTATTTTTTAATGAAATATCTGTTTACTACATATAGCCTAGATATCGGTATATTACTCGGTAACTTTCAAATTGATGGATACCATTTTTTATTTGTTTTAGAAAATTTTAGCGTAAAACCCCTTAAACTTTTTACTTTTAACAATTTTAATCATATATGATATCTCTAATTAATATTTTTTTCAAATAACATTTACACATTTGTGTACACACATACATTTATACTAGTAGGGTTCGAACTCATGTTCGTTCTGTACACAAAAAATACATATCATTGTACTACAAAGAAATTGATGATACTTTTAAGATTAAGTAGCTAGATTTGCAACAGATGTTTTATAAACTACCTTTATCCCAAGCTCCATACAACTTAAGGAAAAGGCTACAATCGATTCCTTGATTTTTTGGAAGGATATTGAAATTCTCTCGAGGCTTTTACACTCTTCGTCTTTAGTTCGTTTCCTTGCTCCCATTAATTCTCCTTTAATCTGCATACTAATTGGAATTTATCAGGAATTTTTCAATTGTGCAGAGTTTGAAAATACTTTGCATTATTACACTAAAGCACTTTAAAAGTTCATTAACACCTTATTGAAGTATCACGCTATCTCAACATTCTCATATTTATGGTAATTTTCTTTCCTTGTGCGGTGGTTCAACGGTGTGTGGTGGATGTTGTCTCCAGTGTTGATGGGCTACTTGGGGGTTCTTTCGAAGCTCTTGTGAGGTCCTGTTGTCGCTGGTATGATTTGCTTAACTAATTAGACTGGTTAAGTGGCTATTCAGCCAAGTTGGGTAATATTTGACAAATATTGTAAAATTTGGTAATTATCAATATATTCATGTATTTTCTATTATGAATTTTTATACAATGGTTAGTGTATTTGTACACTAAGAATCGGAGATAAACTGGCCCTAACAGTGTTGTACACATGGATATGCTGCATACCCATACTTCCCTGTGTCAACATGGGTGCTGATGTACACCCATACTTCCCTGCTCCACTACCTCTATTTCTCTGCCTCCACTACACACGCCAACATTCTCCCTCAAGTTGGTGCATATATGTCTCTTATGCCCAACTTATCAAATGAGTTGTAGAAGTTCTTTGCAAACACAGATTTTGTGAGTATATCAGTCAATTGATCTTCTTATTTAACAAATGGAAGCTTAATAATTTTCTCTTCAATATTTTGTTTGATGAAGTTTCGATCTACTTCAATGTGCTTCGTGGGATCATGTTGAACTGGATTGCGGGGGATGGCAATGGCTTCCATGTTATCACAAAATAAGTTCATTTTAGAGTTAAGAGCAACACCAATCTCAGTTAGAAGTTTTTTCAACCAAATGAGCTCACATATTCCCTTGACCATTTCTCGAAATTTAGCTTCAGCTCTAGACAAGGCAACTACCTTTTGTTTCTTGCTCCTCCATGTAACAAGATTGCCGCCCACAAAATTAAAGTACCCAGCAGTAGATTTTCTATCCTTGATATTCCCTCGTCAATCTGAATCTGTATATCCAATGACTTCCAATTGACCATTCTTTGAAAACATAAGTCCTTTCCCAGGGGAGGATTTTAAATAATGAAGTATTCGCATGATGGAATCCATATGGTCTTCACTAACCGTTGATATCTCTGTTTATCTCTTGGTACTTAGTCTACATATTCTCCAAGTTTATGATTTTGGACCATTGGAATATCAACAAGTTTACAATCTAGTAATCCAGCCTCTGCTAGTAGGTCTAGAGTATATTTTCTTTGGGAAAGACATATGCCTTGTTTTGATCTTGTTACCTCAATGCCTAATAAGTATTTGAGCCCTCCCAAGTTCTTCATTTCAAACTCATTGGATAGTTGTTCTTGAAGCCTAGAGATTTCTTCTTTATCATCCCCTATAATGATCATGTCGTCTACATAGACTATAAGGGCTGTTATTTTTCCCAATTGATGTTTTAGGAAAAGAGTGTGGTTGGACTTGCTTTGTTGAACCCCATATTTCCTCATTGGTGAACTCAACCTACCAAACCATGCTTGAGGTGATTGTTTTAGTCCATACAATGCTTGTTGTAATCTACATGCAGTTTCGTTTCCTGATGTAATAGTATATATTGGTAGGATATCCATGTAAATCTCTTCTTCAAGGTCACCATGGAAGAAGGCATTTTTCACGTCAAGTTGGTGCAATGTCCAATCTAAATTTGTTGTAAGAGATAACAAAACTCTAACAGTTTTTAGTTTAGCCATAGGTGAGAAGGTTTCCTGATAATCTATACCATGTTTCTGTGTATACCCTTTTGCTACTAGCTTCTCCTTGTATCAATCAACTGACCCATCTACTTTATACTTAATGGAGAAAATCCATTTACATCCTAGCATCTTCCTCCCTTGAGGAAACTCGCTTAACACCCATGTGTTATTCTTCTGCAATGCCTCAAATTCTTCTTTTATAGCTTGAGCACAGTTTGGATCAGATAGGGCTTCTTCAACACTACTTGGAATTTGACATGAGGAGAGTGCTTGTGCAAACACCCTTATAGGTTCTAATAACCCTTGAGTAGATACATAATTGTCTATTAGATACTTGGATTTTCGTTCTTTTTTGTCTGGAGAGTATCGATTCGGAGGTTTTCCTCGATTGTGTCTGAAAGGTAGAACATAACCAACAGATGTATCTATAGTATTAGTTTGTAAAGGTGTGATAGGATATCTTACCTCAAGAGTATTCTCAGTAGGAGGATCATTGGGTACTAGAGAGTGGAGTGGTGCATCAACCATTACATCTTCTGGAGATTCAGTCACTAATTCAGATTCAATTCTTAGAAGTTCAAGTTTGAGTCTAGGTATTGGATCATCCATATTTTTCGCATTATTCGAGTATAACAGATTGTTACGAATGTCTAACACTTCAACATCAAGCCAATTTCATTCTTCACCATGACTCTCCCCTTGAAGAGGGTAATTGGATACTAGTGATGGGAAAAACATTCAGATTCTAGTAATCGGATCATAGCATTGATATCCCTTTTTTTGTACGCCATACCCCAAGAATATACATCGGAAAACACACGGATCCAACTTAGTTAGTTGATTTTTATGGAGGTGGAAAAAAGCAACACATCCAAAAATTCGGGGCAGAAGCATCAAAACAGTAGGCAAGGGAACATGATCATATAGCACCTTTACTAGAGTCTGAAATTGTAAGTTTTTTGTGGGCATACGAATCAGTAGATACACGGCTGTATTAATAGCATCACTCCAATATCTACTAGGCATATGTGCACTGATTAGTAAGGCTCGGGCAGTTTCTAAAATATTCCTACTCTTCCTCTCTGTAGTCCCATTCTATTATGGGGTTTGTGAACACGAGGTTTCATGGAGAATACCATGGTTGTCCAAGTATGTCCGAAATTATTGATTAACATACTCCCCTCCATTATCAGAAAATTGTGTTTGAATCATAGTGTGAAATAAGTGAAATGTAGAAAATACTTCATCTTTATGTTTGAGAAGGTAAAGCCATGTCATTCGTGTACAATCATCAACAAAAATTAAAAACCAACGATGACCCGAAAACGTAGTAACCGGGGAAGGTCCCCAAACATCAGAATGTACTAAAGCAAAAGGAGTCATACTTTTATGCATACTCATAGGATAAGATGCCCTATGAATTTTTGCTAGGATACAAGTATCACATTTGAAATCCAAGTGTGTGACATTTGAAAATAAACTAGGTAGTAAGTGTCTTAAATACCCAAATGATGGATGCCCAAATTGACAATGACATAACCAAATATGTCGCTCCTTGTTACTAACCATGTGTTACTTGTGATTAGATTTTCATAAACTGAGGTCATCCACATAATATAAGTCGTCTCTCTTAGTACCATGCCCAATGATCTCCTTAGTGAGAATATCCTATAGAAGACAAAAGATAGAATACATCAATACTACATAGTTAAGATCTGAAGTGACTTGACTTACAGACATTAGTGTGTGTGAAAGAGAGGGTACAAGTAATGTATTAGATAATGATAATGAAGGAGAAAAAGTCATTGTTCTAGCTCCTGTAACAGGATAAGTGACCCCATTGGCATTGGCAACACAGCTCCGTCTCAACTGGGTTGTATGAGAGAGATCTTTTGGGTCAAATCTCATATGGTCTGTAGCTCTAGAGTCAAGAATCCAATCCTCATTTTCATTATGAGAAGAGATGTGAAATGCTTTACTTGAAGTATCTAGATCCTGGGAAGATTCAGCCTGAGGAATAAGGGATAATGATGCATTATTGGTATCCACAACAGCTTTCCCAGTGGTTTCTTGTTTCTTCCGTGCTTGAAGATCATTCCACCAATTTGGATACCCATGGAGTTTGAAGTAGTGTTCACGGGTATGTTTGGAGTTGCTGCAATGAGTACATTTTATGTCAACAGAAGGTGGACTTCCCGTGGATTTCTTGCTACCCAAAGAAAGAGTTCCTGGTTTTGGTAGCATCGGATTATGGTGTCCCTTGATCCCTTTGAAAGCCATAACTGCTCCGGGAGTCGTATATGCACTCGTGATCATCATGGTCTGCCTGACCTCTTTCATACAGACGAATCCATAAGCTTGTTCCACCATAGGGAATGGTTTGATTTGAAACACATCACTTCGAGTTTTATCTAGTCTATCATTGAGTCTATCGAGGAAGGTATACACTCGATCTTCCTGTATGATAAAGTTGTATTTTTGTATGTTAATCCCACACTCTATTGGGTTAGGACTATAGAAATCAATTTCTCGCCACAATCCTTGAAGGTCATTGTAGTATTTTTCAATAGATCCACCCGCCTACTTCATACGAGTAACCCGACGGTAGAGATCATATACTTGAGACGTATCTATCCCATCAAAGTAGGTTCTAGCAGCAGAATCCCAAACCTGTTTTGCAGTTGGGAATTGGATAAAGTTGGCAATCAAGGAAGGGTCCATCGAATTGATCAACCAACCTTTGACAATGGCACTTTCTGTGCGCCATATCCTGAATGAGGGGTCGATTTCTAGGGATTGGGAAAATTCCCCATTAATATATCCCAGTTTGTCCTTGCCGGAGATATACATCTCCACCACCTGGGATCATAAGGCATATTTGGATCCGCCCAACTTGATACCAATGGGGGTAGTCGACGCTTCAATTAGCGATGATTATGAGGTGGTTTGGGCTTTAGTTAGAACCTCATTCATTTTTGTAGTTAGATCATTGAGTATGAAATTGGTGGTTAAATCTATAGAGTCTACCATGAAATCTATCAATACTGTTTTTTTTTTCCTTTTTTCCTTTTTTTTCTTTTCCTTCCCGTGCACCAAATATATACCCTAGGTTACACGATAACCTTTTATTTTCTATTCGCACAGGCCCTCCTCACTGGCTATGGAGCGACGCTACATGTCGCTGCATTCCAAGTTTCACCGAGGCAGGAGAACGGTGTGGTTGCTCACGGTGGTGTAGAGAGACTAGGACAGCTCCACGACCAACGAGCAATCTGTGGCCCCAAACACAGATACAAAGAAAGCGACCTTAGCGCTATTTATCATTGCATTTCAAGTTTTTTTTTCTCTTTGGAGAGAGATACAAAGAGAACACATGTGATGGACTACGATGAACATATACATAGAGAGCACACTTAGCGTTGTTTATCGATGTGTTCTATTTCTTTTCAAAAAATGATGGTGGAACCGGCCACACCAGCAAGCAACTGGCGTTGGATCCAACCAGTTAGAACAGTACGGTTTCAATGAGCCATTCCAGATCAAACCAATGTCGAGGAAAGTGTAAACCAGAACGACCACCCCAAAAATCAGAAATTAGATGGTAGGATAACAGAAAATTAGTGTAACATGTAGCTATCTTATTCCATTAGTCCACGATAACTTGTTTTGATACCGTGACAAATATTGTGAAATCTGATAATTATCAATATATTCATGTATTTTCTATTCTGAATTTTTATACAATGGTTAGTGTCAACATGGGTGCTGCTGCACATTCATACTTCTCTGCTCCACTAACTCTATTTCTCTACTTCCACTACACACGCCAACGGTATTTTGGGTGGTGGTTGTGGTCTTTTTACCCTTCATTTTTGTATTTACAATCTATTTTGTTTTGTTTTGTTTGTGGTTTCCTTGTACACCTTGGTTCTTAGGTGTGTATTTTGTGATTCAGTGTTTAAATATAGTTTCTATTTGTTAGGTACATAATCGCAATTGTTAGCTAATGTTTTCAAAGAATGGTACTCTTTTTTTATTGTTTTGAGACTCTAAAAATGTTTTTATTGATATATTCAAACGTTAAGATGATAAGTAATAGTATGGTTTTAAATTTTGAATTGATGAATTGGGGTCATTATTTTATAAATTTTATTTATCTTTTAATAATATATTTTATATGCTCAGTTATTGTATCATCTTTTTGTATCGATGCTTTAACTATTTGGTGTAAATTCTTCAAAACTTTATAAGACCTGTATCTTAAATAATATCATTGTATGATCACGAAATAATGGTACGGTGTTCAGTGTCCTTTAAAATTTGAATTTTAAAAAATTCACAAAAATTGTACAATTTAGTCTGATTTCAATTTTATACCTATGTATAAATTACTTCAATATGTATTTAAATTAACATAATATTCAAATTAAATAAATATATTTAAATATATATATATATATATATATTTAATATGTGGTATATGTTGCCTGTACTAGGTGAGGGTGGAAAGAAATTTTTAAAATATAATAAATAAGTGGATCATTTAAAAAAAATGTATTTATATATTTTTCATGGTACAATGGATCCATCGGGCACATAGTAGTATTAGTTAAAAATAAAATAAATAAACATAAATTTGATAATTAAAAGATATATTTTAAATAATTAAAAAATATTAATTTACTAATAATATCATTTATTAATTGTTAAATATTAAATATTAAATGGTAAATTATAAATTCTGAATCATAAATATTAATATATATATATATATAACTGTAATTTTAATTATGAAATGAATTGCTTTTGTTCTCTTCTTGTTATATATAAATACTCTTTACTTTGAATCTTTTTATTCGTATATACACAGTACACTTCATATGGTATATCTAGGTAGCACTCGTATGTTATTACGTCCTAGAAAAAATTACCAGCAAAATTGGTACCAACGCCAAGTGAACTATATTTCAACGTTAACAAAAAGGAGATCCGTCTTTTCCAATTTCAAGATATTCCTATGATAAATTTAGGACGTAAAAAGAGTTAAATATAATGAAAATGTAAATGTGTTTATTAATCTTAATTACAATGAATGATAATACGAATATAAACATAAAAAAATAAGAATCTGCTTTTTAAGAAAAGTGATTTAAAGAAAAGTATATTAATTATATACAACTAATATACCATTAATAATAATTTATTAACAAAAAGCCTACAAACACCGTTAATAAATAATACATCAAGTGAAATAGTTAAACCAATCATCTTGATTCACAAGAGCCTATTCTCTCTGGCAAACACTCTCCTACCTCGTGTTGGTACTTAGTATGTTCTTTTGATTTTTCCTCCATTTTATTGCATTCAACTTTTTTCAATGACTTCATCTTTAACCTTCATCTGGGTCAAAACAATCCAGTTTTAACTGGATCGGGCCCTAACCGTATCTCATAATTTTGACGAAAAAAAACCAATGTTCTTTTTATTGAAATTATTATAATTGAATTTTTAAGTGATTCATGATCTCATTTTGAATCAAAAACATCATTTTAAATAAAAAATTAATTAATACATTTCAATGAACGCGAACGACGAATTGAAATGATGTTCTTCGTAGTTTTCACGTTTTAATTCACATAATCATTGGAATATCATAATAAAATCATTTCTAATTATCATAAATATCAAAACCGAGCCTTTTAAAAATCACAATTTCAAAGTGTTCGGTGAAACAAAACAAAATAGAGATCATTTTGAACTGATCAAGACAGAGGTAATATGACATCTGATACCAAATGTAAGTATAAAGTAATAGACCTAAATGCAAAATAAACAAACTAAAAGAATCAAAAACAAGTAAAGCAAGGATATTACCTCCAACCATTGAATTGTTCTTCAAGCTCTAAAATTGATCAAAACTAAAGTGCTCTCTATGTTTGGGACTTCTAACCTCTCAACAGCACTCAAATTGGATGATGTATTGTGCTAGGATTGTATGTTGAGCTTAGGGATCATAACACCCCTTTTATAGCCGTTCTTTCCATCAAAGAATTGGCATATGTTGCCAACTTCAATCATAACCGACGAGTTATTCAATGACAGTAACATTTGGATCACTAAATGATCCGTTAAAGAAAATGAAAATGAAAATGAAAATTGAAAATGGAGAACGGACTTATTGGTAACATGGATTTGATCTTCATGCTCATACCAAGATGGATTATGTTGGTTTGTTGTTCATTTTAATCCTTTAAGTTTGATGTTTAATATTGATTATTACTATGCAATTTTTGTCATATATTCTTAAGGTTGCTAGATTGCAATTGTTTATTAGGTATGACTTTGTGTTTTGGGTGTGTTTGTTAAGAGCTACTATAAATGTTTAGTTGATTGCATCTAGTTTTGTAATTGGCTAACTTTGTTTTAATGAAACTTCGTACTCTTTCTTCGGAAAAAAACAATTATAGAGTAACGTTTATAGATGACTGTTCAGATTACACTTATGTATATCTAATGAAAAATAAAAGTGAAGCGTTTGACATGTTTAAAATATTTATGACTGAGATTGAAAATCAACTTAATAGGAAAATAAAAAGGTTTCAAAGTGATAGAGGCACCGAATATGATTCCAATATCTTCAATGATTTTTATAAAACTCATGGAATCATTCATGAAAAAACTGCACCTTATTCTCCTGAAATGAATGGCAAAGCTGAAAGAAAAAATAGAACTTTTACTGAATCAGTTGTTGCAATTTTATTAAACTCGGTCGCTTCCCATTTGGTAGGGAGAAATTTTATTAACTGTGTGCCATGTGCTAAATAGAGTGCCTAAATCTACAAATAAAATTTCACCCTATGAAATTTTGAAAAATAAGAAACCTAATTTAACTTATTTTAAAACTTGGGGTTGTTTAGCCTATGTTAGAATCCCTGATCCTAAAATAAATAAACTTGCTAGTAGAGCTTATGAATGTGTATTCATAGGATACGCTGTGAATAGTAAAGCTTATAAATTCTATGACTTAAAAGATCAGGTAGTTATAGAATCAAATGATGCTGATTTCTATGAACATAGGTTTTCCTTTAAATTTAAGAATAGTGGGGGCTCGTCTTCTAGTAGTTTACCTATAACTAGAACTAGTGAACAAACTGAAGAATTAAACCCTGAAATTAGAAGAAGTAAACGAGCTCGAACCCTTAAGGATTTTGGGTCTAATTTTTATGCTTATACCTTAGAGGAAGATCCCCAAACTATTAAAGAAGCATTATCTTCTTTAGATGCCAACTTATAGGAAGAAGCCATAAATGATAAAATGGACTCACTTGAGTATAATAAGACTTGGCATTTAGTTGACTTACCTCCTGGTTGCAAAACCATTGGATGTAAATAGATACTAAAAAAACTTAAAACCCGATGGTACTATTGAAAAATATAAAGCTCGTCTTGTAGTTAAAGGATATAGGCAAAGGGAAAATGTAGATTTCTTTGATACCTTTTCACCAGTTACACGAATAACTTCCATACGTGTACTTTTCTCTCTCGTTGCTATCCATGATTTAGTAGTACATCAAATGGATGTTAAAACTGCTTTCTTAAATGGTGATTTAGAAGAAGAAATTTATATGGATCAACCCGAAGGTTTTGTTATCCCAGGTCAAGAAAATAAAGTTTGTAAATTAGATAAATCTCTTTATGGTCTAAAACAAGCACCTAAGCAATGGCATGAAAAATTTGATAATCTAGTTATCTCACATGGATTCAAAATAAATGAAAGTGACAAATGCATTTATTATAAATTAGAAGATAATATTTTCACTATTATATGTTTATATGTGGATGACATGCTTATTTTTGGATCAAATATTTATATTGTGAATAAAGTGAAAACATTGTTAAGAGCTAATTTTGATATGAAAGATCTCGGAGAAGCTAGTGTAATCCTTGGTATAAAAATAACTAGGTCTGAAAAGGGAATTTCTCTAGATCAATCTCACTACATTGAGAAGATCTTAAAGAAATATAATTACTTAACTGTAAACCTGCATGTACTCCTTACGATCCTAGTGTAAAGTTGTTCAAGAACACAGGAGATAGTGTTAGACAAACTAAGTATGCGAGCATCATCGGTAGCTTACGTTACGCTACTGATTGCACTAGACCATACATAGCTTATGTTGTGGGACTACTATGTAGGTTTACCAATAGACCTAGTATAGAGCATTGGAATGCTATTGAAAGAGTTATAAGATACCTTAAGAGAACTATGAACCTTGGATTACATTATAACAAGTTTCCTGCTGTTTTAGAATGATACAACGATGCAGATTGGAACACTTTATCAGAAGACTCCAAAGCAACTAGTGGCTATATTTTTAACATAGCTGGTGGAGCTGTTTCCTTGAAGTCTAAGAAACAAACAATATTGGCTCAATCTACAATGGAGTCTGAAATGATAGCACTAGCCACTGCTAGTGAAGAAGCAGGTTGGCTAAGAACTCTGTTAGATGAGATCCCTTTGTGGGAAAGACTAATACCAGCTGTTTTGATCCACTGCGATAGTACCGCAGCTATTGCAAAGATTCAGAACCGTTACTACAACGGCAAGAGACGACAGATACGTCGTAAGCATAGTACTGTTAGAGAATTTCTCTCTATGGGAGCTGTAAGAGTGGATTATGTACGTTCTGATGAAAATTTGGCAGATCCTTTGACGAAAGGATTACCAAGAGAGAAGGTTTTCAAAACCTCAAAAGGAATGGGATTAATTCCCTTAGAATGAAGAGTCACTTATGATGGTAACCCAACTTATAGACTGGAGATCCCAAGAAATAAGTTCAAAGGGTAATAACAAGTCATGAAGTGATATGAGATGTATCATGCTATTTATCAAATCCCATTCTATATTGTTGAAAGCATGAAGTCCTGAAGCGATAGAAAAAGGATGAGTTAATTGTTAAACTCTTAATGAGTTCTATACTCTATGTGGAGTGGAGTACATAGCTACAGGAGTACTCTTTATAGGCTCACCTATGTGAATGTGGAAGTGTGGCCGCTTCCTATGAAAATTTTTTGGGCAAAATTTACTAGAGCGTTCACTATACTGGGATACACGTACATGGCCGTAAAGCACGGGCTTTTTTGAACTACACCTTGGAAAGGTTGTGTGTGTGATGATTGTTAGATATAGAGTTCAAAACTACGAGTTACTCTAGTATATTCTAAAGCATCAACACTATGCAAAGGTTCAAGTTGATAGACACTTTTTTTCTTATGCACAATCTTATAATTGATCGGTTGCTCGATGAAAATTATTTTTATATAAAATTCAAGTGGGGGATTGTTGGAAAAAGATGAAATTTAATAAAAAAATTAATTGTTGGGAAATGTGCCTTATCCCACATTGATTTTTTATATTATTTTAAAGAGGTATAAATAGTGAAGAGTTGGCTATTGGGATTGGGCCCCAAGGGGCACCCACTTTTGTGGAAGGGGAGACGAACTAGGCAAATGTGATACCACAAGCGCTCACGCGCATGCCGCCACCGTCCGTCCGACCGCCCGACCGGCCGTGCCATGCCGAGTCGAGCCGAGTCCGAGTCCGAGTGCATGTGCGTGTGTGTAAGGTGAGGTGGTATTTTATTTTTTGGTAAAATATTCTTTTAAGGAAAACTTTTCCACTTACAAAAATGATTGTTATATATATTTTATTTCTTCAGAAAAATGACCGTTATTTTCTTTTATTAAGAATATGGCCGTTAAATGGCCGTTTGTCTTCTTTATTCAAAAAAAGAGTCATTGCTCGTATTTACTCACAAAAATATATGTTACTCGTCTTCAATCTAAAAATGGCTATTACTCTTCATTACTCAGAATGGCCGTTACGCTCTTAATTCCCAGACATTACCGTTTTATTCATAATTGCCACACGGTTTCTAAAACCTATAAAAAGAGGGCTTCAGCTCTCATTTACAACACAACAATCTCAGCAAACAATTCTCACTACAAACAATTCTCTCTACAACTCTAAGTTATTTTTTAGTTTTCCGAGCAACAAATTTTTTCAGGTGTAGCATTCCGGTCTTCATTAGTGCAGTGAAGTTCCGAGACAGAGAAAAAAAAGATTCTAGGTTGTTTTATCCTGGGGACGACGGGGCTGTGTTTGCTTGCACAAATTGGGCAGAGCCGCGAAACATCTTAAAGAGAGCGACCTAGTCTACGACTCAACCCAAGAAGTTCATACCAGGTTTTCCGGTAATATTGTTTCAGTACTGTTATTAACAAACTTGTATCAACAGTTATATGTAAGGTGTTGCCAAATGTAGTTGTTTTTGGTTAAGTTTCCTTCAGTCCCACATCGGCCAGGAGTTTGGCAGTAGTGTTGTTTATAGGTTTGGACAACCCTTAACTTAATGAGATCTTATTGAGTTGAGTTAGGCCTGAGTTTCTAACATGATATCAGAGCTAGGCCTGACTTGATCGGTGACTTAGACTTTATCCTTAACAGTCTCACC
Organism: Hippophae rhamnoides; assembly: GCA_033030585.1. Taxonomy (NCBI): domain Eukaryota; kingdom Viridiplantae; phylum Streptophyta; class Magnoliopsida; order Rosales; family Elaeagnaceae; genus Hippophae; species Hippophae rhamnoides. The sequence continues at coordinate 69,528,240 of CM065430.1, read as the reverse complement.
GTGGTTTTGTGATACCACCTCTGTCCATGTAGAGAGGGGTTGTTAGGTTTCCTTCAGTTCCCCATCGGCTAGGAGTTTGACAACAGTACTGTTTATAAGTTTGGACAACCGTTAACTTAATGAAATCTTATTGGGATGAATTAGGCTTGCATTTCTAACATCTCAAATCTCAAATCCTGAACATGGCATATTCAATTTTAGATTTTTAAGTCTTAATCTTCTGATTGAATATTGATTTAGTATTCGATTTCACCTCAAGTCCTATAATCATGTATTTGCCTAGCTTAGTTTCAAATCAGTTATTATGTGGAAGATTAAAGAGGTGACAGCAACAATTAATGTGAGATCAGAAAATGAACGCGGAGGTTTGTGGGGGGAAATATCAAAGAATATTTGTTCCCATATCATACCATTTATTGAACAATATTCCTCGAAGCTAAGTTAAAAACTAAAAATATAGACCTCCATAGTAAAACTAAAGATACTAATGGGTCATTACAAGTTTACGTGGCTTATATTAGCAGGATAGAAACTCATATTCTGGAAGCAAGTTCAATTTTATAACATCAATGGTAGTTTGGATATGGAACTAGTTGTTCAGGACTGCCACTGGATATGACATGCAGAATGATATCAGAATTAATATGCAGAATATGAGAGAAACCCAAATGTTGTTTCCAAACTACTCCTAAGAAGTATTGATTAAATGAAAAGGAAGAACATATCGTAATATATACTTAAATAAATGTAGGAAAAAAATCTAAATATTAAAACGAAAGTTCAAAGATCTAAGGAAGTGAAGGGTTTTTCCTTCTATTCACTATTTGCTTTCAAAGAACAAAACACACTTCCAGACAGTTCCATTACGCATCCAAAGGAGTAGCACACTACTACAGGAACGAATTTTTAAGTCGTTTATGTGAACCGATTTAAAACGAGAAAACTTAAAATTTAAAGTCAATTTACACATTGAACTGACTTTAAATTTAAAGATTGTTCAAACCGTGAATCAATTTTTATCATATTTTGCTCATTTTCTATTATCCTTATTACCTATTTTTGATCACATAATAGCATAAAAAACCAAAAATATATTTAAAAGAGTTTTTCAATACTACAAATAATTAAAAAATTAAATATTAATTAATTACTTTAGAATTAAATTTATTATAAAAAATAACTTATATACAATACATATATATATTTAACTTAAATTACAAATAAAGTGATGATGTCTCTTTTGTCATAAATTTTGTAATATTCTCACTTTATTTCAAGGAGAGAAAGCTTGTTTTGTTGCTTAGAATCACCAGAAATATCACATTCATAATTATCAGAGAACTCTCCAATGAGATGAGATGGAGTTTGAGTAAAAAAAAACAGGTATAAACAACAATTCATTCCCTTAAACATCCATCAAAAAAGCGCCCAAACTTCAAAAACACAATAATAGAGAAATTAAAGCATTAAAAAAATTATCACTGTGTTGTTTTATGCTATTCATTATCATCAAATTCTTCTCTTGATTCTTCTTAGGATATTATAATTTGAAACATGTGTTTTACCCATTTTTCTCATAAATTCTCAAAAATTTGCATATTATAGTTGAATTTATTCCAACCAAAGAACTACATATATTTAAATTCAAAATAAGAATGTAATATTATGAATTCACAAAAAATAGCTTATATATGTTAAAAAGGTATATTAGTAAAAGAGATTACCACATCTTTAATTGGAATGTTGATATTTGAGGTAATTCACTCGTATATTTCATGACAAAATAATCACACATGACTCCATCATTTTGTTGTAGAACTTACAAAAAATGTTCCATATTCGAACATATTTATTATTCAAAAGTAAAATTCATTAAATTATTAATATTCTCTTGTACATACCATAATTTTGTCTCATATAAGTTTATGTGATTTTTTAAGGGCAATTCCCCTACTATTATTCCACATCTTACATGTCCTATCAAAGTTTAAAATGGTTAATTCTTTATTAAATATTACAAAGAATAATATAAGAAAAATAACTAGTTATAACTCTTACATTTCAACAACTGTTTTTGTATCTTTACTCAATTATTTGGAAGCTAAGTCACAGCATCAAACATAATTGTCATATAGATCAAAGATTATCAACATCCAATAATCTTGGCTTTGTTCAAACTTTAGTGGCCAAGGGATTATCAACTTCTGATTTCTATAAACAGTTAAGGCCTTATCACATAATTTTTTTAGCTCTGATACTAACATTATGCTCTTAATATTGATTAGCAAATGATGAATCATAGAACATTGCTAAATGTGATAGGTGATTAATTTAAAGTCGATAATAATATGCCCTATATAAAAGAAATATATATATATAATTAGATAAAATAACTATAATTATATGTTCTATATAAATAAAAGTTATTTATTGATTGATGACTCACATTGTCCACACTTGAGTTATACTTAAATCGATCATTTGAAATTCAAACAATTGCAATATGCACTCGATCGATATATATGTTTTTCCAATGTATAGGCCATAAATTTTTCTAGGAAGTGGCACATTCCATCCATAATTTTTTCTAGTCTTTCTCGCAACAATAGTCATCAAAGAGTCAAGATTTCTGTTGAAGTTTAAAGCATATTCATAACTATACTTTTTTCATGGCTTCTTCTTGAATGACTTAGTGCAAGATAATTGTCCACTAGACATAGTTTTCCACGAGATACTTGCATTGTATCTCTTAAATGTGCCGCACTTACTAATTATGGTATAATAGACTAAAAAAGAGGTATTATATATGTTAGTAACAATAAGAGAATAATAATAAAATAGTAGTAAAAAAAATTATCTTAAGTAACAAAAATAATACCATATCAAAATTTATCACAACTTGATTTGACGGCCAACCCACATATTGTCTAATAGCTTCTTGGACTGTGGTAGCATCAGAAAACACAAGTAGTGGACAATGATTGATCAATTACTATTCATAAATAATTTGGAAAATATTGATTATGAATCATTTGATCATCATTCAATTGTTGTACCGTTCCAATAGAAATATAGTTTGTAGATGATGGAAGTTTCAAAAAATATTTCATATTCTGTAAAAAATTTAAGCATTATATATAATAAATAAAATATATAATAAACAATAAAAATAATAGACTATCTACATAAGTTTTAAATCTTACCACAAATGATTCATCAAATGGATGGGGACTTCCATGTGGGGTAGCTAATTAGAGGACATTCGCATCAAAACATTCATCATGTGATGGGTGGTAAGAATGCATAGATTTCATTAGAGATATTGAACCACTACCTGATTATATCTGCATTCCTGACATAAATGGAGGATTAATAGGATGACTATATCCTATGAGATTGCATGTGTGGCATGGTTGGCATGGATGGTGGCATGCTTGGCCAATGGGACATGCCTTAATTGTAGTATGGTGTCATGCTTGACATGTGTTGTGATTCATATTACTTAAAAGTGGCAATCTCACTTAACATTAAGACATTAAAGGAGTTCAATTCTTCTTTAATTTTACAGTACCTCTCCTTATTAACCATCTGATACTTTTGTTTTGAAATATTAAAAAACTCTATATAACCATCATATTGGCTTTATCTCCTAACACGACTAGGATGCTTACATCCAAATGTATGATATATGACATCTTTTCTTGGCTATTTGATTATTTCACCCTTAGTTATTTGTTCTTGAACTGTTCTCTACAAATAATAAAACAAAAAAACATATCATACATTATTACATCAATATACAAAAATTATAAAAAATTTGTATCAAGTTAAATTATTAACCAACTTATTGAGTTGTTATTCTCCTCATTTAGTCATTGGTATTGACTTCTTTATTTTGGAGGGCTTTGTTTCTAAATACAATTCAGATCGGGTAACTGGTCTACTCAGTTTAGCTTTCTACATAAATTAAATAAATTTATTAATCATGACATCAACTTAAATTTGAGGAAAATAATTATAAATTAACAATTTAATAATACCATTTTTTATCTAACTTTAGGATCTGATGAACTCCTAGTACGATTAGGAAGAATATTTTGCATTTGTATATTATGATGTTCTTCCCTAATGATTTGAAATTCATCCATATGTTTATTATCCAAATTTTTTTCCATACTTGGGGTTCAATCCAGGGGTGTTCTTCAAGGATTTTGTATAATTCTTGTTCATTAAGTGGTTTCAAGTATGAAAACACATAATTTCTGACCAATTTGGAAGTTTTGTATTCCTTTCATTCCTTATTTGCAATCTTGTAACACTTTTTCTTTCAATTATTAGGGACTTTAAAATGATTTTGTAAAAAAACACAATTTATATGAGATATAATACAAAAAAATATAATATATGTAATTAATTATGAAACAAAAAATACTTACATAAATGGGTTTCCATATTTTATAATTTTCATCATCTTCAACCTTAGTCTAATCATTTATATTGATTGGTATACTTGATTTCATAAGTCTACCAATAGAAGACTTCAATTGTTGGCTATTTTCTCCTAATGTATTACCAGTTGCATCGAATTAAACGTGTACTCTATCATCTAGATTAAGTGGAGCATCAGGTGTATTAGCCCAACCCTTTCTTTTCAAATTCTCCAATGGATCATTTGGATCTATAATCTCTAACATCCTAGGATCCATAAAATATCTATAAACAATGATGAAATGGAAATTAATTGAAAATTTTAAGTTCAAAATATAAACATGTGTTATTAGAATAATATAGAACATACATTATGTGTTAATTAGGTTATTGATTATGTGTGTGTATATATATATATATATATTCCTTCACAATCACTTCGAATATATGACGAAGAATCATTGTCATCAACTAGATCATCACATACATTAGTCAATTTGTTTGAGAAATGACTAATATTGGATAATGTATCGAACATGTCATCATCTTCTAAAGCATCACAATGGTAGAAATCTTTTGTGAAAACATTAACACAACAGACCATATTGTGTCAATTTGATCGCTCAAGTAAAATACTTATTTTAAATGAAGTGATAATGTGAAAGGATCATCAATGTTACTTATATTGGATAAGTTTACAAGGGTAAATCCAAAATCATATATTTTATATCAAACATTGATAACATCTTCGACCCAATCACAGAAAAATACTATTTCACGGAAGACCTCATGATCGAGCTCCCAAATCGACTATGAGATTTATTCACTTCATACATTGAAGATGGAAATTCATTACCTTCAGGAAACATATCTATTAATATGTTTAGTAATTATATGAATCCATTTTTAGAAAAAATCATTTTTTCCTTCACATTGTACAAATAAATCAATCCTGACATTTTAGTGCATTTTTTGCACTCTAGATACAACGATTTTTTGACATCTTCAAGAATTTTTTTAAAGGTTTCAGGATCTTCCTCATGTAATTAATCTTCAACAACATGAAACATATTTTCTGTCTGTACATTTTGATAAGATATATATAATCCACTTACATTCTTATTTATCTCTTTCCCATGAGTATTATCAATATTTTCTCCATGATAATACCAACATTTATAACTCAAAAGAATATCACTACAGATAAGGCGATAATTAATCTCATCAACATCATGAAATTTTTCATTTTTACATTTAACGCATAGGCATTGAATCATACTAAATTCATTATTACTATTTGTACGAACAAATTCCAAGAAACTTTGAACTCTAGAAATATAGTCATGCTCAATTCTACACTTTGACATCCAAGATTTATCCATTTTCTATTAATGACATTAAGCATATTAAATATGTATCCCAACAATATATTTTATATATTATTATATATGAATTCTCTAATTATTACAATATCTATTAAAACATCGTATAAAAATAAATACATAAAACCAAATAATTAATAAACTCATAATAACATTAACAAATATATAATATTAACAATATAATATATATATATATATATATAAATGCATGTAATTAATATTAATAAATATTAATAAACTCATTATACATTTTATATATATTATGTAGATGTAAATAATTTTCAAAAATTTTAAGTTTAAAATAAATTACTATATATAAAAAACTAAATACATAAAATTATTAAAATAAATAAATGAATAAAATATCTTCTTTTCTTCTAAGCTTGAATAAAAATACATGACCTACATAATACAAAACTTTATACACATAATACACATTAAAATAAAATAAAAATATGAATAATAAGTGTAAAATAATTCATAGAAATACTTAAAAGAGTAAATGAAGTGACAAAATAAAAGAAATGAAGAAAAAATAGTGTTTGGTAAGTAAGAAAGTGAAGGAAAATAAGTATGAAAAATTTGAGTATTATACTCAAAAAAATAGTTGACCTAGAAGAGAAATTAGAGAAGAAGAAAACCCACTAAAGTGACTAAATAGCACCAAAAATAGTGGTTGGAGATGGCCAAAAAATGAGAAAAAGTATATGAGAAGGTGAGTCGATTGTTTTCAAGCAGTTATGGAAGAGGAAACACGATTAATTTTTCTGTAAAATGGGGGAGAGAAGAGATAAAAGAAAAACAATAAGGTAGCGTCAGTTGACACGAAGGACCGACATTACACGTATGACGTAGTGTCGGTTCTACATGTCAATCGATGCTACACATGGATAACATCAGTTGACAAGTAGAATTGATGTTACATCCTACGTGTAGCCACTACTACAAAAATAGGCATTAAATTCGGTTCGTTGAACCGACTTTAAATTTAGAGACTTAAAATATAAAGTAGGTTCATCCCATGAACCGACTTTACAGATAATTTTATGATTTGTTGTTTTATTTTATTTTCATTTTTCATATTATTCAATATATATATTTATATATAACATAAAAAAACTAAAATATAAATAATAATACAAATAATTAAAAATTTAAATATATTTAATTACTTGATAATTAAATTTATTACAAAAACAAATAATGCATATATAATACATATAATTAACTTAAATTACAAATAAAATAATGTCGTCAAAGTATAATTATTATGAGATCGAGTAAGCTTGGTTGGCTTAGAATCTTGATTGGCCTTCACAAGCATTATGACAAAAAAACAACTGATCCATATAACAATTCATATTCCCCTACATACATGAGCACGTAAAACATCCATAAAAAAATTAGTTTAAACTTCAAACATACGAACGAAGAAATTAAATCATTATAAATATTACCATCAAATTGAGATTACCACGTACAGTGACATTTGACTAACTCATAATAGCACTTTATTAATCATTTGTCTATATATATGAAGTTATCTGGAATCTCTACTAGTATTTTATAATGCTATATATAATGAATTCTAAATATGAAATTAATTGTAACTTCGATTTCTTACTTAGCTTGTGTGAGTTTTGGTGCCCTTAAACATATAGTACACGTTCATAGGCACCAAAACTCATACAAACCAAGAAACAAATCGGAGTTACTGCATTGATTTGTCCATTTAGAATTTGGTTATATCATTAAAAATACTAGCAGAGATTCCAGATAAATTCATATTTATAAACAAATGATTAATAAAGTGCTAATATGAGTTCATAAGGAAAGTAGGAAAGAGAGATGAGATGTAGTTTGGGCCAAAAAAAGGTCCATAAAACAATGCATTCCCTTAAATACATGAGCATATGATTAATTATCATCAAACAAGTGATTTCAGACACATGAATAGATAGAGAAATTAAATCATTAAAAAATTTATTGTTATGTTGTCATATGCTATTCAAGATCATTAGAATCTTCTCCTGATTCTTCTTGTGATGATATAATTTGAACCATGTGTTCTGCCCATTCCTCTCGTAAATCATCAAAACTTTGTTGGTCGTAACCTGTCTTGTTCCAACCAAAGAACTACATGTATTTAAAATAAAAATAAGAATATAATTTCATTTATTTACAAAAAAAACTCAAATATGTTAAAAACTTGTATGTATATGGGTAAAATATATTACCACATCATCAATTGGAATTTTGATATTTGTGATGATTTCGCTCATAAAATTCATGACATAATAACCAAACATGACTCCATAATTTTGTTGTGGAACCTACAACAAAAAAAAGTGCATATACATGAATTTTCATATTCGAACATCCTTATTATTCAATTGTAAAATTAATAAAATTACTAATATTGAATTGTACATACCATAACTTTTGTCCATATAAGCTTATGAGATTTTTTAATGACAATGCCCCTAAACTTGTTCCACAACTTCCATGCCCTATCAAGGTTTAAAACGATTAATTTTTATTAAATATTACACAAAATAATAGAAGAAACTAATATGTAACTATATATAACTTTTACATTTCAACAACTGCTTTTGTATCTTTACTCAGTTCTATGGAAGTTAAGTCACAATACCAAGCATGATTATTGAACATATCAATGATTACCAACATCTAATAATATTGGCCTTGTTCAAACCTTAATGGCCAAGGGATTATCAACTTTTGATTTCTGTTAAGCATTAATGCTCTATCACATAATTGTTTAGCTCTGATGCTAACATCCTTCTCTTGATATTGATTGGCATATGAAGAATCATAGAAGATTGCTAAATGTGATGAGTGATTATGTTGAAGTCGATAATAGCACGCCCTATTTAAAAGATATATATATATATATAATTAGATAATATAAATATATATATATATATATGTTCTGCATAAATAAAAGAAAAATAACTAGATTGAGGACTCACCTTGTCCACACTTGAATTATACTTAAATCGATCATTTGATATTCAAATATTTGCAATAAGCACTCGATCGATATATAAGTTTGGCTGAGGTCTACACTAGAAATTTCAATAGGAAGTGGCACAGTCCATCCATTGTTTATGCTAGATTCCCTCCCAACAATAGTCATCAAAGTGCCAAGATTTCTACTGAACTTTAACGCATAAGTATGACTATACTTTTTCCAAGGTTTCTTCTTGAATGACTTGGTGCACGATGATTGGCCACTAGTCATAGATTTAGCACGAGATATTTGCTTTGTATCTCTTAAATGTGCCACATTTAAGAGTTCTGGTATAATAGACTAACAAAAAAGTATCATATATATATTTTTAGTAACAATATAAGATATAATCAAATAATAGTAGTAAACAAGTATTATCTTTTAAGTTAAAAAAATAGTACCATATCAAAATTTAGAACAACTTGAATCGACGGTCAAGCCACATACTGTCCAACCTCCTCTTGGATTGTGGTAGCATCAGAATGCACAGGTAGTGGAAAATCAAGAAACAATGATTGATCAATTACTATTCGCCAATGATTAGGCAAATATTGATTATGAATCATCCGATCATCGCTCAATTGTTGTACCGTTCCAATAACAATATAGTCCTTTGACGAAGGATGTTTCAACAAACATTTCATATTCTGTAAAAAATTTAAGTGTTATATAGAAAAAAATAAAACATATAATAAGAATTTAAAAATAATAGATTATATAAACCAGAAATTAAAATCTTACCACATATGATTCATCAAATAGAGGAGGACTCTCATGTGGGGTAGCTATTAGATGTACATTCTCACCAAAATGTTCATCTTGGTTTGATTTATGGTAAGAATGTGCAGATTGCATTGGAGAAAATGAACCACTACTTGATTGCATATGCATTCCTGGCATATAGTGAGGACCAATAGGATGGCAATATCCCATACTGGATGTAGTTTGAGCGCAATGAGATTGTGTGGGTGGCATGCCTGGTATGGATGGTTGCATGCCTGGCATGGATTGTGGCATGCCTGGTATGGAAGGTGGTATGCCTGGCATGGATGGTTGCATGCTTGGCCAATATGGCATGCCACAGTCAAGCGTGATGCCAGCGGCCGACGGTTGTTGTGATTGATGTTCTTTTAGAGTGGAAATCTCACTCATCACTGAGGCCTTAAAGGAGTTGAATTCTTCTTCAATTTTAGTGTATTTCTCCTTACTTACCGTCTGAGGCTTATGTTTTGGAATGTTAAAATACTCCATAGAACCATCATATTGGCTACCTCCCCTAACACTACCAGGATTCTCACGTCTGAATGCATGATATAAAGCATCTCTCCCAGGCTCTTCGATTATTTCACCCCTGGATATTTTTTCTTGAACAACTCTCTACAAATAATAAAGCACACAAACATATCATTCATTATTACATCAATTATTAAATATCATTCAGAATTTTTATCAACCAAAATTACTAACCAACTTATTTAATTTTTCTTCTCCTCGTTGACTCATCGGTCTTGCATTCTTCGTTTTGGGAGTCTTTATTTCTATGTACAATTCAATTCGGGTAACAGGTCTACCCAATTCAACTTCCTACATAAATTAGGAAAATTTTATTAACAATGACATGAAATTAAATTGAGGAAAATTAATATAAAAATATTTATAATATTAATACAAATTAATAATATCATTCTATATCTAACTTCAGGATTTGAAGACCTCCCAGTACGGTTAGGAAGAATTTTATGCATTTGGACATTCGGATGGTCTTCTCTAATAATTTGAAATTCATCTGAACATCTATAATCCACAAAGTCTTTCCAAACTTGAGGTGTAATCCACAGGTGTCTTTCAGGGATTTTGTTGATCACATTCTCATCAAGTGTTTCCAAATATGGAAACACATAATTTTTTGCCAATCTGGAAGTCTTGTATTCCTTCCATGCCTTATTTGCAATCTTATAACACTTTTCCTTCCAACTATCATCGAATTTGTAACGATTCTGTAAAAAATAGTACAAAAGATTAGATATAATACACCTAATATAATATATATATATATTGATTATAAAATATAAGAGACTTACATAAATGGTTATCCATATTTTGAACTTTTCTGCATCGTCAACCTCAGACCAATGATTTATATTGATTGGTATACTGGACTTTACCAGTTGACCAATAGAGGATTTCAATTGTTGACCATTTTCCCCTATTTATTACCAGTAGCATCAAATAGAACAAGTATTCTATCATTTGGATTAAGTGGAGCATCAGGTATATTCGCCCAACCCCTTCTTTTCAAATACCCCAATGGATCATTTGGATCTACAAGTTGAATATCCATGAAATATCTGCAAACAATGAAGAAATATAAATTAATTGACAATTTTAGGAACACAAATATATACAAGAGTTATTACAACAATATAGAACATACATTATGTTTAATTAGGTTGTTGATCATATACATATATTCCTTCACAATCACTTCGAGTCCATGTCGAAGAATCATCATCATCAATTAGATCATCATGTACATTAGGCAATTTATTTGAGAAATTACTAATATTGGTTAATGTATCAAGCATAGAGTCATCATCTTCTACAACATCACAATGGTAAAACTCTTTTTGTGGAGGCTTTAATATAATAGACCATCTTGGATCAATTTGATCGCTCACATAAAATACTTGTTTTGCATGAAGTGATAACATGAAAGGATCACCAGTGTGACTTATTCTGGATAAATTTACAAGGGTAAATCCAAAATCATCTATTTTATATCTAACATTGATAACACCTTCAACCCAATCACACAAGAAAACTGTTTCATGGAAGACCTCATAATCCAATTCCCAAATCTCTTGTATTATACCATAATATGTTCTATCAGAAAGTATATGATTAGCATCTTTTGAACTGGAAAATTGCATAGTTTGTGCAACCATCTTCACCCCACTATTTTGATTTACTCGGACTTTGTCCCTAGCTTGAGTCGTAAATCTTGATCCCTTTATTGTGAAACTATGAAATGATTTGATATCAAATTTTGGCCCATGTGCAAGCCATTGTAAACTTTCTGATATTTTATGATTGGGTTTCTTGAGTTCATCTCGAATCTATGTATACAAAAATACAAAATGTGTTTAGAGCAAAGTTTTAAAACATTGAATAGATCTAGGAAGATACATGTATGAATTTTTGTTTGTGACACTTACATGGTTGCAAAACCAATTAGTAAGCTCTCGCTTATGTTCATCATATAACCATTCCTCTCCTCTTTTTTTATAACGAGGATCGATCTTCAATAAGTTTAAATGCATCATGTAATGTTATTAAATATATATTAAGTTATATATCATCATTAATAGTTAAATAAAAAATGATTTTTGCAATCATGAAACAATGAACATCACTTACTCTATGTACGGTTGTACCTCATTATTATTTACCAAAATGATTCGGTGTGCTTTTTCCCATGGAGTGTGATCAATAAATAATTTCTTACTTCCACCAAGCATAGGGTTACCTACTTGGATCATGTGACTTTCTAAGAACAAATTGTGCGTAGGATTCCCAATTTTAGTGCAACCACTAAAGTATTCAGAACAAAACTCAATGGCCTCTTCAGCAATGTAGCATTCCACCATGCATCCTTCAAGTCGATATCTATTATTTACATATCCTTTAAGGACTTGCATATATCTCTCAAAAGGATACATCCACCTTAAGTAAGTAGGGCCACATAATTGAACCTCTCGAATGAAATGAACACATAAGTGAATCATTATATCGAAGAAAGAAGGAGGAAAATATTTTTCAATTAGAAACAAAGTCTCTACAATTTCTTTCTGTAAAGAATTTAACTCGCCAATTGATATATATTTCTTGCATATTGATTGAAGAATGAACAAATCCGAATTATTGATATTCGAACATGTTTTGGAAGAATTGATCTAATAGCAACTGGCAATAACTGTTGCATTAAGATATGACAGTCATGTCATTTCAATCCATACAGTCTCTTATCGGTGATAGATACAAAATTTCATAAGTGGGATGAGTAACCATCAGGAACTTTCACACCTTCCAAACATTTACAAACACATCCTTCTCTTTTGTTGACATTGTATATGATGCTGGTGGTAAGTATGTTCGATTCTTATCATTTTCCACCCTTGGTTCCAATTCAGGTCGTATGCCTAGTTTCTTTAAATCCAATCTTGCTTTAATTCCATCCTTTGTTTTTTCAGGTATATTAAGTAAAGTACCAATCAAGCTCTCACATACATTCTTCTCAATGTGCATGACATCTAAGATGTGACGAATGTGTAGGTCTTTCCAATAAGGTAATTCCCAAAATATTGATTTTTTTTCCAACAACCATGGTAAGTCGGTTTAAACTCTTTTTCATTTTCACCCATTTCATTAGTTTACCTCTTTCGTTTCCCTACCTTAGTGGGTTTGTTTTTCATCTTTCCATATCATTTGAATGTCATCCCATTCAATTGCCTTAATATCTCAATACCTCACAAAGGTAGAGTTGCATGATCATGATCTTCTTCACCATCGAACGGTTTCTTTTGGTATCTAAACTTGTGTCCAGATGGAAAAAATATCCTATGTCTTCTATAAGACATCTTTCATCCATGAACAAGATATTTTGCAAAAGTTCCATCACTACATATAGGACATCCCTTGTAACCTTTTGTTGCATGTCCTGATAAGTTTCCATAAGCAGGAAAGTGATTAATTATCCATAAAAGGACCCCCTTCAAGTTAAAGCATTCTTCTTTATGTGCATCGTAAACATTTACACCATCATTCCACAATGTCTTTAAATCATCTATCCGAGGTTGCAAATATACATCAATATCAACACCGGGTTGTTTCGGTCATCATGAATTTTCTTTTCATACACAACCAGGGAGGAAGGTTGTATGTTACCATAATTACTGGCCAATAGCTATATCTACTACTGAGGGATCTATGTGGATTAATTCCATCAACAGCAATGGCAAGACGAATATTGCGCGGATCAGATGAAAATTGAGGAGATGAATTATCTACTACTTTCCAATTTGGAGAATCACAAGGATGACGTAGCACCCCATCATCAGATCGATTATCTGAATTCCAAGTCAACATCTTTGATGTATATTTACTATTGAACAACCTTTGAAAGCGAGGAATCGGAGGAAAGTACCAAAGAACCTTTGTAGGCATGCCTTTCTTATGTGTTGTACTATCATTTGTACCATGCTTCCATCTCGATTCTTTACACATAGGACAATCATGTAATGTCTCATATTCTTTTCTATAAAGAATGCAATCATTAGGACAAGCGTGAATCTTATAATATTCCATGCCAAATCGACTAAGAGATTTTTTCACTTCATACATTGAAGATGGCAATTCAATACCCTTAGGAAACATATCGACTAGTAGATTTAGTAATTCTGTGAATCCCTTGTCATAAAAACCATGGTTTGCCTTCACATTGTACAAATGAACCAATCCCGACATTTTAGTATATTTTTTGCATTTTGGATACAACGGTTTTTCGGCATCTTCTATAAGTTTATTAAAGGTTTCGGGATCATCCTCGCGTAATTCATCTTCAACACCATGAAACATATTTTATGTTTGTACATTATGATAAGATATATGTAATCTACTCACATTCTTATTATACTTTTCCCCATGAGTATTATTAATACTTTCTCCATGATAATACCAACATTTATAGCTCAATAGAATACCATTACGAATAAGGTGATACTTAACCTCATCAAATTCATAAAATCGCTCATTTTTACATTTAACACATGGGAATTGAATCATACTACAAGAAAATTTCATGAAACTTTCAACTCTAGAAATATAGTCTTGCTCAATTCTACACTTTGACATCCAAGATTTGTCCATTTTCTATTAATGACATTAATTAAAAATATTACTTATGTATACAATTAATATATTTCAAGTATTATTATATATAAATTTCCTAATTATTAGAATATATATCAAAACATACATAATACAAAACAGTACGTTATCATTTTAATCATTTTACAAAACCATTTCTATACAAATTAAAAAATAAGCAACATGTTAGCATGAATATATAAAAATCAATCACGCACTTTGGTTGATTCTAATTTCTACTATATCATAATTAAAAAGTAATATTAATTATATGTATATAAATAAATTTGTCCATGCATAGTAAACCCACAACATTTCAGATATTATTGAATTCATACAATAAGTCAAACATTATTACAAGCAAAATAAAAAAACATACCTAAATCAAAAATTTATACAAAATATAAAACAAACTGAATAATAAGCTAGCTGTAAAATTCTACTTAATAAAAATATAATTAAATTTATCCACGTATAGTAACCATCAAACCCACAACATTACAGATATTATACAGAAAATGGGTATACAGAACCTAAATCAATAATTTATATACAGAAAATGGGTATAAATGTTTTTTAATATTTTGCTCAAAAAAATAGAAGAACTGAATGTGAGAAGAGAAAGATATAACTTACAAATGGTGGTCGGAGGTGGCCGAAAATTTAGAAAGAAGGTGGCACACGGTGTAGATTATAGGAGAAAATGGAGAAGAGTGAGGAAGAAAATAGAGGAGAGAGAGGAAGAAATTTGGATTTTGCGTAAAAAATGACCCGAATGTGGATATATTAGGTGGATAGCGTCGGTTGACGTGGAGAACCGATGATACGTCACGTGGATAGTGTCGGTTGACGTGGAGAACCGACGCTACATCACGTGGATAATGTCGGTTTACGTGGAGAACCGACGCTACGTCACGTGGATAGCGTCGGTTGACGTGAAAAACCAACGCTATGTCACATGAATAGCATTTGTTGACGTGGAAAACCGATGCTACGTCACGTGGATAGCATCGGTTGATGTGGCGAACCGACTGTAAATTCATTATAAGTTGTTTTTTTTTTCAAAAACTGACTTTACACAGCGACTTATATATCCCTTTTATAGTAGTGAGCATCGATAGACACATAAAATTGATGGCATTAGTTATGCATCGATCCTACATGTCAACTAACGCTATGTTCTACTTGTAACGTATGTCCTACGTGTCAACCGATATTAATTTTTATAATTTTTTAAGTCAATCTATCAACAAATTGACTTAAATTTGTTATAAGTCGATTTTGGACAAAAATCAATTTTAAATGCCGACTTAATTACCCTTTATTGTAGTAGTTGCAGTTGACATTCCAAAGCTCAATGCTAACTAAATATCAAAGTAAACCAATAAATATTTGTTCAAAAATTATTGATCGAAGCTAGCTTGCAACTAAAGTGAAATTAAAAAAATGAATATATAATGAACACAAATATTTATGTGGTTCACCCAAAATAATTACGATTACCTCACAAGTAAAGGGCGGAAGGAATTTCCTATACCAAAAGATTTACTATCTCTCTCTAAATACAAGAAAAGAACAAGATATCTCTTTGTCTTATAATTGTAGAATATGATTAACCTCTTTTTCAATTTAAGTAAATAACTCTTCTAAGTGGCAAAATACTTTACAAGTTTTTGGCTCTTGTGTTTAAAGATGTTGGAATGCTTGGAATAACTTATTTTTCAGGTTTGATTCACTATTGCAAGTGCCACCATTTATTTCTTCTTCCATCATTTTATTTTATTGCAATTACCATCCACTACAATTACAACCACTTTATTTATTGGTTGGTTTCTAGCAACAACTTTTATTTTATTATTGTTTCTACCCGTGTGAAAAATGGAAACACTTCCAATATTTTAAACTTTCATATGGTTCCTTCTATATGTTATGAAATAAGGAAATTGGTCAACAAAAGAACTTAGAAATTTAATTCAAAATATCAAATAAAAACAAAAAGCAAGTGAAATAGTGAGACCTTTTTTTCTCCTCTCTATACCCATTAAAAGCAAAGCCTCTAACAGCCAAACCCTTGCAAGCATTAATGCATTAGAACATCTTTAATCCCATTTCAAATCTCTATATTTGGTACAAAATTTAGCATAGTGTTACTCCAACCTTACATCAAACCTTGCACCAAATTTGGTGCGACGAACAATATTTTATCAAATTTAAAGCAACATTATTCATCACACCAAACACTCATTGTTACAAATATTGTTTGTAATACGCTATTTTTTTTAATTATAACAACATTGTTAAATTTTTTTATTAAATATAAAAAATTAAAATTAAATATATAATATATAATATAAAATGACTGAAAAATACTATAATATAACATAGAGCTACAAAATTAATATAATATAAAACAATGATTTAGCAAAATTTTAAAAATCTTGTTAAATTTTTTATTGCATATAATAAATTAAAATTAAGTACATAATGCAAAAAATTAAAATAAATATTAATACAACATAAAGCTAAAATATAATTAAATTAAAACAACGATTTAACAATCGAATAAATCAGATACTCCAATACTACTAAAATATTGATAAAATATATATGCATTATTTTGTAATCATGGGTATTGACTTTGAGTTCTTTTTATCCATATCCTTATTCTTGATATCGTTTTTTTTATAATATTTATTTTCACTTTGAATAAATTCAATTAGGTTTGAATCAATTCAAATCTTTAAATAATATCTATTCACATGTAATTTTAATTGTGTTTTTTAATTAAATATAATATTTAATTTTTATAGTAAATATAATATTTTATTTAGTGAATTATTAATTTTGTAATAATATAAGTTATTAATTAACTAATAGTAATATATAATTATTTAATTGATTGAATATAATAATTGATAAAAGAAAAATAAAATGGATATTTTATTCTATATAGAAATATATTTTTTAGTGTAATATTCAAGTATTATAGGTTGAAGATAATAAAAATTTAATATAATTTTTGGTATAAAATGGAATAGAATTTGGTGTAAAATGAAGTTTTGGGTTGGAAATTAACCAAGACCATCTTGACAACTCTAAAACTTTAAATTTGGTCAAACTTTTGGTGGAGAGTTGCTCTAATCTTGTACTAAATTTGGTGTGATGAATAGTATCACATTAAATTTAATGCGACACAATTCATTGCACCAAATGCTATTCATCATTACAAACATTGTTTACGTTATGTTATTTTAAAAACATCTTAAAAATATTGTTAAATTTTGTTATTACCTATAAAAAATTAAAATTAAATATATAATATAAAATAACTAAAAAGATTACTATAATACAACATAGAGCTAAAAAATGATTTAACAAAATTCTAAAAAATATTATTAAATTTTTTATTACATATAAATTAAAATTAAGTGTATAAAATAAAATAAATATTAATACAACATAGAACTAAAAATATAATACATGCATACATTATTATACACAACATGATAATAGAGGATGAAGGTGTTGTTAATGCAACAATTAAAGAATGAATGGAAGTGTAAATTCCATAAGTTGAGATGATAGTAGACGAAAATACTTTATTTTAAGAATCTTTTTCGAAATAAACAAATTAAATATAAAAAAACCTACATTACACTTCAAAATGTATTAATTAAACATTTGTAAGACGAATATAGTAATTCATTGAATTAATATCTATCCATATGTACTTTTAATTATGTTTTCTAATTAAATGTAATTTTTAATTTATATAATAAATATAATATTTTATTTAGTAAATTTTGAATTTTTAAATTATATAATTGTTTAATTGGTTAAATATAATATTTGGTAAAAGAAAAAATAAAATAAATATTCTAATTTATAAAAGAATATACTTTTTAGTATAATATTTATGGGAGATGAGTGAAAATTTGATGTAACTTTTACTATAAAATGAAGTAAAATTTAGTATAAAATGAAATAATGGGTTGGAGATGCTTACCATCTCTAACCCAACTCTATAACTCTAAATTTTGTGCAAATTTTGATGTAGAATTGTTCTAAGCTTATGACAAATACTACTTATGTTGCACCATTTTTTTAAATTTTAAAAATATTGTTAAATATTTATTAAATATAAAAAATTAAAATTAAGTATATGATATCAAATGACTAAAAAAAATCAATGCTGAACATGATGTTAATATAGTAATTGAAGAACGAAGAAAGTGTCAATCTCAAAAATTGAGATGTTAGTAGATAAAAATACTCAATTTTAAGAATTTATTTATCGAACATAAATAAATCAAAGATTAAAAAAACTCACATTACACTTTAAAATATATTAATTAAACATTTATAGAATAAATATAGTAATATATTAAATTAGCATCTACGTATATACTTTTAATTATGTTTTTTTTAATTATATGTAATTTTTAATTCTTATAATAAATATAATATTTTATTTAATAGATTTTTAATTTTTTTAATAATATAATTTTTTAATCATTAATTATTAATTAATTAATAGTAATATATAATTATTTAATTTATTAAATATAATAATTGGTAAAATAAAAATAAAAAGAATATTCTATTTTATAAAAGATTATATATTTTAGTGTAATATTTGAAGTTTTGTATCGAAGATGAATAAAAATTTAATATAACTTTATAAAATAAAGTAAAATATAATAATTGATCGGAGACAATAACATAACAAAAGTTAAAAATAGGGGACACAAAAATTAGAACAAATAGGAAAGGTGGTAGCTTGTTACAGAGTCGACAAAGGCTGTAGCAACAGTGGGAGTGGGCAAGATAGGGTTTTGAGGAATTCGTAGATTCGATTACGGAGACCAGTTTGATTTAGGAGCTTCATGGTTGGGGGTTTCAGTTGGAGATAACCAGCTTCTACCAGCTTTGCTGAACATTTTCGCCCAGGATTCGCAATAATGAGCAACTGAAGCTGTGAAGCACCAAAATGCGGAGGAACAAATGGAATTAGCCCGGTTTAAGATTCTGTTCCAATTTACTTTGTTGTGACACTTTTAATAAACATTTCAAATTTTAGATAACAAGTATGGAAACATTCGTATTGATAATAAATATAAAGATACATTAATTGCATAATTATTTTCAAATAAATATATTAATTTTATAATTATTGAGTTAGACAAGTTAACTCTTATAATAAATACATTAATATAATAATTTATGAATTAGATATTATTAATTATATTTGTATTAAAAAAATAAATATTTTTAACATTATAATTTATTAAAATGATTAATTTTAATCTATTAAAAATATTAAAATTGAGTATTCATGGTGACTAACTTCTTATAAGTAGTTAACTTAAAAATTATGAGATTAAAGTACTAATTTATACATAATAATAAAACTCTTATAATATTATTTTGAAAATTATGAAATATTTATTAACCAATGTAACGATTATATGATTAATCTAACTAAATTAAAAAATTACAAACTTCTGGTATTTAGTTTAAGAAAAATGTATGTATTTATCTTTTAAATTATTTTTTTATACATCTCACACTCACCCACCCGTTTGTAATTATGATTTGAACTTCAGAATATAATCATGCCCAAATAAAATTTTTGTCTTTATTTAAATCACAATTTATTTAACAATATATTTTTAATCAACAATATTTAGTATAATTAAAACATGTAATTTAAAATAAAATAAGTGAGTCTTAACTCTAAAATCTACTTTTTTTCTCTCTTAATTTCTCTCTTTTTAGGAAAATTTAATCATCTTTTTTTATTTTTGTTAATAAATGAAATTTTGAAAATAAAATTTCAATTTTTATCTTAAATAATTTCATAAAAGTCTCCAATTTTAGGTCAATGGTCAATTTTTAACTTAAAATAATATTTAAATAAAAATTCTAAGATTAAAATATTTATTTTTATAAATATTATAAAATCTCTACCACCTTTTACCCAAAAAAAAAAATGTTAACAAAGTTCAAATAATAAATAAGTAATGAGAAAATTACCTTGGGACATACCATAAATACTCCGTAGTACCATTTGCAACAACCTTCTGATCCAAGAGATTGGAAGAAGTCATATTACTATCAATCATTTTTCCATATAATAACTTCGTTCAAGCAAGACCAAACTAAAGGAGTAGTTTCGTAATTTCCATCATCAGTTCATCACCATTGTCCTCTTTGGACCTCTTAATCATTGTGGAGTGTTGTCAATTAATCTAATGGTTTTCACAATGAGACTTTTAATACGATTTCATTACAACCACAAGAACTTTAATAGCATTTCTCTTATTAAGAATATGATATTTAAGATTTAAATTTTAATTACCTCACGTGAGTTATACTTATTTAAAAAAATACTTTAAGTAAAATAAAAAGAAAAGCTTTTAAGTTAATTATTATTTGACTTAAAATGAGATTACTTAAATTTTAAAGTCAATTCACCTGTAGAATTGATTTTAAACTTTAAGTCAATCCTAACTTAGAAACGATTTAAGATGTTATAACCATTTTTAAACAT
Source organism: Hippophae rhamnoides (assembly GCA_033030585.1). Taxonomy (NCBI): domain Eukaryota; kingdom Viridiplantae; phylum Streptophyta; class Magnoliopsida; order Rosales; family Elaeagnaceae; genus Hippophae; species Hippophae rhamnoides. The sequence goes on along the minus strand of CM065430.1, from coordinate 69,506,918 downwards.
ATTTTGTTTATTTTCTATTAACCTCAATGCATGTTTGTGATCACATAACAATAGAAAAAATCAAAATATGTTTAAAAGGATTTTTAAATATATTCTATTAATTGAAAAAATAAATATTAATTAATTATTTAAGAATTAAATTTATAACAAAAAATAATTTATATACAATATATATATATACATATATATATATATATATATATTTATAACTTAATTACAATATCATTAAATATTATAAGATACTTATGTTATTCAATATCATCGTATTCTTGTTATGATTCTCTTTGTGATCTTATAATTGTAAGTATTTGGTTTGTTCATTCTTCTCGTAAATCATCAAAAATTTGCATGTCATTGACCGATTTGTACCAACCAAAAAAACTATATGTATTTAAATCCAAAATAAGAATGTAATATCATGAATTTAAAAAAAATAACTTATATATGTTAAAAGAATATATTTGTAAAAGAGATTACCACATCTTTAATTGACATATTGATATTTAAGATGATTTCGCTCATAAATTTTATAACAAAGTAACCACACATGATTCCATCATTTTGTTGTGGAGCCTACAAAAAACAATTATACATTGTTTATCAATTCAAACATCTTTATTATTCAATAATAAAATTCATTAAATTATTAATATTCGCTTGTACATACCATAACTTTGTTCCATATAAGCTTATATGATTTTTTAAGGGCAATGCCCTTACTCTTGTTCCGCATCTTTCATGCCCTATTGAAGTTTAAAATAGTTGGTTCTTTATTATATATAACAAAGAACAATAAAAGAAAAATAGATAGTTATAACTCTTACATTTCAACAACTACTTTTGTGGTATTATTCAGTTATATGGAAACTGAGTCACAGTATCAAATATGATTTCCATATAGATAAAGGATTACCAACATCTAATGATCTTGGACTTGTTCAAACTTTAGTGGTCAATAGATTATCAACTTCTGATTTCTCTAAAGTATTAATGTCCTATCATATAACTGTTTAGCTATGATGCTAACATCATGCTCTTGATATTGATTGACAAATGATGAATCATAAAACATTGCTAAATGTGATAGGTGATTTGCTAGAAGTCGGTAATAACATGCTCTATATAAAAGAAATATATATAAATAATTATATAATATACATATAATTATATACTCTATATGAATGAAACTTATTTACTGATTGAAGATTTACCTTGTCCAAATTTGAGTTAGTAAATCGATCATTTGAAATTCAAATAATTGCAATATGCACTCAATCGATATATATGATCGTCCAATGTCTACGCTAGATATTTCTTTAGGAAGTAGCATAGTCAATCCATCATTTATGTTATTTTTACTTACGATAATAGTCATCAAATAGCCAAGATTTCTGGTGAAGTTGATAGCATATTCATAATTATACTTTTTCTATGGCTTCTTCTTGAATGACTTAGTGCATTATGATTGTTTACTAGACATCGATTTGTCACGAGATACTTGCTTTGCATCTCTTAAATGTGCCACACTTACCAATTCCGGTATAATGATTAAAGAATAGGTATTATATATGTTAGTAATAATAAAAGAATAATAATATAATCAAGTAGTAAAAAAATGTTATATTAAGTAAAAATAAATAGTACCATATCAAAATTTATCACAACTTAATTTGATGACCAAGTCACATATTTTCCAACAACATCTTGGACGGTGGTAGCATCACATATCACCGGTAGTGGGCCATGATGGAGCAATAATTGATCAATTACTATTCTCAAATAGTTTGGCAAATATTGATTATGAATGCTTTGATCATTTCTCAATTGTTGTACTGTTTCAATAGCAACATAGTCCGTGAATAATGGATCTTTCAACAAACATTTCATATTCTGTAAAAACCATTTAAGCGTTATATATAATAAAAAATAAAAATAATATACTATCTACATAAGCTTTAAATCTTATCAGAAATGATTCATCAAATGGAGAAAGATTCACATGTGTGATAGTTATTGGAATGACATTCTCATCAAAGTATTCATGTAATGGATGGTAAGAATGCACATATTGCATTGGAGATATTGAACTACTACTTAATTGCATCGATATTCCTAGCATAAATGGGGGACTAATAGGATTATTATATCTCATAGAGGATGTAGGTTGGCCATAAGATTGCATTAATGGAATGCCTAGCATGTATTGTGATTAAGCTTGGAAACTCTGAAATTGTTGTAAACTGGAAATCTCACTTAACATTATGGCCTCAAAGGAGTGAAATTCTTCTTTAACTTCATTCAACTTTTCCTTTATGGCCATCTCAGGCCTTTATTTTGGAATATGGAAAAACTCCATATAACCATTATATTGGCTTCCTTCCCTAACACGGCTAGAATGATCGAGTCCAAATGCATAATATATCGCATCTTTTCCTATTTGTTCAATTATTTTACCCTTGTTAATTTGTTCTTGAACTGTTCTCTACAAATAATGAAGCAATAAAGTATATCATACATTATTACATCAATATACAAAAATCATAAGAACTTTGTATCAAGTTAAATTATTAACCAACTTATTGAGTTGTTCTTCTCCTCTTTTATTCATTGGTTTTGACTTCTTTGTTTTGGGGGTCTTTGTTTCTATATACAATTCAGCTCAGGTAATCGGTCTACACAATTAAGCTTCCTACATAAATTAAATAAATTTATTAACCAATTTATTAACTTAAATTAAAGGAAAATAAATATAAAAATAGTTATAAATTAACAACTTAATATTACCATTATTTGTCTAACTTCAGGATTTGATGACCTACCAGTACGGTTAGGAAGAATATTTTGCATTTGTACATTTTAATGTTCTTACCTAATTATTTGAAATTCATCTGTATGTCTATAATCTACGAAGTCTTTCCATACTTAGGGTTCAATCCATGGGTGATCTTCATGGATTTTGTACAATTCATCTTCATTAAATGGTTCCAAGTAGGGAAACACATAATTTCTGGCCAATTTGGAAGTTTTTTTCCTTCCATGCCTTATTTGCAATCTTGTAGCATTTTTTTAACCATTTATCAGAGACTTTAAAATGATTTTGTAAAAAAATACATTTTAAAGAAGATATAATACAAAAATAATATAATATGTAATTAATTATAAAACAAAAGAGACACACATAAATGGCTTTTCATATCTGGTATTTATTAGCATCTTCAACCTTACTCCAATCATTTATATTGATTGATATACTTGATTTCACAAGTCTACCAATAGAAGATTTCAATTATTGGCAATTTTCTCCTAATAGATTACCAGTTGCATCGAATTGAATAGGTATTATATCATCTAGATTAAGTGGAGTATTAAGTATATTAGCTCGACCTCTTCTTTTGAAATACTCCAATAAATCATTTGGATCTACAATCTTTGGCACCATAGGACTCATGATATATCTACAAAAATGATGAAATAAAAATTAATTCACAATTTTAAGTCCAAACATAAAAACAAGAGTTATTAAAATAATATAAAACATATATAATGTTTAATTAAGTTGTTGATCATATATATATATTCTTTCACAATCATTTCGAGTCCATGATAAATAATCATCGTTATCAATTAGATCATTACATACATTAAGTAATTTATTTGAAACATGACTAATATTGGATAACACATTATATTTATCATTTTTACATTTAACACAGGCAAATTCTAAGAAAGTTTCAACTCTTAAAATATAGTCTTGTTTAATTCTTTATTTTAACATCCAAGATTTATCTATTTTCTATTGATGACATTAAAAATATTAATTAAATATACATCTAATAAAATATAAATGTATTAATCACCAATATATTTAAGCTATTATTATATACGAAGTTATAAATTATTAGAATATCAATCAAAATATCATAGAAAAATAAATACATAAAATCTAAACAATTAAAAATCTCATTATAACATTAACAAATATATAATATATAATAATTTATATATGTGTGTGCGCGCGTGTGCATGTAATAATAATAAATTTAAAAAAATTATCAACAATATATATAATACAGAACCTATATAACACAAAATATATTAATAATATACACATAAAATAACACATAACAATATATTTATAATATATATATATATAATATTAATAATATACACGTAATAATATATATAAATAATATTTATTTCATATATGCAAGTAATAATAATAATTTTAAAAAAAATTAAGTTTAAAATAAATTAATATATATAAAACATAAAATTAATTAAAATAAATAAAAAATACATTATTTTCTTTTAAGCCTGAACAAAAATACATAACCTACGTAACCTACATAACACAAAAATATATACAAATAATTAATAATACATAATATACATTAAAATAAAAAATAATAATTTTACAAAATTTATATAAAATATAAAATATTAATAATAAGTATAAAATAATTCACAGAAATACTTACAAGAGTGAAGCAAGTGATAAAAATGAAGAAAATAAAGAAAAATAATGTTTGGTAAGTGAGAAAGTGAAAGAAAATGGGTAAAAAAATTTTAATATTATGCATAAAAAATGGTGGACATGGATAAGAAATTATAAAGGAACAAAACCCAACTAACCGCACCAAACATAGTAGTTGGAAATTGCCAAAAATGGAGAAAGAAAACTAGAGAGAACACATGGTAAAGATTTATGTGGGAAATGAGGAGACAAGTTGAAATTTTCGTTAGATAGGGGGATGAAGAATAAAAATGAAAAAAAAGACACATAGCATCGATTCTACGTATTAACCGACGCTAAACGTGGTACATAACGTCAGTTTTATGCGCCAACCGATGCAAGCCACGTGTAGCATCGATTGATACATAGAACCGACGCTACTCGTTACGCATCGATTGACATGACAACCGATGCTACGTGTACAACTGATGCTACACGTGAACTTACGTCGGTTGATGTGTACAACCAATACTATTTTTTGATTTTTTTCTATTATTTAAATCGTTTCATAAACATATTGACTTAAAATTCATTTATAATACCTTAAATATTTGATAAAATTCATATTTAAAGTTAATGCAAACCGTTAAATTTTATATAAAATAAAATGAAAATATATAAGATAATGATAATAATCCGAATAATTTTATTATTGCTCCAATAACAAAATTAATATAAAAAACCTATTATATTCCTATTATAAAAATACATGTTAGTAACATTACTATTAAATATAGTTTACGTTAAAGAATTATTATTCTTACTATAATAATTTAAATTAAAGCAATATCCAACCCAATATTTATTCTGATTATTACCCAACTAACTACAGTTAAACCCAGAAGTCATTTTTCAAGCTATTCCATATTGGGGATCGGGTCCTTATTTAAAGTGAAGATAAATGGCGATGTGTTAATAAATATATTAGAGAAAAATACCGTGTAAATTCCTTCTATTAAATCAAAGGAGTCATTTATCCCCTTACAAAAAAAAAATTGTATCATTTGAATCTTTATTTTTGTTAAAAAAATAACAAAAAGATAATATTTTTATTAATATTCTAAATAAATTAAAATTTTGTTAAACAAAATACCAAAAAGATAATATTTTTATTAATTTTTTAAATAAAATAATATTATTTTCTCAATACTTTATTTTATTTGTAAATAAATTAAAGAGAATTCTTTACATCTATAATACTTATCATAAAAATTATTAAAATATTGAATAAATAGTTAAATTTTTATCATAAAAACTATTAAAACATTAAATAAATAATAAAATTTATCATTCTTTAATACCTTTTACAAAATAAAATGATAAAATAATACATTTTTATAATATAATGAACTAGTTAACATAAATGTACTGATATAATAACTTTTAGAACACCTCACCCTAAATATTAAGCTTTAGTCAAAAGGCTAAAGAATATCTTTGTTCTTTTAATATAAAATTAAAAATATGAGTGAATTTTAGGATGGATGACTAAAAGGTCCACTAACTTTTCCAAATGGAACATTCAAATCCAATATTTTTTTGTGATAATTTAGACTACTCATTTTGAAAAAGTTCAAATAATCAAATTTTATGCTTCTCTTCATTTTTTCTACTTTTAAAAATCATTATTTAAAAAAACTGATTCAATTAAATTCTTTTTTTTTTCAAATGCATTTGGAAAACAATTTTAAAAACTAAAAATTGATCATTTAAATCTATATATTCACTTTTTTAAAGCTAATAGATTAAACTATCTCTAAAAAAAACTACTACTAAATATAAGTACTTAACTGTAATATCTAATAGACAGCCATAGCATTTATCTCAAAATTTTATTTGTATGTTGCCACTGGATGGCATTTGATCAACCTTTTCATACAAATCTTGTTTGATCAATTTTTCAATTAAATCTAATCATACTATTACAATGAAAACAGCACTTTAATCATAATAATAAACTAATAATAAGGTACCTAATCATATTGATACACTAATAATATATCAAATACATTTTTTCTTGTTTTGTACTTTTACATAAGGATGCAACATTAGTGTAGAAAAAGAACAAAGAGAGCAAGCAGAGTCCTATGTTCTCTACAGTTGAGTAGAGCTTGTTTCCTGACCTTTGTTAACCAAAACAAGCTTTATCATGATGTTGGCAACCTGGTTAAGTATTCTTTTCACTGCATCAGAAGTCTAAAATCTTTGTCATTGTCATGGTTGACCATTACATATTCATACCCAAGATTATTAGCACGGTCACGGAACTCATCCAGCTCATACCTTGGAACCTGTATTCCAACCAATACATTTGCACCAGTTTCACCCTGTGGGATAGAAAATCAATGTTCAAAGAGGTCATTGTCGATCACATGAAAACTTAATGCAGTGATTAGAAATGTGGACATAATGATGTATGTCAACCTGTGCACGGTAATGGAATAAACTAATACTCCAACGTGGACTGAATACATCTAAGAACTTCATCAGAGCACCAGGCCTCTCGGGAAAAATGAAACGACAAAGGACCTCATTCTGAACATTTGATCTTCCCCCCATCTGAAAAAAATTCAAAGAGAATAAACTTAGAACAATCATACACCTACCTATTTACAAATGCTCATAGGTAAGACGAATGCCTTCTGGATACAAATGTAAAACCAGTTACGCGATTTGACTAGTGTACATTTACAGGGATTTTAGGTAAGGTAATGCTTTATGAACTTTGCCCAGGTAAAACAATAAATAAATTTGGCACATCTAGGGTATGTAGCAAGTACCATAGACAGGGTTTTAACATATCAATAGAGACATATTTAGAGTACCAAGAAAATTGTATAATGGAATGCCTGGTTTTGTTGGGCTTTTTTATGGTGAACTTTCATAACACTATTATTTGTAAGTCGTTTCATTTTTGTTCAGAGACAAGGATTTTACTTAATCTGATTAACATTATAGCATCCAAGGAAATTTGGAAGTCAGATTAAGTGAAAGAAAATTTAATGACTTGGACATGTCTCATGCAATTAGAGAACTCTCAAATTGATATTCACAAAATGAATGCAGTAAAGTGATTCATATGAAAATAGCCAGTAATTCAAGACAATGGATGAACTCACAAAGTTGATATTCCATGCCATGCTGACATGATTAAAGAATTCGAATATTACAGAGTATGCAACGAATAGTGAGATATACATACTAATTGCAACATGGCATCATTCTTCCAGGATTTCATAATTACATACATGTGAGAATTATAGGGAACCAAAAACTGTTATAGTAACACTTGAAATGGATCGAGATTTGTTCAGTAAGAACTCCTAAAAATTGCCTTACAAAAAGTTACTTCATATTTGAGATAAGTTACATCTGCATATATTTGAATTAAGATAAATTCTGATATGAGATGCACTAGATATGTTTAACATGCAAAACAAGAAGTACAGATCTCAATATGCACTTAATCAATGTTTGTGATTCCTTTTGTATAGCTAAATTATCAGGGTTAATGATTACAAAGGAGATATTAGTCTTATCTTGAACCTTGTGATCCAAAAAGACACTGAGAGATACAAGTCTTATGGGACTTTAAAGTTTCAGTATGAGATGAAATGCATGTATTGGGATATTGTGTTGTAATAAATTCTGAGCGGTATTTGGGTTTGTAGGTTTATATTTGCATAATTTAATTCTGAATAGTTAGGGTAGAGATTTCTTTGAACCATGTTAAGCACTTTCTTTACTTTTGTTTGTGTTAGTTAACATAATTTTTTGGATACGAAGATGTTCCACCAAATCCCGTATTTTGCCACTAACCATTTCCTGTTTTGTGTGATTAAATAGAAATGACCTACTTTGAGAAATTTGGTCAATAGTATACTTATTTCCCTAAAAAAGAAATCAGGGAAGAGTACGCTGTTACTGTTTCTCTTTTTCTTAAAATTTATTTACCCTAGTAAAGAAGGTCAAAGGGAGGTCAATGGCTATTACAGTGTTTGCGTGGACAGAGTGAGAGAGCAAACTTGGGGACACAAAAGAAATATACTAACAATTGATAATTTTACATAAGTTCAACATGCCAGAGACAATATGTATTCATAAATAATGAAACCTATTTGTGATTGCTCGGCAAAAGGAATTTAAAGTCATAGAAAAATATTTAAATATAATTACCAAGTAACGCAAGTGATCTTTAACCAAGTCATTCTCAGTAAGATTGTGAGTTTCAAGTTGAGACGATTCCATTCTTTCTTGCAGTGACTTGATTTCAGAAACTGTGTGTACTCCAACACTGTGTACAACATCAAAAGACTAATGAGATGTCTCACTTCTCAATATATAAGGTTCCACAAAATCACCACACAAAACTTGTAAAAACAATATTTTCTATGTATGAAGCAAGAAAAGGGAAGAAGAAAGCATATTGAAACCCCATGTACAGTTTGTAAATAATCGAATTGGCCCCAAAATACCATGTCAATTGTGTAGAGCACGTACATATGTACATATCTAGTTTATATACACTATGAACATAAATGAAAGTACATTATGTATAGTATGTAGATATAACATATGTACATGTATGTACAACAAAACAAACATGCTACTTTAGGACTAATTTGATAATGTATATATCTGGATGCTATTTAAGGCCCAAACTCGAAGAAAACAATGAAACAATAGATATGAGCTCTATAAAGACACAAATATAGACAGACAATGACAAGCACACATACCTGTATAAAACAACAGCTTTTTTGTCAGAGTTATATCTATATTTGAATTCAGTAATATTCATTGGTCCTACCTGCCAAAGAGAATATTTTTTGTTCAAAACACAGAATCAAAGAGCAATTGAGTGAGAAACTTAATTGTAAACAGAATTTACCAGTTCACAAAAATGTTTGAAACTCCCTGGCTCCTCTGGCAGTACAGTTGCAAGCACACCCTCTTGCTTCCGACCAACATTAGCAAGTTCAGTGACTACCCTCAGTTTGTCAAAGTTCATGTTTGCCCCACTTGTAATAGCGATGACGTTTTCTCCTTCTACTCCATAAAATTTACAGTATGCTTCAGCTCCAGCTAGGGCCAGAGCACCTGCTGGTTCCAAGATGCTCCTCTTTTCCTCAAACATGTCCTGCAGCACTCTTACCAAGGTTAGGTATTTGTATGATAAGTTACACAAGTACTAAAAAAAATGATGTAGGACAGAATAGGAAGTTGTGGGTAGTCTTACAATAAGCAAGAAGACAGAAAACTGAAGAAAAAGAGGTCCTTAACCAGAACATTTCAAGGATCAATAAATACTTAAAAGGATATATAGTACAAGAATCTAAAAATTGCATAAATTTAAACTAAAAGATACAACAAACTTTGGACTATAAATGGCGCAGGCTTTAAAAGGAGATTCGCCAACATATTTAAATCAGATATTTGCTAAAATTATGAACTAATCTCAAATTAATTCATGAACATGAACAATTTACATAAAACTAAAGCACTTAATATTTATGGGTGCATGTAGTTTGACTCTAGGGTTCATTTCTTAGACTTTAATGTACTTATCCTCTGCATCATAAAATCATTGAACAAACAAATTGAAAAAAAGAATAAAAAACAAAAGTGAGAAAATCAAATTGAAAAAGAATAAATACATACATCATACACATATCTTAAATGAACCAATGAATCACGCAGCAGATGACCCAAATTTGACATTGAAGCAGTGAAGCTTAAAGCATTAAGACTCTTTTTTTCTAAGCAACTAAAACTCACACACCAGTAATTGGGTCTCGAACCGCAAACCTTCAACATGCCCATGTGGGTTTCAAACTATTGAACCACAACTCGTTGGCTACGAGAACATATTTTTAGACTCTGAAAACAATCAAACCTTGCCACAATATTGTCCAAATATACTTCTTTCTCAACTTATTCATGAAAACTGACAGAACATATCAAGGTAGTCAATGTATTTTTGGCTCTAAGGAGACTTCTGAAATGAAGAACCAATGTCCAACAGGCCTAAAATCTTTTCTTATAAACAAGTTCCACAATAAATAGATGACTTCTGAAATCTTTGGGGTAAACTGAATATTCTTAATCCAAAAATCTTTAATATTAAAATTAAAAATTTTGTATATCTAACTGCAGGCTAAAACTAATATTTATTCACATATAAATAAGATTAGAAGCTTAAGTTAATATATGTTACCAAAATGATACTCTTTGACACACAGACTAATAATGAGCGTTTAAATTCAGGCTTCCAAATACGAAAGAAACCTTACCTTAATTGAGGCACATATGGAATCACGGTTTACAAGAACTACACCATCTACCAGGGCTCTGCATAAACGAAAAGTTTCTTCCCCAACCTCTTTAACAGCCACACCATCAGCAAATCCTCCAACCTGGTCCAGCATCACTCTCTGACCATGATGTAATGACAATGCCATTGCATTTGAATCAGAAGGCTCTACCCCAATAATCTTAACCTGAATAAAAGATATAAATAAGTTGTCCTGATAAACTATATTAAATGTGAATGATGCCTGTGACATAAATACAAATTAAAGCTTAAAAGGAGAGAAATGAACACAGTAATTAAGAAAAAAAAACGTGTTCATACTATGCAGCTTAATTAAGAAAAAAAATGCGTTCATCTATGCAGCTTAATTAAGAAAAAAAAAAGTGTGTTCATACTATGCAGCTTAAGCGTGACACCAGCCAAGGAAAAATACCATGCTGAAAGAAGATTGGTCTAATCATGATTTCTGAGAAATAAAGAAAGCACAAAACTTCGATGTTTACCTGGGAAGGTATTAAATGACTCAAAATCTTAGAAAATGAAAAAACATGACAGAGCAACTTTGTATATCTCAAGTTTAAAACCCATGAAAAATCATCAAGCATAGTACTAGTGTTTAATACAAAAGAATGCAGAGAATCACAACAAATCAGAAGACAAGAATAGTGTTAGTAGGAAGAACATTATTCAAAAATAAAAATCCTGAGCAGTTGTTATAGTTAAAGAATAATTTGTTATGAAGTAAGACTATTATGTTACATTATAAGGCATTAAAACAAAATATTAATTTGTAGCTGATCTGTAGAAGTGTAGTTCTTTAAGCACAAAGTTGAATGGATGATTGATCATATTGACTTGTCAGTACCAAAGAAAAGAAGCACAACTTTAACTAAAAGCACCACTGTCCTGTCAAAACATAGGAATCTTAGTTGTAATGTCATGAACAAATGACTAGTAGGCAGCTGTTGAATAAGACTGAATACAAAAACTGCATAATCTGTACTTTCTGGTAAAAGTATCAAGTTCCAAAATTTAAGAAACCCTTTCAAGAAACTTAAATTAAGAAGCATAGAGACAAAAATTGAAAAAGAACTCTCAAGGTAAATTATATAAAATAGAAGTTTGACACAATACAACCAGCAAACCTTTGGAGAGACCCTCTTTACATAGGCAGCAATACCAGCTATTAGACCACCACCACCCACAGGCACAAAGATAGCATGTACTGGCCGGCCTTGCATTTGACGCACTATTTCCATGCCAATTGTTCCTTGACCAGTGATCACATCTGGGTGATCGAATGGTGGTATGAATGAGCGACCTTCTTCTAGACCCCGCTTTTTGGCATATGCTTGTGCATCATCATAAGAATCTCCAACAAGAACAACTGTGGCACCAAGTCTCTCAGCAGATTTCCACTGTAGAAAACCAAGTGCATAAGCATTCAACAAGCTTACTCTCGTATCACAATCCAATACAAACGACAAACAGAAAGTACCTTAATATCTGGTGTAGTCACAGGCATAACAATCACAGCCTCACAACCCAACTTCTTAGCCGACAAAGCAACACCTTGAGCATGATTTCCAGCAGATGAGCAAATTACCCCTTTATTTAGTTGCTCCTTTGGAAGTTTGGCCATCATGTTATAAGCTCCTCGAAGCTTAAACGAGAAAACCTACAAAAACTCACTATTAACACAAATCGCATAAATACATTATACATCAATGGCACCAAAAACCCAAATGCCCACAAAACTCAAAACCTTCAAAATTCTGCATTTTGATCACCAACCCAACAAACCGCATTTCTACTAAAATTCATCGAATCAATCAAATTCTATAATTATAAACAGCTTATATAAGTGATTGTTGTAAAAAAACAAATTGAGTCTTTCCTCAGAAAGACAAAAACTAAGCATAAGACAAATGTACTTACAGGCTGTAAATCCTCCCTCTTGAGCCGAACCTTAATTCCTAAGCATAAGACATAGAAAAACAAAAACTAAGCATAGGAAAAATGTACTTACAGGCTGTAAATCCTCCCTCTTGAGCCAAACCTTAATTCCTAACCGTTCAGAGAGCTTAGGAGCCAACTGTAAAGGAGACTCAATAGCTACATCATAGACTTTCGATGCCAGTATATTGGTCAAGTAATCCATGGCATTTTCTATGTCTCCATTACCATCAGGAACCGTACATTCCGGTATGGCACCGAGAAAACCTTCCGGGTATTTAAGAGAATCGGCAGAGACTTTGAGAGGCGGCGGCGGCGAGACAGAAGTACCATTCAAAGCATCATTGTCGCGCGTGATAACAGTATCGGGAAGGGATTGAACAGGGGTAATCTCGGCCGTTGATTTGGACACGGTGGCAATGAAGAATGATTTTTGAGTTTTGAGGTTGGTGGTTGTTTGGGTCCCATTAAGGCTTTGAGAGGTAGAGTCGAATCGTCTATGGCCACCAATTAGAGGTGATGGAGATGGTGTGAGACGAAGAGCCCCCATTAATTTGGCTCAAATGAAAATCAAGGTGGTGTTTTCAGTTTTGTTTTAGCGATGGGGAGCAAGGTGAAGAATAAAAAGTGGAGCTTTCTCCCTAATTTAGGTCAGAGGATACTCAACTCAACATCAAATTGAGGTGCCAGAAGCAAATCACATGTCCCTTAACATTTTATAGAAGAGACAAAAAGAAATTGTAAAAAAATCTAAAAAAACAAGCAACTTGTAAGTTGTAACTATATGAGTAGTATTTTTATTAAAAACGTGTATATTTCATTAAAAAATTAACTTATTATTTCACAAATTAAATTATTATTATTTAATTCATTTTTTAAATTATAATATTATTATAAATAATTTAATTCATTTTTTAAATTATAATATTATTATAAATTTTATATGTATTATTTAAAAAAATTATAAAAAATAATACCCTTAAATTTATAATAAAAAATAATATCCTAATAATATATAGAAAGAATTTAATTAAATAGTATTTAACGTTTAACAATTCAATATAAATATTAAATGTGTTTAAATAATTATATCTTAATTTATATACGTTGTTAAAAATAATATAATATATTAAATTTTTTTAATAATAAAAATTTAGAATATAAATATAAAGAGTGTTATTTTCGTAATTATAAATTTAAATGATATTATTTTTGTTTTTTTGTTTTTGTTTTTTAAGTTTAGAAGTTTAAGTTATATATCTTCTCCTTTTTTTATTTGTATTTACCGATCACCTCCTTAAAATTTAATGAATTATTATTCCCCCAAAAAAAAATTAAAAATAACATCTGTCACGTATCCCAAAGTTTGATTAATTTTCAAAAGATACTCATACTATATAACGGGTCTACCAACTCTACATTTTGTTAAGAATATATCATTCAGCTGAAATAAGATACAAAAAATAATAATTTATTAATAAATGAAAAATGGTGAATTAGGTAACTAGTTCATACATTTTTATATATCTATAATGTATTTTTTTATTATTTTTCTTATGATTTGATTCTTTTATATTTTTATTGTTATACATTGATTTTCATACTTCTTTTTTACAATTTAATCTACTTATTTTTAATTTTTATAAGTTTAGTCTCCTATTTTTTGTATACTTCATTTCAAATTGATCTCAAATTTTAGATTAAATATATAAAATTCAAAAAATAAATGAAAAATTATAAAAATTATAAATAATAAAAATAAAATAAGAAAATTATAATATAAAGTAATCAAAAGAAAAATAATAAAGGATTAAACTATAAAATATATAAAATACATTTCTATATTTTATCAGATGAAATATAAATTAATGATCCATAAACATGAATTATCACTATGATTAAGAATCGTTGACAGAGAGAAAAAAATTTGAGAGAGAAATTAATAAGGTTAAGGAAAGCATAGGTTTTTGTTTTATATTCTCCCTCCATTTAAGGTTTATATTATTATTGAAGATTTTTTTGAGGTGATGTTACAAGTCACGTGACTCCACACCTTTATCATTATAAATTTAAGTTTTAATCATATTTATATAATATATTTTTATTAAATAAAAATATAGATTTAAGTATTTTTTTAAAAAAGTTTTTTTTTTATTTTTTTATTTATGTTAATTTTTTAATTTTAAAAAAATATTCAAAAAAATTCAATTATTATTATATCAATATACTATTTACCTTTAATAATTACAATGTTAACATTTTGTAGGTAGACTTTTTTTTATTTTATCGCTAATCGTCTTCTTCTTATGTTTTTTTTTTTCTTTTTTAATAAATGATTATACATAAACACTAACGCACGGAGCCCTTTATACACTTATTTGACCCATATAAAATACTGATCGAGCTACGAGCCAAATTTGAATCATAAGTATTGCATTAGCTAGATAAACTATGAGCAAACACTTCATTGAACTAGGCAATGAGTATAAACTAGGTCCAAAATTCAAGCGTATTGCGTGTGTTTTGTAGAAAAGCATATTTGTTTGATAATTGTACAAATAATCTTGAATCATTATTTTACGGGGATAATGTGGAACCAAAACAATAATCATACTCGAATACATATAAACTAGGATGGAGACAACATCCAAATTTCTCTTGGAGTAATAACAATAATTAAGGTGATAATCAATTCAATTATCAATCATTTCTACTAGTTGGTTTTCAACATTCATAGGAATCACAAACACAAGAGAAGAAGCCATCTACTGAGGAAAATACAAATGCTTTAATGAAGATGATGAAAGATTTCTTCCAATCAACAAATACAAAAGTGTCTACTCAAGAGGCTTCAATTCAGAATTTAGAGAACCGAATGAGACAACTTGCCTAAGCCATAAGTTAAAGGTCTCAAGGTAACCTTCAAAGTGATACAATTGTAAACCAAAGAAGATAAGGTAAGGACCATTACAATATTATAGACTTGAAGAATGGTAAAACTCTAGAGGAGGAAAATGAGACTCAAAAAGATGAGAAGGAATAGTAAACTAACAAGGATGATGAGAAACTAGTGGATAAAGATAGCACTAAAAATGATATAATTCAACCAAAGAAAAATAATCTCTACAAATTCACTATGTCTTTCGCTCAAAGACTACAAAAGCAAAAGTTTGATACACAATTTTCAAAATTTCTTGATGTCTTCAAGAAACTGCACATAAACATAACATTTGTAGAGGCACTTGAACAAATGTTGTCTTATGCCAAACTCATGAAGGATATACTATCAAAGAAAATGAAGCTTGTAGATCATGAAACAATAACCTTGATTAAAGGTTGTAGCGCCATCATTGATAGAAAACTACCACAAAAACTGAAAGATCTAGGTAGTTTTGACATCCCTTGCACTATTGGAACATCCATTTTGCAATGCATTATGTGATTTGGCTTCTAGTATTAACCTTATGACATTATCAGTCTTTCAGAGATTGGGGGTGGGTAAAGCTAAACCCATTTTAGTAACATTGTAGATGGTAGATAGGTCAATTAAAAGACCCCAGTGATGTGGTAGAAGATGTGTTAGTAAAAGTAGACAAATTCATCTTTCCGATAGATTTCATTGTGCTAGACATGGAGGAGGATCGTGATATTCCTATCATACTTGGTCATCTTTTCTTAGCAACTGAAAGAGCACTCATTTATGTACAAAAAATAACATGTGACATTTAAAGTTTTTAAAGCATCTAAACCTCCTGACATTAATAGTGCTAATAAAAACTTAAGGATAAATATTAATGATTGTGGGGACAACTTAAAAAAATCTATTGAGTCATCCATACTTAAGACTTTAATACATGATGCTATAAACAAGGACATTAACTCACTAGAAAACAACTCAATCTGTTTTAACTTTGAAAGTATGGAATTAAAGGTTGATATTATGGATTGTGTGAACTTTTTGAAGGACGCACCTCTCATGTGTGTATCAAAGGCACGTAAGGAAAATTTTGAGATAGGATCTAAGCTTAAACCATCAATTGAAGGGTCACTAAGTTTAGACCCCACACTTTTACTCTCTCATCCCCAATCAAGTATAAAAACAAAAGAGTCCAATATAGAGGTGAAAAAATGTTGAAAATACATAAATTGGATGAGTCACGGTGGAATGCTTATAAGAATGCCAAAAAGTTAAAAAAACAAAAATATGGCATGAGAAGAGAATTGAGCACCGTGTTTACCAATTGGAACATAAAGTATTATTGAATAAATCAAAACTCAAATTGTTTCCAAGCAAACTCAAAAGTAAATGGACATAGAGGGATGCACCTTAGAACTTGATATGACCTTCTAGTCAATGACGTTAAATGTTATGCTAGTTAGGAGGAAACCCCAACATTATTTTACTTATATTTTCATTGTTTTTGTTTTGTAGGTGAGTAAATGTGGAGAGAAATGGTATAACAAGATTGAGCATTTCAGTGATAGATGTGGTGTGTCATGACTAAGGGAGTTTTCTTTCCTTTTACCTTTTCATATTTATATGTGCACATTGGGAACAATATACAATTTAAGTTTAGGGGAGTGAACTTCATTCTCTACTTTAGTATTTTCTATAGATTTTATATTGATATATATATATATATGAAAGCTAAATGCATGCATGATGTAAAACATATGAACTAAATGATAAAAATTGGTTGTCATGACTAGGATAAGGAATGTAACATATTTGTTAAGATACTTGCATTAATCATGTGATATATTTGCTAGTTTTGATTGGATTGATATAAATTTTTATGCACATGTTCATGATTAATTTTGGTGTTCTTATTGAGAGAAAATTTGTAGTAAGTTATATGAGTTGATGACATCTACTAGGTTTTAGAATCTATTTGATCATTCCTTGAGGCGAAGTTTTGAATAGTATTTAGTAAGAGAGATGATTTAGGTCTTATCTAGATCGATTGAGCCTTTAAAGCTAACATTGTTAATATCCACAGTCACCCATTTGAGTCTAATAAAGAACCTTTCATATATTTAAGCCACATTTTTATGCCTAACCAATAAGCATTACCTTTACCCTTGCACCTTTAGCTTGTATAAAAAAATGATAATACAATCATGTGTGATGCTATAAAGTAAGGTGAAATGTAATGCACCATAAAAGAGAGATAGAATGAGAGAGAGAGAAGAAGAAGAAGAAGAAGAAAAAGCAAAACTCAGGACAAAATTATCCCTCTAAAGAAAAAGAAAATAAGTTTAGGGGTGTTGTGAAGTTACAAACAAAGAAAAAAATGTGGAATAAAAGAATATGAAAGGAATGATAAGAGAAGATGCACTAAAATATCAAGTAAAAGCTCAATTGCAGTTAAAAAGTGCATGATAAACAAAAACAAAGCTAAGGTGTGGAAAAAACCTAAATGCTATCATTTATTGATCCCCACCTAAGCCTTACATAATCATATAAAGTCCTTATTAATCTTTAGTTAAGTACGTATTTATATTAGTGGAGAGAGATTTGAAAAATAAACTTATGAGACTTGTTCTAAGATTGAGTTGATTAGCATACTCATATAGGTTGATTTCATGAGTGCATTGGATGATATCATGTGCACCACACACAAGAATCAAATTTTCCAAAACCTTACATATTCTTGTATTGATGAAATGTTGATTGATGAATATGTGAACCCTTATTATCATAGGATTGTACAATTTTTGAGCAGGATAATTTTCATCACACGACTACTCCCCGCAATCCAACAGCGTGCCTTTCCATCTACATCCACGAATCACATTGCACTGCAAGGCGATGACTCAACATGCATTGACTTGAACTGGTCTCTCTTTCCACGCATTACGCTATGATTTTCTTAGTGAATTCTGTGTGATATATGTTGTGCTTTGATTGGTTGGCACAATTAAATTTGTTTTTTTATCTCAACCTTTGATCTGAAGCTAATCTAACAGTCCAAATTTCACCTGAGCTATATTTAAGCCCTTAATCACCTCATTAACCCTAAGGAGCCATCATTAGCATAATTTTGATAAGTTTTTGGAGCTAAGAAGAGAGAAAAATACGAAAAATTTCAAAAGAAGATACAATTTTGGTGGACATTCAAGAGAAGATTAGCATTACAATTCAAGATATTGATTGTATTTCTTTTTTTACTCTTTTCTTTATTAATTTTTTATGTTTTTCTTTATTAAAAATATGAGTTTTATGGATAAAATTATGTCTAGTTAATTTGTTAATCTAGGGATCTTATGAACCATTTTTTCACCATATGATGATATAATAGTTTACCCTAATTATGATTTCAATTTAATTATATTAATCTAATTTTATGCTATTAATTATTTAGCCAATAATTTATCTATATAGACAATTAAATATATTTTAGAGAATTATTTAATTATTTGTCTTGATTAAACAACATGCATAGTTTCTATGTAGAGATGTATGATTTTTATGTATGTGTAACTTATTGCAATATGTATACTTGCGTATTCATTGCACAGACTTCGTGTGTGGGTGATTCAACTTCTCTTACAATCCCATGTCTTTTAATGAATTGATTTGTGCTTAGTTAACTTCATTTTTTTCATTTGAGAATTTTCTCTTCCTTTTTTGCATTTGCTTTTTGTATGGGTCAACATTCAGTCTATGTGTTATAAGCTCAAAGTCAATTTCAGGCATGTCTTTCTATTTCTAAGCAAAGATATCCAAATTATTTCAGATAAAGTTAACAAGAGCATCATTGTTCACACTGTCCAGACTCAAATTTACCCTAAGTGCCTAACTTTCTTCGCCTTCGAATTTAGCCAACTCCACCTCATCAATGTTGATCGTTCCAACAAATGACAACTTCAATTGTCCTCAAGAATGTTGAATAGTTATTAATTGCTATTTCAAGTCAATATAATTTATGGTTGCATTGTAACAACTACGCGCCTTCTCTTAGTCACCTCAAATTTCCATAATTTCATCCTCGGTATGGTACTTTATTACCTGATGATAAGTAGAGGAAACAACCCTTATTTTGTGCATCCAGTGCCTTCCTGCCAATATTAAATTGTAATGTGCTGGTGCATTAACTACCACCAAGTTTCCATCATGATAATCCTTTTCACCATTATGGGAAAATTGATTATTCCTAGGGCGTACGTGGTAAATCAAACTTTCTGTGTCAACCAATATATGAAAAATGTCACATAGACCAACTCTCAATGTTACGACTAGATGATTTTTATGGGGGCAAGTTACTTCCTCTTCCTCATTAAATGTTATTGGGTTAACAAAGTACTTTCTTTGTAGACTATACACTCTAATACCTATTTCACTCTACACTTCCTTGACATATCTTTATTGATCATTACTAGATCCATCATTTGAGCTAGGTCCTCCATGGATGGAGTGGATTATACGAAGATTTTCATCTATTCGGGTAATCTATCTTCCATCCAAAAAGGCAGGTGCTTGAACTTGGTTGAAATCCACAGTGTTTGCACATATGAAGGGTATCTAGGTGGGCCTACAATTCTTGATCGTGTAACTCATTCCTTTCGCTCTTCCCCAGCCTCGAATCTGGGACCTAGCCCTTAAGTACCTCAGGTTCTTAGAAGCTAGAACCATCTAGACCACTTAGCCTAGATGGTACCAGCTTCTAAGAATCTATGGCTTTAGGGGCATGTCACAGGTTTGAAGTTGGGAAGACACTAAAGAAATACGTGCTTGGCAATGGTTGCCCTATCTAGTTAGGAAC
Source organism: Hippophae rhamnoides (assembly GCA_033030585.1). Classification (NCBI taxonomy): domain Eukaryota; kingdom Viridiplantae; phylum Streptophyta; class Magnoliopsida; order Rosales; family Elaeagnaceae; genus Hippophae; species Hippophae rhamnoides. Next base: position 69,486,370 of record CM065430.1, on the reverse strand, counting down.
TAGATTGAGCATCAACGCCATCTACCAAGGCCCCAACGTAAATATCTTTAGCAAAAAGGGTTCCTTTGATGTTTGAACCTAGTTGAAATCCACAGTGTTCGCACATATTGAAGGTATTTGGGTTGGAACGGTCCAGATGATACCAGCTTCTAAGAACCTGAGGAACTTAAAGGCTAGGTCCCATGTTTGAGGCTGGGGAAGGGCGAAAGGAATGACTTATACGATTAAGAATTGTGGGCCCACCCAGATACCCTTCATATGTGCGAACATTGTGGATTTCAACCAAATTCAAACATCAGGTATTTGGGGTATGTTTATGTTTGGCCTGACTTCGTTTCTACGATTACCACAACCTACTAAATCACTTAGATATCTTTTCAATAATATTTCTTTGATCTTCTTTTTTAAATGTTGATAGTCTCTAGTGTCGTGTATGATATCTTTATGAAACACACATAATTTGGTAGTGTCTCTATTTGGTGCCTTCATTCATGGAAGCCATATGACATTTTGTTCTTTCTCCTTTTTTGAAATTATTTGGCTAGAATGACTCTCAATGAAGACCCTATAATGGGTAAGAGTGATCTTCCCTATGGTCACGGATTTTTTTCCAAGAATTTTCATGTCTAAAAATTTGTCATGTAAATATTTTATTATTTGGGTACTCCAATCATTTAGGCCTTTCCGAACTCAACTTTCTTTTTTCTTTCCTTCTTATGACCTAAGTTGTGGTCGAGTAGTCTTTCTTGACGAGCTTCAATTCCTTTTCTAAGTTAACAAATTTATGTGCATCTTTGTAGGCTTCCTCTATAGTCTAGGATACCATCTTTGTAAGTTCGGAAAATAGGTCAGAACTTCTTAACACTCCTCACCTAAATGCTTGAATAGCAATACCATCAAAACAATTAGATATTTCTATCTTCTCCTTATGAAATCTCTTCATAAATGCCTCGACAGATTCATCTACACTTTGAACTATAGAGAAAAGATGGTAAGACTCCTTCTTTAAGGGCTTGTTGCTGGCATAATAAGTTATGAATAATCTGACTAGCTTAGCAAATGAAGTGATGCTACTAGGCTTTAGATCATTAAACCATTTGCTAGCCGAATCAAGCAGAGTATCTAAAAAGGATTTGCATAGCATCACATCCCTTTTTGTCTCAAGGCATGTTGAGGGGAGACATGATCATTTTGAAAAGTAATATGTGGGTGATAGGGCCTTTCTTTCCTTTATAGCCTGGATATTTAGGAGTTACAAACTTTTCGATGGGTACACTTAGTTCGATCGCTTTCAAGAAGGGATAATAGACCAACTATTTACATACCCTATCTATATTAGTTTGAGCTTTTCCCTATATTATGTTTCCGTATTTGCTTATCCAAGGCTAACGTTTTGTTTTTCTACAACAAATTTTCTTTCAGTGCCACGTCAAGTTATCCCAAGGGATGTGTACCTTTAGTTTAGGCCACATGGTGTACAAATGGTCTTTGACTCTCTTAATCACAAGCTATGTTTGCCCGATCATTCAAAAGCCTATTTCTTTCATGTTCGACCAATATTCTATTATCTTTTTCTTCCTTATACCCCACTGCTCATGCATTATCACGATCGAGCTTGACCCTAGGTTGCATAGGGAGTTCATGACTTATTACTTTGACTTACCTCCTTAACTCTAGGTTTTCTTCCATAGATTTTCTCGTGCCTAGCAATTGTGAAAGAAACTCTTGATTCATATTTACCACTTCGATAGCTCCATTACTTGTGTCCTCAACAACATTCTCTTCTAAAAGTGAGGTGTTGTTAACCCCAATTTCAACCCAGGAACCCATCAACTTAGTCCTTTCAAAAGCTCTGGTTTTGACCATGATTTTCATTGTAGGATTCATCTTATAGCATTGTGCTTAGTAGATGAGCTTAATCTAAACTATCAATAAGTCCAAGGAAATGAAAGGCATCAAATTCTATTAAATATTTCTTAAAATCTAAGCCCGCACAAAATGTTAGAGCACATATCTAGTTTAAATAATTAAAGTAGAAAGATGTATTAAATGTCCAATTAATGATGATGCCTCTTAATATTTCATTGAGCATACATATAAAGGGCACATATACATGACATTTGTTTAGAGGTCCAAGTGAATTTACAAAAATTAGCTTTAAAATATACATTACATAAGCATAAAAGACTAAATAAATCCTATTTTCACCCTCACATAGGTATACTATCTAGTTTGTTCCTCAACATGGACACTTAGGATACGTCTAAACAATTTTTATACAGAAAAGTTATATTTTATTAAGGTGATAATTTGTTGCATGATGTGTAAAAAAATTTATTTTATAAATTCAAAATTAAAAAAATATGTATACATCGTAAATGGTTGTATTTACCCTTTTAAAGATACTATTAACATCCTTTATTTATTTTATTGGAATAAGATTAATAGCCATATTTTATTACCTAATTTGTATATCATTGTATTTTGACAATTGAGATTTATATTATAAATAAAAGAAAATCAGCCACGAGAAAGAAAAGAATATCAACAATTAGAATATGATACTATAAAAAATTAGATAATAAATTAGAGCAATTAATCATTCCCAAATTTATTTATTTTATGATAAATTAATCATATTATTTTTAAAAATGGATCGCAAAATAATAAACTTTTATTTATTTTTTATTTAATTTTTGAAATTGTAGCTATTCAAAGTAAATAATCTATGCACGACGCATTTGAAAAAATGAAAAAAATTAATATTATCTTTTTACATCATTTTTTAAATAGTAATAAAAGTAAATTATTATAAAAGTAAATTACACCTGATTAATATAATATTTTAATGAATAAAGACATGGAATTATTTTTCTATAATTTATAATACTCTTTCTATTTTTATTAAAAATGATTAAAGTGACAATGATTATACAAATCTCGTAATTATTTTAAAAATGATTTTTAAATTTTTCATTAATTTTTTTATAATTTTTTCTTCACTTTTTTACTTATAATTTATTTAAATTAAAATAATTTTTATATAATACAATTAAACAAAATAAAAAAATTATGGCAATCATCTTTTAATAGCAATTTACTATACCATAAAGGTATTAATTAGAATATGATGCCCATTAATCTATGGTATAGCTTATAAATTTTGTAAGCATATTACATATTGTTCTCTTTATTTTTTGTTAAATTAGTATAATAATATAATAGTTTATAATAAGATATATTATTTGTTTTAAATAGATTTAAATGTGATAAGTAAAATTATATATAAAAATAATAATAACATATTTATAATTACTGAGTCCAATAAAGGCAATTCAATAAGATATAAAATTTAAATATTAGGATACTTTTAACTTACAAACCCACTGCAAACATTTACTTAGGACATGTAATAAGATGTGAACATTTGATATCTCTATCTTAATCTATTACATATGCTTAGCGCCCGATTATGAGGTTTGGTACCTCTTTTTGTTTTTTTTAAATGAATATTTTTTATTTATATACATAAATAAATGTTAAAATATATTTAAAATAAATATTAAAATATTCATAAAATAAATATATTTTTTATAATTATAAATAAATAATAAGAGTAACTATTGAATAATACATTAATTGTTCTCCCATTTTATTATTGTACTACTTTTTTTTTACAAACAAATAAATAAATATTAAAATATCACTAAAATAAATACAATTTTTACTCTTAAAATAAAAATACTTATAAACACACGTTAATATCAAAATATTCTTAAAATGAATATATTTTTTTTATAATTATATATAAAAAGTGGAAATAATCTATTAACAGTATATTGGTTATTCTACCTTTCCACTGTTTTATATTTTTTATAAATAAATAAATACCAAAATATCCTTTAAATAAATACATTTTTATTTATATATATAATTAAATACTAAAATGTTGCTAAATTAAATACAATTTTATAAATAATTATTCTATTAGTTTTATTGTGTACCATTTTAATTATTTTTCACTTTTTTAGATTTTATACTTTTTATCTTTATCTTTATATATAAAAATTCTCTCAAGTTTAATTTTTTTTCATTCTTTTTTTTCTCTCGTTTCGGTGCTTCTTTTTTCTAAATTAAATACACTTTTTATTTATATACAAAAATAAATTTCAAAATGTCTCTAAAACAAATAATTTTTTTATTTATACACACAAATAAATACCAAATTATTCCTAAATTTTTATTTATACACACAAATAGATGTCAAAATATTCTAAAATATATGTATTTTTTTATAATTATAAATAAAAGGAAAAAATAATCAATTAACAGTACATTGGTTATTCTTTTACTCTATTGTTTCACTATTTTTTTACGCGTATATAAATATCAAAATATTTCTAAAATAAATATGCTTTTTATTTTTAACACAAATTGTTAGAAAAATGTCCCTAAAATAAATGCATTTTTATAAATAGTTTTTTTATTAATTTTATTGTTTTTTGTTTTGATTATTTTTCATTTTTTTCTATTTATTTTACACAAATAAATATCAAAATGTACTTATATTTCATTATTGGTTATTTATATTTGTTTTTAATGTTCTTTGGTTATTTTCTACATTTTTTCTTGTACACTAATAAATAACAAAATACTCCTATATAGTTATCAAATTTAAAAATTTATATTTTAAGATTTTTTTTAAATTAAGAATTACGAAACAATATCAATTATTGCAAAACAATTAACATTGTTATATAATTATTAAATTTAAATAATATAATATTATTTATGTGTTTTAGAAGTAATATCATCATTTAAAAAAAGTATTAATACAAAATATAAGATAAAAATAAATATATTATTTAATAAATTATATGTTAATTCAAATAATTTTCTAAAAATAAATAATTTTATAAATGTAATTATATTTTATTTACTAGTTTATGTTGTGCACAAGGCAAAAATTAGTATTATAAAAAATAAATATAAAATTTATCATTTTTAGAGTAAGTAACAATATATTTCTCTTTTTAAAAATGTACTCTACTATTATTACCTTTATTTTTCGTAATTTCAAATGAAAAACCATTCTCAAATGAATTTAAAAAATTCGTACAAAAATACTTCAAATGAAATTCTTTTCTTTTTCTTGATCAATTTTAGGAATATTATTTATAAAATAATTTGTAATTTTTGAAAAAAAAAATTATATTTACTTAAATTAAAATAAATACAAAAAAAAATAAATACATCAAAATATAATTAAAATCCTTAAAAATCATATATAATATAAGAGTAAAGTTTTTTCAAGCATTTCGTATTTAACTCTTTGAGTTCTCCATCTTAATATCTAAACCAAAAATATTAGATATATAATGAAAACTAGCTAAAAAGAAACAAATTGCTTTTAGATGTAAATCTAGCTAAAAAGAAACTACATTTGATAAGTTTAATTTGTTTATTAAATTGAAATCACAAACAAAAAAATTCAATCTCAAAAGGACCAGATTTTTTAAAATCCCAAAAAGAAGTAAAGGGAAAATAAAAATAAAAATAAAAGATCTCAATTTAATTCTTTAAAATAAAATATATGTATTTTTTTTTTGCCACATTTGTGGTCGGATCATAACTAGTAATGCAGTTTAGATTTTATACATCTACTGCTTAATATTTAAATTAGGAAAACCTTTCACATGCCACTTACTATACCATCCAAAACCAATTGTTAGAGATATTTAAAAAGCATCAGAAATTGTCAGACACGTACATTTTATATATGTAATGCTGACTTTGCTAGTGTCAGCTTTGAAGTCGTCCATCAATAATTGTTGGAGTTGGATGTATGCCGAGAAATTATAGGTTGCTTTGATGTGTTATTTCAGTACGGTGATCTATAAATAAATGTAAATATTTTCTTAATTATTTTTTACATATATAAATATACGTGTTTAGATTATTAGTATATATTTTAATTAATTTTAATAATAATATTAATAACTTATATGTATCATTATTATTAAAATTAATCAAATTATATACTAGTAACATAAATAAGTATATATATATATATATCATATATTTTAGTTGAAAATAAGGATAAAAAAAATATATAAAATTAAAATAATTCAAAAATATTAACCCGCCAATAAATATCAAAATTGATACTAATGACATATTTAATCGGTAAAAATAAAAATAATAATATAATTAATTTTATTTATTTTTACTTTTAGATGTGTGATAAAACAAAAAGAATAACAATTTCACTTACCCTCACTTGTTAATCCTTACATCATTCTTACTCATTTTTCATTTCAATTTTAGCCTTAATTTTGAAAACATGTAAATTATATGGAGTAAAATAATTAATAATTTGATGTTATTTTAAAAATAATATAGAACCAAAAAAATTATAAAAATATATATTTTTTATTTTAAAACTTTTTATAAAATTAAATAATATTTTAAAATAATAATTATTTTAAAAAAATAATTTTAATATTATATTAAATTTTTATAATAATTTTTTAAAAATGTAATAATTTTAACAATATATTTTTTTTCATTCTAATAGTAAATAAAACACTATTATACTAATTATTTTTTTAATTACAATGATTAAATTAAACAATATAATTATAATATTTTATTTTTTTAATGTATGTAATTCCTTTATCATTCTTATTTTCATTGACGTTCATGCTAAGTCTCTCAATATGATTACTTTCCTGATGAAATCATAAATGCTAGTTACTTCATAGCTCAGATGGATTGGTGGTGGCTTCAGGCAGTTTGGCTTAGGTGGCCTTTCTTTAAATAACAATTGAAGAAATTGAATAAAAAAAAATTTAATTTTTCTTCAGAAAATTAAAATTTTGAATATAAGAGTCAGACAACTTGCAAGTTGCGTTTTTGGACCTTTGTAGGTGTCAAATTAAAAACATTCTTCACCCATTTCTCTCTTTAAGAATAACTTAATAATGGCAGATTATTATTTATTTTTTATTTATTTTTTAAAATATTATATTAATTAATCTATAATTTATTATTTTTTTAAGTTTTTAATTTTTTAATTTAAATATTATTGAGGTAATTTTATTTTGAATATTTGATGAAATTTTTTTTTCTCAAAAAATTGATTCTCCCTTTTAATTTTTTTTTTAATTTTCTAGTTTATCTTTTCATATTATTTTATTTTAAAAATAAATAATTATTAAACTTTTATGTAAGTTTTGAATACCTTGTTCATCACTAGTTATCTAGAATACTTATAAATTATATTTTTATGATAAAAAAAATGTATATATTTTGAATATGTGTCATAAACATGTATTAATTTGAACTTTTCCTTTTTGTCGTATAGTTATTTAAACACATGTTTCTTTGAAATGAAAATATAAGCAACTGTTAAGTTTATGAAACATGATAAAATTGAATTGAATATATATTTAAGTTACTTACCGACACGGTCACATTATTTTTTAGCACGTGTAGTCTTATATTTATATAATATGAGCATTATAACGTAAAAGTTAGCTATTTTTTATATGATTGAAATCTTCTTCTTTTTTTAATAATTAAGAGATTAGAAGTTATAATATAAATACTTATTTTTTATAAATATAAAACTAGAGAAGTGATAAATGTGAAAATAATATAATAAGATTAAAGATAGTATTATAATTAAGTCAATATTGACCATTTATATAAATTATATTTAAAGTGATAGATTACACTTCTTCGTTTACCTTATATACAGGCATCGCCATCATTATAACTAAAGTGCACTATTGAAATGCCTTATTTTTGAGAAAGGATGGCATTTTAAACGTTATATTTTTTAGTTCTTGACAAAGGATGACGTTTTAAAGTTATATTTTTTAGTTCTTGACAAAGGATGACGTTTTAAAGTTATATTTTTTAGTTCTTTTTAATGGTTGTTTTTTAAAAGGCAATTCAAACACATTCTTCCATACACTTTTTATTAAAAAATAAAATAAAATTTCATAAAATCAATATGTTGGAGACATACGATTCCATGCAAATAAGGTTTAGAACTAAACTTCCAAACAACAAACATGCAGTTTTACCATAATACTTTTTTTTTATTTGTCAGTTTTACCATAATACAAAAATAGAGAAGTCGGAGTTTTTATAAGCCTAAAAATTGAGTAATGTAAAGTAAAAAACACAACTAAGTTAGCTAAATAAAAAGGAGATTTCATGATTCTCCATCTCCTACTTTCAATATCGATACTAGCTTGAGTATAAACCATGGATTCTTCGTCAAAAGTGTAAGTTATGTAAATCCTTCGTGTCTTTATTGACATTTTCATGTATAAAATATAAAATCTGTTTATTTTATTTAATGTTTTTTCTTCTATTGTGTAAAGTCAACTACCGACAGTTTCATAATTCACACACTCAATTAAAATACTTTATATGTTAACATGTTTACACACCAATGGGAGTTGGGTTCATGTAGTATGTATATTAGATTATGTTTTATGTTGTTTTGTAGATATTTATGAAAAATTACTTACAGATTTTTGAAATAAAAAACAAAAACTAATACTTCACCACATTTTCTAATTAACAAAAAAAATTTGAATTTGTGAGATTTTTATAGAAATTTCTAGTCAACCACGTTGATGAGGGTAATAACTACTCCCAATGAGTGTAATAGTCGTTACACTACTCACCAACCTTGTCGACAAGGGCTCAACGAGCACCTCGACAACCACACCAAAAATTACTTTCCTTGTTTCGAAAATTGCAAAGTAACTTTTACAAATACCCGAAAAACAACAAGAAACCAAACAATAAAAATGAAATCTAACATGCATACTACATAAACCAATCCACGTGGTGTAAACATACTAACATATATTGTTTTAAACTAAGCAAGTGTGTATCGTACCTAATTTTTAGTAATTGTCCTTAGGAAGATCAATACACAACACTAAGTAAAATAAATATATTCCATGTTTATCATACATAAATACCAACAAAGACTCGAAAGATTTATAGAACGTATAATCTGTCCCTTTGGCTTTCCATGGAAAATACTACACAACTAGAACATGCTCTATATCAATACACGTGATAATCATGCAACATGGCCTAAATACATTTGTTCTCATGAACAAACATCGATGCACAACCTAGAAACCCCAAAACATAGATACTCCAAGTGAATTCACCTTGTTGTGTTCCATCTATATTGATGCACACTCCATGCTACATGTCTAACTTCATGACTTCACTTCAGCCTTAATGTCCCTCACTACACTTGTAATTTGCACACACGAAATAACAAATATCCTTGAGTGCATCATGTAGAACCATGTGTACTTTAACCAAATACTATTATGTTACCTACAAAGGTATACATCGATAGGCTAAGCAAAATAAACATGCAACAAAGAAATAACACAATTCTCCCGACTTTGTATAGTACTCCTCCTACGTGAATGCAAGTCAAGCAACCATAATGTAGTGCAACCTATACTCACATCCCACGCATGCAGCACAATATTAATGTATAAAATAATGAGTTGTGTAAACAAACTTCTTTGCCCTTTTTGTCATAGAAATCAAAGGAACCCTTTTATATGATGAAAAGAAGTGATAAATCATGCGATAATCTTAACATTCATTGAAATGGCAAAGATAAATTAAAGCAATAAACATGATAAAATGCAATCATAAGTAAATAAATATCACAACACACATAAATAAACTACAGAAACAAAAGAGAGAAAAAAACACACCCAAATGCATATCAACTCTTCAAGCAATCACACAACATGCAAAACATGCACACTACAATCTTAAGAAGAAAGATAGAGACCAATAGCCTTCCTTAGAGATTCAATTATGAGATAATCCTAAGGTTTGCTAAACAAATCAACTAACTGAATGTAAGTGTTTATATGTGCAATAATAAAGTGTTTGACTCCACTAAATCTTTAATGAAATGGAGTCCTATGTCAATATGTTTGGTTCTTAAATGTTGGATGAAGAAATTTTGAAATGCAAATGGTACCAGTGTTGTCACAAAATAAGACCACATTTTTTACCTTGATACTATAATCACTTAGCATCTGTTTCATCCATAGAAGTTAAGAGTAGCACAATCTAACAATTATATATTATGCCTCAATTGTTGAAAGGAACGCATACTCTGCTTCTTATTATGCTAGGAAGTCAAAGAGTTTCCTAATTAGAAGTACCCCCGAGAAGTACTCTTCCTATCATCATTGCGCCTCGTACAATCAGCACCAAAATATCCAAGCAACATATACATTGTGTCATGCACATACCATATCCCAAAATCTAATGTCTCACTAGCATACTTATGGTCCTTTTAACTGGAGTAATATGAGACTCTTTGGGACAAACCTGAAATATTGCAAAAACTCTAACACTAAAGAAGAAAGAGTATAACAAAATATGATTTTGATTTTACAAAACAAATTGAGAGAGAGAACTTATGATCAAAAGATTAAAGCAATTATGATTAAGAGAATAAGAGATATTATGTTTGTTTAAATATAAAATATTGAAGTCCTAATGCAAGGTCAAGGGCCAATTAACAATATGTCTAAAACATTACTCATAGAGTAATAAATAATAGGGACAATATGGTAATTAAAAAGTTTAGGTCGAGTAAACAATTAGGTTAAAGCTAAGCCATCGTCGCTTGATCGATCTAGACTGAGCTCAATTGATCAAACCAATAAGGTCAATCAATCAAAACTATTCTCAATTAACCAACAATGACCAAAAATTAATCGATTGATCTAAACCATTTTCAATCAATCCAAGCTATGGTAAATAAGTAAAAACTCAAGATCAAGTATATCGAATATAATAAAATCTTGATCGATCTAGTCCCTCGATCGATCAAACCCAACTTTGACCAATCTATCCCAATTTCAAATTCAACCCAAGAGGACTTAGATCATACAAGAACGATCCTTAAACGATATACCTCCTCAATTGATCCAAATACCATTTGCTTAATCGAGTAATTTATATACTAAATGTTCCTACATGTCTACTATAAATTCTAATACGTTTAAGAATAAGAGTATACCTGAAATATGTTGATTTGAAGTTTGAAAGTTTTATCAACTGGAATAGTAATCTTAAAAACGCACCAAGAAACTAAATTATATTTAAAAAATTTGTTTACGAATATCGCCAAGACTTATAAAATTATAATCTCCCTCTTTGGCATATTCATGTCATAAAACCTTTCTCTCACTACATAACCCTCATAGGAAAAGACAATTATATATAGTAGAGTTATCCTATGATCCGGTGGAATCATATTCGCTTGAATCTTGTATACATTGATAAATAAAAACAAAAATGGCACACTTGTCCTTGAAAGACTTATTATTTATTGATAATAACAAACATAAATCCAAAATGCTCAAAATAACCCTAAGAGAGAAATGGTAGAAATAGACAAAAATTTCCCAAAAAATGGAAGATTGGGAATCAATGAACTATGTTGGAGTATAAGAAGGGGATATTTGAGGATTTTTGAGCCACATGATAGTGTTTGGGTGGAGAAAAAAATGATAGAGAGGGATAGCTCAGATTTCTACACGAAAATGGATTTTATGTAGTGCTTGATCCTAGAAATGTAATGAGAAATGATTTCTTAGTGAATTAGGATAAACAAGATGGAGTTTTGGAGAAATATTAGTAAAAATCGAGGAGGATGTGCGAAAAATTGATTTAAGATTTGTGTAAGGGAAAGAAAAACAAAGAGGGGTATTTAAATTGAACATACTCGATCGATCTAAGATAATGTTGGTCGATTGATATTCAAACTTTGATTAATCTAGTTCATTATCGATCGATCAACATTCAACAGTTTTTGAAAATATCTTTACTCCCCTTGATTCCTATAACTACACAATTACTTAACAAAATAATTAAATAAAACAAGAAACGTCAAACAAAAATTTAAATAAAATGTTCCATTTTTTTAAATAAAGATAGTAGTTTTATTCAAACATGAACATGACTCAAAGTACGCATTTTAAACAAAATCATTCTTGATCAGAAAGTATTATCCATTGCATGCATAGGTATTCTGATAAGGCCGACATACACACTCAACACATATGGTGATACATTGACAATCATTTAAAATAAGAAACATGTTTGAACTATCATAGTATGTCAATTCGTTCATTTATAATCAGTCAAAAAAGATTCAAAATAAAGAATATTACCTATCCTGAAAAATTACAATTGAAATCTTACTTGCATAAAATAAAATTTATTTATCAAGAGAAAACTTTAATTAATATTTTTATTTTTATTTTTTTGTATTCTTCATGTATTTTTTTTGTAAAGGATTGGTTATTTATTTTCTTTTTTTGTATAACCATTTGTAGCTCTATTTTTTTGTGCATGAAAAAGCTTTTGTATTTTTGTTTTTCCTTTAATATTATTACTATTATAATTTTTTAAGGAAAATATACATGAGTCAAAAACCTAATATAATGATTTTCACGTTAGTTGTGAGATAATTCTCTTCATTCACTATGATAGCTTCACAAATTACAGTAAGTAGTTTTCTCAAAACTAGATATTATAGTATTATTTTAAAAAGTGAAAGATAGAGTTTAAATACAATTTTGTAGTCAAGGTTACCTCAAGTCCTAAAATCTTAAAAAAATAATTATAAACTTCAAGCATATATATGTGTATGTGTGTATGAGTGTGTGAGAAAGGTTTTGTCAACATTGATTACTAGATGTAAAGAAACTTGTAAGTGCACAAAACAAAATATCCATTTACACAATCAAGAATTAATCATGGAAGACTGCTGGTCGTGGAAGGCTTCTAGTCTTATAGGACTGTTAGTGGTTGTATCCTACACTGAGGAATGGGTGAGATTATAACTTGATGGTTTCCTGGATCTAATCTGTTTATTGACCCATTACGCATTTTGATAGTAAATTCATTCTATGTTCAAACAACGTGAAACAAAATCCATTACAAATATGATTTTTATTATGCTTGTCACTGTTATGTGCATGTTGTCTGTTTATTGGGTGGTCGGTTATAACAACTCACTAAACAAAGATAAAAGAGAACATGTATGCTAACTTCGACCTATTAGAATACACAATACACTAACCTAAGTAGTAGAATGAATAATAGTGATGAACCAAGGTTATCGACAATCAACCACCTTAGAAATGGGTTTTCATGTTATTCTTTGATTTTTATATACAATTAAAGCAACCCATAACTATAAAGCACATCGAAAGAAGAATTCGTTCATAAAATCAGAACAGTAACTAACACATTTGATCAGACTTTATATCATAATGATGAAAACCTATAAGCAATTGAAAAACATTTAAGCAACTTAACATCTCAAAATCTATAAAATCAATTATTTTGTGTATGAAATAGTCCATTTATCCTCTGTTTTGTGTCTTCTCTATTTCTTCACCATCTTATGCATTGAACCCCCAAATATAAATTTTATAATATCTAAATTTGTAACCGAATTCCTTCCTTCACGGTGGTTCAAATTCCACTACTTTAAATTTTAAGCTTTCATAATAATTTATTTATCAATCATAAACTATTGTTTTTAAATGAACAGTTTTATTCGAAGTAGTGATTTAAAAATAATGAGAAACCATTAATAATTTAAAAGAATGTCAACGATACATAGTGATTGTAGTTTCCTGTGAAAAACTAGGTTCAACTGGTAGTTTCTATGACAGGCTACCTATTGAAGGAGCTCACATTGTTATTCTTATATCAAGCCAAATAATACTCACAATTATACTAAATTTTTTTCATGTCATCAGCTATCAAGGCTAATGTAGTTGTGTTTTTATCTTAGTCTTATTTCATTTATAATAGGTTTGATAAAAGGGTGAGATATGCTTCTCACAAAGAAATAGCTGATCTAGGATCCCCAATTATCTGTCTGTTTCTCCCATTTTCTCCTAATTCATCTATTATTCACCTTTTTAGTTTATCTTTATTATCTATCCCTCCTCTTCTACATCAATAAAGAAGGAAATTTGACTGACAGATTTGCATTCACATTACTATATCCAATTGTCAAGTAGCATTACCTAGATAATCATCCAAGCAAGTTGCTTGACAAACCCAGATAATCATCGAATGGGTGGCCAACAGTGATAGTAGAAACACCAATGAACAAGTCAAACATGTACTCCTCGTAAGCAAAACTCTTTCCCATCACCATTATTCAAACGAGCTTTGCCACAAACTCTATACTATTTGTTGCAAACTATCATAGCATAGCGATGAATGTCTTTTACTAAAGCTAGTAGAAAATGGGCTAACTCATCAGTAATTAATTGAAGAGCCTTAGCAAATAGAATAAATTAATCAATACATAACCTCAATTACCAATTAAAAAACCCAAGCATGAGCGTGAAAAATCTTGCTTTCCCCTAAGCAACTCTGTTCTAAAGAAAGCAAAAAAGAAACGTAGTAAGCAAAGAAAATGTAACTGTAATAGCACTAACCTCGAATCTCCAGAAACAAAAATGGGAGGACACCTTAATGACTGAAGAAAGGGTAACTAGAGAACACCCTAAACCATGAGATAAATGAGATGTGGTAACTAACTAAAACACAAAAGACGAAGCATAATGCAACACTCCACAATTTCACAGACAATTGTGAGATTATAATTTAAAAATATTAAAATAGTAAAGGAGAAAAATCTCACCTGTTACAATAAGTAAACCAGAGGAAAGCTGCTTGAGAAAAATGACCCTCTTGCTCTAATTTCTTCCAGCAAGAATAATAACGACGGTTCCGGGAGTAATTCCGACACTAAGTAGAGATAGAGAACGGCTTGACACTCACTCTGGTTTCGCTATGGGATGGTCGGTGTTGATGTTTATGAACGCTGGGGTGAAAAGATGAAGTTTTTCTGAGCTGATTTATTTATTTAGTTATTTATTTTCACTTACCGGCTGCAATGGGTTGTAACAGGTGAGTGTGGATTAAAAAAATCCTTTTGTAATAAAAAACCCCACTTAGGGTCCATAAGTGGTGTTTGTCACTCTTTATAGACCTATGAAGACAAATGCCCTAAACATATTCTTGTTCTAAATTCCTGCAATTTCATTATTAATAAAACTGAAACAGTGAATATCAAGTCTGAAATAAACAAGGTTGTTTTGGTTTGACTGGGGACTGATCGCATTGACCGACGATGATGGTGTTCGACGACGAATTTCTGGATGTCACCAGAAAGATTTCGTCATTACAAGCTAGATGATGGGCGAGGCAACGACTGGAGGCTTCAAACAATGGTGCAGTGGCAATGGTGGTCTTGCTAGTTTGGGTAAGCACTACCGAAGATAGTGAAGCCTGGAATTTCTTGGACTGCCCCGTCGGTAGTATCTAAAGGTGCACCTGTTGACTGTGTTGACAGGAGATGGCAGGTTCGACAGTGGCGAGCTTGGGTTTTGCGTTCTTCTGATCTCTCCTACGTCGTGTGAGTCATCGGTTGAGTAACCGATGGTGCTCAGCATGGGGAAGGAACAACAATGATCTTCCAATCTCGATGGTTTGTTCGATGGTTTGTATTGATGGAAAGCTTGGGTTGGTGGCTGATGTCTTTGAGAGGTGGTTCAAGAACTCTCGATCTATTTTTTTCCCAGATCATAACAGGTTTTCTTTTTCAGAATTTTTTTATCTGAACTGATTTATTTATTTGATTGAAATGGGATATGCTTTGGTTAAATAAAACAAATTATAGTTGCTCTGATACCCAATTAATAGAAAACAGAGAAAAATAGACAAAAGGGGAAATTTTCAGTCATAAGAGGAGAATATCAGATAAAATTAGGATTAAGGGATTAGAAGAATCAAATTTGGGGAAGAAACAAAATAATTGGGAGAGAAATGATAAACAATTCATATTCCAAGTCTAATTGAATAAAATCCTAACACATTTATTTATTAGTGTTTATTCTAAATAGGAAAATATATCTAAACCTAACTAAAATTCAAACAAAGATAAATGCAATCATAAATATTACTGTGCTATAGTGTGTATCTTAGGTGTACATGTTTTTGTTAAGAATTTGTTAGTAGGAAGTGTCACATGTACAAATTCTACAAGTTAGTTATAATGAGTATAAATAGCAAGGATCAATGTATTGAATCATTCTCATTTTACTATCATTCAGTAATAAAGTACAATTCATTTTTTGCTCTCTTTTACTGATTTTTTCTAAGTATTGTATGGTATCATAGCGTCCTAAGCATTTTGTAAGTCCTATGGATATAGCATCAAAGGGTTCATACAGAGATGTACTCTTGCCTTCTTCTCCCACTACACCAATTGTGCCTTGGAGAGATGATTATCATATTGGTGGTAGTGTTAACGGTGGTTCAACTATAACATCCTCTCCCTTGTTTTAAAGTAACATTATAATTAAGTATATATTCTTAGTGTTATTACAATTTTACTCTCAATATAACTAAAATGTCTTAACTCTTAAAAATTATCAAATTATGGGACAAAGGTATTTAGGTCTTTTAAGTAACACAAGGCAACAAAAAAAAGAGTCAAGCTAAATCAGCTAGGACACTTGCCCTTGTTACACTTCCCATTGGTCTTAGAAGGACATATGTTCTTGCACACAATCAAATAGCTCTAGTTGCTGCATAAGCCATTTTCCTTTTTCTATGAGTAATTTTCCTTCTCTCTCACGTTGGACTAGATTACAAAAACATTAGAGTGGTTAGAGAGATCAAAATAGCAAAATAGATGAGGATATTGGGTATTGATTGGTAGTGGCTAAAAGAAATAGAAATTAGATACCTTGCAGAAAGAATTAGACCTTGAATCAAATCTCTTTAGAAAGTTAAAAAATTATATTTTATGAGAAATTTTACGGCTTTTTATTTTCGATTTTACTACACAAAGTTATATACATTTAACTGAGGGTGGTTCTATGAAAATCCTGTTCAAAACCAATCTGTATTTTTGTTATTTGAAATGGTTATACAGTTTGGAATAATTTAAATTATATCTTTTTTTTAAAGCTTGACATATCCAATTTTTAAAACAATTTTCTATTTGTCGTTTTGAATTTTCTAGATAAAGTTATGTTTGTTTAACCAATGATATATCAAGTAAGATGGGTCCTGAGAAAGCTGTTTGGAACCCGATCGGTATTTTAGTTATTTGAAATAGTTTCACATATTAGAATTAGATGATTTATATCTTGTTTTAAATCTTAGGATGTCTAATTTAATATGGATTTTATGGCTTGTTAGTTTGAGTTTTCTATACAAATTTATAGCAAATTAAGTAAAGGTATGTTATGTTAAAATTGTGCTGAAACATCTATTTTGAAATTAATCGGTATTCTATGGATTGAAAGGGTATTCCTTGTGATATTTGGGTGCATAATATCTTATTTTAAATATTGAAATGTGCAGTTTTTGAATGTTTTTATAGAAATGAAGTTAGACATTTCTACCAAAACTTATATTTGTAATTACAATGATAGGTTTACTATTACCCTAAAACTATTTAAAATGCAACGTTGACTATTAGCAACTCCTATTTTGGAAGGGTTAGTGTGCCTTTCAATTTGAATTAAATAAGCAAGTGTTATTCGTGTTCTAACACAAGTATGATTATTTAGGAAGAGTTGAGCAAGAAGACCCTACACTGCACGTAGAGAACCAACGTCGATTTAGTACTGTGAGTCGATACCTAATATCTTTTTTAAAGCATTGATAGCATTGTTTTAAACCACATTCATGTTCAAGTAAATCCAATTTTTACAGGTTACATATTTATGAAAAGTGGATTTATTTTCACTAGTATTGGAAGAAATATTTACGTATTAATGTCAATACACTTTAAAAACATATACATTATAAGAATATATTTTATTTTCATTATTAGAAACAACTAGATACATACAAGATGACTTGCAAGCAAATTAAGATTAAATCAATTTTATTATGTATACTAGTTTTTATACAAACTTACAAGTTTAGTAAATATTTTACAACTGTTAGAGTATGTATTTATGATAGTTAGCTCCATTCATTCAGAGATACAATGACTTAGTAAAACATCATGACCAACAGATTTGGTCCACATTCATTTCACTATGATGTTTACCAACTCAATATGATGTTACAGTATCATAACAAGTTCAGTTAAGTTAGTACGCACATGACTCATGTATCAATAGAGGCAACTGAACCATTGTAATTGCCATATCAAGGAAGTTTCTCGTACGAGTAGTTAAGAGCTATAAATGTCTCCTATGTGCGACTAGATCCACAAGTGTGTTTAGGCATTAAAAAAATACAATTTTCATGGTTATACATTTTATTAGTATATTGATCATAACACATTATTATATTTTAAATATCATAGCAGATAATTTTTATCGTAATGTCATTTTATTATAAGTCGTGAGCATATTATTTACAGCTTTCACATGTACCAAATTATAGTTATTTTATAAAACTTAGATTATGCATTTATGAATATATTATTTTATCATAAAGACTATAGGCAGTTATTTTTATCGAAATTAATTCAAGATAATTTATAAGCATTTTATATATAGTTTACATAAATATTATGTTATTTTATACAACTTATCCAGCTTTCTAGCTCACCTTTTATATTTATTTTCTTCCTCTAAGTAACAGGTTTTTTAGGCTACATCACATGAGTTTAGAGGCTTAGGATCCACTTTTTGTTGTGCAATCAAGGTTGTTTTTATCTCCTTGTCACGTTGTATAGTGTATTATGGTTGTTGTTTTTTGAGCTAGTGACAATGTCTTATGTGATATGTAATATGTATTTTACAGGATATAGTTATGTATGGCCTTGTGTCACTTTCTAGACGTGTAAAGTTATATGAAGTTTGCTACTTTGTGAAAAATGATATTTTTAAAATTGTTGTCATTTTATCGTAGGAATGATAGTTCAATAATTAGGTAGATTCTGTCCAAAAGCTTTTAAAATTCTTACATGAAATTTTTAAGTTAAACCAAAGTCATCTTAAGATGCTAGTTATCATGATCCCCTAGGACACGTCACATGCTCTAAGGTTGAGTTAGGATGGATCCTGACAATTTGATATCAGAGTAGGTCGAGTTTGTTATGTATAGATAGATTATATTTGATGGTAATCTTTTACTGATATTTATTTTTATTTTGTAAAGTCTAGTTTAGATAGAAGTATGCCTCCACGTGGCCAAATTCGTGCACGTCTTAAGAGACTTCTCAGTGAGAATTCACTGCTATATGGAGAGATGACATTGACGCAAACACTCGTGTAGAATTAGTAGTAGAAGCAAATGTACATACTAACCCACCTAGGGTGCCACAACACCTAATTATTGAACCAGATTTTCTCAATTTAGAAAAGTTGTTTCTGTTCAAAATAATGTACTAGAGATAATAGACCCTATCCACGAATTAACTCGTGTTCTCACCATCCTATTAGAGAATAAAAACCAAAAATTTGAAGAACGTCAAATTCTCCCAAATTGTTTAGTATATGCAATTACTATTAAGTGAATGTTTAGAAAGAGTTGCACGGCTTGTTTAACTTATGTCATTTATACTCGAGTAAGTGAAATGAAATTTGAAGATATTTCAATAGTTTATGAATTTCTAGATGTTTTTCCAAGTGATTTTTTGGGGTTACCACTTGATTATGAGGTTGAGTTCACTATCGACTTAATACCAGGAAAAACCCCAATATCGCAAGCCCCATATAGTATGGCCCCAAAAGAGTTAAAAGAGTTGAAAACTCAATTAGAAAAGTTGGTGGATAAAGATTTCATTAGGCCTAGTGTATCACCTTGAGGTGCTCTAGTTTTCATTATCAAGTAAAAGAACGGCACCAAGAGATTGTGTATTGATTTTAGGCAACTTAATAAGGTGATTGTACACAACAAGTATCCT
Organism: Hippophae rhamnoides; assembly: GCA_033030585.1. NCBI lineage: Eukaryota > Viridiplantae > Streptophyta > Magnoliopsida > Rosales > Elaeagnaceae > Hippophae > Hippophae rhamnoides. The sequence continues at coordinate 69,466,368 of CM065430.1, read as the reverse complement.
TTACCTCGAACCGATGATTTGTTTGATCAATTGCGTTCTTTGTTCCTAGGTGATAACGCCCTAACCCTTGTCCTGTCCTTTCCACGAGTGGATGGTTGACGTTGAAAAGCTGATATCATATTGGAAGTTTGTTAGAAAGACTACCTAGGAAGTTGATATTGTTCTTGGAATGATCGTCTTGGTTATTCAAAATTTTGTTGGGATTGCCAATAGTTTGTTGATTCAACCCTTGAAATTTTTTCCTGGTATTTGACACTTCAAAACTAAAACTAGAATGTGATCCTATATTATCAGGCGGTGAGTTGAGGGCAGTTGTATTTGAGGTGTCCTGTTTGGTTGCAATTGTGATAAGTATAAGGGTGATACCGAGGACTTATAGACGAATTACTATCTGACAATTTGCTACTCTGTCTCCTTTGACAAATTTGTTTCTTTTTTCCTTTATTGTTGATCTTTTTAGATGATGTGGCCACCTTAAGCTATTCTGTAACGACTTGTTTGGCTTTATATGCTGCCCCAACCGTTGCAGTGTAGGTCTGCATACCTTGATACATTAGTTGCATGCGAATATTGTCTCGTAGACCAATTAAAAACTTTGTAGCTTTGTCTATCTTATTCTATCATGTTTTCGACAAACCTTGACAGTTGATTAAAGTGGTTCTCATATTATGTGGCAATCATGTCGTCTTGTTTGAAATTCATAAACTCGACCACCTTGTTAGCTTTAGCAGTCTAGTTGAAAAATATATCGTAAAATATCTCTTCGAACTCTTTCCATATGACTATCTCTACGTTCCTTTCGCTACTTACAAAGCCCCACCAATAATCAACTTCACTAGTCAATTTATATGTTACAAAACTAGTTCTAAAGTGTGTAGGAATGTTTAAGCATTCATTTTCTTCTTTATATTTAGAATCCATCCTTCCGCGAGGTCAGGTTAGGAGTGCCATCCTATAGCAATGACCTCATTTTTTTTTAACTCTTTGAGGTAATATCAAATTGTCACATCCCAAACAATGGGTACTTGAGATAAATTTTTAAATTATATTTAAAAGAAATTCAAAAGATTTATTTAATAAAATTTCAATTTGATATATTCTTATTTAAAAACATAATTTAACAAAAAATATTTAAATTAAAAATTACAAAATACATATATTAGAAAAAGGGGTTCATTTTACAACATGTTTCAACATTTTATCTAAAAACAAAACACAAAATTAATTACACAAATAAACTGAAGTTTTCTTCGTTTTCTTTGTCTTCAAGTCGTACACCACTTATCAAATTCTAAGCTAGACGTAAGGAAAAAAACAGGGTGAACTACATGTAGCTCATTAGGAGTTTATTGATGTGTGTGTATATATATATATATATAAACAAATAAGTATCCATGATGTATATTATATATTAACAAATTTTTATGATTGTAAGTAATCATCATTGGTATACAGTATAGAGATATTTTAGTCACAAAACTCCGATATACCTATATTTCCTTGTTTTCAGGGGATTAGAGAAGTGTACATTCTAGGTATCCCAATGCATCCTCATACAATATAAAATATGATATGTACTATAAATCCAATGCATGAAATAAAACCCTATATGTATTAGTCATTTAAATACTAAGGCAGATGCGCAATACAACTCTGAGATGCATGTGAGTCCACCTCGTACCCTATATATGATCACAATACATATGGTACACGTATCAGTCAAATCAACGTTATATAGGCTTTCATCTACTGGTAGTCGACTACAAAACACAATAGGGGTCCAACTCTGAGAATACATGTATGCAATGCATACTTATAGTTCATTGATCGCCATACAAATTATATGTGCAATGAATACGCAAGTATACTTATCGCAACAAGTAATATAATGATAAGAAAAGATCGTTCCACAGAGATTATTTTATTAGAAACTAATTTTTAAAACTAAAAAAAATAAAATTTTTTTTTTGTGTTTTTATATTTTAATAAACCAAAATTAAAATAACTAAAAGTAAATAGCAACAATTAATTAAATCAAATTTGATAACTAAAAAGATATATGGGAAAATATCTAGGAATATTTAATTCCCCAATTTTCTAAACATGCGAATTGTTAGAATACTTACAATATAATTATCAATTAATTACATGATCAATTGAATCTAATATAACATGTATTCCTTTCTCAAGTAAACTACACATCATATAGTAATTAATTTAATCACATTCTCATGTCAATTAAATTGCATACTACTCATTAAGTTCATCAATTATGGATCACATACATGAGAATCATACATCTCTATCATGTCATTTAATAAAGACAAACAATTAAATAATTCTCTCTAATCTATTTAATTACCTCTATAGATAAATTATTGTTCAAATAATTAATAACATAAAAATCAGATTGAATAATATAATCAAATTAAAATTATAATTGGGGTAAAATATTAGATTATCACATAGTGAAAATTGGGTTCATAAGATCCCTAAATTAATAAATTAATTACACATAATTGTGTTCAAAAAGCTCATATTTTATATAAAAAATTAAAAAAATTGATAAAGAAAAAAGTAGAATAAGAAATACAATTAATCTCTTGAATTTTAGTGTTAATCTCCTCTTGAATCTCCACCAAAATTGTATCCCCTCTTGATTTTTTCTGTATTTTTTTCTCTTTTTAGCTCCAAAAAACTGACCAAAATTATGCTAATGACAATCACTTAGGGTTTATGGAGTGATTAGGAGCTTAAATATAGCTTAGATACGATCTGGACCATCAGATCAATTTTAGATCAAAGGCTGAGATCAAAACAAGTAAAATTGACAGCGCCAACCAATCATTACTAGGCAAATCAGTGACACATGTCAAAGTCAACACCATGCGGTGAAACATGATTCGTGGAAACGGATGGCGTGGTGCACGGGTGGAACGGGGGGAGCAATCACGTGGCGACATGTGGCAAAGTGGTTTGACTGATCTCCAAGCTCGGATTGAACGCTGTGTTGACATGTGGCATGTGGTTCGTTCTCCTCACACGCGGCGTAACATGATTCGTTGTCCCTGCTTGCATGGTGTCCGCGCGGCATGCCACGTGGCAATTTCTGATTGACTTTGCATTAAAAATTCATAAAAATCCCAAAAATTTTCAAAAATTATATTTTCATCAATTTTCACTAAAAGTTTATATTTTAATATTTTGGCCCTAAAAATATTATTTATTGATTAAAACAATTAAATATTAAGCAAAAATGTGCGCTAATGACTCTACTTTCATAGAGTCATCATCCATCAAAAATAGTTTATTGCAACCAGTGACCCATAAGTACCATACTTTACGATACAACATGCATGCATACTCCACAATACAACATGCATGCATACTCCACAATACAACATACAAGCATAATCTCCATATTACATTTCCAATGCTCATTTCTTACAACATTTGATACTTGTTTTATAAACAAAAATTTTCCAATATATGTACAATAAAATATTTATATCGAGTATCTTATTTTTAAAAAATATTTATAATATTATAATATTTTTAATAAAATCATGACATCTAGTTTTCACTTTTATTCATAACATATGATACATAACATTTCATTTATAAAAAACAATGCATGATTTTAAAAAGTTAGAGTAAGAACCCTTGCCTCAAAACCTTGACCCTACTATTCAAATATTTATTTTTGAAATGTCCCCTGAAATGTACCGAAAACTCAAATACTTTAGGGAGAGAGAGCTTTAGAAGGGAGGGAGAGAAAAGGGGAAAATAGGTGTGTGAAAATGGGTGAAGCTCGTCCCCTTTTTTAGGCATTTGGTGGAGCTCTCCATCAAGATCGCCATTGGTGGTGGAGAGGTGGTAGAGATTTTTCAATTTTTTTATTTTTTAATCCAATTTTTCATACTAAACTTTCGTGATACATTCTCATATTGTAAAATATTGTTTAAAATTTCTTTTTGGATACTTTAATTATTTATATTGAATTTTATGAGGTTTTATAAATGACACATAAGTTTGCACACTTTTGCACTCATTTTCTTTATTATCACTTGTCAGTATTATTTTAAAAAAATGAATTACTTATCTAAATTTTAAAATAATTCTAACATATTGTAAAATAAGAATTATTTGCATAAAAATGAATGCAAATTTGTGTTATTAGCATTTCTCTATTATACATTCCCTAAAACATAAGAGATTTAGAGACTTTTGAAGAGATGTTGGAGTCTCGTAGCTTTTAAAAAGATATATTTTAGTCCTTAATTTTTTAAATAATGCACAATAGTACCTTAGGTTTTTAAAATGTGCATATAAGTTCATTCTAGTCTAATTATTTCAGTTTTAGCAATCATTTAGACATATAAAAGTCATGTGCCATAAGTGGGAATTAAATTAGTCATTAATGGAAATAAATGAGTTTTTTTAGGAGGAAAAATAAATATTTTATATTGACAAATTTACCTCATTTATGATGACACAAGACTTTTACATGTCTAAATAGTAATCAAATTAAAATAATTATCCTAAAATGAATTTATTTATACCTCAAAAATGAACAAGTAACTTACAATGCACCAAAAATGAACTTATGTGCACGTTCTTGATTAAAGAGTTTCATCCTAAGATTGAAAAAAAGAAGTTGAAATCAATAGATTCCAGCCTCCTTTGAACTTGATTTACTAGGTTGTCGTATGGTTGAAAAACCATGAAACAAAAGACAATATCTTAAAATCAACTAAATGGGAGTAGACATTGAAGGGAGTCTTTCCAAAACTCAAACCATAGTAGCAGATAAAACTCCATTCCTCTATGACTAAGTTTTAAATTTGGTTACTCTCACTCTATGATAGAATACAGATCTCGGTTTACTATGCCATGTTAAACAACAACACCATACATTGCATTCCCAATTCTTTTCCTTGTTAAGAACTATGGTAATAAAAACAATAGTAAAGAATTTATCCCAAAACTTGAAAACACAATTAGACAATTAAATTTAGTAAAAAACCATAAAAGTAATTGGTCCAAAAGCCTATTCTTACTATTGCTACCATCAAATATTGCTGCTACCACTGCAGTAAGAAACTGTCCTTGTAGCAAAGAAGGATTAAATGTACCGCAAAAGTAAAAGCACAATTGCTGTAGATAGAAACTAAAAAAACAAAAAATGCTAAAAAACAAAGAAAAGGAAGGATCTCTTATGTAAAGTTCAATAGTCATTTGCTTTATCAATTGACTGCAACCTCAGCAGCCAGGTAACTTGGATGAAGGGCATCTTGTCCTGATACTTTGGTGTTAGATTTCTTGAGCACTTGCACTGCTTCTTCAACTTTGGCGGCCAGTGAATCTGGCGACTCCAATAAAAGTAGCAATTCTGAGTTATCCATCTCTAGCAACATCCCAGTAATTTTGGAAGCAAGATCAGGCTGCATAAATATATGAGTTTATGATATGAACAGTAGATAAAGGTCCATTGTATTTCGTCTTATATATTTTGAAAACAATTGGTGTCAATTAGTTGTGTAAATGAATTGTGCTCATTTTTCAATAGTTTAAGGTTTTGGAAGGATCGGTAATCATCGCACTATAACAGTGTCCATCCATAGCTGTAACGTAAGTAAGCTCAACCTTCTCCGAGTGCATGTAGGATTGTGGCTTAATAGTTTCTTAACTATAAACAGTGTAATTATCTCAGAACAAGACAATAGTGCTTCCTCAACATCAGTTAGATGATACACATCAATAAGCTGCTAGTTTTACCTTTTGCTTATGTACGAGGGGATAGAGACGTTCACCAAGTATTTGTTTTTGCTGCCCAGGAGCAGCAGCAGCTAGCATGCTACTTAGCATCTCTGATCCTTGTGACCCAACTATAACAGAATTTGAAGCAGTAGATGAGACTCCAGATCCTATGCTCATCTCGTGTTGACGCCCATTTGGCAAATATTTAGTTTGTGCACTACGCTGCATTTACAAAGGATAAAATGTCAAGGCTTGTTGCATGTGTATAACTAAGGTGCTACAGTGAATATAACATGTTAATATTTTAAATCTCGGTGAAATTCTAGGTACCATTATATCTGCTAAGTTCCTATTTGTTAGTAAAAGATGCTTTGTTAAACAGGCGCGTCTTCAAGAGACATCAAAATAACATGTTGAAGAAGAATACATACGAATTGGATTCCACCAAAAGATGAAAAGACTACAAACCTGATGGTTGCCCGACTCTTTTGAAGCAGCGGACGGAATGGATTGTTGCAGATGTTGCATATTTGGAGTCATCTGCCCATTCATCCTACCCCTGTTTTGTCTGCTTTGCCTTGGACTGTTTGGAACCTGTGGATATGAATTCATACAAATAAACCCACATATATCAACTCTAATTATACTTTGTAATTTTATTTATATCTTTGGAGGAATAGGGATTCAAGTTATTTACTTTATGACCTTATAACTTGCAGTGTGTGAGACGTAATAGAATTATGGATAGATGGACTCTTTGTTGAGTTCATAGGCAGAGAAGAGAAGGTACTTACTGGAATTGGTAATGGTTGAAAGGGAGGCCTAGTTTGAGGAGCAAAACCATTAGCCCTCCACCCTGGCCTCAAGCCCATTGGTTGGTACACTAGCCCTGGCCTAGGAGGCACTTGTGGAACAATTCCAGAAGTAGATGTGTAGTAGTAAGGAGAATATCCACCAGGGACAACGGCACTCGAAGGTCCTGATATTCCTGCAATTCGCTGTGCATAATGAATCTGCAAGTGTGCTTGTCTATCCCCCTTTCTTTGTGCAATAGCAACATACAGTGGTTTCCGGTGAAACATAAATCCTGTAAAATACCATGGATAAGATAAGCAGCAATCTAAAGAATAAAAAGAAAAAAATTGCACACAGCATATTAATAACATAAAGATTATAATTGGTGGCACTAGACGTCCCTTGCAATTTAATAAACTAAATAATTTCTAATTTCTCTTCTTTTACTGATAAATGATGCTCAATGTACAGTAGTCAACTCACCGTGAAAAGTCTTCACAGCTTTATGAGCCTCCTCGGGGGAAGAGAAGCAAACAAATCCAAATCCTTTGCTTATTCCTTTTTCATCTCGCATAAGTTTTGAAGAAGTAATTGTGCCGCACTGATTGAAGTGTTCTCTTAGCTCTTCATCGGTGACTTCATCATCAATGTTCTTTACATACACATTTGACTCCTGTGAAGAAAGCAAAGAGATATGTAAATAGAAATGATAATTAATATGAGGCAAAATCTATGAAACAAAATAGGCATGCATCAAAATACCCTGTATTTTAAAAGCTGCTCTTTGCGCCTTTCCTCATACTCACGATGCAGAATTTGCTTACGCTCCGCCATCTTTTGGGCTCTTGCTACATAAAGAACCTTGGATCCTACTCCAGTAAACAGTCAATACAAACCAGCGTCAGATAAAGTAAACAAAATCATGAATTGCAACTTTGTTTGAAAATTGAGCCCAAAGCATGACATGAAGCTAACCAAGTTGTGATCCATTCATTGCTTCTAGTGCTCTTTGAGCATCATCAGGGCTATCAAAGTTAACAAAGGCAAAACCTTTGGAGGAACCATTTTGATCCTTTGCAATAGCCAAGCTGACAATTTTTCCAAACTTGGAAAACCTTTCTTGCAAAACCTCTTCAATGACATCTGGATCCAAATTCTTCATATACAGATTTGTGTATTTAGCATCAGGACTGGACAAAATCCGATCATTCTTTCTAAGGAACTTTGCAACATACCTGTGTCATGGTAATAAACATCATAAAATGAAAATAAGAAATGTCAGATTGAGGAAATATGACAAGCACAAGCACGGTGAAATATTCACGCTTATCCACAGTACATAGAAAAAAAAATGAATGGCACATACAGATGTTTGTCACCAATGGGGGAACCATTTAGCTTCTCAATTGCTGCATTGGCAGATTCGTCATACTCAAATTGAACAAAGCCATACCCTTTACTCTTTCCATCCTCAGATAGAGCAACTTTGCAGGATAAAATGTTACCAAATTTCTTAAACATGTCATGAAGTGTCAGGTTATCGATGGACTCATCCAGGTTCTGAAAAGAAACCAAAATAACATGCAAGGTTTTGCAGGATTTTTAGGTGGTTATGTTTTGTATTAGAGAAACTACTGGAGCAGTAAGATAAATAAATACCTTTACAAACACATTTCCAACTCCACTCTTCCTAGCATCAGGGTCACGAAGCGACCACATAACCCTTATAAGTTTTCCATTCAAGGAAGTGTTATTCTTAGTTCCAATTGCTAGGATTGCTATCAAAAGAAAAATATCATAAACAATTATCAGATAAAACTTGTTAAAGAAATATATATCTTTATATTGGAAACCACCCAACAGAAAATTCTGAAAAATTATCTCGATCCACAATCATACAGGTTAAAATCTTTGCAGTAATATCACAGAAACAGAAACAACACAACCTTGATATTACTAGACAAATAATAAGTTACAAACAAATCAACTTAGCAAACAATACTTCAAGACCTTAATTCCTTTTCGGCTATGAATAATACCAAGAATATCAACCCACCTAAGTTTAATAGTTGAATGAAACATCATTAAGTAATATAAATCTTCTGTTCCTAAGAAATTAAAAAAGAGAGAAATCAAGCCGCATAAAATGACGGAATTAAATTTTTATTTGAAACAGTAAGCCATGTGACAATATAACACTGCATATGAGTTTGGGTATCTAAATCTTCAATGCATTACTCCCCAATTGCTCTAAGCAAGATAGCTCGAAACCAATTGCTCGATTCCAACCATAGCTACCCAAATAAAAAAAAATATCAAATTATTAATTCATTCTCATCGATTTCTTTTTACCCAAACAAGAAAAAGAGAAACAGAACTCCAACAAATGATCAAGATTCAATTTCCAATCTACCTCACTCATTTTCTTGGGAATAAAATAAAAAATCTGATCCAAGCGTCATATACTAAAACGAAAAACTCATTAAATTGAATCAATTAGGCACAATCACATCAATACCATCTTGTGGGTCAAGAAAGTTGACGTAGCCATAGCAAAGAGACCGACTAGTAGAGGAGTCTCTACAGACACGTACGGACGTAAGGCTCTTGAACTCTGAGAAATATTCGAAGAGCTGACCATCGGTGACCTCTGGGTGAAGGTCTCCGACGTAGAGAGAAGCAGGAGCGGCGGCGACCGTCGATGGAGATACCGCCATAGATGACCCTCCAAGATTGAGAAAATGGAAAAATCCTTAGCAGTGTAATAGCACAAATGGCAATGCTGGTCCAATATGATACTACTATTTATTTCACACTTAATCAGTTTAACCGTTTCTGTTATGCTATTGATTATACAGTAAATGCACACAAAAACACACACAATTGGAGGAAAAAAAAAGGAACAAAGAAGGGTTTTTGATAGTTGGATTGATATGGAATTATTTATAATGTGTTTGGTTTAAGAGAAATGAGAAAGAAAAAAAAGGGGAAATTCTATTGTTTGGGATAGAGCTAGAGGACTGTGATATTGAGAGAGAGAGAGAGAGAGAGAGAGAGAGAGAGAGAGGAGTTAGGATTTTGCATGGACAAAAGATGTTCATGGCCGTTCAAAAAGAAGGCCCAAACCGCCTCACGCGAAAAATTAGCGCGTTAGTTACACCTCGCAGTTACTCATGCAATGTTTTACTTTCAGGGCTTCCTCTGTACCCGCTTACCAGGTCAGTATCCTGTAAAAATAAAAATAAAAAATGCAAAATATGTCTTCTTGTCTGTAATTTCTTTCATTTAAAAAGAAAAAGAATATTTTTATACATTATAATTGTGGATTAAAATTCTTTGCTTATTTTTTTCTATTTATTTTTAAATTTTATTCATTAATTTTATATTTAATATATGTGATAAATTTAAAACTATTAAAATAAAATAATATTTAACTCTTAAATTTACATTTAATAAATAAAAATAAAAACAAAAAGGAAGATCTTATTTTTATAAATGACGTGTAAATTTTTTATTAGATATATTTAAAAAAATAATTTCAGCTTTCCTTTTTTTGTATTCTAAAAATTGAAAGCCTGTCATCGTTTCTTTGCTCGTTGTACTATAATTGTTTTATAAAATTGTTATTTTAGAGTAATAAATAATATTATTAAAAATTTATTTATTTTATTATGGTAATAGTGATTATTGCTGGAATACATTTTTTTTCTATAATTATAAATAATATAGTTTGTTTTGGTATATTTTTCTTTGCTTAAAAATGGTATATTTTACTTCTTTACCTATTTAGTTCATCTCAGAACAATTTTTTTTCAACAACTTTCTATATAAAACTTAATACAAGTAAAAGTAAAATTAATTAGTTCGGAGAAAAATAAGAAAAACGTTTATTTTTATCAACTATTACAAACTATTAATTTTATTTTTACCCTGAAATTTTCACGTGTAACCTTTGCAATTAAAATTTCTAAGCAATTATTATACGGGGTTTACAGTTTCATATACCTCAAACAGCACAACCCAATTGTCCCCTTTTTTTTCTCAATTTAGGTACATAATATATCCTTTTTAGATTATTAGTACACTTTTTTTTACCTAAATTTAATAATAATTTTAACAAATTATACAATTTAAATATATTAATTACTATTAAAATTTATCAAAATATGTAATAACTAGTAACTAAAATAATGATATTTGATATATCATAATTGATAATAGAGATATAAAAGGTACCAAAATGAGAATCCAAAATGATAATAGCATTTTATTTACATCAAAAATTTCGGTTGAAATTGATTCAACCCACTAATAATATTATTTAGTTTATTTTTTATTATTTTGTTTAATAAATAGAAATTCAAATAACAAAAAATATTAGTATTTGTTTAATACAATTATTTTATTTACTTAATTCATTACAATATTTTAGATTGTTATTGGTATTAGAATATTAGTAATGGTAAGTAATTAGAGAGACTTACAAGTAATACAAACTTATCGAGATTTTAGAGAGATTAGATTTTCCTATGAGACCACTCAGGTTAATATATATAGATACTATCAACCTAGGTGTCGGTACCCCGTTGGAGTTATACACCTAAGGTACCTTATGTGTCATGATCATCTCGTGTGAGATGTACCCACACACATCGTATATCTCATGTACCTAAAGCACCCTATGTTATCTTATTCTCTCATATGTACCTCGTACACCATATATGAATGTATCCTAGACACACAGGGTACCTTGGTATGCAGCACCCAAATATTAAGCCTTTTATTCTTTTATCTTAAAGCAAGATGAAATAATTGATCTCCTCAGGTAATGTATCTATTTCTTGGAGATGCAATCTTTTCACCTTCCATTTATTTAAACATTATTAAAGTCTTTGGAATAAAACTTTCAAATTATCAACCTTTCTACTTCCACTAAAAGATCTAACTTCTTTACCTATTATATTATGAACCCTACCCCCTTATTCATTTTATTCTACTTCAAATATTCAAAATTTTCTTCAGAGAATTCTAGACCGTGTAAAGAATTTCAATCCATACTAGAGGAAATCCAGTCCATACTAAAGGAAATTTAGACCGTGCTTCTAGTTTTTTTTTCGTGAGAATACCATCTGTTTACCTTCAGGTGCTTCCACTAACTCTATACTTTAAATTTTTTTTAATTTACTTCCACAAACACAAAGTGGGGTTTTAGCGCTCCCCGCTTCTACCCCAGATCCAACCGATGAAGTCCATGTGAGAGGAGCCATATGGTTTAGAATAAAAAATTTTGGTACCTCTAAAGTAGGTCAAACATCCTACGACTCCACATCGAGCAAAATTGAAACAAGTTTTCCCCAGCTTTTGAATCTAGCATGCCAACTATGTCTTGAGCTCCTGTATCAGGCAATACCTCACTTTCAGATTTGATAGATGCCACAATATCAAGGCATGTACCACATATGCATCTCATCATCCCACTAAAGGTGTATAGAAAAAAGAAACATGACATGAGCCAATTGGAGAGCCCGTGGAAAAATTTCCTAGGAAAAGAATTCAAAATTTAGCCATCCTTCAACAACTTCTCAAAATGGAAAACCCATTCGAAGGATGGTATGTTTTACACAAGAAGGCTCTACGTGTTGGTTTGAAGTTTCCAATAACTCGAGTGGTGGTCCCTGTACTTGAATATTTATGATATTAGCTTAACCTAAATAAATCCTAATGGTTGGAGGATGCTCCTGAGTTTGGCCATAGGTAGCAGGGAACAAGGATTTGAGTTGGAAGAGAATGAACTACGGGCTTTGTATTGTGTCAAAAGGAACAGAGTGGATAAAGATATAGCATACATCTCGACCATCACACTCCAAGGTCTTATTCTAAAGCTACTTCATCTTGGTTATAAAGAGAGAAAGGTTTTGTCACCTCGAGCTGCAAAATGCTTACCATGTGACTTATAAGAAATCCACCCTTAGGTTTTACACGAGGTACTCTACTTTTTAATTTGAAACATCTTATTATAATGTTGATCTTTATTTTTTGTAATGTAAGGATGAACCTCACAACAATTGGCATTAACAACTTGGTGTCAAGTCTTGGGGTAGATGAAGGTAAACCTGAGGTAACATAACCTTTGGCAACACCTTCACCACTTAAGAATGAAGCTATACATGTGCTACATCTAGACACACATCGTGTGGACGATGTGAAGTTGAAGAATATACAAGTTGAGAGTACCCTAGTAACTATCTTTGAAGATGGAGTATTTGGGAAACCTGAGGTGTTATTGAATGTATACCACCACTTTAAAAGTGAACTAGAATGGGTTTGAAATGAAGAAGTTGTGAAGGAATTTGAACTAACCGAAGGGGAGATGGCTAAAAGCTAAATTTTGGAGGTAACAAATTGCATAACTTATGAAATGGTAAAGTATAATATTAATTACCTTATGTTGGTTAACACCTTATGTATTGTAGGCCATTTCATTGTTAAGAGAGGGATAGATTGCCAATAATGCATACCATACTCATAACTATGAGACTGAAGCACTTGTTGCTCGATTTCAATGGAACTCTAGAAGAAAGATAAGATACTAGAAGAGTGTGAGAAGGTTCCCAGGGTATAAGAAGCTAAAGTCATGAATTTGAGTAACAATCTGGTAGATCGTACCCAAAAATTGAAGGCCTCATCGATGTTTTCTATTGAAAAAGATAACCTGGCCAAGGAAGCCGTGGATTGTGCCTTATTAGATGAAGAATAGGCAAGTTGTTCTGAGGATTAGGCAGGGTAGGCCGAGGAACAAAATGCTTCTTTGAACCAGCATATGACCAAACTTATGGAGGAATGTACCGTGGCTATCGTGAGTGGTATCCTTTGTGATGACCAACTTTAGGGCCTAATTTGTGAAGTCCAAAACTTTCTCCACATTCATGAGCTATGTACGGGTCTACAAAATGTTCAAAACACCCCAAGAAAACCAAAGGCACACCACCAGTAGGACCCTTTCTTCCTCAAAGTATACCACAAACTAAACCTCTTATTTCTAGAGACCCTTACTTGAGCGATCCATCCCATGAAGAACTGGCCAATTCCCTATGAATATTTTGAAATAGTTGTATTTTTGTTAACTTTTCAATTGTACTAAAACAATTGTATTTTTGTTTATACTTTCCAATTGTATTAGTACTTTCTAATTGTACTTGTATCAATGCTCCATTTTTCATTTTATTTTTTGTTTGCATTGAATGCTTCAAAAAATTATAAATATGTAGGAAATTACTCTTTTGAATAGAAATCTCATTATTTCCCTTTGAAAGAAATATAGCTCAAATTTGTCTTTTTATTCAAGAATTTTAGTCCCTATACTCATATTTTCACTCCAAACACCTCATGTAAACCTCAATTATGGAATTTAGGAATATTAATGTTGATGACTTGGTAAGTACGTTTCTCATAGACATGAGAAATATGATACCACATAAGCCCATGTGTGAGCAAGATGAGTCATTCTCACAGGATAGAATGCAGACTTTCAACGGGATGAGGTGGATTCTGAACATAATAGGGTATCTCTTATGTGAGTCGCTTTAGTGAGGTAGAGTCTTCTTTTGTTAGAGACAACATAGATCACCCCATACCAATTGATGAGGTACTTTTCCCTATTTAGGACAACTACGACCTAAAGTTATTAGGATTTTGAGTGAAAGCACACCTCGGGTTGTTCTTAAAAAATTTAAATGGGGTGCACGTCAGGTCCCTTCAAATATTGTAGATGATGTCCCTTGTGTGGTGTGTCATGATAAGAATCTCCCATTATTGTCTGAAAATGGTATATTTGGTAACATTGTGGCTCAAGACAACCTATATCATCATTTTGGTACCTTCCTTAGCAGATCGATTAGCCATATCGTGTGCTAGAAAAGAGGAAGGTTATGTTTGGCACATAGCTAAGCATTGTCTATTTGAAATAAATACCCATTATTTCTTTCTCTTTGATGTACTTGACTTAAATTTCTATTCTTAAATGTGTTTTACGAAGCAATGTCTTTACGGTAGATTGGAAGGTTGAAGATGATGTTTTATGGGTCCTTTTAAAAATTTTAAAGTTCTTATTGGATGTGGTGGCTGTAGGGGTGGAATAGCTATTATAGTTTGGAAAGAACTTTTAGCTTGTTCCGAATAGTTCTCTCGAGCATTTTTTTTCTAAGGATACATCCTCCGAGTTAACACTTCTTGAAATAAAAGTTTGCGGGATTGTATTAGTGACTATATACCTATCTTTGGGGGCCAATCCTCGATGAGATATCAGGTGGTCTGCCTAGTAGGGTATGCGTTACATAAGGTTAGCTATAGGAGTATAGAGCACGGGGTGCCTGATGTGATTATGCATATTACTTCTCCTTGAAATGGAGGTAGTGCAATGGTTGGACATTCTGAAAGGTAGATCTCTCTAATGCATAAGGGGATTCTCCTTATTTTCTAAATGAAAGGTCTCGAATTCTCAATATGGACTGAAAAAACTTAAGGCCTCATGATAGACGCAAATTGTTTGGAGAGAATTACAAATACTACATGATTAAAGAGATTATAAAAGGAGAGTAAATCCCCTATAGGGTCAATCAAATCCATATATGAAGACATTATCACTCCCAAGTGTTAGCACCCTAATGCAATGACCATGTCTGAATCCCCATTAAATCTTATGTCATACGATGAGGTCACGTCTATGTCTTTTATAATTCATGTCTTTATGTCCCCTTATCAAATCTTACACCTCAGACACCTCGTTGGAGTTATACACCTAAGACATCTCGTGTGCCATAATCACCCCGCGTGAGATGTACCTCATACACATCGTATACCTCGTGTACCCAAAGCACCTATTGTGATTTTATTCTCTAACATGCAACTCATACACCTTATGCAAATGTATCACACGTATATGAGATACCTTGGTACACATCACCCAAAAAAATAAATTATATTTGTTTTTATTTAATCATAACATTATTATTTGAAATTTGAATTAAACACTTTTTTATTAATGTAATATAGTAAAATTGATGATAAATTCAATAGTAAAGTTTTATTTTAATTTATGTATTATTTAAAGCATAGAATGACACTACATGGTATTTATTTATTTATCATTTGGAAAAATTCAAAATTCATTTAAGCTTCACCTTAATTAATATTTAAAATGCAAAACTTAATATAATAATTATTTAATTATTATATAATAAAATAAAATTTTACAATTGAAAATATAACACATACAAAAATTATATACACAATATAATTTAAAGAGATCAATTTAAATTTAGTATATGTAATTTATTAAATCAAATAGGTACTTAATTTTTATTAACATTTTAATTTTTCACAAGTCCAAATAATGCATGTATGGACACTTACATACTTTTAATGTTTGTTACGATAAGAAATTAGATGCATTTATTATCAAATAAATTTTTATTTCTATAATATATTATTATTAATTTTAAAAATTATAAAAAATAATATTTATCCTTAATATTTTTTTATCTAAATTAAAATTTATTAAGAATATTTTTGATAATTTTTAAACTTATAATAAATACAATATGAAAAATATACCCTAAAATTTTCTTCACACCCAACAATTTTGAATTAATATTAGAGATACCAAACTTCGAAAAATCTTCAAAAATATCTCAAAAGGTTTCAAAAAATTCAAAAGCACTCTTTAAACATAACGGAAATTAAATCTAACATAAGTGAATAGTAAAATTCTTAAAATGGAAGAAAAAATAAACCAAGAAATACTAGACATAGAAACAGAAAACAGTTGAGGATGTTTTCACAAGAAATGTTAATAAGTAAAAACAATATTGAAAAAATTCAAAAGGTAAAATTAAATCTTAAAAAAAGAGATTGATTTAAGGACCCATTATTTTTATTAAGAAAATTATTCCCTAGTAAAAACATAATTTATTATGGTATAAGTAATAAAGAAACGAGTATCAAGATTACAGATACAAAATAAATATATAATATACCATTAATTGATAAAGAAACTATATTAAACAAGCTATCAAAAATTCCTCGTAAATATAAAGAAAAAATTGAATACATTCATTTAGGAGGAATTCGAATATTAATAAAATTTTATTTTAGAAAAATAATAGATACACTAATAAAAATAGCATTATTAGATAACAGAATAATAAATAGGAATTTATTAGGAATGATCCACGGTAACTTAGGATACCAAATCTAAACCAAGTATTATGTTATGAATTTGAAAGAGGAGAATTAATGAAATAAGAAAATCATTCATTTTTAATACATTATTTAGTGGCATATTCTTTAACAAATAATCATAATAGTTCAATATAAGGACAAAATGAATTTATAGAAATAGACAACTTTTAAGGAACTTGGACAAATAATAAAACCACAAATAGTAACAGACTTTAAAATATCATAAGAATGAAAATTAGATATAAAAGAAAAACCCTTACTAATAGGAAGAAAAAGTAATGTTGTTAAAAATAATAGAATGTCAAGGTTTACTTTTATAGACCATGAAGAAGAAATTTCTAACCAAAAATAAGTTAAAAACTAGAAAATGAAGACATTAGTTCATGAATGTATATTAAGAAAAAAAAATATTTAGAGATAAAATAAAAAATATACATTTGGAAGTAAATGGAAGCCTAGTAGGCTTAGCAAAAAATCAAGCAATATTATTTGAAACTATATAATTATTAATTGATAAAATGGATTTAGTCCAAGAATCAAACACAAAATATTTACAGGAAATAATAGATGCACAAAAAGAATTACTAAAGGAAATAAAAGAATGTGGTTATAATAAACTACAACAAGATATACACAAAAAAAATTAGAATTAAGAAAAGATGTATACAACATACATATAAATAATGAAATAATATGTTATAAATATTATCGCTTAGAAGGACTAAAAGAAGAACCACTTAAGAGATCAAATTCTCTGATTTCTAAAAATGAGAAAAGAAAAAATGAAGAACAATCTGAGAATAAAGAGATAATTTTAATTTAATGCAATATAGAAAAGAATTAAAAAAAATTCATGAATCATGGAAATAGGGATATAGAAAAACTAGTTAGTTTATTGACACTAACAAATGAAGAAATAGAATAACATTATAATGAAAAACTTTGTACTAACAAAGAAGTAGATGATATGATAATAATTAGTGAAATTGATTTTGAACCAGAAAACATAACACCAAAAGGTCATATGAAACATATTTCATTACCAGTCTCTTACCAAAAAGAAACATTTGACCTACATAGAGAAGAAAGAAATAAGCAAAGAACAGAACAATCCGATACCACAGAAAGAAAACATTCCACCAGAATTCAAACTCCATGATAATTATAAGTCTGATCCTCTAGATTTAGACTATATAAGAGATATAAAAAAAGCCTTAGATGAATGGGTTAGTGGTATGGGTATGCTCATACAAACCTCTGAAACTATCCAAACAAATCTTTTAATCTGTAGGGTACTTATAACACATAAAATGACAGGAAATGTTAAAGTTTGGTTTTCAAACTTAACAAAACAATAACATTTGTTAACGTAATAAAATGATTCCACATGAAGGGAATACTTGAATATAGTAATAAATGAAATATATAAAGAATTTATTGGAGAAAATAAGAAGAATTATCATTGAATCATGTGAAAATGAAATCAATGAAGCTAAATGAAATCTAAAAAATATGAAAATTTGTAACATGTGTGACATAGATTATTTTATTTGTGAACATGAAATATATTTCCATAAATTAACATCATCTATGCAAACAACTTATAAAGGAATGTTTTGCGAGAAATTACTTGGAACGTTACATAAGACATTAACAGAAAGTTGGGAACAAAGAAATAGAGAAACTATACCAGATATTCTAGGAGGAAGAATAAGAAGCCTTAAAAATTGGATCATTATTAAATGCCAAGAAAAAAAAGAATATAAACAGATAAGAGAAAATGATAAAATCTGACATGATACAAAAAAATTAGAATACTTGGGAAATATGGATGTAATATAAAATCTTATAAAAAATAATATAAATTCATAAAACAAAATTTCCAAAAATATAAAAAGAGATTTAATAGAGAAAACTACAAGAAAATATATTTTAGAAGAAAAGAGTATAAACCTTCTGAAAGAAAAAATATAGATGTTAGATTTGTAACGAAAAATGACACTATGCCAACGAATGTCTAAGTAGAATTCAATATAAAAGGAATTTTCACAAAAAGCAAAAATCTTGGAAAAAGCTTTTAAAATGAAATTAGAATCAATCGAGGAATTTGATATAGATGATACTTATAGTATCTATCTATTAGAAGAAACTCATAAAGAAATAACTGACTCAAATTATGAACACTCAAAATTGTGGATATTCTTCATTAGAAGATGAATGATTTGTATAGTATTACAAATCCAAATAGTACTTACATTATAGTAGAACTAA
The DNA here is from genome assembly GCA_033030585.1 of Hippophae rhamnoides. Lineage (NCBI taxonomy): Eukaryota > Viridiplantae > Streptophyta > Magnoliopsida > Rosales > Elaeagnaceae > Hippophae > Hippophae rhamnoides. The sequence continues at coordinate 69,447,303 of CM065430.1, read as the reverse complement.
AATTTAAAGGCTATAACACTTATCATATATATATATGTATGTATATGTATATCTGTGTAACCAATAAATATGTATTTTCAGAAGATAATTGTAAACAAGTGTCAAAAGATTTAATTGTAAGAATTGCTAATAATACTACAATAAATCTTAATAAGGTATTAAAAGATACTGATATAATAATAGAAGGAGAAAAGTTTCACATTCCTACCATATATCAACAGGAAACAGGAGTTGATTTGTTAATAGGAAATAATTTCCTAAACTTATATCAAACTTTCACACAATATTTCAACAAAATAAGTCTCACAACTTTAAAAGGAGATACCATATATGTCTCAAAAATAAGAAAAATTTTAACTATCTCAAACCCAACTTTTATACAACAACGTAAAAAGTGAAAACATGGTGAGATAGAAAACTAACAAAAAAATTATATAGAAAATATTTCATTAGATATAGAAAAGAAACAAAACTCTTTTCTCAATGAAATACAAGAAGACAAAGCCCTAACAGGCACCAGAAAACTATTAAAAAAGTTAGTTCAGAAATCCTTTGGAATAAATAAATCTAAAACAATAGTCAACATAAAATTAAGAGATCCTAACAAAATCATAAGAGTAAAACCAATGATTTATACTCTAAAAGACTGGATTGAATTTGGAAAACAAATTCTAGAACTTTTGGAATTAAAAGTCATAATACCAAGTAATTCAGCTCACTATAGTCCAACATTCTTAGTTGAAAAAGAAGTTGAGAAAAGAAGAGGAAAAAAATGATAATAAACATTAAAGCACTGAAAGGAAGAACTACTATCATTAATAAAAGGAAAGAAATACTTCTTGAGTTTTGATTGCAAAAGAGGATGTTGGCAAATAAGACTGGATGAAGAATCCCAAAAACTAACGACATTTAGTTTCCTCCAAGGACAATTCCAATGGACAGTTATCCAATTGGATTAAAACAAGTTCCATGTATTTTTCAAAGATATAAGGATAACATTTTCAAGAAATTACAGGATATTTGTTGTGTTTACATAGTTGATATTTTGGTTTTTAGTAATGAATTAAATAAATATTATTTGGATATTATCAATATTCTACAAGAATGTAGAAAAGAAGGCATTATACTCTCTAAAAAGAAAGCATTATTTGCTCAACAAAAAATTAAATATTTAGAGTTAAAAATTGAAGATAAAAAAACATAATCTACAATCGTATATATTAAATAATATTCAAGGTTTTCCTAGTGAATTAAAAGACAAAAACCAATTAAAATGATTTTTAGGATGTTTAACATATGAATAAGCACAAATCAAGAAACTTGCAGAAATGAGAAAATCATTACAAGAAAAATTGAAAAAATATTATATCTGAAAATGGACCGAAGAAGATACTTTATATATGGATAAAATAAAAGCAAAGGTAAATTTTTTTCCAACTTTATACTATTCAGGACCTGATGATAAGATGATAATTGAAACAAATGTTTCATAAGAATATTGGGGAGTGGTTCTTAAAGCAAGGGTAGATGACAAAGATGAATATATTTATAGATATATATCAGGATCTTTCCAAGGTTTAGAATTAAATTACTATACTTATGAAAAAGAATATTTAGCTGCTAAAAAAGCCATTAAGAAATTTGCAATATATGTTATAAGCTCCAAATTCATTGTTAGAATAGATAACAAGAATTTTTGTTATTTCTTAAGAACTAATATTGTAGGTGATTACAAACAAAGAAGATTAATTAGATGGAAACAATGGTTCAACCATTACAATTTTGATATTGAACATCTTCTAGGCCATAAAAATAGCTTAGCAAATGGTCTTACTAGAGAATTAGTACCTATAACTATTTTTATGTTTTCAAGAATGGAACATATTGACATCAAAATCAAGATAAAAAAAAGAGATAAAAATTGTACAGGAACAAGTCAAGCTACTATATCTCAAGAAATCTCTTATAGAGACAAGAAAGAAACAAGAAGAACGTAATTGTTCAAAATAACCTCTAGAGACCAGAAGCTCAAAAGAAGAATCTTCATCAAAAGTTCAAGGTGAAACTTCCAAAGATAAAAAGGAAGAACCTAACAGTTCACAAAAAATTTCTGAAACCAAAAAGCTTAATTGGGCAGATAAAGTTGGAAAAGAAGAATATAAAAAATTTTATGTGGTCTATAATGACTAAAAACCAGGAATTTATAACAACTAGATAAAAGCTAGTAAATATATTATAGGAATTAGTACTCATACAGCCTTCACCAACAAAATAAAAGCTGAGGGTAGTTATGTCAACTACAAAACAAAAAAACTAATAACTCTAGAAGAGATAGTAAGAAATTATTCTACATCATTACAACAACAACCAATAGCTCCAAGCATATTGAAAAATCTTGGAAAGATAGCAAGGCATCCAATGCTATTTAGATAAGCATCTTCTCCAAAGACATCAAAAATAGTAAAGAATTCAGTGCTATTCAAGGAGATATCCCCTAGAAATACTTCAATCATTGAGGATGAGAAGGACCAATATAGAAACCTCAGCAAACCACAATGGTTGAGTCTCTATAACTTGACAAGAAAGTCTACTCAGGAACATATTGAAGATATGAAGTTCTATACTACAGACAAGGAATTTCTTATAGGAAGTAAAAATAGAAAATATATATCCAAGAATTAATTTAAGTGAGTTAAATTATTTCTCATAGAATTTTAAAAGAGAAATCAAGAACTTCAGAAGGAAGATTAAAGTAGGTGATAAACCTATTTATCTTAGATTTTTTAGTTCATTAATGGACTTGAATGAGGAATGATGTATTAGTCCCCACCACTTCATCACAATAGGGATTTTCAACACAAATAGAGAAGTTCCCAAACTAAGGGCACATCCAAAAAAGGAATTTAGCACAGAAGAACTCTACGTACTAAGAGGTCAAATGCTAGGTCAAATTTACTATGAACTCAGGAAGATTGACAACTCTACTGAGATTAAAGTAAATTATTCAACTAGTAAAGTCATCATCATTTTCCACAGCAACATGTCTCTATTAGAAGAAAATGGTGAAAAAATTACCAAATATGAAATCAATTTTAATTGCAACAATCTAGAAATCGATCAAGAAACAAAAAAGATATTTTGCTTCCATGCCAGAAAATCCACAAAAGACCACAGATGCATTCTCTACATCAAAGACTGAGAAGATAAAGATGCATCATCATTAAAGTCATCAAAAGAACCGTCGACAGAAAATGACAAAGAAAAATAAGGAAAGAACTATCGACAAAAGATGACAAAAAAATAAAGATGTAGATCCCACCCACATCTTAGTCGGCAGCATATGCCAAGGAAAAAAGCAATGGCTATCCTTTAAAGTAAAAAACAGACGAATTATTAAAACAATGGTAAAATAATAATTTTAGTCTTATAAACAAGGATTCTTTGTGCTATAAAAGAAACCCTTATTTTCATTTCAATACACACACGAATACACAAAAATCTAGAGCTCTCTACTCTGAAACACATAAAAAATTATAGCATAGAAAACCCCTCTATCTAGAAATTAATGTTATGCCCAGTAATTATGAGTGTCTAATCACCTCTTCAAGGTTCTTAATTGGCCTTAAGTTGTAATAATTATTATCCTATGAATAAAATGAAGTTCAATTACTCTTCTCTAGTAAGTCAACTATTGGACACCATTTATGTACAGATGCAGAAGGCTTACCATTGTCAAGAGAGCGTTGAGGTTTGAGCAAAGCTGAGGCATAACAGGTATAACAAAAGAAGACGAACATAAGGGAAGAGCATGGTGGACTCATCAAATTCAAGTATAATAGTTATAAATTTAAGCCAATTAAGAATCTTGAATGATTAAATACTGCTAAAATAGGAAAATTGAAACTATTTTTAGAAATAAACAACTAATAATTTTAAATAAAATCAAAAATAAAAATCTAATTCTATTAGAAACATTTGATAAAAGTTATCACTATCATATAAATGAATACTTTAAATATGAGGATATGAAACTTGTCTTGAAAATTTTAAAAAAATTAACATCTTATTAGACTATCATATTTTAAGGATATTAAAAGGCCATTTAAGGACATTAAAAAACTATCAATTAGATCAATATTAATCTTCGATTAAAAATTGTATCGATCAATAAAAATTGATATCAGAACCAATAAATAGTATTTTAAATAGTAATAGATAAAAAATATTAATAATATTAACCATAAAATTTAGTGATATTTTAGATAATTTTTAGATATTTTATAAACCTTACATACATATAAAATGACGAAACTCAAGACAATTTAAAATATTATCACAACAACTCTAATAATCTAATTGCTTGCCAACTGTGCGTTTGGCAGACCTGTGAACGGTTATAGTATTGAGAATTAGTTGGCGCGTAGAAGTAGACAAACACGTGTGCAATAAAACGCAAAAAGGAGTATTGGATTATGTTATTGGGAAAAAGACGCGTGTAAAGTAGGGCCCATAAGACTGACCGCTTCAACTTCAATCGTAGCAAAACGGCTTTTCCTTTTAATATTACTTTTATAGAAGTACCAAAACGATCTTCAGTTTTTAGCATTTAGCATTCCTTATAATTATTCAATGTTTCAGTAATTTTCGGCGTTTTTCTTAGCCATACAAAGCAATGAGTTTAAAATAGTAATTAAAATTATTTTTAAAAATTATAATAATAAAAATAATATTTTTTATTTATATTTTATCATTAAAAAATATTCTAATATATTATAATTATGTAACAATCATAACTAACGTTATAGTTTTTCATTGAATATAGTTATATAAAATTTAATTGTATTTATCAATAATATTATATTATATCAATTATCTTTTTACAAATTTATGTTAAATATTTTTTTCTTAAAAAAATATGATGTATTATTTTATTTTAAACATTATACAGTTTAAATTGAATTTTAATTATTTAAAATATTTTCATTAAATTTCATTTATGTATTATTTTTATTGATATAAATTTTATATTTTTTTTTTAATTTTTCATATAACTTTAATTGAGAAGTCTAGACGTTTTTTTACAGTAGAAAGTTTTGGCTCTAATTTCGAATAAGAATGTGTATTTTAATAGTAAATAACTAAAATTTTGATTATCTGTAAAAATATGATTACTTTTTTATGAAAATAACCGTAAACGATAAGGTATGAGAGGGAGACGGTTATTACAACATCGAAATTACATTAATCAAAACCGATCATACATTAATATCATTATTTTATATATACATAATTATATAAAAAATAATTTTTATAATAAAACACGAAATATTTTGTATAATTAGATTAAATTATTTTATTTACTAAAAAACATGTGCTATATATTTTAAAAAATAAAAAATAATGTTAATATTTTAAATAATATAATAAATTAAAAATTAATTTAATATTTAAATTTTTTAAATTAAATATATTTTTAAATAAATATTAAAAAATAAAAAAAACGTGTTTAAACTATACAAAAATTACTATCAGTATTATTAACATAATATTGTCTGATATTCATAATTTCGAGCTTATTACACAGCATATCCTTATCCGTGGTCTAATCCTCGCCAATCTTTTCATGATTTCTTCGTTCTTTTTCTTTCAAATATTAAATTAATGTATATTAGAGAGTAGTGTTGTAAAAAAGCGCAAGGCGAGAGCACGACCAGATCTTATCCGCATGCTAAATGTTCAAGGGGCAAGTTGATATTATTATTGATTGAATGTTCGGAGATTGTGTAGTTTCAAATATTTCCAAGTAATGAAATATACAGGTTAGTTATAGTTTATATGCTTCCGACTTCAAATTAACAAAGTGAAAAATAGGAGTATTTGCAATTAAATTTAATAAATGTGAATTTTATAATTTAATGAATATATATAATAATATTTGTTTTTTTTTTGGTTTGATAAATATTTAAAATAAGATGTATTTTTATTTAAAATATTGTATTTTCATGATAAAATAGTTAATTTTTTGAATGAGGTATTATTTTTGGTAAATGAATGAAGGAGTTGGATGATTTGTATATAAAGTTTTGAACTCTAATTATAGATTTATTTTTTGAAATGTAACTCTAATGATAGACCTTAACTCCATTCATATACAAGAATTTTGTTTTAATTCTATTAAATATTTTTAAGGATAGAGACATTAACTAACTTCAATTATTTTATGGAAAAATTATAAAATTTATATCTATAAAACTTATAACAATAAAAACAATATATTCAACACTAATTCATACATCTTTTAATTTAAAATAACGATATTATTTTTATTATTATGAATTTTAAGGAGTTATTTAAATTAATTTTCTTTTTTTTAGGGAACATATATATACAAAACCATTAGACACTAACTAACGACTACTTATAAAGAAAAAAAGTTAGATAAAAAACCAAATCCATATTTCTTTGTGAAATAAATACATACTTATATATGAAACAAATACTTCGTTATGCCAATTTTATTAAAAGATAAGATGGTGCCATACAATTAAAATACAATGACATTTAAAAAAAATATTAGAATCAAGTCATAAGATATTAGAGAATTATTTGTGGTAAGAATTCAGTAAGCAATAATCATAATAAAGTGAATAGTAAAGATGTTGATTAATATAAGATTAAGTTAAAAGATGTAAAACGAGCTACCTATTTAAGCTCAAGTCATTTAAAGTTGACATATAGAGTTAATAAGTTAAAAAAAATCATCCACTTAGCTCACAAATTTAAATAAATATCTTATTTTTGTAAATAAAAAGATGATTAACTCACTTAATAAAGATATGTTAAATTAAAAAGCTAACAAATAAGAGAGAAAATTAAAAAATTATCAAAATGTTATTGTTAATTATTACTAGAAAATTGTTAAAATGTTAATATTAATCAAATCAATAAAAAAAAATAATAACTAATTTTTTAAAAATAAAATAAAAGATTAAATTAAATTAAATTTATATTAGAATATTTTAATAAATATAAAATTTCAAGATAAATATTAACTTAAAAAACATATACAATATAATTGATATCAAAAAGATTTATTAACCTAATTTTTAAATTTAAATTATATTAATTTATAATAATTTATATATCATTGAAAACATCAAATACATAATACTCATATGTATGTATATCCTAAATAAACCAATTTTATATATACATACATCCATACATACATATATATATAATTGATAAAAAAGTTCTACAAAATTCAATTAGATTTTTATTTATTTATTAAAGTAAATTAAATTAATAATTTAATGATACAAATCATATATTCAAGTCACACTAAATATTATTTTATCTTTATACGTGATAAATATAACTTCTTAAAATACCTTGTCATTATTCCAATTCAAGCAATAATAATTAAAGACAACAAAAAAAATTACCAATCCACATTCAAGCAATAACTAAGTGAGATCTGCATAGTAATTCCATTTTAAGTTATATATTCGAATTACACTAAAACATCATTTAGTTAAAATAAATAAATAACTAAGTTGGCTCAGTCTTACTTCCAAATGGTTACAGTTTGATGTTACATTCTTCTTCAGGATACAACCTGTACAAGTTTGTTTATAATTCTAGCAATGACGAAGATAGATGATTCTCCCCTCTATATGAAGAAACCCCAAAAACTTATTGTATGAAAATAATAAGTTAAGCCCCATTCCCCCAAATGTATCATCAGTGACCCTGGCATTTCTTCTACAATCCAAATAATACAAGATGCCCTTGCCGACTGCTATAAATAAGAATCGGCCAAGCTAATACACTTCATGTACAAGAAAGAATGAAATTTGAAACCTGATGTTTTAAATTACAAAAAATCGCAACTCCGTGAACAGAAATACGTGCATTAGGAGTGCCACGATGATGCCTGTTTGTAGCATCCTCGACAGCATATCTTTTGACGTGGTGCTAGCATTTAGCTGTCCGGCATTGATGTATTCATCCTTGCCAGAAGTTACAGACACATTTACAGACAAAGAACCTGGAAATGGAATGTACAAATTCAAATAACTTGGACAAGGATGTGGTTCAAATAAAAAAATTTGTTCATTTCGAATCATAATTGAAACTTACAGTCATAGTTAGCCCATCCAATCCGTTGATGAGCCAAATCATACACAAATATCTTATCTTTTAGAACAAGATCTACAAATGAAGAAATTAGAAAATTATAAATCTTTTGAAGTCTCAAAACAAGTAAGAGCCCACAATAAAGACATACTATGCATGAATTCAAAACGAAGCAAAGCAGAAGTCGGGTGGATCCTAGTCTCTTTTTTTTTATTAGTCCTATATAAAGATATCAATTATATACTATGAGGAATAACTGTATGTTCATACTTACCAAATTTGTGCATGGACAAACAAATGTTTATTACAGTGAAAAAACACCATTTGAAAACTAACGTCAATGCTCTTGAAAATGAATAACCATGTAAAGTGGAACACAAATGATCTTAGGACACTACTCCACTAAATCAGCGCTGAGCAAGAATGAAGAACTATCCTATAAGGACAAAATAAAAAGGGTGAAGTTTCACTTTGTTTAGACCAAATGTGTTGTTTAGTCCTTCCATTTAGAAAATGTATTTTTAAATCCCTTTATTTGTAAAAAAAATGTCATTGAAGTCTCTTTGTTTGTGAAAAAGGTACCAAATAAAAACAAAGTTAATTTTTTATCCCATTTTTCGTTAAATATAATAGAATAGCACATGTATCACATGTATGTTTATATTTTTCGATAGTTATATACGTAAAAAATTAATATTAAATTAAAAAAATTACTCAAACTTATTAAGAAAAAAATTTCTTTCAAAATTAAATAAAATTTTCAATAAATCTTAAATAAAATTTTCATTATCTACTATCCAAAGTTACACGTTAGATAATAAAAATTTAATTTAAGCTTTGTCAAAAGATTTGTTAAAAAGTTTGACTAACTTTTTACTTAAAAATTACTTTATTTGATACATGTCTATCAAAAAATAAAAATATGTATATGTCACATGTGCTATTCTATTATATATAACTGAAAATTGGATGTAACAAAGGGACTAAACAACCCCTAAAACCCTAACAAAGGGATCTTCATGACCCTTTTCTCAAATAAAAATTAAATGGATGACAAAAGAAAATTAACAAGATTAAAATTTATAAGTAAAAAAGTTTAAAACAAGTTGGCAGCTACAGGCACTTCAATTACAAATTCACAATGAGACAAGGGACTTTTGCTTTCAGCTTAAAATAAAATGTTTCTAACTGTTTATAGGCATCTCTTATATTTCCAAAGTGTTCGCGGCCACGTATTAATGTTGTTGTAATTTGTATTTACACATACCAAGTAGGGATCACGTATTAATGTTGTTGTAACTTGTAACTTGTACTGAGTTTCAGCCTATTTTGTCGATTGTAAAATTGAAATTTAGGATCTCACCTCCTAATATTGTTACTCCTCCCTGACTTCTCTGAAAACCTATGCACCAAGTTGTAACACCTCCCTGTAACAATGAAGAGACCCAACATGCTTCAGTAAAAACAATGTATTCAATTATCATGCCAAACTTCAATGGAAATGAAAGAATTTAGGGACCAAGCCAGTGGGACAACTTACAGGGAAACCACTGCGTACAATGTACTCTTCTGGCTTTAACACCATAGATGCACCACCGGCAAAATTAAAACTCACCGGTGGAAATAAGCCATTAACACTAGAAACAAAATGGAAATCTGACTCAGATTTCAAGGCTATTAGGAATCATAAAAATTTCTCCCCATGACTTTCACCATGCCCTTTTTGCAAATAGAGTTCAGAGAAGTATAGCACAAAAATAGAATAGACCTGCCAGAGACTAGATAACATTGGCTTCCTTTCAAAATGGTGGGAGTCGCAGCTTGTGAAACAGCAGCAGTGACCTATAACATCCAATATTAAAACTGATAAAAACACTGGATTTTGACCCACTTTATACAACGTCTAAATCATTGTTGTAAAAGGCTATTTTGAGACAAGCCCCAAGTGAGGCTTAAAAAAATGCTCCAAGGCTGCCTTAGGTGGTAAATTAAGGCTTTGAGGCTTACGTCTTAAGGTAATTGAGGTTTTAAGCCTCAAAAAGTTAATTTTTTAAGTTGGTTCATGAGTTATCCATAAAATGCTAACCCAATTTCACAATATTAAAAAAAGTAGAACATCATAAATAAGAAAAATAAAAAGAATACCATAATCTCATTAACAAATGTAATTAGGGATACTTCCTTAAGATTATTAGATCTTACTTCACTTATCACCCCTCTTTTCCTTTACCTCCAACAATTTCAAATTTTACCGGTCACCACATAACAACGTTAGCAACATTGCAAGTCATATTATTCCTTTATTTGACTATTTCTATTTGTATTTTTTTTCTTCTTCTAATTCAAATTGATATTTGAACAATAGAGCCACAACTTATATGATTTACTTTACGAGTTTGCATATTTTAGGGTTATTTTCGTCATTTCTTATATTAATATTTTAAGATTATTTAAGATTAAATTTTGAGTTATTTTGCATGATATTTATTGCTTCTTGGATTACAAAAATTTGTAGTAATATTTTAAAGGATTTTTAAAGTTAAAGTTTGAGGCTTATGCTTCAATTCAAAGCTTAAACCTTGCCTCAATATTTAAAATAACCTTTTAAAACATTGGTCTAAATTAAACAAAATAACTGTTCTAAGAATACAGAGGAGCAGATTTAGTTGAAACAACTTATAACAAGCTCTAAAAATAGATTTTCCAATATTTAAAATGTCTGTATAGACCAAGCAATAAGCTATTAAGGTTTATGAGGTTTAAGAGGACTGTATCCATGTCAAAAGTACCTATTATGGGGCATTCTATAAAAGGAGAATCTATTAGACAACAGCAAAGTTTAATCAATACCTTGGATGAAATCACAACACTCATATAAGTGGTCTATTTGCAATTGAAACTTAACATAGAATAAGTCAAGCTTCCAATGTATTTTAATAGCATTGACTGAAGAAGAAGAAACAACACAAATAAATTTCACTACCCATCCAGAAGTACGGATCTGCCTAATGTAAAATCATAAACTTCTTTTCAGTCATGAAAAATAAATAACTTACAGCACTGACAAAAGGATCATAGGCATCCGGAACAAGGTATGACAGAGTTGTTCCAGAATCAATAATGGTTCCCTGACTATTTGAAGTAGCAAATGCTGCTGCATCAATAGGCAAGGGTTGCCCATTCACAGCAATGCTCTGCAGATTTAAATTATAGTGGGGCCTGAAAATGAGAAATTAGAGATTAGTTCATTCAACGTTATAACTCAACTTCGTATGAGAAGGGTAAATGTTTGATACAAACTAAACTTATCTGAAGCCTGAATACTAAAACAATATTAAGAAAATAGGCATAATTTAAATGTGTTGTCACTTCTCAGACACTTACAGGGGAATTTCACAGAATGAAAAGGCTAACACAAAATGGTTGAAGATAAATGAGTCTAAGAAGGAAGTAAAAGGTCTATAGCTATGTGATTAGGAGTTTCTCACTTCATAGGTTATATATCACTAATTTACATTGAATTCGAGAAAACTATTTATGATATAGATAAGAATTTTCTGAAGTATTTTGACAGCAAAAAGATGGATGCATACTGTGAAGGGACAAGCGGACTATAGACTATGTCTGGCTCCAAAATCTCACCAAGAACCAGGATACCCCCTCCACTGCCATCTCCCTTCAAACAATGAGAAAACACTTTGGGAGTTATCCCTCGAGAAGATAACTGTGATATAACAGAGAGATCCCCTTGGCCAAACCCAAATATCCCATCAATAGCTTTATCTGTCTTCGTCAAGTCCCCAGACTGATGGGTACTGCATCTGATTTCCAATATATCATCCAACAAAATAAGCTTCAAGCATGTATGCAAAAATGCAAATAATTTTTTTAACAAAGTTCAAAAATTTGAATCTAATGTAAGAATGTGAGCAATTAGAGAAGAGATGGATATATGCATTTTCCTGATTGCAATAATTTGAGATAAAGTGAAGATCTCAAAGTCTTCCCAGGTTTGACATTTCACCAGAAACTATAAGTTACGTTTATTTAATTATTGTTTTCAAGCAAAATTTCCAAAAAAGACAGGGTAAGCCACCAATATACCCATTCACAATCTACTACAGTAATCAGTGCTTAGAAATATTTATACGTTTTGCTGAATGTGAAAATTGAGCAAATTATATAGACAATTGCACTACTTTGCCAACTTTTAATCTACTATTTTCATGCTATCTATATTGCCAGCACAAATTGCAGGCATAAGAAATATATGCTTAAGAACTAACAGCTCACCCGAAAACAATGGCTGCTGAAGAGTTGATCATAGATTGCCCCACAATAATGTCAACATACATTGAATCTGACACATAATGACCCGACGTCCCACTTCCATCTCCATATTGGAACGAGTAAGTGCATTGATTAGTTTCGGTAGAGCACTGAGTAGCTGAAATTTGATTTGAGGAAGTGCAAATTGGGTCTGAACAAGGAACTGGCCTTGCTGTTGATGAGCTGGCAGCATCAAAAAAATTAAGCTGAATCTGTATACCACAGAAAGTCAGTGTAAATCACTAACAAGCTTGCCATAATGGGATAGATGCTACACTAGAAAATGAGGCAGAATTTTACTCCGAGTGCACTAGACTGAGGGCAATCAGTGCAAGAATTACAGCTAACCCACAAGATATCACTCCCAGTATCAATCTGCACGTTGAATTCTCTTGGAGGGGAACCCAATTTCACTTTTGTAAAATAAAGCCTAAGCAAAAGCAAGAATCCAAAAATCAAATAACAGTGACATAAATCGATGTAAATCATTGAATGCACCAGGAAATATAGAACTGAATAACCAAGAAAACGATACCTACATAATGGATTCATCGATCCTGATTGAACCCGACCAAGTAGTAAGCCAACATAAAAACCCAAATTAGTCAACATCTTGTGGTATTTTAAATAATCATAAAACCCAACTTAAGTTAAAATAGCAAGTTTAAGAATGTTAATATATATCTAATAATATATTAATATATATATATATATATCTGCTAATGTATATCTCTTTATTTTTGGCATATCTAGTTTACTTGTAACTCTTATATAAAGGCACCATGTATATTCATTTATTCATAGAATAGAATACAATCATTAAGTATTTCTAACATGGTATCAGAGTTGGGCCTAGTCTCTATGTGCTTGGACCTAATTGGGCTCTACCACAGTCTCACCGTGGCGCTAATGTCCACCTTTGTCCACCGTGTGGAGGGGGACTGTTAAGTATCCTTGTCCCACATCGACTAGGAACAAGGCAACAAAGCTGCTTATAAGCTTAGGCAACCCTTAACTTAATAAAATCTTATTGGGTTGAGTTAGGCCTAAGTTTCTAACATGGTATCAGAGCCACTGCTATTATCTTTCTAACAGTCTTATCTTTTCTGGTGCTACTCAACCCTTATAGCTTCCGCTGTCACAATAGCCGCTACAACCACTCATCGTTGAACCTCCGACGTCTTTCAGCCGTTGTCTTTAGGTTCCGGGCCTACAGTCGCCGTTGTTAAGGAGTTTCGCACCACAAAGATCACTCCAATCATCATCGTCGCCGTACATCTTGCTCCGATAATTTTTATGCAGATACCATTGTGATCGGTTCGACCAGATCTACACAACCGTGGAAGTATCGCAACCATCGGACACCGCACGCTCCCTCACGTGCCACCCAAACAATCTGCATGTCTTTTCACGCGCTGCCACGGAAACCAAACGCGCCGTGAAATATTACTCCGAAGACATTTCTGCAAATACCATTGTAATCGCCACGACCAGATCTACACAACAGTGGGCGAATTACAACCTAATTCCTCTTCACGCGCCCGCACACGCCACCAACAGCAACGGCGCGTCAGATCCATGCGCTACACACGCCGTGCTCTCGTCCCATGACGTCATCAGTGACTTACCTAGTGCTGACGTCATCATCGCATTTAGCTGACGTCACAGAGCCCCACTAACCGTTGACCGTGATGACCGTTGACTGTTGACCGCACTGACCGTTAACCGTTGACTTTTGCAATACAAGTCCACCCTACTCAGTTTTTTGCGTAGACCTCATTTTTGCATATTGTGTTTCCAAATGGATAAAAATGATGCTTTTGTTTCTTGCCCTATCAATACTATATTGGATGGGACCAAGAATTATTTGTCATGGTCTCAAGCTATGCGCAGTTTTCTTAAGGATCATAAGCTCTGGCATTATTGTACTGGTGCAATTATCATTCCTGTTAAAGGAGCAAGTGAAGAAGATGCTATTTTCCTTCGTCGCATGATTGAATGGGATAGTCACAACCACATGATCCTCACATGGATTTGGAATACTTCCATTCCTTCCATCTCCAATCTGTTGGGCAGCTTTGATGATGCCAAATCAGCATGGGATATGTTGGCCAAAAGGTACTCCATTACTCACAGATCCATGAAATATCAACTAATAGTTGAATTGCATAAACTTCAACAAGAACCAGGGCAATCCATCAATGACTACTTTGATCAACTTCGCTTCCTTTGGGACCAAATTGACCTTTGTGATCCAATTTGGGCATGCTCAACAGATGCTCAGCAATATGCTACAATTAGGGATGAATTTCGTCTCTATGAGTTCTTGATGTCACTCCATAAGGACTTTGAGCCAATCCGAGGTCAGCTTCTTAATCGCAGTCCTCCTCCCTCTCTTGATACTGCTGTAAATGAGTTGGTTAGAGAAGAAGCTCGACTTGCAACCCTTCAAGCCCAGAATAAGCTCAATATTTTGGCTATTACTCCTCCTGCTCCTGCCAATGAGCAACCTCAGCATTCAGGTGATTCCTCTGACTTTTACAATCGTTGCAGGCAGAGTAATAAAAGGTTCTACAATTATTGCAAGCGGCGTGGCCACACCATTAAGACTTGTTACCGTCGCAACAAATCTACTGCTGTTGTTGCTAATACTGAGCCTACTTCGTTGATGCCTTCTAGTTCAGCAGAGTCCCAATCTTCTGAATCCACTATCAACCTCTCCTCCATTGAACTATAGAAGATCATAACTCAGGCTGTTCAAATGGATGGTAATGCATCTCTTTCCACTACTCTCTCAGTTTTGCCTGGTAAGTCTCAAACTTGGCTTTTTGACTCTGCATGTTGCAATCACATGACACCTCACTCATCTTTATTCTCCAAACTTGACCCTGCACCACATCCCCTTAATATTCATATAACTGATGGTTCCACCATTCATGGGAATAGTCTAGGTTTTGTTTCAACCTCTACCCTCTCTGTTCCTGGAGTTTTCCATGTACCTGACCTATCCTATAATTTATGCTCTGTGGGACAATTAACTGAACTATGATATTGTCTTATTTTTTACTATTCTAGGTGTATTGTGTAGGATCCGAGGACGGAGCAAGAGCTTGGGACCAGTCCTAGGGTCGGGCGTATGTTTCCCGTAAACAATCTTCATCTTCCACCTGTTGCTCCTGCCTCTGCTGCAGTTTCTTCCTTACCTTCTCTCGCACTTTGGCATTCTCGTCTTGGTCATGCCCCATCCACTAAGGTACAACAGTTAACTTCTAAAGGTCTATTGGGTTCTGTGTCCAAAGACAATTTTGATTGTACTTCATGTCAGTTAGGAAAACAACCAGCTTTACCTTTCAATAATAGTAAATCTATCTCTAATAGTATTTTTGAGTTAATTCATTTTGATGTTTGGGAACCTTCTCCTGTTACTAGTATTGGTGGATCTCGATATTTTGTTATTTTTATTGATGATTATTCTCATTATAGTTGTATCTTTCCAATGAAATCTCATTCTGAAATCTTACCAATATACAGTAACCCCACGTTTGGTTGGGCGGAATGGAATAGAATCAGAATCGATTCCTTCCATTTTGTGTGTTTGGTTGGACGGAATAGAGGGCGGAATGGAATCTGATTACTAAAAGAGAAGGAATCACAATTCCTTCTCCCACCTTTGGTAATCATTATTCCATTCCCATCTAAACATTTTTTTTCCAATTTTACCCTCACCTAAAATATAACCTTAAATTCAAATCCCAAATTCTAAAATCCAAAATTCCAAAACCCTAAACCCTAAACCCAAAATTTCAAAACCCTAAATCCAAATCCTAAAATCCTAAACCCTAAACCTCAAATCCCTAAACCCTAAATCCTAAAACCCTAAACCTTAAAACAAAAATCCCAAAACCCTAAACACATAAATCCCAAATCCCTAAACCCTAACTCCTAAATTCCAAATTCCAAATCCTAAACCCTAAACCCTAAACCCCAAATCCCTAAACCCCAAATCCCTAAACCATAAACCCCAAATCCCAAATCCCTAAACCCTAAAACCCTAAACCTTAAAACATAAATCCAAAAACCCAAAACCCTAAAACATAAATCCCAAAACCTTAAACCCTAAACCCCAAATTCCAAATCCTAAAACCCTAAACCCCAAATCCCTAAACCCTAAACGTTAAACCCTAAACCCCAAATCTCCAAATCTCTAAACCCTAAACCCTAAACCTTAAAACATAAATCCCAAAACCCAAAACCCTAAAACATAAATCCCAAAACCCTAAACCATAAATCTTAAAACCCTAAAACCCTAAACCCTAAATCCAAAATTCTAAAACCCTAAACTATTTTTAGAAAAATAATAATTTTAACCCTAAACCTTAACCTACAAATATAACCCCAAATCCTAAATCCATAAACCCTAAATCACACATCCCAAACCTCAAAACCCTAAACCCTATTTAGAAAAATAATAATTTTAATAATATATTTCTTTTTAATTAAGTAATACTTATTTAGAAAAATAATGATTTCAATAATGTATTTTGTCTGACGAAAAAATAGTAATTAAATGACATTATTTGAACTTTACAGCATGTAGGGGTATTAAGGTCATTTATAGCTTTTTCATTCCATTCCAGTGGTAAACCAAACACTATAATCCTGATTCTGAGCTTGATTCCAGTGGTCAAACCAAACAAAATTGTTTCCTTTCCATTCCATTCCATTCCGATTCCGATTCCGATTCCGATTCCGATTCCATTCCACGAACCAAACGCCACCTAACTTTGTAAAAATGGTTGAAACACAATTTTGCAAACATATCAAAACTTTTCGATCTGATAATGCTCTTGAATATACTCAAAATGCTTTTCAAACTCTGTTACACTCCTATGGCACAGCACATCATCTAACCTGTCCAGGAACCTCTCAACAAAATGATCGAGCTGAAAGAAAACTTCGTCATATTCTTGACACTGTTCGTGCTCTTCTTCTTTCTGCCAAAGTTCCTGCCCCATTTTGGGGTGAAGCTGCTCTTCATGATGTTTATGCCATTAATCACATTCCAAGCGCTGTCATTCATAATCAGACTCCGTATGAGCGCCTTTTTGGACCATCTCCTGACTATCATTACCTTCGTTCATTCGGATCTGTTTGTTTCGTTCTTCTTCAATCTCATGAACACAACAAACTTGAGCCTCGATCTAGACTTTGTTGTTTTCTTGGTTATGGTGAAACTCAAAAATGGTATCGATGCTATGATCCTGTCTCACATCATCTTCGTGTTTCCCGTAATGTTGTCTTTTGGGAACATCGCTTATTTGTTGAACTTTCTCACTTTTGTTCTTCCCTAACTAATTCAAATGTTTTAGAAATTTTTCCAAATGAGTCTTTTGTTCTTTCTATAGATACTTCTAATCCATCTTTAGACTTCACTATTCAATCTTCAAATATTTCTGATGATTCTCCTAGACAAGTCGTAGAAGAACAAGTTGATAACGAACTACCCCACCTTGAACATAGGTCCCTTGCTCCTGCTCCGCCTGAAGATCCTCCACAAGACATTCCACCTCGCCACTCAACCCAGGTAAGATCCATTCCTACACATTTACTTGACTATCATTGTTACACTGCCCTTGCTACACTCTATGAGCCTCACACCTATCGTGAGGCATCTACTAACCCTTCTTGGCAGATTGCAATGAAAGAAGAAATTGATGCATTAACCAAACACCGTACTTGGGATCTTGTTACTCTCCCTCCTGGTCAATCTGTGGTTGATAGTAAGTGGATCTATAAGATTAAGACTCGCTCTGATGTGTCCATCGATCGCTACAAGGCTCGTCTTATAGCAAGAGGTTTTACATAAGAGTATGGGATTGATTATGAAGAGACTTTTGCTCCAGTTGCCCGTATTTCCTCTGTTCGTACCCTCTTAGCTATTGCCGTTGCTAGTAAATGGGACCTTTTTCATATGGATGTTAAAAATGCTTTCCTTAATGGGGATCTACATGAAGAAGTCTATATGCAACCTCCTCCTGGTCTTTCTGTTGAAACAAATAAGGTTTGTCGCCTTCAACGTGCACTTTATAGCCTTAAACAAGCTCCACGAGCATGGTTTGCCAAGTTCAGCTCCACCATCCTTCGGCAGGTTACACCGCGCCCCATGATTCTACCTTATTTCTTCGTCGCAATGATAAAGGCACCATTTTGCTTCTTCTATATGTGGATGATATGATCATAACTGGTGATGACCTCAATGGTATTCAAGAACTTAAGGATTTTCTTAGTTAGCAATTTGAGATGAAAGACCTTGGACATTTAAGCTATTTCTTGGGTCTTGAGATCATTCGTTCCATAGATGGTCTTTACATTACTCAAGCAAAGTATGCATCTGACCTCTTATCTCAAGTTGGACTCACTGATAGCAAGATTGTTGACACTCCAGTTGAACTTAATACGCATCTGACACCATCAGAGGGGCAACCATTGTCTAATCCCTCTATTTATAGACGATTGGTTGGCAACCTGGTTTATCTTACAGTTACTCGTCCAGACATCTCTTATGTTGTTCATCAGGTGAGCCAGTATCTGTCTGCTCCACAATCGACTCATTATGCTGTTGTTCTACGTATTCTACGATACTTGAAAGGCACTATCTTCCATGGCCTTTTCTACTCAGCTCATTCTCCTTTAGTACTTTGTGCATTCTCTGATGTAGATTGGGTAGGAGATCCCACTGATCGCAGGTCTACTACAGGTTATTGCTTTCTCCTTGGTTCTTCTTTGATTTCTTGGCGAAGTAAGAAACAAACCTTCGTGACCCGCTCCAATACTGAAGCAGAATATCGTGCTCTTGCTGATACCACATCCGAGCTCCTTTGGCTACGATGGCTCCTTAAGGATTTGGGTGTGTCCACATCCTCTGCAACTCCCCTTTATTGTGATAATCAGAGTGCCATTCATATTGCTCACAACAATGTCTTCCATGAACGGACTAAACATATCGAGATTGATTGTCACTTTATTCGCTCTCATCTAATACATAGTGCTCTCAAGCTTTTCTATGTTTCCTCCAACGATCAACTTGTAGATATCTTCACTAAGGCACTTCCCAAAGGGCGCACTCGTAATTTAGTTGACAAGTTCAAGTTGGTCTCACATCCACCTTGAGTTTGAGGGGCTGTTAATATATATCTAGTAATATATTAATATATATATATATATATATATATATATTTGATAATGTATATCTCTTTATTTTTAGCATATCTAATTTATTTGTAACTCCTATATAAAAACACCATGTATATTCATTTATTCATATAATAGAATACAATCATTAAGTATTTCTAACAAAGAAATATAAAGATAACCCGTAACCAGAAAAGTTCAATGGCTAGAAACAAAACCAACAAAAGAAGACAACTCATTTTGTCAGGAAACCAACGGGGAATAACCCTTAAAGGCATTCCTTGTTTCTTTACTGTACTATATATTTTCACTCTCTTCTCCTGGTTAAATTATCCATTTCAAAGGAGAAACATAGAGGTAGAGCAACGAAAAGACAAATAGAGCAAATAAACAAAGGGAAAATTAAATAAGCATCAACAACACACAATTAATGCTTGCCCAAAATAATGATCAAGAAAATTGGAAATTGCTAAAATATGGGAGACAAAGTCATTAATGCAAGCACAATACAAGCTTCATAAAAAGAAGAAAAAAAGAAAACCCAGAAGAAAAAATTACCCGACAAGGTAAGGATCGGAGGAACCTTGAACAGCGAAGTCGACAATGCCACCAGACACAGTTTGCAAGATACGGGTATGCCTGAGTTGGTCCCTAGCTTTAAGGGAGTCAAGTGGAACTCGATGAGTCGGTGGCAAAGCCCTCTCCAGAGGAAGAAGAGTAACGGGAAATCCACAATAAACAACCGATAGGGAGACAAAGACAACAGCAACTGAGGCCAAGATCGGGGAAAAGATGGCCCGCATTAGCATTTTTGTTCGGTTGGTGAGTTTGAGTTGCGAGAAAGGACAAACGAAGAAGGAGGGAACTTTAGTGAAGACGAACATAGAGCGATGGCGAGCTTACTTTTGTGCTTTGGATATACAAAAACCGAAAGAACACTTTAGAGGGAATAAGGAATTATTCATTAATGTATTCTAAACAATCAAATTAATTTCTTTTATAATTAATTATGGAAAACTGTCAGATAAGCAGAGACCAGAAATTGATTGCCAGAATAAATGTCTATAATTAAGATAGACTACAGAATATATCATATATTGAAAGAAGAAAAAAAACAAATATATCATATTCATATTGAAATATTTTTACATAATTATTAAAATATTTACAAACCTATCATCTATTTTAAATACCATAGTAAATATAACATAAAAATATATTTTTTTTAAATATATTTAAAAAATTTAAATACCATCATAAATATAATATATATATATATATAACATAAAAAATATATATTTTATTTTAAAAGAATATCAAAAGTGAAATTATATAAATGATTATCTTATATATAATTAAGGATAAACCATATAGAATTACTTTTTTTAAAATTATAGTATAGTATATTAGCTCATACAGGTTTGTTATGTCTTTCGAAATGTACTCGTAAATATATTTGAAAGATTTATAGTTAATTTTGAATGGTAAAATTGATATTTTATAAAAAAAAATTTCTTTTATTTTTATATTTAAAAAATTATTTTAAAAAATAATAAAAATAATACCATTAAAAATTATAATATAAAAAATAACACTATTTGTATTGACATAATACATTTTTATTATTAAAAAAAATTTAATACATTATTTCATATTTAATGTCATCCAATTAGAGTTCTTTCAATGTTATTGATTGTTATTTTTATTATTATAAATTTTAAGATTTTTTTTTATAATTTTTCAATTATTTTTTAGTTATAATTAAAGATGATAATGTGTGACAATACACAATAACATGACATGATACAAATAAAAAAATTAATAAAAATGGATGAATAATCGTTTTAATATTTTTAAAAAATTATTATTTTTTACTATTATAAATAGTCAATACAAAAAAAATTAAATAAATTTTCATGAACCAATTAACACAAGAACTCAATACAATTAATACCAAAATACTATATGTATAATACGAAATAAACACAACACAAATACGACTAATATTACATAAATATAATTAATACGACAAGATTTCACCCCTAGTCATAACTATAAATATTTCTTTTCGTTAATTTTGGTAAAAGAAAATAAAATTTTAATGATACATCAATTTTATCCTTAAAATTTTATTTAAATCTTTTAGATTAACTTAAGTGACTTTTTAAAAATAGGCCTGGTCATATATATATATATATATATATATGTAAATATAGCTATAAATATTTATTTTGTTTTTCTAGTAAAATAAAATTTTATAAAATATCAATTTTACCGTTATAAATTTGATATAAATTTTTCTAATGAATTTTGGCTACTCTTTTAAAATAATTAATAAATTTATATTTTACTACCTCAAAACTAATAAATTATAGTAAAATTCTTACTTACTTTATCCATTAAAACTAACCAAAGAATCACAATCCCTTTCGTAGCAAAATTTTGACCTCCTTCATCCTTTAAAACTAACAAAAAGAACGACAATTCCTCAATTTGTCAATTGTTCAATGATAGGTTTTTAAAATCATAACTAAATTGAAAATTAGCCCTAATTCCCATTATATTTAAAAACTTTAAAATTTTACAAAATTATTTAAGAAAATAGAAAAATAAAATCTCAAACTATCACACCCCTCCCTTTTTTCTGGATGTTTGATTCTTAACTCAAACCAACCTAAAACCTCCATTATTGAACATCCATGTTATTGTCCTTTCTCAACCACCACCTTCTTCTTTACTTAGCCAGCTCCATTTTAGAAGACCATCACATGTTCAAAAACATGTAAAACCACCCCCGAAAGGTGAATTTAAGTTCCAATTGTCTAAAGAGTTCAACGAAAATTTTATTAAACGTTGTACAGTTTTTTTTTTTAATAGTATGTAATTCAAACTCTCTAAAAATAAAAAATTATAAAAATAGAAGTTTTGTCAAAAATATAAAAAAATTGCAAAATATAAAATTCTTCAAAAGTTTTAAAATATATAATTTTTCAAAGCTATTATAAATATTTCACAAATTTTAGAAATATAATATTTCAAAACTTTTAAAAGTATAATACTCTCCGAAATTTAAAAAGTTATAAATATAAATTATTTCAGAATTATATATATATATATATATATATAAGTCTTGTAAGTCATTTTTTTATCTTTGTTGGCGTTTTCATATGTAAAGTCTATTTTATTTTACTTAGTGCATTATCTTTTTTTTTTTGTAAAGTTGGTTACTGACTATCATTAACCTATACACACTTAATTAGATACACTATGTATGTGAGCATATTTACACATACCAAAGGGATGGTTTTCGTAATGTATATGCTAAGTTAAGAAATTTGTAGTTTTGTATTATTTTGTTTGTAGGTATTAGTGGAAAATTACTTTACAATTTTTGAAAACAAAAAATCACATTTTTGTGGACTCGTGTACCCTTGGCCAACCCTAGCCGATGAGGCTCTAACGAGTATTATTCTCTCCAAGGTTAGCAAGACACTTGTACAGTTGAGAAATTTTCTATAAATACTCTCATCTTTTATTAGTCGGCATTTAAGCAAAGCTCTTTCAAATTTTTATCGTGTTTCTAATTCCGCTTCACAAATTACCTTAGGAGTTATTCGGTGTTTATGTTAGGTGTTTGTGAAAGCGAAAATGCGCTTTTGAGTTATGAGTAATTAAGACAGTTTTGGCTAGTGGGTTGTGTTTAAGATGGGTACTAAATCGAACACAAATTGTGTGTAATGAATACATAAGTATATGTATCATAACAAGTAATATAATGATAAGAAAAGATCGTTCCCACAGAGATTATGTTATTAAAAACTAATTTTTAAAACAAAAATATAAAAATTAAATTTTTTTATATTTTAAGAAAACAAAATTAGAAGAACTAAAAATAAATAACAATAATTAAATAAACTCAAATTAAGCAACTAATAGTATATATGAGAAAATATGTATGAATAGTTAATCCCCTAATTTCTAAATATGTGAATCACTAACATCTCCCAATATAATTATCAATATATTACATAATCAATTGAATCTAATCTAGTATGTATTTCTCTATCAAATAACCTAAACACCATATAGTAATTAACATAATCATACTTTCATGTCAATTAAATTGCATACTACTCATTAAGTTCATAAATTATGGATTATATACATAAGAATTATACATCTCTGCCTATAAATTATACATGTTATTTAATCAAGATACATAATTAAATAATTTTTTCAAAATTTATTTAATTACTTTTATAGATCAATTGTTGGTCAAATAATTACAAGCATAAAAATTAAATTAAATAATATAATTAAATTAAAATCATAATTGGGGTAAAATATTAGACCATCACATGTTAAAAATTAGCTTCATAAGACGCTTAGATTAATAAATTAGATAGACATAATTTTGTTCATAGAACTCACATTTTTCATAAATAAAAACATAAAATTTGATAAAGAAAGGATAACAAGAAGAAATATTATCAATATCTTGAATTGCAACACCAATCTTCTTTTGAATCTCCACCAAAATTGTATATCTTTTTAAATTTTTCTGTATTTTTCCCTCTTCTTAGCTTTAAAAGCTAATAGAAAATATGTTAATTTTGGCTCATTAGGGTTTATGGGACAATTAGGGGATCAAATTATATTTAGGTGGAAAATGGATCATCAAATCAGTTTTCAATCAAGGGCCAAGATGAAAAAAAGGAAAAATTAATAGTGTTGGCCAATATAGTGGTGACATGTGGCACAGGGGATTTACTAGGTGAATTAACGAGCGATGCATGGTGAAATGGACTAGTTTCGATCAGCGCATACTGAGGTAATGCCACATGGTATGTTGTGATTCACAGTTACAGATTACGTGGCATTTCGATAGGAAGAATGGAAAAATCAGGTGATGATGCATGGCACGACATTTGATTGCACGATGATACTCGGAATGAACACCGTGTTGACATGTGACATAGCTTAAGTCAATCGATACATGCAACATTGTGTGATTTTCCCTCTCCGCTTGCGTGTCATCCACGTGGATTGCCTAGTCAGCTCTTCTATTTGTGTTGCATCCATGTGGCATCTTCTGATTAGTCCTACGTTAAAAATTTGTAAAAAAATCCATAAAAAATTCATATTTTAATATTTTTAATCCCAAAAATACTATTTATTGAATAAAATGAGTAAATATTAAGTAGAAAAGTGCACTAATGATTCTATTTTTATAGAGTCATCACACCTCCAAACTTAACTCTTTGTTTTTCCTCAAGTAAAGCCTAGTATAATTAGATACAATGACATGGGTAGTATATTTATAAATATATATGTATTAATACATGCATATTTAGCGAAAATTATTGCCCTTAAAATTCGTACAACTTTATGACGAGGAGGTTCATATATTCATCAATAGATGTTTAATTAATACAATGATATGCAAGGTTTTTGACAAATTAATTCATTTGTGTATTGCATATGATATCATCCAATGCACTCATGAAAGCAACCTATATGAACATGCTAATCAATTCAATCTTAAAACAAGTCTATTTTTCACATCTCTCTCCGTTAATATAAATATGCACTTAGTTAAATATCAATAAAGACTTTACATGCTTGTAATGATGTAAGGCTTAAGTGAGGTCAAAAAATGAAGACATTTAGACTCTTTTCACACTTTAGCTTTCTTTTTATTTATCATACATTTTTTAACTATAATTGAGCTTTTACTTAATATTTTAGTACATCCTCTCTTATCATTTTTTTCATATTCTTTTATTCCACATCTTTGTTTTTGTAACTTTATAACACCCTAAAACTTATTTTCAATTTTATTTTCTTTTTCTTTAAAGGGATAATTGTGTTGTGAGATTTTCTTTTCTTTCTTTTTTCTTTTTTTATAGGGTGTATTACATGTCACCTTACTCTATTGCATAACACATGATTGCATTTTTATTGTTATCATACAAGCTAAAGGTGTAAGGGTAAATGTAATGCTTATTATTTAAGCACAAAAAGTAGCTTAAAGATATGAAAAGTTTTTATTAGACTTAAATGGATGGCTATGGATATTAACAACCTTTAGCTTAAAAGACTCAATCAATCCAAATAAAGCCTAAATCATTTATCATACTAAAGACTATTTAGAATTTCACTTCAAGGGATGATCAAATAGATTCTAAAACATGGTAGCTCTCATCAACTCTCACAACTCACTATAAGTTTTCTCTCAATAAGAATGCCAAAATTAATCATGAACATGTGCATAAAATTTTGAATCAATCTAATCAAAACTAGCAAGCATATTACATGATTAATATAAGTATCTTAACGAACATGTTACATTTCTTATCATATTTATGACAACCAATTTTTATCATTTAATTCATATGTTTCATAGCAAGCATGCATGCATTTAGTTTTCATATATTTATCAATTTCTACTCAAATTATGATTGAAAACATCCTAATTTTTTTTTCTAAAAATTAAAAATACGTATTGAACACTAAAATAGAGAATAAAGTTCCCTCCCCAAACTTAAGTTGCACATTTGTCTCAATATGCACATATAAATATGAAAAAGGTAAAAGAGAAAAATACCCTCTTATCTTTGGCACACCATATATGTCTTTGAAACTACTTGTTGTCATTGCTTTACACATTTATTCAACTACAAAATAAAAACAAAAATAATAAACATGTAAGTAAAATAACATTGGGTTGCCTTCTTTGACTAGAAGGTCATATCAAGTCCTAAGGTACATCCATCTATATCCACTTACTATTGAGTTTGTTCGAAAATAGTTTGAGTCTTGATTTGCTAAATAGTACTTTGTATTCTAGTTTAAAAACAAGGTGCTCAATTCTCTTATCATACCATATTTTTGTTTTCTTTTGTAATTTTTTTCATTCTTATATGCACTCCATCGTAGCTCATCTAACTTATGTATTTGCAACATCATTTTCACCTCTCTATTGGACTATTTTGCTTGTCTAATTGATTGGGGATGTGATGACTTGTATAATTTATCACTTCTCAACTTTAAACTTTAGTCTAATTTTATTTATATTTTATTGATTTTAGATTTCATTATTATTATTTATATTTTATTATAGATTTAAAGATAATGAAGATCCAAAAATTTTAGAAGCATATCATCTAAGACTCTCAAATTTAAATTAATATATATTACCAAGAAGCAGTGGGAGCGCATAAGAGGAATTGAAATAAAAAAGAGGAATAGTCGCCAATAGAAATCAAAAGAAAAAGAAGAAAGAATAGGGCGGATTCAAACACATGCTACGCAGATTCGAACACAATATATTAACGCGAAAACAGATATTTTTTGCAAGTTAATTTTCTTTCAATTCTTCTTAGAAAATTATGGTGAATTCGTTTATGTTTAATTTACTTTTTAACATGAACTAATTTATCTTTATTCTAGGAAAAAGATATAATTTAATTCTAAACTATGCTTGATTTTTTATGTTAATTTGAATTATTTCTCTTCATGTTTGTCTAATGTATTCTGAATTTAATGTTTTTAATTAACTGGCTATTAATTAAATGATTTTAGTCTTGTGATTTACTATCGAAAGAGAAAATTATAGGATAGATCTAAAATATTTCTATATAGGTAAATATAGAGATCGAAAGACTTGTATGAACTTATGTAGTTTTAAAAATCATTGGTCTTAATGATTTCTTGCTTTATTAAATTTCATATTCTTGTGTAAATTAATGAACAAAATTATTTTCAATTGACTATCGAAATAGGCTTTTGGATATTTTTGGAGATTGTTAACAAACAGAAAGAATTAAATTCAATTAACTAGATGAGTATATCATAGGGAGAGATTGGGTGAAATCGATTTCCTATAAGTTTTCTTCCAATTAATTTGATCTTTGAATAATATCTTTATTTTCTTTTGTGCATCTTTCTTTAAATTAATTTTATTTTAAATTTCAATTACAACAACTTGAGTGAATTTTCTAGATAAAATTAAGATTAATATAATTTTGGTATATGTCAAAAGTAGGTTACCAATCCCTGAAGACGATACTCTATTTATCACTTTATTATAAAACTACGATATTGTGCACTTGCAATTTTGTACCGATTAAGTTTTTGGAGCCGTTTCCAGGGATTGATTTTTTCTTATTTTTGTCAATATCGATACAAAGTAATCTTTGTTTTAATTTAGATTTTATTTTTATTTTTTAATTATTTTATTTTTATTTTTTTCTTTAGGTGTGTTTCTGACGTTGGATGCACCGTATTAGAACTCGAAACATTATTCCTTTTGATATGGAGATTGAAAGAACCTTTAGATCATGAAGAAAGAAGAATGTACTAGCCATGGCTGAAGAAGAGCAAAATGCATAGCCACACACCTTGATGGATTATGTAAGGCCAATTGTGAATCACAACTACTCAGGTGTAAGACGCCATACCATTAATGCCAATAATTTTGAGGTCAAACCTGAGTTGATCAGCATGGTGCAATAAGCCCAATTTAGCGGATCTCCACTCGATGATCCCAATATTCATTTGACGATGTTCTTGGAGATTTGTGACACTATAAAGATGAATGGTGTTACTGAAGACACAATAAGACTAATATTGTTTCCTTTTTCATTGAGAGACAGGCCCAAAGGTTGGCTACAATCTTTACAACCGGGAAGCATCACTACTTGGCAGGATATGGTAGAAAATTTTCTTGCTAAATTCGTTCCACCTACAAAAATAGTCAAACTCAGGAGTGAGATCGGTCAATTTAGAAAAAATGATTTTGAGACAATCTATGAAGTATGGGAAAGGTATAAAGATATGATTCGGCGTTGCCCTCAACATGGATTGCCAAATTGGTTGCAAGTTTAGATGTTCTACAATGGGTTAAATAGGCAAACTAGAACTATAGTCGATGCTGCTTTCTGGTGGAACTTTGATGTCAAAGACACCTTAAGATGCTACATCTCTTTTGGAAGAAATGGCCTCAAACAACTATCAATGACCAACTGAAAGATCTATGATTAAGAAAGTTGTTGGGATTCATGAATTGGAGTCGTTTGCTGCCCTGTTAGCTCAAGTAGCTTTTCTATCTCATCAAATTTCTGCCTTGACAACTCAAAGAATACCACAAAGTGCAGAATATGTTATAACTTTAAGTATGACAATTTCGATGAATGAATTGAGTTAAGAGCAGGTTCAATACATCAACAATCGGAACTACAATTATCGTGGTGATCCTATGCTAAATTACTACCATTCAGGGCTTTGAAATCATGAAAATTTGTTTTATGGAAACATAAAGAATGTGTTGCAACCTCCTCTAGGGTTTAATAGTCAACCAAGCGAAAATAATATGTCACTTGAGGATGCCATGGTTTCCTTTGTTGAGGAAACCAAAGTAAGGTTTAAAAAGAATGGTTCATGGCTAGATAACATTGAGACTCATTGTAACAATATGGGAGCCACATTAAAAAATCTTGAAGTGCAAATTGGGCAACTAGCCACAATCGATGCTCAACAAAGAGGAAATTTTTGTAGCAAATCAGAAGTGAATCCAAAGGAACAATGCAATGTCATTACACTTAGGAGTGGAAG
This sequence comes from Hippophae rhamnoides, assembly GCA_033030585.1. NCBI lineage: Eukaryota > Viridiplantae > Streptophyta > Magnoliopsida > Rosales > Elaeagnaceae > Hippophae > Hippophae rhamnoides. The sequence continues at coordinate 69,418,029 of CM065430.1, read as the reverse complement.
AGATATTGAGAGGTCACCATTAAAGGAAACCGAGTCCACCCCTACAGCTCCAAACAATGGTCAAAGCAATCATAAAGTAGAAGAAGAAGAGATTGTTAATGATATACTAAGAGAGACTGACATGCCACCATCAATTTCATTTCCTAACAATCCTCATATTCTCTCTACTCCACTTCCTTATCCTCAACATTTTCAAAAACAAAAATTAGATAAGTAATTTTCTTAGTTTGCGAATATTTTTAAGAAAATTCACATAAATATTCCTTTTGTAAATGCTTTGGAACAGATGCCAAATTTTTAAAGGACATCATTTCCAAAAAGAGAATGTTGGAGGGGTTTGAAACAATGAAGCTTTCTGAAGAATGTAGTGCCATTCTTCAAAAGAAATTGCCTCAAAAATTAAAAGATCCAAAGAGTTTCACTTTGCCTTGCACTATTGGAAATTCATTTTTTGAGAAAGTTTTATGTGATCTTGGTGCTAGCATTAATCTTATGCCACTTTTTGTTTATAGGAAATTAGGACTTGGAGAGATAAAACAAACAACAATTTATTTGCAACTAGCAGACCGATCTATCAAGTATCCACGTGAAATTATAGAAGATGTATTGGTAAAGGTGGATAAATTAATTTTTCCTACTGATTTTGTGGTGTTAGATATGGATGAAAACAAAAACGTCCCACTAATTCTTGGCTGACCATTCTTGGCTACGAGAAGGGCTTTAATAGATGTTCAAAAGGGTGAGTTAACATTAAGAGTGAACAAGGAAGAAGTTATATTCAACATCTACAAAGCCATGAGATTTCCAAAAGATCCAAGCACTTGCTTTCGAGTAGATATCATTGAACAATGTGAAATAGAAACCTTTCAAGAAGATATACCAACTGATTACCTAGAACAATCATTGCAGCAAGGTACATCATTTAGCACATAAGTGGAGAGGTTGGAGCCAATGGTTGCAAAGACGGATTCTGTAATCTCTATAGAAAAAGTGCAACAAACTACAACTCCAAAGTTACAGCAATTTCTTGATCATCTTCGCTATGCATCCTTGGGTGATGATTGCACCTTTCCAGTGATTGTTGCGGCATCACTTACACCTAGAGAAGAGGAAAAACGAATTCTTCAATTGAATGAGATGAATGAGTTTCAGAACGATGCTTATGAAAATTTAAAGATCTAGAAAGAATGCCCAAAAAAGTGGCATGACAAACAGATTCTTAGGCATGAGTTTGCTCCAGGACAATAGGTTTTTCTTTTCAATTCAAGACTAAAATTCTTCCCAATTAAGTTAAGATCAAGATGGACAAGTACTTATACAATTGATAAAATTTTCACTTTTGGAGCAATAGACTTGAAGAATAAGACAAGGAATATATTCAAAGTTAACGGTCATAGATTGAAGCACTATTATGAAAAACAAGTGGAGAGGAATCGTGCATTTATTCCTTTTCAAAAACCTGATTAATGAAGATTGAAAAGTTTGACTATAGACTATAAAATAAGTGCTTATGGGAGGCAGCCCATAAAACTTTATTTTCTTCTTTTATTTTATTTTTTATTACTATTTTAATGATTTGGATTTTGATACTGATTTATTTTGCAGGAATAAAAAGCTAAAAATTATAAATTAATACTGATCCACCATAAAATCAAGGAAGTTCCTTTCATTTCTTAAATCTGTCTTACTTTTAAATTTACAATGAGGACATTGTTTGGTTTAAGTTTGGGGGTGTGAACTCCTATAGTCTTGAGTTGTTGAATTCTCTTATCAAGCATATATTTGAATATGATTGAATTCACTATGATTCTGAAATTTGTAATTGAAGATGATTTTAAGATGATTTTTTTTCAAAATCTGTTATTTTGTTAATCAAAGTTTTGTGGGTATTTTGATTTAAATTTTTGTTTTTGAAAATAATTGAGCACATAATAAATTTTTCTCTACTCTATTTGACTTATGAAGAAAATGAGTTAAATAAATGGGTTAGTAAAATTTAATCTTATTTTGCGGTACAATCTATTGATGTATACTTGAGACAAAATCCTAATTAATATCAAATATTAGAGAAATGATCTTGGAAATTTTTTTACAATAGAGAATTAGCTGGTACATTGTCAATCATTCTGTGAACAGCATTGTCAGTGTTATATTTGTTGTTTCCTTTCACTCAATCATGTATATTTTTGTTAGCTTGGTCCGGATTTAGTTGGGATCTTTGCTATTTCACAAAGTTGCAGTGGGGTGGCAGCTCGAGCCTACGGTCTAGTAAGTTTGGAGCCTACAAAGGTAATTGCTCGTCTTGTATATCCTACAAGATAGTTTCTGTTCCATTATAGGGGCTGATCCTTTACTATTTTTCTACGCAGTTCATGAGATTTGAGTTTTGGCTTAACCATTGGCATGATTTTAAACAGATAGCAAAGATCCTTAAAGATCGTCCATCTTGGTTTCGGTATTGTAAGAGCCTTGAGGTATTTACTATGTTTCCTACTGGAAATGGAGGGATAATTAAACTTATTTACACACAGGTAAGTGTGAATGCTTTATTCAATTGGAAAACCCATAACCCCTTCCTCCCTTTCCCCTTCTCTTATATTGTATTCCAGGCGTGGAGTGTGCCATAGGTGCTCCAACCACTTTACAAGTCATCTAAAGTTGTTGCCCAAAAAATGACTATAGCAGTAAGTAAATTGTGGCTTATGTTCTATGCAATCTTTTTCTGTTGTGATGCTTCCATTGCAAAGTCTTATTGTTGGAGCATGTGATGACAAAGTTAATTTTTGTTTGAAGTGTTGATACAAGTTTATAAAAATAGTGTAGGAACAATATTACCAACAACTTGAAAGTAACTGCTTGGGTTGAGTTGCGGATTAAGTCGGTCTCTTTAAGACGTTTCGTGGTCTGGGTAGGCAGCCGGCTGTTCTACAAACATTTAGTCAAAGATTGATAAGGTAATTACTAGTTGATTACTTGAGTATGTTAATCCCGTAGTTTCTTTTAATTTGATCTTTCTTTTTATATAGTTGATTGTTAACTTTGTCATCTTCTAGAGGCTTTAACAATGCTGTCAATGGATTTAATGATGATGGTTGGTCATTATTAAACTATGCTGCTGCTGAGGATGTTACAATTGCAGTCAATTCAACCAACAACTTGATTAGTGCGTCCAATTCTGCAAATGCCCTCACATTCCTTGGAGGGGTTCTTTGCGCTAAGGCATCCATGTTGCTTCAAGTATGTTTCAGAAACTGTTTTAATGGGTTAATTTCAAAATGGTTGCTTACTACCTTTGCTGACCATTCTTCAAGGATAATAGCTACCAAACCTCCTCACTAGCAATCTCATCAAACATCCGTTGGTCTCACCGGATCCAACTCGAGAACACACTTTGGTTAGCTATGATGAGATTCGTTGACACCTTAGTAAGACCTCATAGAGAATAATAAAAATATAATTTTTTGCTTTAAAAAATGCTAGCAATATTCAAACACACAACTTAAACATACTCATACTCCCTATGTGAAAATTAATTTATATGAGTCTGAAATATTAAATTATCAGTATTCAATTACATTTAAAATGATCATAAAAATACTAAGTAAGATACAAATTATGTGTTTTAATGCTAGTATGTTAGTATCGATACAATAATTTCAAAATAACGAAACTTGTTCAAAATTACTAAAAGAAAAGTTTCCAAGCTTTTTAAAAATAAAAAATTGTAAAAAAAAATTAAAAATTAAAAATTTTGTCAAAATAATATAAAATTTTATAAAAGGTTTTTTTTTTAAATTCCAATAATTTTTAAAATTGAAAAAATTACAAAACTTTCTAAATATATAAAATTGATAAAAATTTAAAAATATAAAACTTGTCAAGTTTCTTAAAATATAAATTTTTATAACTTTCGAAAAACTAAAATATTTGAAAACTTTCAGAAATAATATATTACTTACTACCTAAAATTTCAATTTTTCAACCATTGTTTTTTGAAATAATTTTCAAATATTTTTAAAAACATATACTTCTAAAAAAAATTATAAAAATTTAAAGTTTTCAAAAAATTAAAAATGTAAAGTCATCTAAAATTTTGACAATATAAAATTCTCAAAAATGTCAAAAGAATATAATTTTCTAACTTTTAACATTTACTAGTTTTAGAAACTTGTCTAAATTATAAAAGTAAAATACTACCCAAACGTTCAAAAAATAGAAACTTATTCAAAATTTCAAAAAATATGACATTTTAATTTTTTTTTTAAAATATAATGGTTCCTTTGGTTTATAATATTGAAAAATAATTCTTACAATATGGATATAATCTGAAAATTATTTTAATATCTCAATTATGTATATTTCATATGATATCTAATTAGATATTATTTAAATTAGATTACAACTGTTTAGATAGTTAAAAATGAAATAATGTATCACATAATTTTATAATAAACTGATACGATGGGTATACGAGTCTGTTATTTTTGTTATTTTGAAAAATAATAACTGAGTTAGTGTTTTTTTATACTCAAAGTTAGTATTTATTATTAAGTTCAAAAATTATTTTTAGATACTAATTAATTTATAATTGGAGATTACTTCTAAAACACAAGAAATTTTTTTAATTATTTTTTGAAACACAAGTATTTTCAATATTTACTTAAAGCTTGTATTGAAAAATAATTGTACCAAACACATATTCCTTATGGTTTCAACTTTTTGTTTTTTAAAATAAAAAAGTTTTTTCTTCTTCACTTCCATAGAAAATGGACTCAAATTTTTTCAAAAACTTCTAAAAAAATTTAATTATAATATAAAATACTTCAAAATTTATAAAAAAAAATTTATTTCAAAATTTTACAATGTTATAATATTTTTGAAAATTTTTAAAAATATATAACTTTAAAAATTTTTAAAAATAGAATTTTTTTGAAACTTTCTAAATATTGAAAACAAATCAAAAATTAAAAATATCAATCTTCTAAAAATTTTAAATAAAATATTACTTTAACTTATGAGAAAAAAATTTAAAAAAAAATTTTAAATATGGAATTTTTTTCAAAATTTCTAGAAAAATGAAATAATACAAAATTTAGAAATATATATTTTAGAAAAAATAAAATATATAAAATTATAAAGTTTATAAATATAAAATATTACAGACTTTCTAAAAATGAAATATTTATCAAATTAAAAACTTTTTCAAAATTAAAAAAATAACATTCTTAGAATTTTTTAAAACAAAAATTTGTCAAAAATATAAAAGATAAAATGTTTTAAACTTTTGAAAATTGGAAAAATATCAAAAAATATAAAATTATAAACTTTAATAAATTTTTGAAAATTCCATGTTTTCAAGTAAAGGAGGTGATTAGGTAAGCCACACCGACACCATGCAAGTGAGGACAATGAATCATGTTATGCTGCGTGTGAGGAGGACAAACCTCATGCATATGTCAACACGATATTCAACCCGAGTTCGGAGATTAGTCAAACTACACTACCATGTGTCACCATGCGATTGCTCCCCGCGTTCCACCCGTGCAACATACCATCCGTTTTTGGGAATAATGTTGTGCCATGTGGCGCTTACTCAGATCGGTCTCTCCTATCATGCATCGCTCTCTAATTCTCCCAGTGAATTTTGTGTACCATATGTCGTGTTGTGATTTGTTGGCGTTGTTATTTGTTTTTTGTTATAATCTCAACCCTTGATCCGAAGCTAATCTGACGGTCCAGATTATACCTAAGTTATATTTAAGCCTTTAATCATCTCATAAACCTTAAGGGGTCATCATTAGCATAATTTTGGTCAATTTTTGGAGCTAAAAAGAGAAAAAAATACAAAAAATTCAAGAGGAGACACAATTTTGATGTAGATTCAATTGAAGATTAACACTACAATTAAGAGAATGATTGTATTTCTTCTTCTACTCTTTTCTTTATCAATTTTTGTGTTTTTCTTTATGAAAAATATGAGTTTTATGAACACAATTATGCATAGTTAATTTATTAATCTAGAAATCTTACGAACCAAAATTTCACCATGTGATGATATAATATTTTATCCTAATTATAATTATAATTTAATTATATTATTTAATCAAATTTTTATGCTATTAATTGTTTTGCCAATAATTTATCTATATAAGCAATTAAATATATTTGAGAGAATTATTTAATTGTTTGTCTTGATTAAATAACACGTATAGTTTTTAGGTAGAGATGTATGATTCTTATGTATGTGATCCATAATTGATGAAAATTAATGAGTAATATGCAATTTAATTGGTATGAAAGTGTGATTAAATTAATTACTATATGATATGTACTTTACTTGAGAGAATAATACATGCTAGGTTAAATTTAATTGATCATGTAATTAATTGATAATTATATTAGAGGGATTTTAGCAATTCGTATGTTTAAAAAATTAGAGGACTAAATATCCTAGATATTTTCTCACATATTTTCTTAGTTACTAAATCTTATTTAATTAATTATTATTATTTACTTTTAGTTATTTTAATTTTGTTTCCTTAAAATATAAAAACAAAAAAAATTGATTTTTATTTTGTTAGTTTTAAAAATTAGTTTATAATAAAATATTTTTTGTGGAAACGATATTTTCTTATCATTATATTATTTATTACAATACGTATACTTGTGTATTTATTGTACATACAATTTGTGTGGCGATTAATGATCAACATAAACCATTTTCAATAAATGTGTATATCTTTGTGTAGAAAACTATAAATAACAAACTTAAAATTCATCTTAAATTGGACATTTATATCTCTCCAATGATATATAACTCAAAACCTAATTCCATACAACCAATTTCCTATTTAAAATATAATTTTCTGGCATAGTTTTCCTAGTCTAAAATTACAATATAATTTTCTGGCATAGTTTTACTAGTCTAAAATTACAGTTTTAAGAATAGAAATTTTGGCCAAAAGGAATACTCATTCCCACAAAGTTTATCCTAAGAACTAAAAGTTATCTAATATTTCACGTAAAAGTCAAACCTATTTTATATTAAAATTTAACAAAAGGAAAAAATTATGTTAACTAAAGATGTAAATGAAATTGTTTTTTGGCATTTATTCTCTTTCCTTTCCTTCCCTTCTCTCCTCCTCTTTCTCTCCCTCTATATCCAACTCCATGGAGCTCAAGAAATTCTGTGTGAGCTGAGAACAAGTTAGAAATGTGTGAAAAAATATAAGGGAAAATGAGTTCTCCAATTATTAAAATGTCCTTCATTTTAAACTATACAACTAAGGGCATTTTGTAATTATCTACTCAATCACAATGGTACGAGAACTTTCTAGAGATTATAAGAGAATATAGATTGTCAAATAATTAGAATGCTAATTTTTTTTTAAACTTTCTAAACTATTCAATTAAGGGTATTTTGGTAATTTTTACACAATTACTCAAAATTTCTAAAATATTCAAGAAAATTAAAAAAATAATTTAGATCATTTTAAATTATCCACCAACCAAATTTATAAATAAAAAAATATTTATTTTTGTTAATTGAAGAAAAATATTTTTAAAACTTTAATAAATTTAAAACAAAGCAAAATAAAGGAAAAAAATTCTTTTAAAAAATATTAAATAGGACCTGTACTCTTATAAAATCTTTCTAAAATTTAAAATTTTTCTGAAGATCGAAGTTTCTAAAACTTCATAATAATATGAATTTTTGAAAACTTTTTAACAGAGAAATATTTCAAAAATATTTAAAGATAAAACTTTCCCAAGTTTCTAATAATTTAAATTTTTTCACAAATTTCAAAAATAAAATTATTAAAATTTCTAAATATGTAACATGTTCAAAATTTCTAAATATTTGAAATATTACATAACTTAGAAATACAAATTTCTAAAAAAAATTTAAAATATAATTTTTTTATAAATTTCTAAAAAGTTTTAAATAATTTTTATAAATTTCTAAAAATAAAATATTACAGAAATTTTCAAAAATTTTAAGTTTATCATAATAAATTTTTTTTTAAAATTTATGAAAATATGAACATTCTAAAAATAAAATATCACCCAAATTATGGAAAAATAGGGGGAAAAATCAAAGTTTCTTATGAAAGTCCCAGATATGCTCTTTTTTCTATTCAAGCTACGATCAAATTTGGTTTCATGAACAGAGAGGCTACTGCGAGTTACCAAGCAAGAGTGTATATTAATTGAGTCGGTTATTTCAATTGAAACTACTCCTTTATTCTTCATCAACCAAATAGAAAAAAGTTTTTACGGTACTACTCATCTCTCTTTCTATTTTAAATCATAAATTTAAATAATATAAAAATATGTTCAGTCTAATAGCAAAAATTTAATAACTAAGACTAACAAAATTTGAATACTAATATTATGGAGATCACTTTAAGTAACGTTTTATTCGTAAAATATAATTAAAGGAGGATGAGGATGAGGATGAGGATGAGGATGAGAATGAGAATGAAATGAAATAAAAATGAAAGAAAATATTATTATTATTATATTGTTTGATTTGATTATTTGAATCAAAGAATAAATCAATATTATAGTATTTAGTTTACAACTGGAATATAATGAAAAAGATTGTATATTATCTTAATACTCCTAAATTCAATAAAGTTTAAATAATATAATTTAATTGTTACTTTTTCGTCAGACAAAATATATTATTAAAATAATTATTTTTCTAAATAAAATTTAGGATTTTGGGGTTTAGGGTTTAGAGTATAGGATATAGAATATAGGATTTAGGGTTTAAGTTTGGAGTTTTAGGTTTTGGGGTTTAGGTTTTAGGGTTATGATTTAAGATTCAAAGTTTAAGGTTTAAGATTATATTTGTGAGTTTAGGGTTAAAATTATTATTTTTTTAAATAGGATTTTGGGTTTAGGATTTTAGGTTTATGGTTATATTTATGGGTTTTGGATTTTGAGGTTTAAAATTATATTTGAAATTAAGGTAAAATTGGAATTAAAATTTAACATTGAAATAGAATCATGATTCCTAAGGGGAAGATAGAATCATGATTTCTTCTTTTTTTAGAAATTGATTTCATTCCATTTCCGATTTATAACACAACTAAACATAAAATTATAAAGAATTAATTTTAATTTCATTCCATTTCTACCAATCAAATACTACCTTATCTTTTTCCCAAGTGAAATTTGTGAAATTCGGGATAGAGCATCTCCCAATCCCTCTTCTTGAAAATGATTCATGTCAAACACTTTAGTAATCTTCAAGATTAATGTAAATAACATATCTGACTTATGCACTTGGTGGAAATATTATTGGAACTGGGATATTCCTAAAGCTTCAGAATCTTTTTGGAACAGATATAGAACATCTTTAATTATAGTTTGAGTAGAAAGAAAAAGATGGCAACTTTTAATAAGACAAGACCGAACATATTTTCATAAGATGTGAGATTCTATGGATTTATTGGCAATTGAATCTTTTACGACAATGTTGACAATTGGATGTACATACAGTTCATTTTGGATCCATCTAAGAGATGGCTACCACAAAGCATTTATGGAAAACAATTTACTTTAGTGGTTGTTATGGGTTTTAGATGAAACATTCTTTCTTAACCAGAAGACTAGTGAAGGTTAGTGAATTTCCTATTCTAATTGAAGGAACCAATATTAGAATATAAGAAACTACAGTGCAGGAGTGCAATGTTTATCAGGAAATTCTAAACATATATCAATGATCTCTATAAGATGGGAAATTCTAGAAGAGACTAACAAATTGCTTGGCAGGTTTTCCATGATCTCTATGGATTCCAAGAGAGCTAAACTGTTAGATATTATTGTTATAAATCTCCTTAATTTAAGGAGCAAAACATGGAACAAAACAAGGAGTAAAACATGGAGCTTAATTCTAGGAGCAATTCAAGGAACTATTAATTTAAGGAGTAATTCAAGGAGTGAATTTTCCTATAAATAGATGTGTAATTGTAATGAATTAACCATCCAAAGTGTTCATTCCAATTGAGAGAAAAGCTTAGAGAGAAAAGCTTTTGTGAGAGAAAATTGAGAGTAATTTTCTTGGTTGTAATTGGGTTGTGAGTTGTGAGTGTTGTAAACACCTTGTGTAATTTCTACCCTTCGGTAAAAAGATCTGTGGTCAGGAGACGTAAGCAAGATTAGTAGAACTCCGTTATCAAATTTTGTGTTATTTTTCTATTCTTGCTTTCTCATAACGGCTTATCGGGAATTTGCGTTATTTCCCACAACCGGTATCGGTATTGGTAGTGATTTGTCAATTTTCTCGCAAGAAATAGTCGAAACGATCCAGGAAAGTCAAATTTTAGTGGAGCTTGTAGCCTTGAGATGAAGGAAGGGTGAAACTCGAGAAATTTGATGGCACATGATTTCGGGTTTTGGAAAATGCGGATAGAGGATTATACGTATCAAAGAAATCTATATCAACCTCCTCTCGGGGAAGAAGCGGAGGTATGAAGGAAGAAGATTGGAATCTTACAGGCAGACGAAGCCCTCGGAGTTATTCGATTGACGTTATCCCGTAATGTTGCTTTCAACAGCAAAGGAAAAGACCACGGCGGGTCTTATGGCCTTCTCTCAATATGTATGAGAAGCCGTCGACCTCGAAACAAAGTGCACTTGATGAGGCGCTTGTTCAGTTGCGGATGACGGAAGGCGCGCTCGGTAGCTCGACATCTCGATAGGCTCGACACGGTTACAGCCCGGTTGAGTTCGGTGGAAATAATTCGATGAAGAAGTACGAGCATTGATACTTTTGTCTTCTGCAGGAGAAGGCCGGAATGCACTCTTGTCACGGTGTGAGTAGCTCGTCGGGAGAACGATAAGTTGAAATTTGACGATGTTCGTGATTTGGTTCTCGGTGAAGAGATCCGAGCGTAGAGGCAGACGGTGAATCGTCGGCCTCTTCGAGTTTTGCATACAGTCGGGAAGAAATTCAACCAAAGGAAATGGACGTGGTAGAGCCCGACTAGGGTAGATCAAAGGACATGAGGTCCAAATCTAGGAATCCTAATAATTCCCGTAGCTGAAGACTATCGAGTGTTGGAATTGTGGAAGAACAGGACCTACAAAAATCGGTGCAAGAATGCACCGAAGGACAAACAAGTGAAGGCGGAGGCAAATGTTACTTCCACCTCGGGAGGAGATGATGCATTGATATCTTCTTTGGAGAGCGAGGAAGAATCTTGGGTGCTAGACTACGGAGCATCGTTCCGTACTACTTCCACGAAAGAATTCTTCGAGAAATATGTCTCCTAGGAAACCTTGGAAAGGTATATCTTGGTGATGATCAACCATGTCTATTATTGGCAAAGGTGTAGTGAAGATTAAGTTAAACGGAGTGCAGTTTGGGAGGTGAAGGATGTCGAGCATATTCCGACCCTCGGAAGGAACTTAATCTCGGTGGGGCGGTTGGCTAGTGAAGAGGCTACGCTACGATCTTCCGTGGTGATGATTGGAAGATTTCAAAGGGTGCAATGACGGTTGCTCGAGGCAAGAAAAGTGGCACTCTTTACATGACGGCGAAGCACGTTGTTCAATCACGGTGTAGCGAGGCAATGAAACACCAAACTGTGGCACCGAGAGATTAGGCCACGTGGTGAGAAAGGGGATGAAGATTATGCACTTCGAAAAGGAAAACTTCCCGGGTCTACGGTCTGTAGAGATGGACATGTGCGAAGATTGTATACTTGGGAAAGCAAAAGAGAGTCGGCTTTCGGACAAGTGGTAGAACCACAAGAAGGAAAAGCTAGAGCTTATTCACTCGAGATGTTTGGGGACCAACAAATGCCGTCTCATCCATTGGTGGGAAGCAATCTTCGTGACTTTCATCGATGATCATTCTCGAAAGGTATGGGTTTACTTTCTAAAGCATAAGCCTACGAAGTATTTGAGGCTTTCGAAGATGGAAAGCTATGGTGGAAAATGAGACGGGTTTGAAGATCAAAAGCTCGAGATCCGATAATGGTGGTGAATATGAAGACACCGAGATTCAAAAATTTTGCTATGAGCGTGGGATCGGGAATGGAAAGAAGCTGTGCCGGGGCACGCCTCGGCACAATGGGTGTAGTGAGCGTATGAGCCAGAACGTTAATGAGAAAGAGCGAAAGCATTCGTATACGGTCAGTGCACGAAACAATTTTGGGCGAGAAGCGGTCAACACGGCGGCTTACTTAATCAACGAGACCCATCTGTTCCATTGGAGGCATAGAATACCGAGAGGAGGTATGGAGCGGAAAAGAGGTGAAACTATCACATCTAAAAGTTTTCGGTTGTGTAGCATTTGTGCATATCGGTGATCAAGGCGGGGAATAAGCTTGATCCCAAATCCAAGAAATGCACATTCATTGGCTATGGTGAGGATGAGTTTGGCTACCGCATTTGGGATGACGAAAAGAAGAAAGTTATCCGTAGCAGAGATGTGATTTTCAACGAAAGGGTGATGTATAAGGACATGCATAAAATAGACGCCAATGCCTCGGAGCGAGAATGAGTCGGTATTTGCGGTGCGGATGATGTCCCGAGATACTTCCAGCGGAACCAATTGTAATAAGTCCTCGGCCGGAGGAACTTGTTGGACAAACGGTACCGGCATTCGACACTTCGCCTGACCTCTACTCACTCTTGTATTGAGAAGGTCTTACCGACCTCGTGCTGCCTAACGGGGAGATACATGAACTATATGTTGCTAAGCTGATGGAGGGAGCACGAATGCTATGATGAAGCTTGTCGGACTCGAGATTCCAATAAGTGGGAGCTTCTTATGAAAGAAGAAATGAAATCTCTCATCTCGACCAGGACGTGGGAACTAATTGAGTTACCTATGGGAAAGAAGGCACTTCCGCGACAAATGGGTGTCATAGGGTGAAAGAAGAGCGTGATGGTTCCAAGAGATACAAAGCACGCCTAGTTGTTAAAGGGTTTCAACGAAGGAAGGAGTTGACTGGCGACATTTTCGCTCGCATTTGTGAAGCTGATACTATCGGATCGGTATTGAGTATTGTAGCTACGTGAAGATCTTCATCTTGAACAGGTTGGATGTGAAGACCGCATTCCCGTGGAGATTTAGATGAAGAGATATCGTGTACCAGCGGAAAGGTTTCGGAAAGAGGGAAGAAGAACATGGTGTGCGGACTTAAGAAGAGTTTGTATGGCACGAAACAAGCCGAGACAATGGTACAGAAAGTTTGATAGGCCGTACAGGAAGGTTTCCGAGAGTACAATGCTTGACCATTGTTGCTCTTCAAGAAGATATAGGTCCGAGTTATATCATTTTACTACTTTATGTTGATGATATGTTAAGAAGAAGGTTCGGATATGGATGATATCGAAGATTGAAGCATCAATTGTCAAAGGAGTTTGACATGAAAGACAGGTCAATGAAAAAGATTCTTGGAATGCAAATCCTGAGAAATAAGAAGAAAGGATCCTTGCGGTTATCTCGAGCGAGTACATCAAACGTGTTTTCGTAGATTCAACATGAGCGATGCTGCCGGTTAAGCACACCGCCGCTGGCTAGTCATTTTCGCCTATCCAAGGATCGGTCCACTCGAGACGAGAGGAAGAGAGAGAATTCATGGCTAAGGTTCCTTATGCCTCGGCCATTGGAAGTTTGATGTACGCAATGAGTGCATGCAAGACCGGACATTGGCCGTACGGTGGGAGTTGTTAGCAGATTTATGTCAAATCGAGGGAAAACTCGTTGGGAAGCGGTCGAGTGGATTTTGAGGTATGCGAGGTACCACGAGAAAAGTGTTTGTACTTTAGTAAAGGAGAGTTAAAAGTACAAGGGATACGTAGATGCGAGACTTTGGAGGTGAAGTTGATCAGAAGAAGCACACCATTTGGTTATATATTTCTTGTTGGAACTACAGTGTTAGGTTGGATGTCACAAATACGAGAAAATTGTCACTACATCCTTCTGGTGGTATGTAGCGATGGCGAAGCTAGTAAAGAGATGATATGGCTTGAGGTTTGTTAGCCGAGTTGGGATTGACAACGAGAAGAATGTTCCTACATAGTGATAGTCAGTGCAATACACTTGTGAAGAATTGACATTTCATTCTAGAACCAAACATATTGGACTTCGTTATCGGCCGTGATCTACATTAGAAGATGATGTGTTATCTTGGAGAAGATTCAAGGAGCAAAAATCCGTGAGATATGTTAACAAAGGTGGTGATTATTGACAAGCGAAGTTGTGCTCGACTTCGGCTTGGTCATGTCTTAACAAGACTAGAAAAAGCTAGCCGCGTTGATCGAGGTGTGAAGACGATTGAAATCGGTCTTAGTGGGAGATTGTTAGATATTATTGTTATAAATCTCGCTTAATTTAAGGAGGCAACGTGGAGCAAAACAAGGAGTAAAACATGGAGCAAAACATGGAGCAAAACGAGGAGTAAAACATGGAGCTTTAATTAGGAGCGATTGAGCAATTTAATTTGAGGAGTAATTCAAGGACTGAAGTTCCCTATAGATAGATGTGTAATTGTAATGAATTAACCGTCCAAAGTGTTCATACCAATTGAGAGAAAAGCTTAGAGAGAAAGGCTTTTGTGAGAGAAAATTGAGAGTAATTTTCTTGGTTGTAATTGGGTTGTGAGTTGTGAGTGTTGTAAACACCTTGTGTAATTTCTACTTTCGATTAAAAGATCTGCGGCAAGTGGGAGGCGTGGCAAGATTGGCCGAACTCCGTTATCAAATTTTGTGTTATTTTTCTATTCTTGCTTTCTCATAAATCTGGCTTATCGGGAATTTGCGTTATTTCCCAACATAAACAACAGAGAACATGATCTTATTCAGTGGACCTTTTTGACTTCAATCATAGTTTGGGTTTCTTTAATGGGGATAGCCTTTGGCAAGACAGACGATGTTTTAATGTGTCTGGGTTCTCAAAGCGAGTATGTTATGAAAGCCTTAGGAAATTTTGATCTATTTAGTTTTATATTATATATTTTTTGCAGTAACTATAACTACTGAAATTTGTATGTCTTGCTCTTCAAATAAGTATTTTATACACAAGCCACAATACCAATCAGGGTACACGTTTTTCTTCTTTTATCATCCGATCCAGTAGCAGTTCTACACTTATTACCCAATTAAATTTGTTTTCGCTGCTAGATGAAGAAGTCCTCGCTTGTGATACATGGTTCGGAGCTTCTTGTATTTCTGCACAAAACCTCCGATATCAATCTCCCTAGCAACAAGTTGGGCATGCAGATTTGCTGATTCCTCCTCAGTTTTGTTCATTGCTTCTGCAATTAAAAAAACAAAAGTACATCATTTTTTCTCAAAACAGTCAGGTTGTAACTTTATACCAGTTAACACATAGTCGGACATTGTCTCCAGCAATGTTATCTGGACACTGCATTTTTATCGAAGAACCTGTATCCAAACAACATGACAGATACGAGGGAGAGAATATGATTATAACATGATTATTGCTTGAAAGTTAACTATATACCACCCTACCTTGAAGTCTATGAACAATGGAAGGGAGAGAATATGATTTCAAAAATTCTTCCTTTCGTTTCTCGTGCTCATTTAGCCTTTCCTGAGCAGCAGCCAATTCAGTTGTCCTAATAATTTTGCACTGTGACCCCCCCAAAAAAAAAATAACAATAATCAATACAGTAAAAACAATTTGATATGATTAAGAAACAGTATAAATTTACCTGGTTTCTTAGTTCCATGCTGCGAGGTTCCTTTTCCAAGTTTTCCCCTGCTCATTTTCAACAATAATTATTAATTGTTTTCTTTCCCTCAACATGATTCAACCAAAAGAAAAAGACGTAACTGAAAATCTATTACTCTAATCAAATGTGAATAAATAAATAAACTCACTTGCTAGCTGCAGAGTTTCCCTATGTAATTCATCTTTAAGCTGTTAGGACACAGGTAATGACCACAAAAAAGAAAGTCGACGTATATCAGAACTCAAGATTTGAAAGCAATTACATAATTTTAAAGCATAACAATCCATACTAAAAGCCATAAGAAATCAAGCTTATAATCATCTTAAGTATATTGGTTACTTTTTCTAGTATAATGTGTGCCCTTTTGTTAAACAGTGTCGTAAATTTTTTTGGATAAGTATTCGAGCGTTGGACACACCAATTTTTCTCAATTTTACATGAATATCTACCAAATTAGAGTGTTTTAGTATCTACAATCATATCTATGCCATGTCACTTGGGCATAGATATTTCACAAAAAATGAGAGTCCAAATAACATGGACATGCTCTGGCTTGTTTACTTCTAACCCAGGCAAGCAATGTACGCTTCATACGGCAGTGTAATTGATTTCTTTTAAACACAAAACAGAACAAAATGTGTACATAAGCCTTGCAATTGATATTGATCCCTATAAGTAAAGGGTTCACCTAACAGCTGCAAGAAATGGCCAGCTATGAAAGCATATCCTTTTTCTAGTTTAATTCCTTCTACTAATAAAATTCACTATTCAGTAGTAAATTCGTGCCTTTGGACTTGAACCCAAAATAATATGCAATTTGAATAAAATGATAAGCTTAATAAAAAGAAATAAACAATTAAATGTTAGTTATAATGATAAAGCAAATCTTGCAACTTACATTGTTTTTAATTTTGAATTGATCAAGCGAGAATAAAAATTCGTTGTACGTGTCTTTATGAGACAAAAGCCTCCGCAATTCATCAACACTGAACAGGTTCATACAGAAACAAGGGGATGAGAAATATTGGTTATTACCATGCATTTAATTTGCACTACTACAGATTAACATCAATTTGATGATAGCCAAACAAATTCAATAATACAACCATAATGTTGTCACATTGCCATAAATAACCTATACCTATACACAATAGAATTTAATAATAGAAGAGATACTCGATCAATATTTCATAAACACTTTTCTGCCTACTGCAGACCAGATTCTAGATTTGCACTGTAAATTTCCAAAAAGCCAAAAAAATTTAGGCTAAATTACACCATTCGTCCCTAAACTTTTAAAACGTACGATTTAATCTTCAAACTTTTAAAACTTTACATATATTCTATAAACTCTTAAATCTATGATTTACTCCCAAAACTTTTAAAACTTCACTTATAAGTCCTAGCTTTACTAATAAAACATATTTGTGATTCAAAATTATAGGACGAGTAAAAATTTAAAAATTTGGGAACTAAATCATACGATTTAAAATTATAGGAACCTACGTGTGAAGTTTTAAAAAAATTTGGGATTAAATCATAAAATTTAAAAGTTTGGGTACCTATATATAAATTTAGTAAAAGTGGCCTAAAAATTTATGCAGTATGTATGAATAAAGGCATTTCCTAATTAAGTTCGTTAAACCCAACAAAATATATACGATATATTAAGCACTCAGCATAAAAGTTTTATTAAGTCAAACATTCATATAATATCATACGTCCAATTAAAATAAAAGAATTAGGAAACCAATAAATACAAAACAAGCTCCAGAATAAACATTAACATTAATAAATAGATTTTTTTCTCAAAAAAAAAAAAAAAATTTAAACATTAACATTTGGGACACTATAATGACTGCCAACAATTATATCAGAAAATTTTGACTGCAAAAAAAGAGATATCTTATCAGTCAAATAGTAAAGTGAAGTATTGTGGATAACAAGTCTCACTTTTTCTCCTCAAGGACAGCGATTATGCCTACTGCTTCAGTAGGTGAAACAAGTGAGGGAAACTGTGCCCTTTCACTAGGCCTTTGAAAACTAAAGGCGCTAGAAGAGGTGCTGCAGGGGGTTGCAGGACGAGATGAGCTTGGGGAGAAAACAACTGATGGAGGATACCATGATTGTGAAGTACCCTGTTGATTGGACCGATATCGTTGATCCTGTGATCCCCTAGAGAGAGGACAAAAGCAAAAAAAAAACTCATCATGTCAACATTACAGAAAAAAACTATTTGTTTCTTTTTTTTCAGTCTTTACTATTATATCTTTAACATGTCCAAAAATAAGATTCAATAAAGAAAATCCAAAAAATAAGAACGCATGCTATAATAATAATAAACTTTTTATCTTGTGTCGTTTTTAAAAGCCACATTATGAAGAATGACACTGCAACATCAACATGCGAGCTACCAACCTAGGACCCAACACAGACGAGTCAAGAAAATAAAGGAGGGGACTATATAGCACCAGGAGTCCAGCTTACAGACACATATAAACAAAAGAATCCACGTTGTATTTAATCAATGATCTTAGTACAAGTTCTACAGAAGCAACCAAATTGTCTCCCAACAGAATGTAAGTTGTAGAGATTCAAAATCAAACTTGTATCATAAACGCACCCAACAAGAATTATCCAACAAAAATGACAATAAATTGTAATTAATCGTAGGGATAAAATTGATAATTCAAACACTTTTGTTGTAGCAATAACAAAATGAGTTGTAGCAATATTATTACCTTTAAATTTTATTATAAATAAGAGATGAATTTATTTTAAAATAAATCTATCTAAATCTAAATTAATAATAAACACTAAGAAGTACTAATCCCACTGTGATCACATGAGGATGGAAATGCTATAATAGCCCTACTTTTGAATATATTTGGTAAATAACAATAATACTTTTAGTAATTAATTATTAACTCATCATCATTACTAATTTTCTAAGGAAATCATTCGTGAGTATTTAGAGATAGGTACACCTATTACCCCATCCCCCTCCGAATTTCAAATATACCCCCAACCAAATACACATATCATGTTATGATTGTTTAAAAAAAAAAATTTCCTCTCCCTACTATGCAATAATATTAGACTTTTGTAATGTTGTCCTGCAATTATCGGTTAACACACCCATGAAATCCAATATAGACCAGATCTCACCAAGATTTTAAAGCATAAACTAGCCTTGAGACATTTTACTTAAAATAAAATAAAATATAAAACTCAAGGCAGTTTGAGGCTTAAGCCTCTAGACGAAATTTTAAGAAAGCATATAAAATCAAAATAAATAATTTTTTAATTTATATCCGACCCAACCTATATGATTTTTTTAATTTTTTATCCAACCTAACCCATATGAATTTTTAATTTGTATCTAACACAACCCATATTTTATATGCATTCGGTTTTTTTATTTTTTATTTTTTTAATTTGTATCTGGTGCACAAGGACTGAGGCTTTCTATGATAAGTCCTTTTCCAAGCAGTTATTCAACCATCCCTTGGAGAATTTCATGTTCTGTAGGGCTCATCCGATTATGAGGCAAGTTGGGCAACCTAGCCCCAGGGAGGATATCAATTTGGTGCCGAATGTTTCTGAGTGAGGTAGTTCATCAGGTGAATCTTCGGGAGTAAGATCTTAAAACTCTACAATAGTGTTTCTAGTTCAAAAGATAAAACAGCAAGACATGGAGTGACTTCTTTCACCATCAAGGCCAAAACAATCTCACTGGATTTTATTTCTTGAAGGATACCAGACCCTGAAATGTTTAATAACATTGGCTTGTTAGGTGTAACCTCTCCTGAATGTTTAGACTCTGCTTGAGAAACCAGTACGATCTTCTTGTTTTTCCAAACAAACAAACAGGTATTATCTTTTCCTTTATGCAATGTGTCCCTATCAAACTGCCAAGACCTTCCCAAGAGAACATGACAAGCATTCATCTCTAATACATCACAAGCTACTACTACATCTTGGTAGAATTTACTAATAGACAAAGGAACCTTATATGTTTTAGTCACCTGTGATTCATCTCCTTTTTTAATCCACCTCACTTTATAAGGGTTGAGATGTTTTTCAATAGGCAACCTCATAACTTTCACCACACCCTTCGACACAACATTTTTACTGCTTTCACTTTCCATAATAACATCACAGGCCCTTTTGTTGATAGTACACCTTGTTCTAAATATCACATGTCTTTGTAAATGTTTAGATCCCCTAAGCATAAGTAGAATCTTCTAAAGAATTCTTGTAAATCCTTTTCCTACATCCCCTTCAGCAACTTCAACTTCATCAATTACCTCTTCAAATTCCCTCAAATAGATTGACCAATTTCCTCAAGGGATACTCATGGAATTTCTATCCTATTTGGTCACACTTAATACACTTAAGTATACCAAGCCTAGCATATGGGTTGATTCTATGGTTGGTAATGGGTGGTATAGGATTAGATTTCGGGTTCAGTTACTGATAAGAAACATTCTATTGAGGTTGGTTATTGGGTGCTAAATTTGTAGAGTTGGAAAAAAGGGATTTATCAAGTGTGAGTTTAGTAAAGAGTTTCTTCATAAAAGGGGTAATTTTCCACCTTTCTAACTTCAACTTGATTTCTTATAGGCTTTCTCAATCCCATGATGAACCTAAGAACTTCCTGAGATTCAGTTTCATTCAATCAATATCTAGCCCTCAATTCTTGGAATTCTTCAACATAAATAGCAACATTCCTATTCCCCCGTTGACAATGATGATATTGTATAAACAATACGTGTTGATAATCCAATGATAAAATCTAATAATACATTAGTCTCCTCATCCATCCCCAAGAGTTAATGTCCATTTCTCCATGTCTCCTCCTTGTGATTTGGATTATTTCCCACCATACATTTGCTCCTACTTTCAACTTGTAACCACCATTTTTACTTCTTTGTCCTATGGTACCTCCATATATTCAAAGAAGTTATCAACAACCTTCACCCAATCCAGAAACTCGGGGATATTCAACCGTCCAAAATAGACAAGAATATCATTCTTTATTTTGATATCTGTAAATTCAGAGCATCTATTTCTCTGAGGCATATTCTGAAAACCTTGTGGTTCAAATTCATAAGAATTATGATTTCAATGGGTGAGAGTGAAAGAGTTTGAGGTTTTGTTCCAAGTAGGGTGGCAATCTATGAATTGGGTATAATGTTAAGGGAGGTGAAATTGCTAGAAAGGTGGTTTTGAATTCTCACTTTGATTATATGAACAAAACTAGGTTGGATTTGTTAATGGTGGAAATCACAAAGAAGAAGAAGAGGGAGGCATATGAACTTCAGGTTGGGAAGATGAAGTAATTCAATGATTATTATGGGTCATTGGAGATCACGATGATGTTAAATTGATTTCTAAATCAATGGGTTTGAAGGTTTCATCTCAATCATTAGTTCTTCTCGAAATTACGACAAAGTTTGCAATATTCCTTAAGGAAAACTTGGATCTAGCCTCATTTTTCTATTCCTGCTTATCCAAACACACTAATAATGTTTTTGCATAAGCTTCCTCTTGAATCCCTTAATGAAACTTCTCATCATAATTGGCTATTAAACTCAAGAAAATACCTTAGCTCTGATGCCAAATATAGCGTAGAAGCTTAAGAAATAATACAAAAGATCAAAAACTTTAGAAAAGGAATGTATTCTGCAGTTCAATTCCCGTAAACTTCATAAACTTGTTGAACAAAAAAATAAAAGAACTACAAAATTGGCTCAATCATCCACTGACTCCCTCTAGTGCTATGCCCTACTTTAAATAAATTCAATTACTCAAAATGTAAAGTTTTGAGTGCCAGTTTGTTAACCCATGCAAAAAAGACTACCTCAACTTAAAATAACTAATAAAGCTGATAAAGAAACGACAATAAAATAAGTAAAATGACATAATAAGTAAATAATAACAAGGATAAATTAAGCCATTGCACCACAAAATCAATGAGAAACGAGAAGAAAAAAATGTTACAGTTGTGATAAGCAACCTATTCACAAATGCCTGAAAATGGAACTCGTTATGATAGTTGAAGATGAGGTAGATGTTATGTTCTTGGACTCTTTATTTTTTGTGAAGTACCTATGTTCAAATAACATGATATAGGCATGTGTGTGGCATAGGTGAGAAAAAAATATGATTAATCCACCTAATCTGAATCGGATAGGTTTCAAAGTTAAAGTCAAATCTAATTCAAATTGTTAAATTTTATAATCCGTTACAAATTGATCTAAATTGAATTATTATTAAAATTATAAATAAATACATATTTTATTTTATAATGGATCATATTTAAAAATTATACATAATACAATCACATAGATTACTATTTTAATTTAAACAATAAAATATAAATAATAAATCTTTATAATATTTTAATAAGTTTCTAAGCATACTTCTTATTCTTGTGGTTCTCTTAATAGTGAATATAAATAATAAATTTTACTATAAATACACCAATTTAAATTAAGATGTTGAATATATTATGTTTTATTTATGATAATAATTCATGTATGAATTCAAAACTCGACCCAATCTTATCCTATCTGCTCGGATTCAAAACGGTTAGGATTAATTAAATCATTAGATCGATTTCAGATTGATAATCTTCAACTTCAATTTGGATCAGATCGAATTTAGATTAATGAAAAAAAAAGTGGTTTCGAACTACTGTTCAACCCTAAGTTTTGAATATTTGAAAAATCTAATTTAGTGAAAATTTATAGAAAATTAAGAGTGAAAATTTATAGAAAATTAAGAAAATTGGATGTGTTTGACACCCAAATACGTATACAAAGCTTATAACTTTCAATGTCCTACAAGAATCCATGTAACATGAGGAAGAAGACGGAGAAAAAAAAAGGAGCAAAATGAAGATTATAAATTAAAAGAACAAAACAATAAAGTTAAGATTTCTATCCATGCTCCATCTGACTCAAACTCTATACTTACAATAGAAGTGGTGGGATATTTTAAAAAGAAACCAAAATCGATCCTCATTGATTCTGTAAGCACATAACTTTTAAGACCTAAAGATTGCCAACGAGACAAGTTGTATAGTACAACACCGACATTGTAAGTCTCTGTAGCTAATGGTTCAAAATTAGTTAGTACAGCATAAAGTCTCAATTTTTAATGGATCATGCATACTACCTTCCAAACCAATATGAGAGTTCTTCCTTTAGGAGGATATGATACGGCGTTTTGGGAGTTCAATGGTTGTCATCATTGAGATCAATACTTTGGGACTTTTCACAACTTCATATGGAGTTCACCCTCAATGAGAGGCGACATGTTCCGTGCATTCTTCTATAGAAATGCAAAACCCAATCAAGGAAGTTGATGCTCAATTGTGTAGCATTGGTGTGGGAGAACCCAAGAAATTAAGACAAAATGAAACAATGATTCAAGTATTCAAAGATAATTTAAAAATAGCACTTTCTTTCTTTTCAGCTTCGAGGACAATACTGATTTAGAGGAGGGGGAATGTTAGGGGGTGAAGGATGCCTAGGTCCCTTTGTTCATAAAAAATGTACATTTTATTCCCTTTGTTTTTAGATCGGACGTTCTAAATATCTTATTTTATGAAAAAGGTACACGTAAATTTAATTTTTTGCACATGCTTGTCACGTGTGTGTTTAATGAAGGATATGTGTTGTCATATAATAAATTAATAAATGCCAAAAACACACAAATTTGCACATAGTTTTGCAGCCACACCATATATATCGTGACACATAGTATAATTATCTTGAAAAATGGTGAAGTAATTTATTTTTCAAGATAATTCTGCCAAGTGGTACAGGTACAAAAGCGGATGCAAATTTGTTGCAATTGTAGGGTTTATTTTTTGGTAGGCAAAGAAAATGACCATTTTATCTCCCTTAGTTCACTCCAGATGCGTTATTTATTTATTTATTTATTTTCCCTAAAGAAGTAAAATTGAATTTATATATACCTTTAAAGAAATGGGAGACTAATAGAGTACTATCATAAAACAAAGGGTCACTAAAAAGGTAAACATTAAAGTAGAAGAGTTTTCGAAGGTTTTCTACAAATGGTTAGGAACGTTGGCTTAGTAAAGAAGTAAACAGAAACTGACTCCTTGAGTCAATCCATGATTATGCTATGATTTAGATAATTGTTTGTCAACTTATTTTGAGCCAAGTATCATTTTAATTGCTTCTATTGCTAGCGAGTAAATTAGGATTAGTGAGAATTAATTAGGGGAGTCATTTTAGGAAGTTTGCTCTATACAAAGAGCATTTGTTTTCTAATTCTAATCAGAGAAGAATTTGGAATATTTTAATAAGATTTCATTGAGGGATTCCCAGAAATGGGATTATTTCTTCATTTTTTGTACTCCTCTTCCAAGTTACCAATCAATCCTAAAATCTAAGCACAAAGGATTGCTTAAACCACTAACTCCAAACCTTCAGGATACGACCGATCCCAGTTGCATAAATTACCTATTACTAAAAGACAACTAAGCACAAGCCAATGACCTAATCTTAATCGAAACGAAACTGAGAGAATTTTTCTTTAATTAGCAAGAATCAAGAAAACTATCTTCAGATCCGACAAAGAAATCATTTAAACAACTCAAATTCGAGAATAAGTAACCGAGACTGAGAAACATCTTACATATTACAGAAGAGAAGATGTACCGATGCGAAACAGCGAACGGAGCTTACCGAACTGCGTTGGCGTTGGCGTTGGCGTTGGCGTTGGCGTTGGCGTTGGCGTTGGCGTTGGCGTTGGCGTTGGCGTTGGAGAGAATGAATGGAGAATAAAAGTGTCGAAGCTATTTTCATGCGATTAAAGGTCTAATAAAATGATCCAATACAATAAATAATATTTTAAAATTAACGCACTCATATTTAAAATAAAGTCTTTAACACACCATTATATAAATAGTTGGGCTCTAAACTTCTTTATAAATAGAAATACACTCTTTTTATATAATCAAACCTAAAATCCCAAAATTGAGGAGCTCACGAAAAGAAAATCACTTACAAAAGAAAATAAATTATGTTATCCTATTAGAAGAGAGGGGTGTCTTTGTTCTCTCTTCTTTCATTATATTAAATTCCTTCAGCTTTGTCCATAGAATAATCTTTAATTAACTTGGATGAATAAATTAAAAATTGGTTTTTTCTGTATAATTATTCCTTAATATTGTATTTTTTTTTCTAAATGAATTGAAATCGTAAAAAATAAAAAAAATTTATTTATTGTTTAAAATATATATTTTAACTTTCATATTTTATGTTGTGTAAGCATATTTTTTTTATTTAGAAATAGACGGCAAAAAACTTTAAACTTTTTCATTTTACTTTATTCTTTTTCCAAAATAAAAATATATATACTAATATATATGCTATCATATTCCATTTTTGAAATGGTTTAAAAGAAAATTATAAGTTGTTTTAAGGATTTCATCATAGTATTTTATAACGAGGTTCAATTGAATATTTTTTATTTATTCCTCTTTTGTTTTTAATGTTAATTACAATTTTAGTTTTACTAGTTAAAGACATGTGTCTTGCATACGAATTTTAAATTTTTTATCTTTGTTTAATTCTACAAAATATTTGAAATTTATGTAATACTTTGTTAAATAATTAATAAAAATAAGCATAAGTTTTTTTGTTTAAATAGAATATCTATATGGAAATTGAATATGATAAATATTAATAATTAATTTTCTTGAGTTTTTTTAAAAATATAATAAGTTAAAAAAAGATATTAATTGAAAAAGTAAATTGATTAATATTAAAGAAGTATTTTTATTTAAGATATTTAGCTTAAGTATACCGAGTAGAAAGTAATTTCTTTGATTGAAGTCTTTTTTCTTAAGTACTTAACTTAAATCTTTCTTAAATTTAAATAAAATGTAAAGGAAAATATATATCATTATAAGATTATATTTATTTAAAATTAATTTAGGTGTGACTTATATTTTTATATACAGGTAGTATAGATTTAATTTTTAATTTATCATTAATTTTGCAAAAAACAAATTCTAATTATTTATTTTAATTTTTATATTTGGCAAAAAGTACAGTACCAATCCTTAACTAACGCGGTAAACATTTATCTTTTAGTAATTGTCTACTTTTGTATATTAAGTTTATGTACTCCTCAATACTTTTTTTTTATACTTGGCTAAAATGTATATTTGTGGTTATTTGTATTTTGCATGTTTATTGATATGATGAAATATTTACTGATTATTGGTTTAGTATATGTTGTATATATCTAAATAAATTGTTAAAAAATAAAATAAATTTTTTTATTTATATTATTATTAACACCATATGAATTCATGACTATTACGACAAGTGATGCCATATCATCTTGGAACCATGCGTCTACATTAAATGTTTTTGTTATTAAGGTTGTTTCGTGAGTTAATTTTAGTGTTGGTTCAAGAAAGTTATCGTACCCAATTTTAAGGTAATTGTGTACAATAGAGATTGATTATTTAAGACAAATGTCAAGTAATTAACTTTTTATAAACAATTTGTTATTATTAAGAATTATATATATATATATATCAATAATAAATATGTTTAAAACTTCTTATTTATATGTTGAACAAAAGTAGTACAAGTACTTGCTAAAGATATTGCAAGTGAGTTGTTCTGTAAAATAGATTGAAAGAGATATATTTTGTGTTTGTTACGTAAATCGCCACCAAATTATTATAGACATTATTATTCTTAAGTGTCGACATCTCAATGGAATGATCACGTCTGACTTGCTTTCAAATCATGTCATACGATGAGCTCTTGTCTATTTTCCTACACTTTATGTCTTTCTCCCTTCAATAAGTCATACACCTCAATTACCCCGTTAGGGTCATATCATTAGAGCACCATAGACAATATATACCTCGTATATTGAAAATATCCCGTATACATATTACATACCCCATGTGTATCGTAGATACATGGGCTACCCTCTAGTACACAACACTTCAAAAATTAAGTTTCCCATTTTTTTTATTTTGAAGCAAGATGAAAGAATCAATCTCACTTAAACACAATAACATGTAATATTTCGAAAAATCTTTTCACCTTTCATGTATTTAAACCATATTAAAATCATTAGAATAAATCCTTTCAAATTCTTTTATAATTGTCAACCTTTCAGCTTCTGTTGGGAAACTTAGCTTCCTCAGCCACCATATTAGTGGTCTTAGCCCTTCATTCTTCCATTCTATCTCAAATATTCAAAATTTCACTTTGGAGAATTTTAACTCGTATAAGAAGAAATCCAATCCATGCTATAGGAAACTCAATTTGATTTTTCACATTTTTTTATCGTGATTTGCTCAACTTTAGATGCTTCCACTAACTCATACTTTTTTAAAAAAAATTCTTTAATCTAATGGTCGAACAAACTAGCTCTAATGAAATAGTGCCCCACATAGGTCCACCACAGGGACCGAAGACCT
Source organism: Hippophae rhamnoides (assembly GCA_033030585.1). NCBI lineage: Eukaryota > Viridiplantae > Streptophyta > Magnoliopsida > Rosales > Elaeagnaceae > Hippophae > Hippophae rhamnoides. The sequence goes on along the minus strand of CM065430.1, from coordinate 69,390,813 downwards.
ACTACCCCCTATAATCTATATATATAACTCACAAGATAGAGAAATATGGGTAAGGGAGCCAGAGGCTCAAGCTGGGTTTCTAGCACTTCTCGTTTCTGCCCCGATCTAACCAACAAAGTTAGTGTGCAAAGAATCACACGTTTTAGAATAAAGCACTATAGGACATTTGAAGTGGGTCAAACACCTTACGAGACCACTTCAAGTCATACTGAAATAAGTGATGCTCAAATGACTAAGTCAAGTGCCTCGATTGCTCCTTGAGTTCCTTCATATAACCCCTAGTTTAAAATACACTAAGAGCCACAACTGGGTCTACCTCTCATCCATCTTACCATGCCCCAAAAGGTACAAATAGAGAAAAAATCCATGACATGAAATAGTAAGAAAGCCAATGGAAAAAGTTCAGGTGAAGAAAATTTAGAAATTACCTTCGAAATTGACTACAAATGAAATGTATCATTTAAGAAGGGCGTCTTCTATCCTTACCCGTATAGGCCTTGTTCCAGTCCCCTATCATCTCTTAGAAGTGGATAACCCACCTCAAGGTTGGTATGTTTTGCATGAGAAGGCTTTACGTGTTGGTTTAAGATTTTCACCACCTCAAGTGATAGTCCATTTCTTAAACACCTACAACCTGACATTGGCCTAAATAAACCCTAATGGTTAGAGAGTGCTTCTAAGTTTTGCCATGGTTAGAGAGGAGTAATGATTTGATTTGGGAGAAAACAAGCTACGAAACATGTATTGTATAAAAATAAACGGGGTGGATAAAGTTAGAGCTTACACATCTTGGCCATCACACTTTATGGTCATATTCTAAAACTGCCTGGCAGCCAACCCTATTAAGAGTATTGGTGATTATGCATAAAAAATGTTAGAAGTGTTAGTGATAATGCTCAATGGGTGATAGATAGTGTGTGTCATATGCTACGCCCGATGATGACACAAAAATGTATACATATGTTGTGTATACTATGTCTAAGGATGACATTGGAACACGAGAAAATGCTACACATGATGACACTAAAATGCGCACAGATGTTGTACATGATGACATTGGAATGTACATAGATGCTGCACATAATGACACTAGAACGTGTGTAGATGATGCACATAATGACACTAGAATGCATGCAGATGTTACATACGATGAAACTAGAACACATGCAGATGTTACACATGATGACACTAGAATACATGAAGATGTGGCATATAATAACACTAGAATGCGCGTAGATGTTGCACATAATGAAACTATAATGTGCACAAATTCTAACTTTATGCCTGAAATTGCCACAAATATGTGTATATGTGCTAGACTCTCTACACACATAGTGCACAAGTAGTGCAGACAACAAGTGCACATATATAGATATTGTAAAAAAAATCTACATGGTGGTCAATAGTAAAGATGATCCTTTCAAAAGGTTGATATAAAGTTTATCACATTGAAATGTAAACTTTTAAGTGGTGTAATCAAGTGTAATGTCTCTCTTTATACCAAACTTGCAGCCATCATTTCTCTATAAATGGATAGGATCTATCATTATATTTGATAATCAATTTTTAGCTAAATATTCATTTTTCTTGCTATTTGTCATGGTATCAAAGCTTAGAAGCTATATTAGCTTCTAGATTCTTAGATAAAGCACCAAAAGTTAAACTTTCTAAAGTAGTTCAACTACCAAATCCTCATTTAATGCCAACAATTTCCAAATAGAGTGAAATCTATTCTTTTCATAATGTTTTATTTACAATCAAGCTCGACAATAATAATTTCACAATATGAAGACGTCATATCTTAAAGATTCTGACAAGTGTAGAGCTTGATAGCTTCGTTCATAAAGATATAGCACATAAATTTCATGAGAATGGAACTGTCAAAGATGAGTACAATAATTAAAAAAGGCAAGATGATATGCTCGATTGATGATTAATGAATTTCATGATAAAATGAGCTTATGAAATAGGTAACTAGATTCAAAACATCAAGAGAGGCTTTATGTATGCTACAAAAGAATTCTACCTTCAAGTCACGAGCTCACACGCTTTAGTTAAAGGAAGAGATTCCGAATTGTAAGAAAAGAGATATGAAAGTCAATGACTACATTCTCAAAATCAAAATGCTTTGTGATAAATTGGAAGTAGTTGGTTGTGCAATCACTTATGAGGAAAAACTCATGTATGTGTTAGGAGGCCTTGATCAAAGCTCTTCACATTCACAGAAAAATTCTAACCAAGAAAATAACCATTGATTATGCAAAAGCAATGCTACTTAGTCATTAGAATAGGCTCGAAAGGAGGAGATCAATAATTAACTCACCTCTAACTAATGTAAATGCTGCAACAAGAAATGAGCTTGACTAAAAGCTTTTCAACTATGATGATACAATATCACAATTGCAGTAACTCAGTGTTATAGATCATAATCAATAAAGTGGAAAACCTTATCAGTAAGGAGCTAATAGTAGAACTACAATGGAAGTAATACCTTTCAACCTAGTGGTAGAGGTTGTGGATATGGAAGAGGTCATATAGGAAATAGACCTTAGTGTCAATTGTGTGAAAAATTGGAACATATGGCCTTCAATTGCTCGTTTAGGTATGATATAAAACTTATTTTCAGCCATAAGTATTAGATCATTTTCATCAAGATCTTGCTTGGTTTCCAGATTCTTGGCAAGTTACCAAGTGAGTGCACATCCAAGTAATTTGTCTTCATTTAAGTCCTATATAGATAATCAATCTCTCATAATATGAAATGGTGATGGTTTTCCTATCTCTAAGATAGATTATAATCAACTTCAATAAACATTTTCTCATGATAGATATCTTAAAATGAGTAACATAATTCTTGTTCCTAATATTGCTAAAAATTTACTTAGTGTGTCACAACTTGCAAAAGATGATTCTTTTTTCTTTGAATTCCATTCTAGTTCTTGTTTTTTTAAGGACAACAACATGGGAAGATTTTGTTCTAGGGTATACTCAGTGATAGATTATAAAAATTTGATATCACATTGTGCAAGGAAGGTCAAAACACCAGTCCTTTTTTGTATGTTAATAAAAAGCACACTAGTTATGTATATAAAACTATTGCTCTCATTACTAATATGGCTGGCCTTTCTCTGTGGCATAAGAGATTAAGTCCACTACATTTGCTATTGTAAAGAAAGCATTAAATCAATACAAGATTCCTTTATCTTCTAGTTACAAAGATTGTGAATCTATATGTGTTGCTTGTCATAATAGCAAAACTTACAAATTTTATTTTTCTCCTTCCTTGTACAAAGCTACTAAACCACTTGAACTAGTTCATTCGGATATTTAGGTGTCTTTTGTCACTTCCACAAATGGCCATCAGCATTACATTCATTTCTTATATGCCTATTCACATTTTACATGGATCTATTTTTAAAGATAAAATCTACTACTTATCAAGACTTTTTGCAGTTTAAGGCATAAACTGGTACTACAAACAAATTACAAAATTAAAGTTTTTCAAAGTGATTGGGGGTGATGAATTTCAATCTCTCACATCTCTCTTTAATTAGTGTAGCATTGTGCATCACACATCATATCCTTATACACATGAATAGAATGGAAATGTTGATAGAAAATATAGACACATGGTAGATTTTGCACTACCAATGTTAAACTAAGCTTCTTTGCCTCTTATCTTTGGGGATGAGACATTATTTTAAAGTGTCTTTATGATTAATCGTTTACCTAGCTTAGTTCTTAATGACTCTTCTCCTTTAGAGATCCTCTTTGGTGTCAAATTTGTTTATAAATTTCTTAAAGTGTTTTGATGTCTTTGCTTTCCCTTCTTAAGACCATATATGTCTCATAAATTGCACAACAGATCTCTTTCTTGTACTTTTCTTTGATATAGTCCAAGAAAAAAAAGGCTACAAGTGTCTTTCAAGTGATGGAAAACTTTACTTGAGCCATGATGTTATCTTTCATGAATCTGTATTTCCTTTTAACAAAAGATTAGTTAGTTCTCAACCTGTGTCTTCTCTAACTAGTTTTCAATAGCTTAAAATTGTTTTACCTGTTGTTACCTGTGTTGTCAATAAGCCAGTAACATATAGCTCTCTTGATGAACCTTCATGTCATATTCCTATGTTATCTACTTCCTCATCACTTATTTTAAATTGTTTTGATTCTCCATCACTTGGTTTTGAATCTTTTGTTTTCCATACCCCTTGTTCCAACTTTAGGTTCATTGCTTATTTCAAAACCAGTATCTATTCCTCTCTTATATTTTTCTCAACCTTAGTCTATTATTTAGTCATTTACTATCAAGACTCGTCCAATGATCAATGAACCAAGATAGTGTATCTCGTTACTCACCCAATGCTCACATTGTCCAAAATAGGTGTTTTTCAACCTAAGGCATACATAAGTAATACTAATGATGTGTTTGAGATAGAATATTTCTCAGTTAAGTAAGCTTTAGCTAGTTCCAAGTGTCTTAAGTCTATGAAAACTAAATTTGATGCCCTTATTTTTAATAAGACTTAGATGCTAGTGCCTCAATCTTTTGATAGAACTATTATTGGTAGTAAATGGATTTTTTTGAGTCAAGAGGCTTCCATTAGTTCTCCTTGATAAAATAAAATCTTGAATGGTAGTAAAAAGGTATAAATAGGTTTCTGGTTTTGAATTTTTAGACACCTTTAGTCCTATGGTTAAATAGGTAACCATTCACATTGTTCTTACTCTAGCTTGGTCTCATGGTTGGTAGTTCCATCAATTGGAAATCAATAATTCTTTTTTGAATGGTACATTGCATGAAGAGGTGTATATGCAACAACCAAAGGGGTTTGAGCACCCATAATATCCTTATCATGTTTGCAAGTTGCAAAAAAGGTCATTTATAGCTTGAAGCAAGTTCATCGAGCTTGTTTGATACTCTTAGTAATGTCTTGTCTGCAATAGGATTTTTATGATCCAATGCTAGTTTTTCCTTATTCTTTCAATCCTCTTCTAATACGACTATTTATATTTTAGCATATATTAATGATACAATCATTACAAGCAATAATAAGGAGATCATTCAGTCCCTAATTTCAACTTTGCACACTCAATTTGCCTTAAAATATATGGGCCAATTGAGTTACTTCAATAGTATTGAGATGAATAAGTTGGACAATGGTGATCTTTTTCTCATACAATAAAATTATATCAAGGGGATTCTACTTATATCCAAGATGGATCATTGTAAACCCATCTAAACTCCCATGCTTACTAGCCATACTTTTAGTGCTTATGTTGTAGAAGTCTTTCATAATATCGAGCTGTATATAAGCATTGTTAGAGCTCTTTAGTATATCACCATTACTCGTCTAGATCTTTACTTTACAATAAAAAAGGTGTTCCAATTCATAGAATCTCTTTGAGAGCCACATTGGTTGGTTGTTAAAATAATTCTAAGATACCTTTAGGGCACTAGTTTTCATGGTTTACTTCTAAAGCCATGTTCTTAGTTGCTTTTGTAGGGCTTTGCTAATGATGAACGGGGTTCTTGTCCTAATGATAGAAGATCCACATCTAATATCATTATTTATTTGGGTTCCAATCCCATTTTTTAGTCTTCTACCAAGCATCATGGTCTCGATCAAGCACCGAGGTTGAGTATATATCTCTTTCCAATATATCCTCTAAAATTATATAGATTTAGCTTCAAGAGTTACACATTTCCTTAACAACTGTACCTTTGATCTAGTGTGATAATTTGAGTAAAATTCATTTTTTTCTAATACTATTCTTCATTCATGCATGAAACATTTTGAGTTAGACTTTCATTTTATGTGCAAAAAGGTGTTGCCCAAGGCACTTGCTATGCATCATATTCTTTCTATGGAGCAACCAATAGACTTGTTAACTAAGGCTCTCCCAATGACTATTTTCTCTCTTTGTGTAGAAAATTAAGTGTCATACTTATGCCACTTAATTAAATGAGGTTGTTACAAGTGTAATGGATCATGCTTAAGAAAGTGTTAGGAGTGTTAGTGATAATGCTCAAGTGAGTGATAGTCAACATGTGTCATATGTTGTGCCTGACGATGATACAAAAATGATCACATGTTCTGGGAATACTATGCCCAAGGATGACACTGGAATGCATAGATGCTACACATGTTGACACTGAAATATGTGTAGATGTTGCACATCATGACACTAGAACTTGCACAAATGCTACACATGATGACATTAGAGCACATGCAGATATTGCATATGATGACACTGGAATATGTATAGATGCTACATGTGATGGCATTGAAATACATGTAGATGCTACATACCTTGTGCCTAAAATTCCCAAAAATATGCATACATATGATAGGCTCAATATGCACACAGTGCACAAAAGTAGTGTAGATAGTAAGTACATATATGTAGATATTGTAAAACAATATGCATTTGCATAATAACTATAATGGTCAATAGTACATCTGATCCTTTCAAAAGGTTGTTATAAATTTTGTTACATTGAAATGTGTGCTTTGAAGTGGTGTAATCAAGTGTAATATGTCAAATTGTACTAAATTGCAACCATCATTTCTTCATAAATAAATAGGATGTGTCATTGTATTTGATCTTCAATTTTTAGTAAAATGATAAAGTATTATTTAATTTTCTTGCTATTTGTCAAACCCAAGTGAAAGGAAAAGTATTTCTATATTAGGGGTGATATTTGGAACGGTGAGCCTGTGGTTCCAGTATGTTCAACCTGGAATAATAACTTTGATACATCACAACCACGAGGCCAAGAAGTGCTACTCCATCTTGGTTATGAGGAAAGGGAAAAAGATCTGTTACTTGAAGCTTTAGAATACTTACCACATGACATATAAAGACATCTTTAACAAGTCTTACTTTAGGGCCTCTGGGGTATGAAGGGAATATCGTACTCCACCCTTAGGCTTTTCATGAAGTATTCTACTTTTTCTTTAAAACATCTTATTATTGTACTAATCATTTTATTTTTTATAATGCATGAATGGACTTCACCTTAATAAGCATAGAAGACCAGTTTCTAGTTTCAACTTAGATGAATTAATTGAGACCGAGTTCCCTAAGCAACACGAGCACCTTTCTCACAAGGTGGAAGCCTCAACCATTTCAAAAAGTACTCTATATGTTCCAATTACTAAAGGGAAAGGAACAAATGTAGTATAACCTTCAATGAAATCTCCCCAAAATAAAAAGGAAGCTAGACACTTCCCACGAGAGCCACAAAGTAGACATTGAAGTCGTGCTTGTGCTAAATCTACAAACACGTCGTATGGATGATGTGAAGTTAAAAAAACATCAAAATTAAAGATAACCCAATAACTATGTTTGAAGAAGGGGTATTTGGAAAACCCAAATATTACTGAATGTGTACAATCATTTTGAGTGTGAATGGGAATGGGCTAGAATACAAGAGGCCATGAAAGAACATGGGCTTACCCACAGGGATATTGCTACAAGCTGTATGTTGGAGGTATAATTTCTCATATTTTAACAGTTACCTTATCTTGATTAAAAATTTGAATACCCTATGTGGAGTAATCACCTTGCTTTTTGAAGCCGTTTCACTATTAAGGGAGAGAGATATTTCTAACAATGCCTATCGTTCTTGTGTATACGAAGTGGAAGCCTTTTTTGCCCAATTTGAAGGAGCACTCAAGAAGAAAGGTAAGGTTTTGGAAGAGCACAAGAAGGTACTCGGGTGCCCAAAACCAAAATCATTAATGTGAAAAATTATTTAGTAGATTGTACTCACAAATTAAAGGCTGCTTCAAAATTTTATATTGAACGAAACAAGTTGGCAAAAGAAGCCAACGAGTATGCTTGTGATGGGAAAGAAAAGTCGAGGGAAAAAATGCTTCCTTAAACAAACTAGTTGCTAAGCTTAGGGAGGATTATGCCTGTGGTTATCGTGAGGGAATGGCCTTTGTGATGATCAATTTCAAAGCCCAAGATGTGTTGTCTAGAATGGTTTCCATGTTCAAAAACTACATATGAGGTCTAAAAAGTATTTAGAATACTTCGAGAATACCCCAAGGCACATCACTAACTATGCCGTCACTTCCTTAAAGTACACCACCCACCATACCTATTACTTTTAAAGGTCCTTCCCTGAGTAAGCCACCTTGTGATGATGAGGTGAAGACCCTGTGAAGATTTGGAACATTTTTTGGTTATCCACTATAATTTAATTTTCTCTTTTTTTTGTGCATTAAATGCCTTGGAAATTCTATAAATATGTAGCCTCTTGAATGTATCTCATTGTTTTTTTGAATACAAAAACTCCTTTTATTAAGAGAAATCCATTTCAGTTTTGTCATTATCACTTAGAATTTTAGTTTGTGCATCCATACTTCCACTCCAAGTGCCTCATAGGCATCTAAAATATAGAATTTAGAAATATCAATGTTGACGATCTAGTGAGTACATTTCTCATAGAGATGAGTAATGTGGCACCAAATGAGCCTATGTGTGAATGAGATGATTCGTTCTCATAGGCTGGGATGCATAATTCTAATGGGAATGAGGTTGATTCAAAACATAATGTGGTATCAGTTATGGTTAGCCTCATTAGAAAAGAAGAATTTTCATTTATTAGAGAGAGCATAGATCACCCTATACCAATATATGAGGTACTTTCTCATATTTGGTATGTGTAATAATCTGAGGTGATTATTAATATTCCTAGTGAAAGCCTACCCCATGTTGTACCCAAAGTATCTATACAGGGTGCACATTGAGTGGATGATGTCCCTTATATGGTATGTAATGATAAAAACCTCCTAGCTTTGCTTGAAAATGGCATATTTAGTAACATTGTAGCTCATAATGACTCGTATCATCATTTCAGTACGTCCATAGATTGGTTATCCATATCTCGTGATATGAAAGAGTAAGATTCTCTTTGGCATATGGTTGAGCATCGTCATTTAAGGTAAAAATTGAACGTTCACTTGTATTCACCTTGAATCCTAAATCTCCATAATTGTTTTTTGCAGGTGGTGTCTTTGGTTCATGATTTTGAGAAATTTTCTCATTTTTTTTTGAAGTAGGTCGAGATTGGAAAGAAATATAGAAGTTTAGCACGCCACCTCTACGGAAGCTTCTCAAGAGCTCTAGAATCTTCAAGATGAGTTTCGTCTGATTAAAGAGGGTCATAGTATAATTCTTTAAGAAAATCAGAACCTGAAAGTTGAGCATGGTGAACTAAAGAAGGAGGTGGAGTCCTTGTATCATATATTTGATGAAGAAAATGAGGAACAAAACTTGTTAGTCTAGAAGTTGACCATATGAAGAGGAGTTATATCGAGACATAGAGTTCCTCGTGTTGTCTGCAAAAATAGGTGTGCCATTTCAATCATGTAATAGACTTTGTAATAAATATATTACTGATTTTCATCCTAATAATATTGAATGTGTTATTGTTGGCATTCTTTTCTTTGCCTTTTAGATATCTTCTATATGTGGATATTTTTAACAAGAGGTTCACTATGGTGGACTCATAACTCTTACTTAGGATGGGCTTTATGGCTCTTACACCAGCTTCTCCAGTAAGGTGTCCATTTGGGCTCTTCCATGATACTAGAAGGTTATCACATTATTTTATTCCTAAGACAAGTGATAGAAATAAATGGGAAAATCAATTTGGCACTCATCCTTATCAACCTAAAGAGAAGATCCACATTTATGAACATAATGACCATTTCTTAGGATGAGATTTGTGCCTCTTACACTTACATCCTTAGTAGGAGGGTTTATTTGGCGTCCTCCTCCATACTAGAGGGATATTGCATTATTTTACTTGCAAGATAGATGATAAGGATAAGTGGGAAAATTAATTCATCACTCATCCTTATCCACCCAATGAGGAGATCCACATTTGTGAACTCACAACCCTTTCTTAAGATGGGCTTTATCCCTTTTATACATGCATCCCTAGTGGGGGGTTCATTTGGCCTCCTCCTTTATACTAGGAGATTATCACATTATTTTATTCTTCAGACAAGTGATAGGGATAAATGGGAAAATAAATTTTCCACTCATCTGTATCAACCCAAAGAAGAGGTCCACATTTATGAACTCATGACCCTTTCGTAGGATAAACTTTGTGCCTCGTACACCTGCATCCCTAGTGGAAAGGGTCTATTTGTCCTCCTCCTATATAGTAGGGGTTATCGTGTTATTTTATTTGTGAGACATGTTACACATAGTGTAAACATCTTTAAATTCATTGATGGATATACATGGTCTGCTAGAAATAATATTTCTTTAATATTTTTTCATTCCAACTGAGATCTTATTGTCTTTCATCTTTTCCATTTTATATTATCCTCTAGGAGTGATGGCATAAATTAGGTAAGGTCCTTCCATGTAGCCATAAACTTTCTATAAGTATTTTCTACTTTATTCATAGTGCTTTATGAAAAAACCAATCTCCCATACTCAAACTTTTGGACCTCATTGCTTTGTTGTAAGAGCATTGAATAGTTCATTTTTGTGCTTCTATACTTATAAAAGCATTCTCTCATTTTTCTTCTACTAGAAGTAGATCCTCTCTACGGATGTCAACATTGTGCATTTGGCATTATTTTGAGCACAATGTAGGTTCTTGTATCTCAAAGGGGATCAAAGCTTTAGTTCTGTATACTAAAGAGAAAAGGGCTCTCTCTTGTTGCTTCTCTTGGGGTGGTTCTAGTGGCCTATGGAATGCCATATAATTCTTTAATGCATTTAGCCTTCTCTCCTTCTATCCATCTTCTCAAAATATTGATCAATATTTTGTTGGAGGACTTTGCCTAACCATTGTCCTGAGGTCTATATGGATTGGAATGTGAAAGTTTGATGTTGAGTTCTTGACAAAATAATGTTACACTTTAAGAGGTAAATTGTTTCCCATTTTCATCTACTAATTTTCACAAAAAACTAAATCTATATATAATGTTTCTCCAATTGAACTTATTTGTGTTGCTTGCTTGTATTCATGCCAGTGGTTCTACCTCAATCAATTTAGATAAGTAATCAATAGCTATAATGAGAAATGTTTTCTAGGCAAGGGCAATGGAAAAAGGACCTACTAGGTCTAGTCCCCATTTTGAAAGGGTCATGGGCCTGATTATATCCTTCATTTCATGTATAGGCAAACCTATATATATAAGCGTGTCTTTAGCATCTATCATACGTTTGGGCATAATCATTGCATTCTTTTTATAAGTTGGGGCAATAATAGCCTTGTCGCAAAATCTTTTTTTGCGAGCATCCTCCCCTCTCTACCCCCCTGAATATGGACCATAATGATTTTCATGTAATTCTCTTGTTATGAGTTGAGCTTCTTGACTAGAAAAACACTTGAGCCTTCTTCCTTTAAATTTTTTCGATAAAGAGTGTCTTGAAGAATTGTGTAATCATTGGACTTTACTATGATCTTTCATGCTTATTCTTTATTTGTGAGAAGGGTACCTTGAATGAGGTATTCCAAGTATGGGGTCATCCATGAGGTAATAGTGGTGATGCTTGTTAGTTTAAGAACAAAAGTGATAAGATCCATGGGATTATTAGGCTTGAAGAGCAAGATATGGGGATCACTAGTTTTGTTTTCGTGCTAACTATTACTTCTAAGCTAGCAAGTGAATCGACATATGTATTTCCTCCCTAGGTTACTTGCTTGATGTCAAATGCTTGGAAGTTTGCTATTTCCTTTTTTGTTTCTTCAAAGTATTTTTTCATCCTCTCTTTCTTAGCTTTAAATGTGTTATGACTTGATTGACTATTAAACATGAATCACTATAGAGTAATGCTTTCTTTGCTTACTACTATAATATTGCTATATGACCTTAGTTTTTAACCATGATCGTAGATCTATGACCATAGTTATAAAAATTGTGGCCTAAGTGGGAGAGACCATAGACTTATACATATGGTCTCGATTTTTAACACAAGACTATAGTTATACCATTTGATCACGGTCTTAGAAAAAACTGAAGCCATAGACATACCATTTGGCCATAGTCTTATAAAAGATTGAGACTATAGAAATACCATTTCGTCTCGATCTTTTATAAGACTGTGACCATATGATATGTCTATGGTCACGAGCTTATAAAATACGGAGACCAAATGGTATGTCTATGGTCTTGGTCTTTTATAAGACCATGACTAAATGGTATGTCTATTATCTTGGTTACATTTAAACCATGATTATATATATTTCAATTAACCCAATTTTTTAAATATAAATTACAACATTAAAAGTCATATTATATTAAAATTAAGAGTGCAGTTACATTTGAGAGTTTATGCACTAAAATATAATAACACCTTATTAGCTAGCTAATTAAAGTGTTACAAAATATGAAATACTTGCAAATTTTTTACTAATAATAGTACTAATCAAATTATCCACAGTCTAAACCAATCTAACAAAAAAGTAAATAAGAACGTATAGATGGTCTAACTAGCTAGCTATCGTTGTAAGAACTTATTTGTGAATTCTGTCTACTAATCCTACATCTCATCAATTTCACCATCATGAAATTTCATCATGATTAAGCTACAAAGTACACACATTTAAAACTATTGTTAGTAAGTGATGAGTGCTCAAAAAGTACTAAAATAACCATGATTTTATGCAATTAAAAATATATATATTTATATGTTTTATCATATATTTATATAAATTTGTCTTTTTCGGAATCACAGGTATTTTTATTGTTTTCAGGTATTTTGGCTTAAAAATGCAACTTAAAGACTCAAAGAGGAATACTGGAAGCAATATATCACAAATATATTAATAAATAAATCCATAAAGGTCGACAAATATGGAAAAATTGGACAAAATGGGTCAAAAAGGTCAAAAAGGAGAAAAACGCACAAGCCCGACCGTCGCGCCCGAAGACCCGGCTCCGCCCTAAATCACAGGTATCGTTTCATGCGCGTGGCACTCTACGCTGGGTTCTGTTCACGCTGCGCAAAAGATCGTCGCACGCGAGGTTATTCTGTCACCATGCGCTGCAGATCGCTGGAGTTCCACGCCACAAGCGCACGCAAGCGTGAGCCGCGGCATACGCCGCTCGCCCTCCAGCGCGCCCAACGCGTTTTTGCCCCATTTTTCCACGTGCAGGCCGCCCCATGACGTCATGCGACGTCATTGATGACCTCAAAGCATCTCCATTACCACGTTTTTTAATTTTTTAATATTTTTTTAACATTTTTTTTACTCATTTTTCTCTCCATCCTCACCTATAAATACCCCCCTTCCCTTCACTTCAAAACACACCTTCAAAACCTCCAAATACATTCTTTTCTCTCTTTCTTTCTCTCTTTTCTTAGATTTTTAGTTTTTCTTATGTTTTCTTAGTCTTTAGTTTTTCTCAGTTAATTTCTCTTACTTTTAGTGTTCTTCTCTTTTTGGGAAGATCTAGTTATGTTTTTGTAATATTTTAGCTCTTTGTTTCAATAAATGGGGGTGCAAATTCCGCTTGGAGTTTTTCTAGCAACGGGAATAACGTCGAAGTACTGTAAGGATTTTATTTTCTTTTCAGTTATTTTTTATGTCTTATTCTTACATGTTATATTTAATTTGTCCGTGATTAAATTTAACTCGTATATTTGTAAAAATGATATAATAATAACGTTGTTATGCTTGCGAAATATTAAATAGGTAAAAAATCTCTAAAATGAATTGATTTTATTTTTTATTCAAGATTTTATATTAAGAATGTTAGAGAGAAATATATTATTTTTCATTACAAACTTAACCGAAAGTTAGATTTTAAGGTTTAGTTATCAAGTCGATTTAGAGTAGTGCTTTCTTTTATTTGTTGGTACAATCGCCTGCATTAGTTAGAGTGAAGCTCTATTTCAAAAGTTTTTATAAGAATTATTATCCGAAAATGTATTGACAACACGTTTTTCTGTAGTGGTTTTAAAACTTGAAAGTTAGTACTAGGATAATTAAATTCTTAGGTTTAATTTGGACACCTTGAATAAAGTTTAAACTGTCTAACCCCACCAAAGGTGGCATTTAAATGGTTCATTTTCAATCTCTTAGAAAAAGGAATTAATTTAATTAACCAAATTAGTTATCAACCCCACCCATAGGTGTTAATTGATTTGTTTAGTTAACAAAGAATATCTAACCCCACCAAAGGTGATATTCATAAAAAAAGGGAGAATCAATAAATATCAATTCATATCTTTAATAACCTAAATAATACGAGCAAGCATAATTAACTTAGTTATTATATCCATAAATACTTCACTATTTATAAAAGATAAAATTTGCATGAATGTTTATTGAATCTATGTTTAATTTTCTGTAATTAGATTAAAACACAAAACCCCAAAATATCGTGACAGGATGTTTAGGATTTAATTTTGTTTTTAAAAGTTTGAATAATAAATTAAAAACCACATACATTCCTTCCTTATATCGACCTTGGGAGTATACTTATCATTTTCTACGAAAAGATTCGTGCACTTGCGAGAGTTTTAAAAATATTAAAACCAAAGTATTTGCGAGAATCGGTGATGCTGGTTTTCGCTCATCAGTAAGCCACCTATTTTGATATAGAAAAAATTAAAATCAAAATTCAAACTAGAGAAAAAAATACACAAAATAATTTAAATTATTACCAAGTCAATCATGGAAGGAAGTGGATTGGAAATAATTATCTTTATAAACATAAGGAAATAATATCCATAGGTCACCAAGTCATTTTGCTAAGGACACTACGTATTAAAACAAAAATTAATTGTAAGTGTAATATAATATAATTTAAAAGATATTACTTAGAGATGATTAATAAATAATATAAATACTTCTATTCAATATACATATATATTAATAAATAATATTAATTGTTATTACAACACTCACAATACTCACTCATGCATAGACACCAATTCTCGCTCACTTCTATATGGTATTACTTCCTCAAATATAGATCTCTCATACATATAAGACTTCCTCTCAAAATTGCTTAATAACAAACAATCCAAGATCAATATTTATGGGCACTTAGGGTTGGTTATTATTGACCTCCATAGTTCTAGATCTCTTTTTATAAGCAACAAAATATATTATATTTTTAGAATTTTTATTTTTTTGTGATTCTTATTATTCACCTTTCTACCTAAGTACTCAAAAATGTACAATCTAGATAAGATTAGAGAAATGGATAAAGGAAAGTGGCAGCGTGCAATGTTTAACACTCTTCTTGAACATCGACTCTCTCTTGTTCCTCGTTTGTTAATTATGCCAAGTTGATGTCGTAACTCTTCAAACTTTGCAATCCCAAGTCCTTTGGTAAATATATATATGACACTTGGTCATCTTTCTTTATTTGTTTAAGCTTTATGTCTCCTTGTAGTGCATTCTCTAAAAAAAAAAGTGGTAATGCACCTCCACGTGATTAGTTTATGCATGAAACATTGGATTCTCCTCTAGAAAAATAACGAATAAGCTATTACAATACATTGGTACTAAATAATTGACTATTTGGTGTAATAAACCATATACACTATTGGGCTACCATTAATGCTAGTATGTACTCTATTTCTATGGTTGATAATGAAACAATAGGTACTCTCTGGCTACACCAAGATATCATTCCTCTAAAAAGCATGAAAACATAGCTAATGGTCAATTAACGTGTATCATGATCTCTCACATAATCCGCATTGCAATAACCATTCGTCCTACATTCTTTATTATTCTTCTAAACGAGTCTAAGATCAAGAGTTCCTTTTACATACCCTAATATATGTCAGTCCATCTCTAAGTGGATCTTCTTTGGGTTTTGCATATAACAACTTACAATTCCTACTACATAAGAAATGTCTAGCCCATCAACATTAGATAGATAAGAGTTCCCACTAATTGTCAGTATATGGTTGCATCTTCCAAGTCTTTTCCTTCATATGCATAGCACTTTACGTTGGCTTACACTAGTGTGGATATTGGCTTGCATTCTATCATCCTAAATTTTAGTAGTAAACCCTTTAGGTATTTGTGTTGGCACAAGATCAAGCCCTATTTTATGTATTCCACCTCTTGCCTAAGGAAATGTATTAATTCCCCAAGTTCTTTCATTTGGAAACAAATTGATACATTCTTTTAAGCTCTATGAATTTCCCTTTTCTCATCTCTTATGATGATTAAGTCATCAACATACACCAGAATAATTATTGTCCATGTTTGTCTCTCTTGACGAGAAAGCTTGAATAAGTATGTTCTACCACGTGACCAATCTTGGTTAAGAACTCTGAAAGTTTTCCATACTATGCTTGCAAAGCCTACTTTAACCCATAAAGTGTCTTAACTTGCACACTTAATTTTGATGCTTTTACTCTCAAAACCTCTTAGTTGTTCCATGGATATCTCTCGATCTATCTCTTCATGCAAGAATTCATTCTTCCCATCCATCTATCCTAGCCTCTAACTTTTACACGGTGCTAGTACGTATGACATGTATTATTGTTAACTTGTCTACTAGACTAAACGTCTCATCATAATCTACTCCATATTGTTGGGAGGATCCTCGAGCCACCAATCAATCTTTATATCTCTCTATAGCTCTATTAAGAGAGTCTTTGCCTTGTAAACTCATTTACACAAAATAGGTTTTATATCCTTTAGCTTTGGCACCAATTCCTAAGTTTGATTTTGTTCTAGAGCTAACTTTTTTTCTTCTATGGCTCTTATTAAGAATTTGAGATGCCTTCTCATATCTTTTATACAATCTTCTTGTAGTACTGCATTATTGATGTACTTGAGTTTTACTTGTATGACATTTTTTGGTGCTTTATGGTGTACACTAGCTTGCCAAAGACTCTATAGTTCCCTGAAAATTTCAACTCCTTCTCCATTGCTCGAGTTTTGATTCTCATCCTTCTCTATCATAACAAAACTTTATGCCAACTCCATTGGCACTCGTATGAGCTTTTCCTTACACTCATGAAAACTATGCTTTCATTGAGATTCTCCCCAAGTTCATTAGAACAACTCGCCAATTCTTCTTGAGCTTCTTATCAAGCTTATTGAAATAATTTGCCAACTCTGCTTGGCTTTCACTGGGATCATCCTCTAGCTCAGTTATTGCAAAAGATGTCTTCACATCCTACTCCTCCTCACTAGGAGTAGAGTTTTGATCATTTGAGGTTGCAACATTACCTTTCACCATGTTCTTCCTATATTGACAATCTCTCGTATAATGGCCCACTTTGTTGTACACATAACATGGGCCATTGCACTTTATTAACCCCTTGAATTGGCCTTCTTATCATGAATGCTTTGTGATCCCTCTATTTCAAGGCCCGATTTTTCTATTTTTTTTTTCTTTTTGCTTAACTCATTTTATTAAATATTGTTTCCTCTTGTGACGATTTTAAGGATAGTTCACCCATTCGTTTAAATAAAGTTTTCTTATATATTAAGCAATATATTTTACAATTCTATTAAAGGCGGTGGAGTGAACCATCCTTGTATCACATTAGTGTATGGATCATATTTGAAATTCCATCCATTGATTATGATTCTTCTAATTTCATCAACATCAATTTTTGCTTTAGGATCAAACTCTGCTATATATATCTCAATAAAGAGTACATACCTTGAAGATGAATACACTTATGGACAAGTTTTCTTATAACATGGTCATTAATTGTCTCTAAGAATTGGAGTGAGATCTCGTTGCTTCTTGAAAAGAGTTTTGTAGAAGTTTGACATATTTTATTTGGTGTCTCCATGTCGTTAACATGTGGCTTCAACTCTGACAAAATTGATAATATTAAAGCATATTTAACTCTTATTACTTTTATGTACCATTTAAGATACACGTTAGAAGTTCTTACCAGGGCGTGTCATTTTCCAAGTGAAAGTGTAGTTTGTTTAGGTGAATTAGAAGACAATGATATGGTTCATTCTTTTCCTTAATTATAGACATGTGTTTCATATTTCTTGTGTTGTAAATGGTTTTTGACGTATACAAATTTTGGTATTTGTCTTAAAGGTGTAAAAATCTAGAAAAATATTACTTGAAATTCTATAAGTGGTTTTTTACTAAAGTAGTGATTGTTAGCGGTTTGTGACTTAATATAGCATATTGTGATATGTTATAACATGTAATATTTTATCATCGATGTAAAATCTACCTGATTTAAATCTTAAAAGTAGATAAAAAAAGATGGTATATAAAAAGTAAAAAAAATCAAAATTTAATTAATATTTTAATGATTTATTTTTTTCAGCTACATAGTTTACCAAAAGCTTTCTATCCAAAATAGGATCAGTGGAAATAAAAAATATTGAAGAAATTGAAGGTGATGATCAAGAAAGTATAAACAATGATCGATATCAACAAAGTAGCAATAATGTGGTAGAATATTCAAATGGGTTGCTTAGATACTGTGTATAATGCGGTTTTGCCTACAGAAGAAAAACAAGAGTGTTTGGTTACGGGGTTAAAGCGATATCCTTATACTGGGATCAATATTTTCCTGTCCTGGTTAAAGTAAAAACCGAACCTAATTAATATTTATAAACCCTTTTCTTCTTCTTCTTCTAATTGTTGAAAAAATGGTTGTTATAGAGAGAAAATCATATTGTGGGATAGTGTTTGTGAGGCCGATGGATCGGATGTCTTCGATGTTAATGAAGCCAATTTCGCAGCTCAGAACGTATCACAATAATAACTAACTCCGGTAATGAGATTATTGGATGTTTGGTTTAATATTTTTTATGAAATTTTGCTTTGTCCCGATTATACTAGTAAATGCTACTAGTAAATGCTACTTAAGTATCAAAATCTTAAACTTTATCTACTTATAATATTAACTTTACTTCATATCTTCACCGTACAACTAAGTGTATAAACATTCCCATTAGTATTATATAACACTATTCTATTTTTTATGTTGAAATTTTGCAATCAACTTTATTAGTTATGTTATATGTCAGAGTTAATAACATTTTATGCCCGAATAAAGTAAGTCGTAAAAATGTCTAAAATATATAAGTAATTTTAATTATATCTACAACGTTTTATATAACGATAAAAATATATTCAATCGATAACAACCGTTTAATTTTTTGACAAAATTATATCACATGTATTCTATATGCATTTTCTTGTATATATAATTGTAACTACTTAAATGATTTGTATTTTTTATAACTCACTCCATACGTTGTTGATATAAAATATAGTTATCTTACTCAATATTTTACTATTTTATTCTCAAAAATACACATTGAATGCATGCGTTAAAATTTTGTTAAAAAAATTAAATGATAATTATCAATTGACATGTTTTTATCATTATCATAACGTTGTGGGTATAACCATAAATACTTAATAGTTTTAGATATTTTTACAACTCATAAGCATAATTAATCCAATAACTTATAATAAACTTATGAATATTGTTCTTAATTTAAATAATTTGTAATTAAAAATATAAGATTATTTACTATGTATTCTTTTGCTGTGTAAATTTTGGGATATATTATTAAAAAAAGGTGATTATTTTAAAATTTATAGGGTGTATGAATTTATAATTATTATTAAAAAATGTGATTATTTTAAAATTTATATGCAGTAAGTTTAGATTTAAAAAAGGAATTACCCAAAATGTACTCATGGGAGAAATATTTTGGGTTAGCAACATTATTAGTATCTTAATTCCATTTTTTATACTATTTTTTATCCATATTATTAACAGATGTCTTAGTGACTTTATAATTTTAAAAAAAGTATAATCTAATACAAAATTAGAATTCAAATTGAAAATTTTGAAACATGCACAACATTGTTAAAGATGCAAAGAATGATCATGCTACAAGTGTAGTGAATCAAGGGAGTTCCATTGCATCAAGTCTAGAAGCCACTAAATAATAATACATTGCATTCAAGGGTTTTTACTAGGGGTGTTCATCGGATCGAAACCGTTGATTTTACTGTCATCCGATCCGATCCGACCATCCGCTCGGATTGAAACATCCTAATCCGCAACCGATCCGATCACTTCTTACATCCGCTCAATCCGATCCGTAAACTATTCAGATGACATCCGATCAATCCGATCAATCCGACCAATAAATTTAATTAACTCTATTTTTTATATTTTTAAATAATTTTTTTAAATTTTTACATAAATCATAACATAAAATTATTTGATTTAAAAAAACATTAAAAAATTAAATAAATATATATCAATTATTTATATATATTTAATTTAATAAATATATATAATTAATTTCGGTCGGATCGGATCGGATCGGATGAAACGTAATGAAATCCGCCATCCGATCCGCACTTAACGGATGAAAAAAATCTCCATCCGATCCGACCATCGGATTGGATCGGATCGGATGAAAAATCAATGGATCGGATCGGATTGATCAGATTGATCGGATGATCGGATTTTTTGCACACTCCTAGTTTTTACACTGGTTTGATATGTGTAATGCAATGTATTTTGAATGTGTTAATTGAGAATAGGCGAGAAAGTTAGCTACAATAATTTGTGTTAGTCCTAGCTTACATTCCTTAGCTATCAAGACTTCAATTCAATATAAATAATATGTACTAATGTAATACAGATTAAGAAATACAAGAGATACAAAATCGAATCGTTTTTTCTCTTATCTCCATGTTAATCATCTTCATTTTCTTCCTCACTCATATGAATTTCATACGTGTTCCTATTTCTGATTCTTCTGCAATCTCTTTATGGTATCAGAGCATAGGCTTTCAATCTAGAATATTAGTGAAGTAATGGATGATCTTAGTCAAATGACAAATCATTCTTCAATTCCAGTTGTTGTTGTAAATCCTAATGATCGAAACCTAGTTAGATTTCATAATCAAATTTCAACTATAAAATTATATCATTCTAAATACTACATGAAGTTATGGATCTTATGAAGTTTCAAGCTAGAGTAATTTGTGCTTGGAGCTAGAAAATGTCCATCAAAAATTCTTGAAGATGGACAAGTGAATTCATATTTTAAGTTTTACTGTCGCCAAGACCAGATGATACTTGACTTATTGTTTCCATGACACATGAACAAATCAATGAGGTCTTTGATTTTGATACTTCATATAAGCTTTGGTATGCTATAGAAAATTATTTCACCATTGATTCACCAGAAATAATTTTTTAGTTTAAGTCTGAATTAAGCAACACAAAAAAGGAGATATAAGTACTCTTGAATTTGTTTCAAATATCAAAGAAATTGTGCAATAATTGGCCACAACTAGGTATTATGTAACTAAAAATGATCAGACACATATATTTTGAATGGACTTTGTTATAAATTAATGTTTACGGAAGCGAATTTTGGGTCCAATTTTGTTGTACAAATATATAATAATATGTAACAATAAAATAATAAACAATGAGAAAATAGATAACACATGATGATTTACGTGGTTCAACTTTTCAATGTGAAAAGTCTACTCAACTAACAACGACACACCGAGTAAAATTCACTAATAATCAAATAGATATACAAATACCAATATTCAAAGAGATTCATAAAATATACCAAAAATTCAAATATATCCAAAAAATATCTTCCTCTAATTTATTGGTAATATATATCAAGATAAATTAACAAACTTGCTATTAAATAAAATATTACCATAAACTTTACCAACGTCACCAAAATCTACTTTCATCTAGCGGCAGCTTCTGCAATCTATATTTGGAGGAGGCTAAAATCTGGAGTGGCTCATAGCACTGAGTGCCGTTGCTGTCACTATTTGTGTAGTTACAATTGGGCATAGGAAGAATAAGTTGGAGGCTTGACGAGAACGAAGTTGGAAGTCACTAGTAAAAAAAATGGCTAGCTGGAGATCGATAAGGCTACGCTATTTTGGATATAGCTTACGTATATAGTGAGATTAGGGAGAGTGAGGGATATGGATGGGTAGAAGTATCTCTGTTTTCAGCTTCAGATTCACTCATGTAGCTATTGGTAGCTTTGTATATTCTCAACTTCAATACAAACAACAGAGGTGGTTACAAAATTCCTTGTAACAGTAGGTTATTATATATATATATATATATATATAATAAAAAGGGACGAGGGTTTTATTTATTAAATAAATGGCTTTTGGATTTTAGGCCTCAATATTTTGGGACATAAATTTAACAAATCTCCACGTTGGTTCAAAATAGAAAACAAGTTTTTTAAATACGAAGTTCCTCAGATTATCAAATAACCGTCATGTAAAACCCCGAAGGGTGATCATCTATTACAAACACCAATCAAGTCCAAACAATACTTGAACTTGTTAAATGGAACTGGGTTGGTTAACATATCAACTCGATTCTCTATAGTAACTATCTTATTGACAACAATGACACCTTAAGAGACAATGCCACGGATGAAGTGATATGTGACATCCATATGTTTGGTTCTTTCATGATACATAATATTCTTGGTCAATTGTATCACACTCTAACTATCACAAAATACAATAGAACCATCATGTTGTAAACCCAAATCACAAACCAAACCTCTAAGCCAAATGGATTTTTTCCCTGCTTCTGCTACTGCCATATATTATGCCTCTATCGTAGACAAAGTAATTGTAAACTGTAAAGTAGCCTTCCAACTAATGGCATAATGAGAAAGAGTTAAGACATAACCTGTCAGAGATCTTCTTCTATCCAAATCACCAGCATAATCGAAGTTCACATAACTAATGACACTACAATTGATATTAGAACTTCCATCATATACCAAACCAAAATTAGATGTGCCTCTCAAATACCGAAGTATCCATTTCACTGCTTGCCAATGACCCTTGTCAGGATTACCTATATATTTGCTGACAACACTAACTACATATGAAATTTCTGGCCGAGTACACACCATAACATACATCAAATTACCAAAATACACTAGCATATAGAACCTGAGACATGTACTGCTCTGCTTCTTTTGATTGTGGTGAAAAATCCAAAAAAAGCCTGAAATGCATAGCTAACGACATACTCACAGGTTTAGACTCCTTCATACCAAAGCGTTCAAGAAATTTTTCAATATAACTTTTATGAGTCAAATAAAGCTTGCAAGTTTGTCTATCCCTGTAAATTTCCATGCCTAAAATTTTCTTTACTACACCTAAATATTTCATCTCAAACTCACCAATAAGCATGTCATTAACATAAAACAACAAATAGACAGATGAACCATCATGGAATCTCTTATGATAAACACAACTATCATAATCACTCCTAGAGTAATTATGATCAATCATAAAAGAATCAAACCGCTTATACCATTGCCTAGGGGATTGCTTCAACCCATATAACAAATTTTTCCATAAACAAACATGATCTTCCTTACTTGGAACAACAAACCCCTCTGATTGCTGCATATTCGTTCCTTTAGCTTACCATATAAGAAGGTTGTCTTGACATCAAGCTGTTATAATCAAACAATGCAACCATAGTAAGCAACACACGAATAGAGCTATATTTCACAACAGGTGAAAATACTTCATTGAATTCAATACCTTTCTTCTGATAATAACCCTTTTGCAAAAACACATGCCTTGAACCTAGCTACTTCAATCTCAGGTATACCTTTCTTTTTCTTAAAGACCTATTTGTTTTCAAAACTCTTCTAGCCCTTAGACGGTTTCACTAATTCTCAAGTATGATCTTATAAAATGATTAAATATCTTCATTCATAGTAACCAGCCACTGAACAAACTCATCACAAGTGACAGCTTCATGATAACTAGAAGTTTCATGCACCTCAATAGAATCTGCCACATACAATGCAAAAGAAACTAAGTCTATATTTGCATACCTCTCAGGGCTAATGTTGCTCTTCTTCTTCATCATGAGAAAAATCATCTATCTCATCCATAAAAGGATGATCTAAAGTGCACTTTTGCACTTGACTAGGAGTTCTGCTCTCATGCTCTACATGTTTACTAATACTGTGGTTTTTACCTACAACAATAGATTCTTTTTTTCTTTTCCAACATGGAAAACTAATCAAACTTAACATCTCTACTAATCAAAAATTTAGGTGACTTGGGTTTAACACACCATAATATATAATCATTCACCCTAGAAGGATACCTTAAAAATATGCATTTCAATGCCCTAGGCTAAAGTTTACCATCATTAATATGAGCATAAGCAAGACAACCAAAATTTTCAAATCAGAATAATTACTAGGAGTATAAAAAAATACTTCAAACGGAGTCTTCAACTCAATTGCAATTGATAAAGACCAATTCACCAAATAGCAAGTATGGTTATAAGCTTCAGCTCAAAAGGATTTATCCCAGTCAGCTTGAAAGAGCATACAACGAGCTCTTTCTAAAAGAGTCTTATTTATAATTTCTACTACTCGATTTTGTTGTGGTGTATGACACACAGTGTGGTGTCTCACTATGCCATTTCTTTCATATAACTCATTAAATTGACTTTCACAAAATTCCAAACCATTATCAATTTTTAAATGCTTGATTTTCTTGCCTATTTGTTTTTCTATACAAGCCTTGAATTTTACAAATTTTGAGAACACATCATTCTTATTTTTCAGAAAATACCCCCAAACATGATGGGAGAAGTCATACATAAAATTAAACATATACCGGGCACCACCCTTAGACACAACACGAGAAGGATATCAAAGATAAGAATGGATATAATCAACAGTACCTTTTCGGTTTATAGATGTTTGTACTAATAGATCATTTTCACTATTGGAGCCAAAACTATCTACAACACCAGCAATATCATTTGTACCTAAAGATATTGTGGAAAACTTTCCTTTACCTTTGAGTTTCAGACAATTTACTTTTTAGTGCTCTTCTTGACGACAATAGTTGTATTTATCTTTTCTTTTTCTAGATTTGGATCTAAACTTGCCTTTATTATTACTTAAACATTTTTCTTGATTTCTACCTTTGACAAATAAACTACTGCTATTATTATTGTTGCTTGTATACACCTTTTTCTTCAACTCTTTGGAATTCAAAGCTACTTTGACATCCCCCAAAGAAATAGTGTCTTGCCCATATAGCATGGTATCAATAAAATGTTCAAATGAATGAGGTAAAAAACATAATAGAACCAAGGTCTAATCCTCATCATCAATCTTACCACCACCATTTTTTAGATCACAAATAATTTTAGTACCCATTAAATATTAAACCAATCAGATAACCATAAGCTTAAAATAAATCCAAAAGAGAAAACTTGATTAGTTATAATAAACAATAGAATAACCTAATACTCTAATTCCAATTTGTTATAAATTAACACTTACAGAAGCGAATTTTGGTTGCACAAATATATAATAATGGGTAATAACAAAATAATAGGCAGTGAAAAAATAGATGGCACACAATAATTTAAGTGGTTCAAGTTTTCAATGTGAAAAGTCTACTCCACTGATGATGACTCACCGAGAAAAATTCACTAATAACCAAATGGAGATACAAACACCAATATTCAGAGAGCTTTACAAAATATACCAAAAATACAAATACACCTATAAAATATCTCCCTCTAATTTACTGGTAATATATAGCAAGATAAATTAACAAAATTACTATTAAATCAAATATTACCATAAACTCTACCAATATCACCAAAATATGCTTTCCTCTAGCGATAGCTTCTACAATCTATATTCGGAGGAGGCTAAAATCTAGAGAGGCTCACGGCACCAAGTGTGGTTGCTGGCACTGTTTGTGCAGTTACAATTGTGCTCAGGAAGAATAAGTTGAAGCCTAGATGGGAACGAAGGTGGAAGTGAATGGTCAGGAAAAATGGCTTGTTAGAGATCGATAAGGTTACGTTGTTCTGGATATGGTATACACATACAATGATATTGAGGGAGAGTGAGGGATATGGTTGGGCAGAAGTGTCTTTATTTTCAGCATGTAATTCACTCACACAGTTGTTGGTGGCTTTGTTCTCTATATTCTCAACTTCAATACAAATAACATAGGTGGCTACAAAAAAGCCCCAGAACAACATATAAGCTTATTATTATTATTATTATTATTATTATTATTATTATATATATAATAAAAGGGGTTAAGGCTTTTATTTATTGAATATATGGGTTTTGAGTTTTGTGCCTCAATGTTTTAAGCCATAATTTTAACAGACTTGATTATAACTATGATATGGTACTTGTTGTAGTTAGTTAGAATAAGCAATTCAGTTGGTTTTTGTTATAAACAGTTTTTTATGTTGTTGCAATTTTGTTTTTCAATTAGTTGGTTTGTTAGACTTTACCTTCTCTTGATTGCTTATATAAGAAGCATACTCTTATTGTAATTTATTCAGGAAATACATACAAAAGTTTCTCTGCATCTTTCTTGCTTATTCAAGATTCTGACTTGGTATCAGAGCCTTTATAGCTCACGCTCCTTATCTTTTCTTCTACAACTTCTATGGCCAAGAATAGTACTTGAAACCACAATAATGGAAATGGACTGGAGCTTTCTACAACAAGTGGAGTTGCTAACCCGGCCAACCTCGAAGAACAATATAGACCAATCACCAACCTCGAAGAACAATATAGACCAATCACCAACCCTCTTGCACAACTAGTCACCATTAAACTCGAGGAAGACAAATATCTCCTCTAGAAGTTCCAGATTGAAAATGCAATCTTGGGATATGGTCTTGAAGATCACGTCTATGGCACATATGCTGCTCCTCCTCCCAAATTGATTCAAGGCAATGCCAACCTGAAGTTCGTTCGTTATCAAAGGCAAGACAAGTTACTTATGTCATGGATTCGCTCCTCCATCAGCACTAGCTATCTTCCTCAATTGGTAGGCTGTTCTTCTTCTCAATAAATCTAGACAACAATTGAACAACTCTTCAATTCTCAATCCATTGCCAAGGTGATGTTCTACAAACGTCAAATACAAACCCTCAAGAAAGACTCTCTTTCTATAAGAGATTATCTAATGAAGATGAAGAGTTACTTTGATATGCTTAGTGCTGCTAATCACAAAATGTCTAACATAGACCAGCTTCTTGCAATTCTAAATGGTTTATCTGATGAATATGAATCCATAATAGCAATAATAAGTTCAAGAGAGGCTCCTTACAGCCTTCATCATGTCACCAACCTTCTTCTTTCTCATGAAGGAAGGATCTTACAAAGAAATTCCTCTGATATTGTGGCTAATTACTCAAACTACTCTAAGAGAGGCTCCAATTCGAACCAATCTCAAGGTGGAAGAGGCCCAAGTACCAGAGGTAGAAGGCGTGGTGGTAGAAACTATTACAACAATAGTATAACTCAGTGCTAATTATGTGGAAAGATAGGTCACACAGTCCTCAAATTCTATTACCAGTTTGATCAAAATTTCCATAGTAGTGGAATGAAAAATGGGACGAATTCTTCTGGACACCAGAACAACCAAAGGTCGAATGCCAATCTTGCTCATACTCAGCCTGAATTTCCGCTTGGAAATGCTCCCTTAAAAGCCATGCTTACTTGTGTAGAAGGAAAGAATGATCATTCCTGGTATCCTGACTCAGGAGCAACCGTTCACATCGCTAAAGATTACAACAATGTCACCTACGGGACAGATTTCCAAGGCAGTCAGAAAGTTCACATGGGCAATAGCACAGGTTTGGATAAAAAACACATTGGTAACTCTTTCGTTTCTTCCAATGTTCCCTCAAGATCTTTGACTCTCAAAAATATTGTTTATGTTCCTTTAATCACAAAAAATCTTGTTATTGTCTCCCAATTCACAAAAGATAACAATTTTTATTTTGAATTTCACCCTTCTACTTGTTTTGTTAAGGATCAGGTCACCAAAACTCTTATTCTTCAAGGAACACAGCATAAAAGACTGTACAAGCTCAACTTCTTCAACAAATCTAGATAGGTACCTGGGCATATTTCACATATTCATATCTTTGAAACCAAAAATCCCACAGAAACTAGAAATCCCACAGATATTAGTCAAGCTTCGCCACAAAATTTAGTTTCAAGTAGTAAAGAAAGTCTTTTTTTATATTTGGTACAAAAGGTTGGGACATCCCTCCTCTAAAATTGTAACCAAGGTCCTTAGTGATTCTAATATTCCTTTTCAAATGAATAAAATGCCTTCTTTTTTCTATGTTTCATGTCAAATGGGAAAAAGCCACAAACTTCCTTTCCGCAACTCTCATACCTCTTATACCAGCCCATTATAGCTTGTTGAATCTGATCTTTCGGGCCCTTCTCTTGTTCCTTCAACCGTAGGTTTCAAATTTTACATAACCTTTGTTGATGTCTGCTCTAGATACACTTGGATTTACTTCTTAAAAAGAAAGTCTGAAGCCTTTGAATCCTTTCTTCACTTTAAAACTCAAGCTTAAAACCAACTCAACACAACCATTAAAATTTTTCAAACTAAAATTAAGCTTGTAATTGTGCGTGTGTTGCAAGCTTTGCTACTCAACCTTGAAAAATGACTTGAGAATCATGAGACTTTTGCTAATAATTCAACATTGACTTCTGCTAATATTATAATTAAGTCTGAGCAATTCAGAGGTGCTATATAATCTCAGTTTTACAACTCAAATTAGTTTTCAAACACAAACTTTGATAAAACCAAATTGCAGCTTCTTTTCTCTAAAAATAAAGGAGGTAGAGGCCAAGGCAACAATAGTCTTAGAGCCTGTGGTCATGGAAAAGGTTTTCCAAATAATAATAATAAAAGACTGTTGAGTAAAATTTTGAATACACAACTCTAAATTTACTAATATTAGATCAAAACAAGCAAACAAACTATTTGTATTATACCCACAATAAAAGAAACTATAACACCTTTCAAAGGCAACTCATAAATTGAAGAGAAATACAAAAACTAAAAGAGAAAGCTCTCAACTCACACTCAAACTAAGAATACAAAGACTCGTTTATTTTTGATGGGATGATTAAACCAAATGCAAGGTAGGTTATTCATAGTTCACACCATGCAATCTACACCAAACAAATATAAAACTAAGAAATAATTATAGCCACACAAATATTATCTACACACTTTTCTTTTTTACATCCTTCAACCACTCTGTTTATTTTTCTACATCATTCAACCACTCCATTTATTTTCTTACATCCTTCAACTATTCTATTTATTTTTTTACATCCTTCAACCACTTCATTTATTGGGTTGGTATTGATTTTCAACAAAGACATGTATGTTAAATATGTGACAAAGTAGGTCATCTAGTTACAAGGTGCTGGTATCATTTTGATCATGCTTTCTAGCCTTTTAGTAATAACCAGACTAAGGCATCTAGAAATGATGAAAATCAGTCTCAACCTTAGTCACAATCTCAGCCTCAATCTTCTAATCCTATCCAGCATAAGCTTTTATTGCAACTCTTGAAACAGTATATAATCCTAGTTGGTATATGAATTCAGAAGCCACACATCATGTGACTGTTGAACCAAGTTTTCTTACTATAAAGATAGACTACAAAGGCAATGAACAATACACATAATGGTTAAAATTTTGTTAGTAGTAAAACTTTTGGAAAAATGTTTTTACTTAAAGATATTCTTAATGTTCTAAAAATTACCAAGATTTTTCAAGTGTTGTTAAGTTTAGAAAAGACAATGATATTTACTTTGAGATTTATCCTCTTATTTGTTTTGTTAAGGGCAAGAGGACCGATTCACTCTTAATGGAAGGAAAGCTTAAGCATGGATTGCATGCTTTCAATCTTCAAAGTAAAAATGGTTAGGTTTTATGAAATTTTTAGTTCCTTTTTCTCTATTTCTGCTTGTTATACCAGTAGTGATGTAAATAGTATCTACACACCAAAAGATACAAATAAAACTTATGTTACTGATTTGTCTCCTGTTCAAAGGCAATTAACTCTTACTTAAGTAATGTTTCTATCAATAAATTTCTTAGTATGTATGAATATTGTTAGTTAGGAAAGGGTCACGAATTTCCTTTCTCTTTGATTACTAGGGAAACTACTATTCCTCTTGAAATTCTACATACAGATATTTAGGGTCATATAGTTATGTTGTCTTTTAATAGATATAGGTGGTATGTACATTTCATTGATTAATTTTCAAGGTATTCTTGGTTTTATTTTCTTAAGGAAAAATTAAGTGTTAAGGATTCCTTTCTTATGTTTAAAGCACAGGCTAAATTGCAAACGAACTATAAGATAAAAATCTTGCAATCTAATGGAGAAGGTAAATTTTTGGCACTTATTCCATTGGTAAAATAGTTTGGTATAGTTAGACATGTATCTTTGGCCCTACAACTCTTAACAGAATGAATAGATAATTGTAAGCATCGTCATGTAGTTGAAATGGAACTAACTTTGCTTGCTTAGGACCATTGCCTCTAAAATTAGGATGAAGCTTTCTTCACCTCAACTTACCTTATAAATCGATTACCTACTCCACTCTTACATAATTTTTCAGATTTGGAAATTATTTTTGTTACACCCCTAGATTATGTATTTCTCAAAACCTTTGGTTTCTTATGCTATCCCAATCTTACCTCCTAACAATCATAAGCTTGATTTCAAATGTGTGCTATGTACTTTTGTTGGTTACTAACACCCTTGGAAATATACAAGTGATTAAATTGTACAACTGATATGTAAATTAAGAATAAGGGTTGTCTTACCCACGAAGATTGATAACAATAATTACTCCTAATTACCAGCTCCTTAGTAAGCTAATTAAAACTAATAAAATGTGGGGTTTTAGTTTTATAAACTGAAAATTAAATCTATCAACTAAATATTAATAAAGAAAAAAATAAAATATAAAGATTACAATAAATATATAGATAAAATAACGATTACAAGATCATTCTCCACCACTAGCATGTATTGCAAATCAACCAAAAGCATATCTTAATCTCTTATTTTTTTATTATTCCAATTTAGAGAAATTTACAAGCTCTAAAGTCTCAACCTCTTCTTAACTACTCATTGAATTAAACAAGCTTTTAATCCAAACTCTTTCTAATAGATAACCTAGAATAAACTCTCTAATTTAATCTATAAAAATCATTCCATTCCAAGAAGTAAAATGGATCAAGGTTAAACACATAAGCTCGGTTTAATTATTTTAAGTATTAATCTTCAATGTAAATAATTTATCACTGGTTATTTAAATTGATCAAGTGATTATTTACCTAATCAACTAAATTGATTAATGATGAGTTAATTTGATTATTTAATTTTACACTTAAATAATCAAGAAAATTCATACAAAGATTAAAACTGAAAATTAATACTTAATCAAGAAGAATAGATTAATATAATATTATAGATCTTAATAAATATTGTAATCCATGTCTAAAACTTTGAAATCGCCCACAATCAATTATGAAATTAGCTACTCATTAAAAATAATAAATATAGAATAGTATTCATGAAAATAATCAAAGAAAGGAGAAGAAATCTTAGGATTGATGTTTTTAATTTTTATATTCACTCCTTTTGATTGCCTATTGAATCTTCTTCTTAATTACTACCTCCAAATTTTATTATTCTAAATATCTATTCTGATATTCTCCCTTTATTTTATTGGCATATATTTATTTATAAAAGATAAAAATCAAATGAGAATGTAACTAGGATTGTTAGTATTCTAGTGGAGATAGCATTAGTATTTATCACATTTCAAAAGGATAGGATAGTTGCGATATATATAAACTTTTTTTCTAAGTTAACTCACCTATCAAATAAAAATCATAAAAATTCCAAAAATTTAGAAAATCAATATTCTCCCATTAAGTACAAAATAAATAATTTTAACTCATTATAATAATATATATATATATATATATATATATATATATATATATATATAAATGTAAAGGAATTGATATTTAAAAATGTATATATAATAATAAAATATATATAAATGTAAATGAATTGATATTTACAAATGTATATATAATAATACTTATCAGTTACAATGTTTTTCACAAGGGTTATAAATGTTTGGATAACAATGGAAAAATGTATATCTTAAGACATATTGTCTCATCTATATCAAATGCTTCTTCTTTTTCTTTTCCTTTACCTATTCTTTCATCTTAACTTGCAATTTATGTTTCACCTCATTCTAGTGCTATCCATTTAATTTCTTCCTCCATCTCACATATAATTCATCAACTTGATCATCTTACACCTAATTCTCCTTTGTCTTCTTTTTTTCCATATCATTGTTCTTCTTCTAATTCCTTACTTGATACTTCTATTGTTCACCCTATGATAATAAGAAACAAATATGATACTCGAAAGCCTAAAGTGTTTTTATGTACTCTTAATACTACTAAGCCTCGTAATACAAAATAGGCACTCACTCATAAAGATTGCTATGACTCTTTGAAGTGTGAATTTAATGCAATGAAAATCATATGGACTCTTGTTCCTAGGCCTACTAATAGGAAGGTAATAGGAAGCAAGTGGATTTATATAGTGAAAAAACTTGCTACTAGTATTATTGAAAAGCTCAAGTCTCGTGTTGTAGTAAAAGGGTATCATGAAACCTGGCTTTGATTTTATGGAAAATCTTAGTCCAATTGTTAAGTTTATCATAATGAGAATTATTTTAAACTTGGCTCGTACTTTTGGCTGGTCTTTAAACAAATTGATGTTAATAATGCATTTTAAAATGGAGTTCTTGAAGAATAAGTATATATGAAAAAACTCTAGGGATTTAAGGATCCTATATTTTTAGGTTTTATGTGCAAACTTCATAAATCCATTTATAAGATGAAGCAAACACCATGTGCTCGGTTTGATTAACTTAAAGACACACTTATTAGGCTTGATTTGTATCTTGCAAAGCTGATGCTTCCTTTTTGTCAAGATTACATCATCCAATGTGGTGTATACACTGGTATATGTTGATGATATCATACTCAGAGGTTCCAATTCTTTGTAAATTCAACATCTTATTGCTAAATTTATTTCTACATTTGCTCTTAAAGATCTTGGAAATATTAATTATTTTTTTGAGTATTGATGTTCAAAGATTGTCCACTATTGATTTGTTTCTCAATCAAAGGAAATATGTACTTGATTTGATAGACAAAAAATAAGTTGATTGATGTCAAGGCTACAATTATATCAATATGTTCTAGTGTTAAACCCTTAGCCTATGAAGGTGACTTTATACATGACCTGAGATTTATTGAAGCATTGTGGGAAGTTTACAATATGTTACTATTACCAAACTACACTTGGCTTTTGTAGTAAATAAAGTGTGTCAATTTATGGCACGTTGAAGGAATTCTCATCAGTGCGTAGTCAAGAGAAAATAAAGTGTGCCAATGCTTTATCAAATCACTATGGGAAGTTTGCAATATGTTACTATTACCATACTAGACTTGGCCTTTCTAGTAAATAAAATGTGTCAACTTATGGCACATCTAAGGAGTTATCATCAGTGTACAACCAACAAAATTCTTCATTATTTTCAAGGAACTTTGAAATTGGAGTTTAAGTGCTCAGTGTGATAACACCATGAGAATATGTGTTATTGTCATTATCATAAATAGCTAGTTAAAAGAAAGATAATTTGCAAACAATTTCAACTTTAGATTATAACAATTTTATTATTTATACTATTTTATATACAAGCTTGCAAGTTCAATAAATATTTTAGAATTGCAAGAGTTCTTATTCTTCAAAATTCAAAGATTATTGGCTCTACTTAGCATTTATAATATTCAATTTGATTTGGTAAGACATCATGAATAACATATTTGGTTTAGTTCAACTCAATATGATGATTACCCACTCAATACAATACTAGCTCAATTCATTATGATGTTATAAGTTCAGTACAATATATATGAATTCAATTAAGCCAATGCTCATATGACATATGTATCAGTAGAGCCAATTAAGCCATTGCAATATTTATATCAAGTAAATTTCCCATACTTGTAATTAAGAGCTAGTATCATTGCTAAATGTCTCCTCTGTGTGTGATCAAATCCCCAAGTGATTTTGGCATAATAAAAATCAAATTGCATTTCTTACAATTATACTTTCTATTTGTATAAAAATTACACCATATCATTATGTTATGAATTCATGATCATTCATATGTACTTCATACGCAGTTTGCATAAGTTTAAGTATAGTTATTTTATTACACATATTCATTCACTAAGCTTTCAAGCTCACCCTTTATATTTATTTTTCTCTCTTAAGTAACAACTTTTGAGGCCATATCATGTGAGTTCGGAGGCTTAATATCATCTTTTTTCATAAGTCTAGGTTGTTGTTTTTCCTTTCCCTTTGTATATTACATTATGGTTTATAGTTTTGTACTAGTGACTAAGGTTAAAACTTCTATGCTTTTGATGTATAGTATGTATCTTACAATTTGTAGTTATTTTTGGCTATGAACCACTTTCTGGATGTGTAAAGTTTAGCAAGTTTGTTGGTTTATTAAAAATAATCCATTTAGATCTTTTTTCATGTTATTGTATGAAGGATAGTTCAATAATTAAAGGAGACTATACCCAATTTTTTTCTTAAAATGCTTAAATAAAATCTTCAAGTTTAATTGGAGTAAATTTAGTAATGCTAGTTTTTATGTTTCTCATGACACATCAAGTGCTCTAGAGTTGAGTGATGAGTACTCAAAAAGCACTAAAATTACCATGATTTTATGCACATTAATTGATTAAAAAATATATATATTTATATGTTTTATCATATATTTATATAAATTTGTCTTTTTCGGAATCACGGGTATTTTTATTGTTTTTCAGGTATTTTTGCTTAAAAACAATTTAAAGAATCAAAGAGGAATACTTGAAGCAATACATCACAAATATATTAATAAATAAGTGGGAAAAAGTCAACAAACATGGAAAAATTGGACAAAATGGGTCGAAAAGGTCAAAAATGTCAAAAAGACGGAAATCGCGCCCCGTTGTCCAGCGCGCATGCAGCCAGCGTGTCCGGTATCGTTTCACGCGTGCGGCGCTGGCGCAGCCCCCCGCACGCGCAACGTCTTTTCGCCCCATTTTCACGTGCAGCCGCCCCCATGACGTCATGCTGACGTCATTAATGACCTCAGCATTTCCATTACGCATTTTTACATTTTTTAACATTTTTTTACTCATTTTTTTCTCTCCATCCTCACCTATAAATACCCCACTTCCCTTCACTTCAAAAAACACCTCAAAAACACACTTCTCTCTTCTTTCTTTCTCTCCATTTCTTAGCTTTTAGGTTTTTTTAATTTTTCTTATGTTTTAGCTAGTTTCTCTTAGTTTTAGAGTTCTTCCTTTTTGGGAAGATCTAGTTATGTTTTTTGTAATTTATTAGCTTTTTGATTCAATAAATGGGAGTGCAAATTCCGTTTGGAGGTTTTCTAGCAACGGTAATGGCATCGAAGTACTGTAAGGATTTTATTTTCTTTGCAGTTATTTTTTATGCTTTATTCTTACATGTTATATTTAATTTGTCTGTGATTAAATTTAACTGTGCTAGCTATTTGTAAACATGATATAATAATAACGTTGTTATGCTTGCGAAATATTAAATAGGTGAAAATCTCTAAAATGAATTGATTTTATTTTTATTCAAGATTTTATATTAAGTATGCTAAAGAGAAATATATTATTTTTCATTACAAACTTAAATCTGAAAATTAGGTTTTAAGGTTTTGTTATCCATCGATTTAGAGTAGTGCTCTTTTATTTGTTGGTACAATCGCCCAGTAGTTAGAGTGAAGCTCCATTTCAAAAGTTTTTATAAGAATTATTATCTGAAAATGTATTAACAACATGTTTTCAGTAGTGGTTTTAAAACTTGAAAGTTAGTACTCGGATAACTAAATTCTTAGGTTTAATTTGGACACCTTGAATAAAGTTTAAACTGTCTAACCCCACCAAAGGTGGCATTTAAATGGTTCATTTTCAATCTCTTAGAAAAAGGAATTAATTTAATTAACCAAATTAGTTATCAACCCCACCCATAGGTGTTAATTGATTTGTTTAGTTAACAAATAATATCTAACCCCACCAAAGGTGGTATTCATACAAAAAAGGGAGAATCAATAAATATCAATTCATATCTTTAATAACCTAGATAATATGAGCAAGCATAATTAACTTAGTTATTATATCCATAAATACTCCACTATTATAAATGATAAAATTTGCATGAATGTTTATTGAATCTATGTTTAATTTTTATGTAAGTAGATTAAAACACAAAAAAAACCCAAAATATCGTGACAGGATGTTTATGATTTAATTTCGTTTTTAAAAGTTTGAATAATAAATTAAAAACCACATACATTCCTTCCTTAGATCGACCTTGGGAGATACTTATCATTTTCTACGAAATGATTCGTGCACTTGCGAGAGTTTTATAAATATAAAACCAAAGTATTGGCAAGATCGGCGATGCCGGTTTTCGCTCATCAAGTTTTTGGTGCCGTTGCCGGGGATGACTCCGTTGCGGGGATGGCATCAAAGTTTTTGGCGATCCCGATTCTGCTCATCATTGAGCTAGGGTAGATCCTCATAATTTGGTACCATAGTAGGTTGAATCTATCATGTATAGATAGATACTGGATTTTATAGTAATTCTTTACTGGTGTTTCTTTTTCTTTTATAGTCTACTTTAGATAGAAGTATGCTTCCATGTGGCCAAGGTCGTGCATGTCATAAGACCCCTCTCTGTGATAAACCAAATAATATCCAGAGAGATGATAGTGGCACAGACACTCATTTTGAGTTAGTAGCAGAAACAAATGTACATGTACTACCAGTGCATGCTGACCCACTTAAGGTGCCATAACACCCAAATATTGTACCAGATTTACCCCAAGTAAAAAATGTTGCACCTGTTTAAAATATTTTTACCAAAGATAGTAAACCTTATTTGTGAACTTGCTAATATTCCCACCACCTTATTAGAGTTTAGAAACCATAATCCCATTGATAAAGACTATAGCATTGAGTGTGCTCTCTTAGTGCCATGAGATTTTCTAGTACTTTTAGATGTTGTCGTTGCAAATGATTAGATGATTAAGATTGAGTGGATGTTTATGGTCATGGTTTGTTGAGAGGACCATAAGGTTTCATTAACAATATACTTGTTAGAAGGTAATGCTTATCATTGGTGGGATTCCTTTCAAAGGCAACATGTTAATCCTATAACAATTATTAGACAAGTTTTCGAATGGCATATAATGCTCAACTTTTTTCAAGTGTTTATCGAGATATAAAGCAAGTTGAATTTTTAAGACTTGTTCAAGGACCAATGAGTAATGCTGAATATAAGTAGAGATTTACTGAGTTATCCTATGCTTCTCAATTAGTGGAAGTTGAATCAGATAAATGTAATAGGTTTTTGAATGGTCTTTAGAATAATTAGAACTCTAATCTCCTTTACTAAGTACACTCAATATAGGGCATTAGTATAGGCTGCCTTAAGAATAAAATGCAGTATTTTAAAAAGGATAATTTTTTAGTGATAAATAAAGACATATAAATATACGCAAGGGTTGGTCAGAAGATGCCTTAAGTAGTGTACTACTTAAGAAACAAGCTATGAGTCAAGGAATGGTAGGAGGTAGCAAGAGTAGCTTTAGACCTCATGATCATACTTGTTAGGGTACTAGTTTTAGCTAAGCTATAGTACAACATAGGTATAATAATCAAAGTAAAGAGTCAAGGCCATTTTACAAAAAAAAAAAAAGGATCAAAACAAACATCAAACTAGGCTTACTTATCCTCAATGAAATACTTGTGGAAAATGACTTGAAGGCCTCTGTAGGATGGTTAATGGTGTGTTCTATCAATGTATTCATATTGGACACATAAAAATAGATTATCCATCTTTTGCTCAGTCTAATGCACAAGGATAAGGGTTAGTATTTTCAAAAGGAAAAAATACACGCACTATCAATCATGGAGTATGATAAAGTGCGGTAGATGTATTCACTAATCAAGCTCAACCTAGCTACACAAATTCAAGTCAATAACAAGGCCAATTTGGTCTACTTAAGACATAAGGTACAATGTTTTCATTGACACAACAAGAAGCATACACATTACCTAATGTTGTAATGGGTACGTTATCTATCTTTAATCATGATGCTCATGCTTTGATTGATCATGGTTTCATACACAATTTCATATCACGGGTCTTTTCAATACATGCAAATAAAATGTTAAAGCCACTAGAAAAACCAATGGAGGTATTCACTTAAGTTGGTGACTCATTACTAGCAAGAAATGTCTTTAGTGGTAGTATGGTAAATATTAGTGACCATAAGTTGAAAGCCAACTTAATTTCCATCGATATTCATGATTTTGATACCATATTAGGGATGGATTGGTTAGCTACACATCATGCCTCTATTGATTTTTTAGAAAAGAAGTATCATTTAGAAGTCCTAATCAACCAGAAATGATATTTTATAGAGAATGTTGAATTCTCCCAAATTGCTTAGTATCTACCCTTTGTGCTAAGAGAATGATCAGAAAGAATTGCATAGCTTATCTAGCTTATGTCATTAATGTTCAAGTAAGTGAAATGAAGTTGGAAGATATTCTAGTATTTCGTGAATTTCCATATGATTTTTCAAATGATCTTTTAGGGTTACAACCTGATCGTGAGGTTGAGTTCACTATTGCCCTACTATCATACACAACCCCAATATTGCAAGTTCCATATATAATGGCCTCAAAGGATTTAAAATATTTAAATTCTCAATTATAGAAATTGGTAGATAAAGGTTTCATTAGGCTTAGTGTATCACTTTAGGGTGCTCCAATTCTCTTTATCAAGAAAAAGAATGGCACCATGAGATTGTGTATTGATTTTAGACAACTTAATAAGGTGATTGTATGTAATAAGTGCATTTTACCTCATATTAATTATTTTTTTGATCAATTATAAGGTACAAAAGTATTTTCTAAAATTGATTTAAGGTCGTGATATCACAAACTCCACATCAAGCATTCTAATGTGCCAAGGGCTACATTTAAAACTCGTTATCAACATTATAAATTTCTTGTCATGTAGTTTGGACTTACCAATGCTCCAATGACATTCATGGATTCTTAGATAGATTTTTATTGTTTTTATTGATGATATTTTGGTGTACTCTTATAGTGAGAAGGAACATGAAAAACACCTTCGATTATTTTGTAAATTTTAAGGCAAAAGCACTTGTACGCAAAATTTTGTAAATTTTAGTTTTGGCTAGATTGTATGGTTTTTCTTGGACATATTACTCATCTGAAGGAATCTATCTTGATCCAAAAATAGTGAAAGCTATAGTAAATTGGGAGAGACCTAAAAATGTAACAAAAATAAAGAGTTTTCTTGGGTTAGGCAGATACGGCTGTCTTTTTGTTGAAAAGTTTTCTAATGTTTCTTTACCTTTGATCCATATTACTAGGAACAATGGAAAGCTTGATTGGTCTAGTGAAGTTAAGAATGTTTACAAGAGCTTAAGAGTTGGCTAACTTCAACTCAAATGCTTAAACTCCTTTCAAATGGTGGGAATTTATGGTATATAGTTATGCATCTTATCAAGGTTTAGGCTATATGTTAATGTAACATGGTAAAGTAATTCCTTATGCTTCTATGTAGCTCAAAATGCATTAGCTGAATTATCCAACCCATGATTTGGAATTAGCAGGGTGATTTTTGCCTTTAAAATATAAAGGCATTACCGATATGGTGAGCAATGTTAAATTTTTATTGACCATAAGAGTTTAAAGTATTTATTATCATAAAAGGAGTTTAAAATAAGATAGAAAATGGTTAAAGCTAATCAAAGATTATGTTTATGTTATTGAATACCATAAAAAAACAAATATAATAGCAAAAATCAACAAGCTCATTAGCAAGTCTACAAGTAGTCCATATTTCCCTACTTATGGAATTAAGAAAGTTGAATGTGTATCTATCAATAAATAATTTAGGTATCCTACTTTTAAACTTTAGAGTGATGTTGGTTTTAATTGATAGAATTCGTGAAGCTCAATCACAAAACTCTTTTTTGATACAATTGAAGGAAGAAATGAAACAATAGTTCTTAACAACAAGTTATATGTACCAAATAATAAGGGTCTTAAAAGGAAACTATTAGAAGAAACATATAGTTCAGCTTATGCTATGCATCTGGGTAGTACTAAGATGTACCAAACCTTAAAGGAACATTATTGGTGGCATGTAATGAAATGAGAAATTGTAAAAATTGTAGCAAGATGTTTAATTTTCCAACAAGTCAAAAATGAACATCAGAAACCCACATGACCTCTATCCTTATTCCTAAATGAAAATGGAAACACATAATAATGGATTTTCTCTACAACCTTCCTTGTACCCAATGTGGTCATGATGGAATATGGATAATTTCAGACCGCTTAACAAAGTCTACACATTTTTTGCTTATTAAACAAACATTCCCATTTGTAAATTTTTCCAAACTATATGTTGAGGAAATTGTGACGTGATGAGTGCTCAAAAAGCACTAAAATTACCATGATTTTATGCACATTAATTGACTAAAATATATATATATTTATATGTTTTTTCATATATTTATATAAATTTATCTTTTTTGGAATCACGGGTATTTTTATTGTTTTTCAGGTATTTTCGCTTAAAAACGTAACTTGAAGACTCAAAGAAGAATACTGGAAGCAATACATCACAAATATATCAATAAATAAATGTGGAAAGGTCAACAAATATGGAAAAATTGGACAAAATGGGTCAAAAATGTCAAAAAGGAGAAAATCGCGCCGAGACATCCTCTACAACGCGAAGACGCGCCACGCCGTGCACATCCGCACGCACACGCGCGCGCTGCTACTGCCCTCCACGCGCGCCGAAACCATTTTGCCCCATTTTTCACGTGCAGCCGCCCCATGACATCATGATGACGTCATCAATGACCTCACCATGTGCACTACGCGTTTTCACCATTTTTTAACATTTTTCACCCACTTTTTCTCTCCATTCTCACCTATAAATACCCCCTTCTCTTCACTTCATACCACACCTCAAAACACACTTCTCTCTTCTTTCTTTCTCTCCATTTCTTAGTTTTTAGTTTTTCTTATGTTTTAGCTAGTTTCTCTTAGTTTTAGAGTTCTTCCTTTTTTGGGAAGAACAAGTTATATTTTTGTAATTTATTAGCTTTTTGATTCAATAAATGGGAGTGCAAATTACGTTTGGAGGTTTTCTAACAACGGGAATGGCATCGAAGTACTGTAAGGATTTTATTTTCTTTGCAGTTATTTTTTATGCTTTATTCTTACATGTTATATTTAATTTGTCTATGATTAAATTTAACTGTGCTAGCTATTTGTAAACATGATATAATAATAACGTTGTTATTGTTATGCTTACGAAATATTAAATAGGTGAAAATCTCTAAAATGAATTGATTTTATTTTTATTCAAGATTTTATATTAAGTATGTTAGAGAGAAATATATTATTTTTCATTACAAACTTAAATCTGAAAATTAGATTTTAAGGTTTAGTTATCCGGTCTGATTTAGAGTAGTGCTCTTTTATTTGTTGGTACAATCGCCCAGTAGTTAGAGTGAAGCTCTATTTCAAAAGTTTTTATAAGAATTATTATCTGAAAATGTATTGACAACATGTTTTCAGTAGTGGTTTTAAAACTTGAAAGTTAGTACTCGGATAACTAAATTCTTAGGTTTAATTTGGACACCTTGAATAAAGTTTAAATTGTCTAACCCCACCAAAGGTGGCATTTAAATGGTTCATTTTCAATCTCTTAGAAAAATAAATTAATTTAATTACCCAAATTAGTTATCAACCCCACCCATAGGTGTTAATTGATTTGTTTAGTTAACAAAGAATATCTAACCCCACCAAAGTTGATATTCATACAAAAAGGGAGAATCAATAAATATCAATTCATATCTTTAATAACCTAGATAATATGAGCAAGCATAATTAACTTAGTTATTATATCCATAAATATTCCACTATTTATAAAAGATAAAATTTGCATGAATGTTTATTGAATCTATGTTTAATTTTCTGTAATTAGATTAAAAACACAAAAGCCGCAAAATATCGTGACAGGATGTTTAGGATTTAATTTCGTTTTTAAAAGTTTGAATAATAAATTAAAAACCACATACATTCCTTCCTTAGATCGACCTTGGGAGTATACTTATCATTTTCTACGAAATGATTCGTGCACTTGCGAGAGTTTTATAAATATAAAACCAAAGTATTGGCAGGAATCGGCGATGCCGGTTTTCGCTCATCAAGTTTTTGGCGCCGTTGCCGGGGATGACTCCGTTGCGGGGATGGCATCAAAGTTTTTGGTAATCCCGATTCTGCTCATCATGACGTTACATGGAGCTCCAATGTCTATTGTTT
Organism: Hippophae rhamnoides; assembly: GCA_033030585.1. NCBI lineage: Eukaryota > Viridiplantae > Streptophyta > Magnoliopsida > Rosales > Elaeagnaceae > Hippophae > Hippophae rhamnoides. The sequence goes on along the minus strand of CM065430.1, from coordinate 69,348,373 downwards.
CCGATAGAGAGTCAAGATTTACTTAATTTTAGTCTAAATACAAGATTCTATGTAAAAGAAGTTATACTTTATTATTGCTTTTCATCCTCAAATAGATGGACAGTCAGAACAAACAATTCAAACCCTTGAACAGATGTTGTGTGTTTGTGCTTTACAATTTAAGGGTAATTAGGATGATCACCTACCATTAATGGAGTTTTCCTGCAATAATAGCTACCTTTCAAGCATTAAGATGTCCCCATATGAAGCATTGTATGGTATGAGGTATAGAACTCTAATATGTTGGGATGAAGTAGGTGAAAGAAAGATTTTAGGCACAAAGTATGTACAAATGCACTCTAATAATATTCGAGTAGTAAAGAAAAAATTGAAAATATCCAAAGATCGACAAAAAAGCTATGCGAATAATAATATTAAGGAGCATGAATATAAAGTTGGAAATAAAGTCTTCTTAAAGTTATCACTATGGAAAACGGGTTGTTCAATTTGGGAGATGTGGCAAACTTAGCCCACATCATTTTTTCCTTACATTATCACCAAAAAAATTGATCTCATGGCATATCATTTAGTTCTACCACCTAAACTTTCTAGGATCCATAATGTATTTCATGTTTCTATGCTTTGTGAATGCATCTCAGATCTGTCCCATACCATAAAGCCCTAACCAGTCCAAGTAAAACAAATTTGACCTATAAAGAAAAACCAATGAAACACTTGATCTTAGAAAACAAGTACTTTGGAACAAAACCATTCCACTCGTAAAAGTACTATGGAGAAATAATGCCATTAAATAGGCAATATGGAACCTGAAGAACAAATGTACATCTAGTATCCTAATTTCTTTAACCAAGGTATGTGAATTTTAAGGATGAAATTACTAAAATGGGGAGAATTGTAACACATTCATCCATCCTTGAATTAAAGTAAATTTTTTGTTAAATGTATATTCCTAATATTATTACAATTTTACCCTCAACATTATCAAAATGCTCCAACTCTTACAAATTTTCAAGATATGGGACAAGAGTATTTAGATATTTTATTAATTAATTTTTTAGCATGAGATTTCACCACCCTTATCCATAAGTGGCACAAGGAAACCAAAATTGTTTTAAAAAAAGGGTCCAAGTAGAATCGACTAGGACATTTGCCCTTGTTACACCCTCTCTTGGTCTTATAAGGATAAATGTCCTTGCTCACAATCAACAAGCTTGATTTGTGAAGTATAACCATTTTTCCTTGTTCCATGAGTCATTTTTATTCTCTATTATGTTGGATTAGAACATATAAACATTATAGTAACTAGGGAGAGCAATATATATAAAACAAACAAGGATAATGGATAGTGTTTGGTAGTGGTTGAAAAAATAGAAACTATAAAACTTTCATAATGAATTTGATCTTGAGTCATATCTCTTTATAAAGGTACAAATGTTTATTTTATGATAAATTTTACATTTTTTATTTTAATTTTTCTACAAAAAATTATATACGTTTAACTTAGGGTGGTTCTATGAATATCATGCTGAAAATCTTATTCAAAACCAATCTATATTTTTGTTATTAAAAATGGTTTTAAATATTAGAATTAAGTAAGTTATATATTTTTTTAAGTTGAGAGATGACTAGATTTATAAATATTTTACGATTTGTTATTTTGAGTTTTCTATACAAAGTTATGGCAATTTAATTTAGGGTATATACTGTGAAAGCTATGCTGAAAAATAATGTTTTAAACTTATTAGTATTCTATGTTTTAAGGACGGTTTTACATATGATACTTTTGTGTGTTATATCTTCTTTTTTTAAGATTGAAATGTCTAGTTCTTGTATGTTTTTATAGAAATAAAGTTAGAAATTTCTACTAGAAGATATTTATGAATGTACAAGGATAGGTCTAGGAGTACCCAAAAATAGTTTAATTGAAATGATCAAATGAAATAAATGATTAACAACCCTTGTTTTAAGGATTTTATTTGTAGAGTATTTTTATTTTGAATTAAACAAACAAGATTTTTATTTGTTCTTGTTTCTGATACAATTGTGATTATATAGGAAGGGTTGAGTAAGAAAACCTTATAGTGCAAATAGAGAACCAACAATGATATAGTACAGTGAGTGGATATCTAGTTCTTTTCTAAAGCTTTGAAAATATTATTTTAAATTTCATTTATACTTAAGTAAATTTAGTTGGTACAAGTTGCATGTCTTTCAAAAGTGCATTCATTATTTAACTAGAACTTTGAAGAATTTATTAAATGATAGTCTCAATACACTTTCGATATGATATCACCATGAGAATATATGTTATTTTCATTATTAGAAATAGCTAGTTAAAAGAAAGCTAATTTGCAAGCAATTTAAACTTTAGATTATAATAATTTTATTATTTATACTAGTTTATATACAAGCTTGCAAGTTTAATAAATATTTTAGAATTTCTAGAGTACTTTCCCTTCAGTATTAAGAGATTTTTGGCTCTACTCAACATTCAGGATACTCAGTTTGATTTGGAAGACATTATGACCAATAGATTTGGTCAATTTTAGCTTAGTATGATGATTACCAATTTAGTATGATACTAGTTTAGTTCAGTATGATGTCACAAGTTTAGTACGATATGTATTAATTTAGTTAAGTCAGTGCTCACATGACATATGCATCAACAGATCTAATTGAGCCATTTTAATAGTTATATCAAGTAAGCTCCCCACACTTTTAGTTGAGAACTAGTACCAATGTTAAATGTCTCCTCCATGTGGAACCAGATCCCCAAGTGCTTTTGACAGAATAAAAATCAAATTGCATTTCTCATGGTTATACTTTCTATTTGTATACTGATTATAGCATGTTACTCTATTCTAATGACCATGCATATTATTTTCATAAGAATGTTATCTCAATATTTCTCATAAGATAGTACATTATTGTATCATACACAGATTATACCATATCAGTATATTATGAATTCATGATCATTCATAAGTATTTCATATGCAATTTGCATAAGTATTATGTAAGATTATCTTATTAAACATATCCACTTACTGAGCTTTCAATCTCACCCTTTATATTTATTTTCCTCTCTCAAGTAACAAATTTTATGGTTATATCACATGTTCATAAGCTTAGGATCATCTCTTGTTATAAGTCTAAGTTGTTATTTTTCCTATCCCTTTGTATATTACACTCTGACTTATGTGTTTGTACTAGTGACCAAGGTTAAAAATTTCTATCCTTTTGATGTATAGCATGTAACTTATAGTATGTAGTTGTATTTTTGGCTATGAGCTACTTTTGGGATGTGTAAAGTTTATGAAGTTCGTTGGTTTCTTAAAAATTATCATTTTAGATCTTTTGTCATGTTATTACAGGGAGGATAATTCAATAATTAGGGGAGATTACCCTTTTTTTTCTTTAGAATTGAAATCTTCAAGTTTAACTAGAGTAAATTTAGGAATGAAAATTTGTATGTCTTTCAAGACACGTCATATGCTCTAGAGTTGAGTTAGGATGAGTCCTGACAATTGCAAGCTTGTATAAAAACATATATAATAAAACTGACTTAATCTCAAGTTGGAATTACTTGTAAATGATCTTTCTTTTAGCTTAGTGGTTAGGATAATAAAATATATTCTCATGATACTTTCATACTAGAAGTGAATTGAAACTAACATATAATATGTTCTTCAAATTCTTGTTAAACTAAGTGAATAAAATTTGAACTTTAATGCTCAAAAACATACTAATAAAGCCAAGTAAAATTACTTAAATATGAATGGTGTTCTCAGTGATGCTATGAAATCTTTGGAAAAGTAAACCCAATATTACTTTACAAACTTTCGTTTAAAATAAGTATAGGTTATAAAACATAATTCTTTCATTCTAATACTACTAATTATGTACTAGTTGGTTCAAGTGCCAAAAGGACAAATATGTTTTCATAACATGATTTGATGATAAGTATAAAAAATGCATTGACATGAGACATGCATTTTTAAGTTGAATATAACTAACTCTTGTAGTAAAATTTTGGCACGAATGTTACACTCTTAGAAATAACTAATATGTGCTTTTGAAAATCCATTTTTACTACATTGGAAATGCCATATCTATATGCGTCAACTTTACTAAATATTTGAATAAATTGGCTACTAAAACTAAATAGTTAAGTAAGAATGTAAACTCATGTGATATAGTTTTAAAAATATTGAATATCTTCTCATAGTATTGTATAACCACTATTGCCTTAGTTGCATTGAAATATCATCTTGATCAACCCATCTTGTATGATTATACTTGTGCTAGAAATAAGAATAATATCATAGCTAGTTTAACTTATCCAAAATTGAAAAGTACTCCAAAAATGTTAAAAATTATATTGTTAATATATAACTTAATATCCTCTTCAATACTTAGGTAAACATCAGTTACTTGTAGTTTCGATAATCTTATGCTTCTAGTTCCAAATCAAAAAGGCATACTCTAAAATACATTAAGCTTTTAAATAAAATAAGTCTAAAACTATTTAAAAACATCAATTAAATACAAAGATTAAACTCGACTCTTTATCCACGAATATGGGTGAAACATCTTTTGAAATGACCAAAAAGAGTCTCATCCTTCATACCCACATAACTCTAAGTGAAAAGGTTCAAATTTTAATTTGTCAAAAAACTCAAAAATTAGACATCTTTATCTTTGTATATAAATATCATATGCTCATTTTAGATCACCAAATCTATTTTATAAAATAAAATTTCAATTTGTGTCATCTCATTATAAACAGTTTTAAAACCCTTCTTACCCATCATCACATAAATAGGTATAACTTTTTTATAGATATGTCCAAACATAATTATGTAAAAAGATAATAAAAATAAACATTTAAATAAAACAAGATGTTATACATTCAATTATCATATGTAAAACATTTCCAAAGACATAATACCATTCAATTTAAAACATGGTTTTTAGCATAACTTCAATAGATTATACCGTGAATTAAATCACTATAACTTTGTCTAGAAAAATTGAAATGACAGACCGTAAAATATTTATAAAACTATACATATCAATTTGAAACAAGATATAACTCACCAACTCTAATTTGTAAAATAATTTTAAATAACAACAATATAGTTTGGTTTTGAATAGGATTTCTAGCATGATTTTCATATAACTACCATCAGTTAAATGCATATAACTTTGTGTATGAGAATCTAAAATAACAAACCATAAAATTTCTCTTAAAATAGACATCTATACCTTTCAAGTTATTACAAGACATCTCAAGTTAAAACCGTAAAATATTTATAAAACTAGACATCTCAAGTTAAAACAAGATATAACTCATCCATTCTAATTTATAAAATCATTTTAAATAACAAAAATATAGTTTGGTTTTGAACATGATTTCTAGTATGATTTTCATAGCATCACAATTACTTAAATGTGTATAACTTTGTGTAGAGAATATGAAATAAGAAACCATAAAATTTCCCTTAAAATAGACATACATACCTTTCAAACAAGATAAATTCAATGTATAAGTCATTCTAGAAGTTTTCCAGTTTCCCCTTTAGGTTTATAAAAATAATTTTTCAAAGTCTAACACTTTTTTTAAAGAATCAAAGTTTTGTCTAAAAAAGTATAATTTGTAAGTCCATTTTACTTTGTATTTTTGTATTGGCTTTCCGTATGTAAAACACAATGTATATTTATTTTACATAGTGTTTTGTCTTCCTCTTTGTAAGATTAGTTACTACAAATAAGTAATGCACACATGCATATAGTTAGGAATGTTATGATTGCAAGCTTGTTTACACACACCATAAAGTTGGTTTTTATAGTATGCATGCTAAGTTAAAAATTGTGGTTTTTGATAAGTGAGCATACGAGCAAGCCGATGTTGTTACTCTTTTTTTTTTGTTTGTTTTGGGTGTGGGTAATTTAAATTTCCAAAAAGTATGATTTTTGGCACCTCGATAAGAGACCTCACCCTACCCTCTTCCACAACCCTAGCCATTCCTTTGGTACGGTGGTTAGTGAGGTTCATGGTGAGAACCATAGAAAGTTACCTTATGAGCTTAGAAAATCTCTATAAATATCCTTATTTTCTTATTTCTTTATCCAGAAAAATATAGTAGAGTTCTATCAAATTAACATCTCATTTTTTATCTTTGGATCACTATTACCATGAATATTACTCAGTATTAGTAATTCATGACTATATGGGCAAAATCCTACTATTAAGTGGTAAGTTCTCAAGATGGTGTTTGCAAGTGGTTTTATGTGAAGAGCATATGTGGCTATAAGCCGTGTGTCATATGGTAGTTACCCTTATGTAACTATTTCTTAAATGAAGAGTATGTGTGGCTATAAGCTGTATATCAGCTGGTAGTTTTCTTCATGCAACTTTTTTCATGTGTGAGAACTACACTATAAGAGGTGTTCATGATTGAGGATAGACATCATATTTGATTATTCACTTCACATTAATGATATTGGTACTTGATCACACTACATCAAGTGATGTTGTCTAGGAGGAAAGTCGTGATTGTGTGTCAAACCAAGTCGTTATAAAGGTAGTAATCAAGGGTAACAATAGGTAGTTTGAAAAAATGTCCTGACTCATAAAGGTAATAAGGTTTTATTTTTTTAAGGATTGTAATTATTTTATTACTTAGTTGATTTGTTTGCTATTGAGTGGTTTCTATAAGCAACCCGATAATGTTAATGCATAGATAGGGTTTCTATGTGCGCTTACCTCGTTATATCTAATGTTATGCATGCTAAAATGTATGGGTAATACAATCAAAATTTGAATAGAATATATCTCTACATACTGAAGTTTAAACTCTTATAAGAAAGCTTTTCATTTTTTCACCTATTTTTTAATTTATTGTATAACATATATGCTTCTTTTTACTAGCTTCTTATGATTAATGTTAATTACTTTCTGTTAAGTGTTTTACTTATTTTTGTTTTGCATGATCAGAGTATCTATCAGTATAATCTAAGTTTTTATCATGTATGAACCAATATACTAAATGTAGACTTTGATTAGAAATAATTTTTGTTATATGTTATCGCATGCTTTCTCTCTTTTCTATGTAACATGCTTGTACCTTTCTAATCATTGCTTATGTTGTAATAAATTAATTTTATTTCCTTTTGATTAATTTATATTGCCTTTGCCTTTTATTTGCATACGAGATTGGTGTGAGTCTCTAAGGAGTTGTATCTCTTTAGCCTGGTTGTGTACTAGGTGTTGGACTCTTTAATTGGTTTGCTATGTTTTGTATTATCGCATATTCTGAGAGTACAATCATCGTTTATTGAATATATTCCCACATATGAAGTCTTGAAGTGATTGGAAATCTTTGTTGTTCCAGTATGCATTCTCTTCTCATTTGTTATTTGTTGTTTGACATGCTTATGTTTATTGCTAATCTGGACAGATGCATGTGAGGCACACTTTCATTAGTGTGTTTTCTATTTTTTTTCTTACTAGTAGTAGCTTTTGTCGTGTATTGAATTAAACATGTTGTCTTATAATTTTGTTATATTATTTTCTTAATTTACTTTTGTGAGGCTTGCATAGCCGAATTGATATAGATCTTGCAAATTCAATGAGTTGGTGCCTCCATTCCTCATTTTGGTGTTAGTTTTCTATTTGAATTGGAAGAATAATCGATCTTCGTATAATTATTTTTATATATGGGATTCTTCGTCATTTACACAAGGTAAAACATTCAAAATTTCCCAAAAAAAAACATTACTTATACATCCATATGATCAAAACAAGGAACAAGGAATGTAAATCCATACAAGAAGAAGAGGTAAAAGAAGCTTAGCTATCACACAGAAATCACTTCCTTTGAAAGTTGTGATTGTTTGTAGAAATTGTGAAGCCTCGATAATTTCTTCATGAATATATTGGAAGCCGACCAAAGTATATTTTTTTATTTTTATTTTCCTTGTCCACTAGCTTCTCAGAAGCTATTTCATTTTCTTCAATTGGCTTCAAATGAAGCCTTAAAATATATTAATAGAAAAGTAGACAAGTGCCATTTTTAGATTTAGGATTGATGTCAACCACTTAAATAACTAAAACCAAATTTGAGTAGGAAATTTGTCCTCTAGATTAGGATTAATCATACATTACATGGGTTATAATCAAAACACAACCAAGACACGTGGCTTACTAAGAACCAACTGACTAAACTTTTTTTCTTTTTTTCCTTTTTAATTTTATTACTCACAATGTCATACTTCCTGTGTGACACCTCATGTTTAAAAAATAATTAATTAAATAAATAATAAAATAATATTAAGTATAAAATATTTATTACATAAAATGTAATTTTAACAATAATTTTACTTTACATGTAAAGGATGTGTTATAATTAGTATAACTTGGTGACATAAAACAATGAACATTGTTTGCTTCTTGTGTTTAGTTAAATACATTATTTATAAATATTTAAATTAGAAAATTATCCACAATAATATTTTAGTATATACAATTAATATTATCTAAATTTGGTAACAGATATAACATAAAAATTTCACAAAGCATGTACATAGTTGTTAGTATACAATATATACTAGGCTTACACTATTTTTCTAAAGAAGTTTAATTTACTTTTGAAATTAGTTATAATAAATACTAGGCATAAACGATATTTCTAAATGTTCAATCAATTAAAAAATAAATAAGTAAATAAAACACTTTTGAAATTCAAAAGAAGAGAAATAACACATTTCATATTAACCCATATATCACATTTTAAATGTTTGAAATTTTGCTATGTAATTTTATTTGAAATAAATATAATATGCACACATATAAGATTTAAAAGCCAAAATTCATAATTTAAGATTTCAAACGTGATAATATATTACTTTTCAAAAAATGATAATATATGTTATTTATTAACTATTTATTATCTTTTAACTTATATTAATCTTAAATTATTGATTTTTGATTACTTAATAGAAAGTAATTAAAATAATACTATTAATCATTAATGGAATATTTGTTTTAATAAAATTAGGGGATTTAAAATATATTTCATAAGTGAGGTGATTAAAAAATATATTTTTTAATATAAATCTACAAATATACCATCGAATTATTTGTTTATATGTTTGTACCGTTTAAATTTCATTTCATTTCATTTCGTTTCTATTATCAAATTATAAAATATTTCATTCATACTAGTCATTCAATTTCCTCTTAAAAATAAATCAAAAAATTTATAAAAGTCACTATTTATCATCATTTTTTGAAAAAAAAAAACCATCCGATGAAAATTTCTAAGCGAAATCTTCTCCTTTTTTTCCCTTCCACCTTGCCGCCACTTGTTTCCTAATATCTATTTTTTTCTTATATTAATGAACATCAAGAAAAATAAGCAAATACTTAACTTTTCTTATCCTAAACCTGAGTCTTTGTTAGCCAATTATAGCTATTAAAATGTTCCTCGTATCACAAAGCATTGACTACTTATACTAGAAACTCATGGAGATATATATATATAAACATTAACAATCTTAAAACTGTTATGGGTTTGATTCGAAAGTGTTGGTGAATAAGTCCTTTCATAAAAGTAATTCAATGCTGTTTGTATTTAATCTTGTCAAATAATAGAGAAAGAGAGATTTTTTTTTTTCCAAAATCTTTCTCTCGCTAATTTGAGAAGATGGTTTTTAGTGGGCGATAAAAAAATAATTTTTTTTAGAACAGGGTCAATGAGAAATGAAAGCTACAAGAGCAAATATTTATTCACTACTTGAATGGTTTAATTTATTTTTCTATGCTCTCTCCTATGCATCCTTTTATTTTATCTTCGTTTTTTTTTTGGTAGGAAAGAGGAGAAGAAATTGATTAAAAATTGAGTTAAGAGGGATATTTGTTCAAGAACTAACCAATAAGATGATGGATTATGATTTTTGTAGATTTTTTTAATTTTTAATGACCTAGTGGATGGAAAACTAACATCATGATATCAACTAAAAATTTTATAATTCAATAAAAGAGATAAGATAAAATTTAATTTAGTGATAAAAATGATACAATATTTCAACATTATATTTGAAATTTTTTGATTGATGATTATTTTTTTAATAAAAGTACACGAGCTTAACATAAGAAGTGTTGTTCTTTGTGATTAAAAGCTCAAAGGGGTGTTATAAATGTTGTTTTCTTATGTTATTTTTTTTCCAACATAATCAATTATATATCAATTATGATCATTTATCTATCATCACTAAATAATAAAAAGATTAAACTATTTTAATCATATATTTGTTATATTATATTAAAGATATTAATTTTATAATTTTTATTTAATTATGCATTTGAACGTAAAATCAACTCGTATTGTAAACGATAAAAATAGTATAATTATGTAAAAAATTATTCTACTTGAAGATATGAATCTAAACTATAACGAAAATTTAACTTAATATATCTAAATTTTTAAATATAAAATTATGTGTCTTACTTCTTCTTTCACCTCATATAAAAAATAATATTATTTTTATTTTTAAAATATAAAAAAATATTAATTTATATAAAATTTTATAATAAAATATTTGTATCATCAATTTTATCCAATCTTATTATATAAATTATTACTAAATTCAATATAATTCGATCCAATACGATTATATTTAATATATCCGATATGATATATAATAGACATATAAATGACATAATTAATATATCTTAGATAGTATTTAGTATAATAGGAATATAAATAGTAATATATATTAAAAAAAAAGTTGTTCTATAGGCTATAGCTAGCTCCCAAACTATTCAAGGAGCATAGAAAGTTCCTTTGCCCCATTACTAAAATAAAAAAGATTAAAGAAAAGAAGTAAAAGAGGAAGATGTAGTTTCTTTTGGAAAACGGCCCATGTGAATAGTGGACCCAGTAAAAACTAGAAAATTGGAATCCTCAAAGACTGGCTTTTGATTTTCTTTAATTTAATGAGATGTACACCTTGCAACTATAAATAACAATTATGCATTATTGATTTGGGTAGCCCTTATTCACAACTAACAAAAGAGAATTTTCTTGTTTACATAAGAAATTGGGTCCCCAAGTCTTTAAAAGGAACAACCTTTTTCTTCTATACCACTTTTGTTTTTATTTTTTTATTTTTATGCTTTTTTAAACAATGACACCGAAATGGTTGTTTTTCTAAGTAATAATAACATCTACATTTTGGCTTTGTGGGGGAGAGAAAAAATAAAATAAAAAAAAGCACTATAATAAAATAAAATAAAAAAATAAGCTAGAAGTTGTATGGATATTAGGAGCCAAAAGGAGCCCTATGAGGAATGCCTTTTCTTCTCCTGGTATTAGAATTCGCAGATGAAGAAGGAGTGGGAGAATAAATGTGTTGTTGTGAGCCTTCACGCAACTCTTCTTTCTCATCTCTTCTTGTTGTTGATATTCCTTCTCTTCTTCCCATTACTACTTCTTCATTATTATTTGCCTCTAACATAAAACTTGCATCCATATTCCTCTTTATTCTCACAAGCTATATTATATATATATAATAATAATAATAATTAAATGAAAGTTTTAATGCTTATTAAAAAAATTTAATAATTTATTTTTATGTTACATTTAATAATTTATAAACAATCCTAATTAACTAAAGGGTTAATATGCTTAACATTACACCTTGATTCTTAACCTTTTTTTTTTCCATACATTTTAGTTACAAACTTTTTAAAATTTAACCGTCAAATTTAACATAATTTATTCTCTATCATTTCATGAAAATAAAATTAATTTATTTCATAATTTTTTGAGGAAAATCATTAAAATAAATTAAAATTGTTAAATTTTAAAACATTGACCGTTAAAATATATTAAAAAACAAAATATTATAAAGGTTACTTTATATATTAATCCTTAAAATCAATTATTAAGAATTAATATTATCTAAATATATTATTATTTTAACAATTACCCATTATTTAAAAATAAATATTTTAAAATGATGATTATGTTGTTACAATGAGCTCAAATGATCAATGATCAATTATGAATGATAGGAATTGGTTTGTGGGTTATCATTAATGATTTTGATGGAGATGATGGATATATTCTAACTAACTAATCTACTATGTAGGTGAGTTATGAACTTATGATGTGTGTGTCTGTATGAATAATACCAATGGCATATCATAAAACAAATAAAAAATAATAATTATAACTAAAAGAAGCCATGTTCATATCGCTTGCAGTGAATGAACAATGTTGATGATAATGATAAGAATGTGACATTGAATTGAAGAGAAAGAGAGAGAGAGAGAGAGAAATGGAAAAGGCTAACCTTACAACCAAGAGAACAAAAACGAAAAGGATCTAAGAGACTTCTGGCACAGATTTCACAAACATGAGCAGTTCCTTTCCCAGATTTGGGTTGTGGTCTCTCATTCAAAAACAAAACTCTAGCACTGTTTATTACATATGTTTGAACCCCACTTATGTCCAACATTTTCTGAATCTCTGCTACTCTTACCACATCGTGATACGAAGATCTCCTTATCTATTGATTTTTTATTTATAAATTAAAATAAATTTCATATAATGGGTTCACGAAATTTCCCCCAAAAATTAAAAAAATAAATAAAGAATAATAAAGAATTGAAATTTGAACCTGAATGACTTGATGGTCTTTGTGTTTGGAAGAACGGCAATAGAAGCAAAAGGCATGACCCTGAGCTGTACAATCGAGGCAAAACATATTACATTCACTTCTAGCAGAGTCTCCATGTGTACGGCAAACAGAGAAGAATGAAGTTGTTAACAATGGCTCTAACCATGGTGGCACCAACATTTTGTCCTGAGATTGAGATTGAAATTGAAATTGAGACAGACATATTTTATAGATAAATAGAAAAAAAAAATTAAAAAAGGAAAGATAGAATGAGCAACATTACCATTAAAAAAGCTCTATTTGCAATAACAATGGCTGTCTTAGGAAAGAGACTCTGAGAGAGAGGGGTGAAGTAAACGACCTGAAACTTAAAATTCAACAACAAAACAACGAGTTTAGGACTCGACAAGACTCAGAAACAAAAAATAATGATGGAAGAAAGTTGTAATCAACGGATGAGATGAAAACAGGTGGCATAAATAAGAGAAAACCCGTTGGATGTGTAGACAAGGATAGGTGGGTTTGGCGCTTACGCTACTTTGGATCTTCTTTGCGTCTCAGCGTAGGCTCCCAAGTCGCCCACTTGCTACGCAATTACGCACATTAACCCTCTCCTCTTAGGAATAGTATGCTTACTTAGTTGTTAAATCTAAGCTAAATATTTTTAATTTTATGGTTTATAATATTTTTTTTAATAATAATTTTAAATATAAAATATTATTTTTTATTAATAATTTCAAATGTCTACGTGAATTAGATGCTAGATAGACATTTGATATTAAAAATAAGTATAAATAAGTAGATAAAAGATTTATTCTTCTTTTTATTTTTAAAAAACTATTTTTTGGATGTAATTTAATACATATTATACATAATGAGTGGTCACAATTAGTAGGATGACTGACAAGTCTAATAAATACTAAGTCATTGTATGAGTAAATATGTTAGATAATCTCTACAAAAAGATAAATTAATGATCAATAATTATCTAAAAGAGATAATTACTTAGAGATAATCATGATATTATAAGAATTTTATCTATATGGATAAGGGATATATATCATATTACTTATAATCCCTATATATATTAACTATTATATACATTCACATATCATCTTATAATCTCATAAAAACTAATATATCATAAAAAGAAACCATAAATATTGTTTTTTGAGTTCATCACAAAAGCGAAACCTTGATGTCCTCTATATTCTATAAATCTCATTACTTAATGAAAATTCCATATGTAGGAACAATTGAACAAAGGTCATTTGTTCTTCTCACCCAAATAGACAATCGAGTCCTAGATGAGGGGTGGGAATGTCAATCTATGAAATCTTTTCATAAGCTCTATTCTAATTCAGCTAAGCAAGCCTCATAAACGTGAATCAAGCAAATAACATAGTAAAAGTACGAGACAACATACTCAATTCAACATACAACATAAACAACCAACAGTAAAAAAGAACAAATTGTTGTAAATACACTAGTGAAGGTTTGTCTCATAGGCTCCTGTCTAGACTAGCAAATATCATACATCATGTGATATAGGCAAATCAATCTACGATAAACACACTAGTGATGGTGGCTCCTTCCAGTCTAGCAACATGCATACAATGCAAGTATCACACAACATGTGAAATAGGTAAACATACTAAAAAAAGCTATAAAGTATTTCCAATCACTTTAAGACCTCATATATAAGAGTATATTCGATAAAAGATGATTATACTCTCACAGCATGCAATCATATAAAACATAACAAACTAATTAAAAATCTAACACCCAAGGTAACTGACTCCTTAGTGACTCACTCCAAACTCGCATGCAGATAAAAAGAAAAAGTAATATAAATTAATCAAGGAGTAAGTATATTAATTTAATACAACAAAAACAATAAATAAAAAGTTATAGACATGCTACACAGAAAAGAAATAAAGGATATAACAACATATAACAAATAAGCTTTTTAATCAAAGTCTAAATCTAGTATGTTGGTAAATATACTATATAAACTCAAATTATATTAACACACAATTACCAAGTAATTTTCATAAATGTTGCACCCAAAATGAAACAAAAATACAAGCGACAACATCAGCAAGTGAGCATACTTAACCTAGTATGTACACTATAAAAACCAACCATGTGGTGTGTATAAACATGCTCACATATAAAATGTATCTAACTATGTATGTATGTACATTACTAATCATTAGTAACCAACCTTACATAAAAGAAGACAAATACACTAAGTAAAATAAATAAACTTTATGTTTTATACATGGGAAGCCAACATAGACAAAAAAGACTATAGGACTTATACTAACTTAAACATCAAAGGATCAATGGCCACCCCCAGTGGTCTGAGGTCCTAACATTTCTCTCTCTCTCTCTCTCTCTCATGGATCCATAGAGAAGAACCTTACACAGTTTTGAAAAGAATGGTATCAACATCTATATATCTCAAATTTTATCCATATCAAATGATATGTTACAATGGTAAGTACACTAAGACACATAACTTTGATGCATATTAGTGTTTTTTTCATATGCCTTTTCATATATATTCCATGTGGTAATGGCTCTCACATAGTAGGTATCAATGGTGTATCTTATTGAAATAAAAATTATTCATTACTCTAGTGTAATTGGTGTGTATAATCATGATCAATCATTTAATTTTTACTTTATGTATATTAAACACTTTCCAAGATAATATGTGAAATAAAAATATGTGATTGATGTAGAGTATCATATCATACGTATTTTTTGAATTAATGAATAATTTATCTAGAACCCATAATCCATTTTTCTTTTATAGCAAGTCTATATCAATTCGGAAAAAATATTCATTACTCCTAAAACATAAATGATGTGACACTTTAAACCAATTGTATTCTTTTTTAATACAAGTATCTTTTGAAATGTGTTAGATACAAACCAAAACTATTACCAATTTGATTAGTCAATAGAATACACATCACTTACTCCTATAGTAATTAATAATCCCTCGTCAACATGTTTTTTATTTATATTTCAATTAATAAGGTTAAGGTTGTGGTGGACAAAAATTCTAAAATTAAGATCACAACTACACATCCTATACCAAGAATATGTAGTTATTGTTTGAACAAAAAAAACTATATCACTTCCCTTATTGTATGGATCAATTTATAATATGTAATTACTTTATTTTTTAAATCAAATAATACTTTATATTATTTGAATGTTGTGACTTGAAATAAGATAGTGATGATTGATGAGTATTAATGCTAGGTGAATCAGGTGTCAAGTGATAATAAATAAAATGAGGTTAATTAATTGATGATTCATTTCTTTCTTTTTCTAGTTAAAAATTAAATTTGTTTCCTTCTTTCATTTTAATTTTTAAATGTATTAAAGTCAAAAATTGGAAAATCATAACACTGTACTACCCATAATTTTATTTTGGTACCTTTTTTGACACTTATTTTCAACTGAAACACATGAAATACTCTATTTAAATTGCTGGTACATATTTTGATCAATTTTAACAATAATCTTAATGAGTTGTGGTAGCTCAAAGTTACCATTATTATTAAAATTAATCAAAATATGTACAAGTAACTTAAATAGAGGTATTTCATGTGTTCAAGTTGAGAATATGAATAAAAAATGATACCAAAACAAGAATATAGGTAGTTTGAATGTACCAACACTAGTAAATTGTATGGATGATGAGTACTTAAAAAGCACTAATATTACGTCATTTATATACACTTAAATGAGATAAATAGATTTAATTTTTTATAATTTATCATTATTTTAACAAATCTATATTTTCAAAATCACTGATATGTTTATTATTTTCAGTTATTTTTTACTTCAAAATTGATTAAAATGATCAAGATATGAAGAATCGTACTTGAAGTACTCATTTTTAACTTAGAAGAATAAAAGAATAAAACATGTAAAGCTTACATGTAAATCTAATGAGTTGTAATGGGTGAAACAATATGGAAAGTGAAGAAAAGCAATTCAATGCGGGGTGGTAACGAAGAAATAGTTGTGTTGCGACGCAACCTTCTCGAGATTTTATTTCATGTGCACCAAAAATAATGCAGGCTATGACAGTGGAAAGAGTGGGTCGTGGTGCACGTTGATATCTCCCTCATGATTCCTTTTTCTTTTCTCTTTGTCAACTATAAATACATCCATTCTCTTCTCTATAAAATCACATATGAATCAAATAATAATATCTGATATCAAAAGAATTTATATCTAAGATTTTGTTATAGTTATTTGTAAGAATACATTTGAGATATTAATTTTAATTATATTCTATTATTTATAGATTTTATTTTATATATCTTTTTTAATGTTATTTTTAATTTACTGATCATTCATTAAATCTGAGTATGTTTGGTAGAATATTATTATGGGATATTAGTTATGTAGTTCTTGTGATAGGGATTTCGAGAAGATAGAAGATGATAATGTGGTGGGTAATGGTGCAGGTTAGGATTCTTTTAAGTGTAGACACTAGCAATATTTAGCCCTTTACTTATTTTGATCTTAGGCTAGTCTGGACTTCATGTATCTCTCCATTAAAGTGCATATACTCAATAGATTTTATTTTAGCCCTTAGTCTTATCTTTTTGTATAGCCTTTCTAGGTATGACTATTTACATCACTTATCACACCTTGTTTTATACTTGTATGTTATTCTTTTGTTTGTACTATTAACATTGTTCCTAAACCTGATTGTGGTCTCATCTATTTGAGAGACCATGGACTTTTGAGTTGACGTGTGAGTGTAGGAATTGGCATAAAATAGAGTGTGGATTTTGGACCTGTGGTATGCTAATATATGGCTTAATTTCTCAACCTATTGCTTGGGTCAGTTTGATCAACCACACGTACATCATGTTTTTTTCTTGGTCAATTGACCACATTCCTAGTCGATAATACTCTCGGGTAGCCAAGAACATTGCTCGTTAGTTTTGCTTCCCAGTCCTAGCCTATCTGGCAAGATAATAGTTTAAACGTGTTTATTTGGTTGCAGTTAGTGGCTTGAAGTTTAGGTGACTTTCAACTTGTGTACCCGTGGCCTTATTTTTCTGGTTAAGCATTGCCATATTTGCTTGAAATTTTTCTAAGGTAAGGGTGACTTATTAGTCCAAGTGTTGCTTGACTAAGCCTCTCGATCTATCAACCACTACTTGGAGTACTTGAATTTGTTCAAGTGTTCCAAGCATGAGATAGTTCTCAACATAAGAAAATTTTGGTTATCATTTTTTTTGTAGATCTATAGTCTCATTACCAAAATCTTGTAAATTTAACTCTAGTACATGAACTTAATATAGTTCCTAAACCTGGGGTGTTATAACTTTTGACCATAGCTCTTTTTCAGGGTCTATGGTCAAATATAGGGCAATACAGAATCTATTTTGCTATTCTTCACTTTAGTTATGGCCTTAACTATATAGCCAATGGTTAGGGTATGTTTAGTTTATAATTTAACATGTTTAGCTTTTGTAGATAATTTGATGGTCTGGCCTTGAGAGCATAGAGCTCATCTAATGGGATGCTTCTTATTCATTGTCATAGCAAGGGTGCAAGCCCTAGTAGGGTACTAAGGATTTTATTGCGCTCTATCCTAGGGTGGTATTGCTTCCAAACCATGGCCTATTTTCAAGATCTATGGCTAATTAAGAGTCAACTATACCAATTTAAGCTATTTTATGAGTTAGTTTTATTTTAGATTGCATAGCCTATGATTAGGGTACACCCTTATTGTAACTTTATGCATCAAGCTTCTGTGGACTTTCTAATGATCTAGGTCCTAAGGTGCAGAGTTCTCCTATCTGGATACTTCTTATTCACTACCATAGTAGGGGTGTATGCCTTGGTGAGGCACTAAGGATATTATTGCACTGAGTCCCAAGGTGGTAGACCTCTTGAGCTATAGACCCCTTTCAAGGTCAATGGCTAATTAAGAAGAAATCATACCAACTTAAGATGTTATTTGCATTAGTTGTGTTTTGGAATACAGAGCCTATGACTAGGGTGCATTCTTTCTATTAACTTAACCAGTCCAACTTCTGCGGATTGTTTAGTGACCTAAGCTCTAAGGTACAAGACTCACTTGTCGAAATTCTTCTTAATCACTACCTTAGTAAGGATAAATGCCCTATCTAGTAATGAGGTTTTTAATGCACTCAACCCCTAATGGTGTAGCATTGATGGCTTAGGACTTTTAAAAGCTGAGGTGACTCAGATATGCTTATTGATATGATGTTGGACTTTTTATTTTATCAAATCTCCCAAGTGTAGAATTTTGATGATTGATAGAGGTAAGTATTCTAAGTGTTTCCTTTATTATTAACAACTAATTTAAATTATAAGATTATTGAAATTATCCTAAGAATATAAATTGAAATATTTTTGACTAAGGCTAATTATTTTACTACGCCTTTCAATAATGAAAATTATTAAAACTTTAAGTAAAAAAAAAAACTAACTGGGTAAGCATTTTCAGGTCCTAGCTTGGAAGGATTTGGAATCCATCACAAACAAAATTCCAATGTGACGGTATTTGTTTGATACCATCACACAACAATTTCTTGAGTAGCACTTTGCTTTAATAAATGAAATTTATCATAATTGTTATCAAGGAACGTGAAATTTTCGATACAAACTCCTTCTTCACTTAAGCATTATAAAACATTACTCCTCTAGGTTGGTATTTAAAAAAGTTATCCAATAGATAGCATAGGTTTGATCTTGTTTTCAACTTTTCAATACTTTCTTTTAACATCTATGCTATGCCGGACACTTTCAAATAAATAGCATTTAAATATGAAATACATTTTTCATGTGAATATTTATTATTTAAATATTAATAGAAACATAAACTAAACATGTTATTTTAATAAAAATATCTTACTTTACATTCAATTTCACCCCTCTTAGTGTCTTATTCTCATAGCTACTCCCCATTCTCCCTTTTAGTTAAAAATAAAAATCGAACGTTATTTTCATCTAAAACCCAATATGCTTACCATGACATTTTTTTATTCATAATTGCTTCCAATTTTTTTTTTTTTGGATAACAGAAAACCTCATAAAGATTAGGGGATAATACCACACATCTTAGATCATTGAAAATTATTAAGCTATTGATCGAGTGTTATTGGTATGACAGCAATTTAGTCCGACATAGAGGCCAGAGGCTACTAAGATTTAAAGCTCTGAACTTTTGTTCAAAAGACAACAATGTACACCATATGTATCCTAACTCATTGGGCTATCACTCTATCAATATAATTGCTTATAATTGTGTCAACCAAAAAAACTAAGTGAATAACAACATATTCAAGAGAGAAAACATCTATTTGATTTTTTTAATCTAATCCCTAAATAGAAAAAATATGACATCTATAAATTGACGTAGTCCTTGCTTTTCAATTGTAAGAAATTAAGTAGCAAGAAATTTTCATAAATGGAAGCAAATCCAACGTTGGTAAAAACCTTATCAAAACGTCAACAATTTTGTAAAATTTATTAGCAAGACTTTTGAAACGTGTTTATCATTATTGAAAGTTCACAATAAAACCAAATAATCCTAAATGAGGTGAATAGATTATTTTAAAAATTAATGAATTTTAAAAACATAACCTAAATAAAGCGAGCAGATATACAATCATGTATAAATAATAAAGTGTAAAAATAATAAATAACACAATATATTTTAATGTGAAAACAACTAATGTTACAACCGTGACCTAATAGAAAAATTATCGATCTATCAAACCATTTAACTTTTTATTATGAAAATCAAATATATAAGTATAAACTCGATCTTATGCTACACACCCTATGATACTAATTCAATGTACTTTACTTATGAGCGCTTATTTAGTTCTCATAGTTTTCAAGACTAACATGGGATATATCCAACCCAACGTTCCAATTAGATACTCACTAATTAGACACGTTTAACAACATACAAAAGAGTTACCATAGAAACATAATTGCTAGTGTGTGTCCAAGATAGATTTTTAATAATGAATAAACCCTAAGCAAATAGATTAATGAATTAAATTCGATTTAAAGAAAATCTATTATAACCCTATAACAATGATTTAATAACAAGATCAATAAACATAGCTTCTATTAACCTACATAATCAATTTAATAAAATATGAGGACACATGTGAAGAATTGATGTAAGAAATAGAAAATCCTAAGGAGAATAAGCTATATGATCCTGAAGTATTTAAGAGAAAATATAAATTGAAACTATTGATTTGTGCTATTAAGAATTATGTGCTATGTAGTAATTGAATCTATAAGCAATGGGTTTTATTTATAAGAATAAACTTACTAATCCTATATAATTGATAAATATGTTTTCAATATTAAATAGAATTAGCAACTCGTTAAAAGTTGAGAATTTGGTATTTTTATAACATGTTTAAGTTTAAAAAGGAATTTCAAACTGATAAATACAAGCTTGATTCATCAAGAGCCTTGTTCAATTGATCTAGTAACAATAAACCAATTTGAAAATTCTAACTTAAGAGTGCTCAATCAAACTCAATCGAAGTTAGATAGATTGATAACCTTGTTTGATTGATCTACCAACTATAAGCTAGATTTGAAATTTAACTCGAGGACATTTGATCAAACTTGATTAAAGTATGATTGATCGACTTAATGCTTCAGTCGATCAAGTAATGCAAAAATGAAAATATAAGTGTTGTGTACTATGCTCGTGAATATATGAATGTAACTCTAATTGTTATAAGATTGAAATTATACATGAAATGCTTCTATGCATAATTGGAGTGTTTCTTTAATTTTAATTAAATGACTTAATAATAAGTCTAGAAACATGTTTACAAGTAAATATTTTGTTCATAAAAAATATCAATACTCATAATACCTTACAATTAGTATAACATCGTATATACAAACATATGAATTTTCATTATTCTTATAGGTGGTCGGACTCTTAATATATCAATAATGCATAAAACATAATGAATGATATATTAAATTATACTAGCACATTAAACCGTAATAATTTGTTGTAATATTAGAAATCAAAAAAGAAAAAAGAAAAAAAAATACAATTTATGTTTTTATTTGACTTGTTCTTTATATTAGCAAAGATGATCATGTATATAGAATAGAAAGAGAATACAATAAGAGAAGAAAAAAAACATATATACAAGGAAGAAAACTAAACTAAAAAAAACATTTAAATATTTCTTTCCCAAAAAATAGATGTTAGATTTTTTTTGCAATGAAAAGATTTACTATCTTTATATTTACTTGCTTTACTTCTTTTTCTTTCCTCTTTCAAACCATGTTGAATCAAGTTTATAAAAACAGTGTAGGAACAATATTACCAATAACTTGAAAGTAACTGCTTGGGTTGAGTGTGACTAGGTCGCTTCTCTTTAAGACGTTTCGCGGCTCGCCTAATTTGTGCAAGCAAACACAAATCGTCCCTCAGGATAAAAGCGAATCTTAATCTACGTCTCGAACTTCACCGCACCGATGAAGACCGGAATGCTACACCTGAAAAATTTGTTGCTCGGAAAACTAAAAAAAAAACTTAGAAATTGTAGAGAGAATTTTTTCCGTAGAGAGATGATTGTTGATTGTTGTGTATCAAATGAGAGCTGAAGCCCTCCTTTTATAGATTTTAGAAACCGTGTAGCAATTATGAATAAAACGGTAATGTCTGGGATTTAAGAGCGTAACGGCAATTCTGAGTAATGAAGAGTAACGGATATGAGATATATTTTTATGAATAAATACGAGCAACGGCTCTTTTTCTGAATAAATAAAACAAACGGCCATATTCTTAATAAAAGAAAATAACGGTCATTTTTTCTGAAATATATATATATATATATATATATATATATATATATATATATATATATATATAACAACCATTTTGTAAGTGAAAAAAAATTTCCTTAAAAAAATATTATACCACCTCACACACTTGACTGACGATTTCGACGGCATGGCTTGGTCAGACGAAATGGCGTATGTGGTATCAAAAAGTGGACGCTTTCGTAATCCCAATAACCAATTCTTCATCTTTTCCAACAAACCATAATAATAACAAACCATAATAATCACATATTTATTTTTGCTCTAGTTGAAAGAGGTATGAAAAGATTTTTATTCCATTTCACAATCTAAACGTCCCGTCCACAAACATAAATGGCTCACGTTATGTGATAGATTTTGATAAGAATAATGATAGATAGCATAATTTTGAAGTTATACTCATTACTACTATTTTATCTAAATTATTAAAATCAGAAAATCAGGTAATGATAAAATAGTGACACGAAACACAGCTTTAAAAATAATATGATATAAAACTTTCCTTTTTATTAATTTGGAGTATTTTACATAATGTAACTCTCTTACCAATCCAATATTAACTTGTACGTCATGAAAGACACATGCAGTTTTATTGCAAGTCAAGGAAAAAGTAAGGATTCGTATCATTAATATCCTCAGAATTTACTCAAATTTTTCAATAATTTCGTAAACCTCGAGGTATTGAGATATGATTTAATATAAAAGAAATTCCATTTTCAACAAAATGTTACAATATCTAAATAAAAAAATTCTTAAAAAAATACAAATACTGCAATGTAATAATAACGAAATGCAAAAACATTAGAAATTTCAAAAATAAATATAAAATAAATTTTAAATTTTAAAAAATATTGAGTTAATTACATTTTTTTTTGTCTACAATGTATGAAATGAGTTACAAAAATATCAAAAAAATTTAAGTAATTACAATTATGCTCACAACGTTATATGTAACGATAAAAATATGATTAATCAATAACTACAATTTAATTAACATAATTATTTTAAGTAAATTCTACGTGTATTTTCTTAATGATATTTTGGTAAAATCTTAAGTGAATTAACTATGTTTTATGTTCATAACATATGAAATGAGTTACAAAAATACTCAAAACATTTAAATAATTGTAATTATACCCACAAGAAAATGCATGTAGAAGTTACGCGATATAATTTTGTTAAAAAACTACTGTTAATAAATAAAATGACACTTATTGATTATGTATATTTTTATCATTGCACATAACGTTTTGGGTGTAATTGTAATTACTTAAAGTTTTGGATATTTTGATAACTTACCATATACATTGTAGGTATAAAATGTGTTAATTTAAAATTTTTTGAAAGAAATAGCGTACACTACTACAAAAAGGTGTATTTAATTCAAGATTTAAAGTCGGATTTTGGTAAAAACTGACTTATAATGAATTTATAGTTGGTTCGCTAAAAACCAACTTTAAATGAATTAAAAACACGTAGAATGTAGCGTCGGTTGACACGTAGAACCAATGCTACACATATTACGTAGCGTTAGTTCTACATGTCAACCGCTACACAAATAGATATTTCATTTTCTCTTCTTCTTCCCAGACAGAAACAATATCCAAGCACATTTTATCTCTCAAAAACCCAAAATCCCTCCATTCTTTCTCATTTTTCGACCACCTACGACCACCAATTTCAGCGTCGTTTAGTAGGTTTTTTTCCTCTCCAACTTATCTTCTAGATTCTCGATTTTTTGAGCAAAAAACTCAAATTTTTTATATCTATTTTCTCACTTACCAAACACTATTTTTTCTTCATTTTGTCACTTTATTTACTCTTTTAAATATTTCTATTAATCCTATGCACTTATTATTCATATTTATTTATTTATTTTGTATATTATGTGTTATTATTTATATGTATCAATTTTTATATTATATATGTAGGTTTTGTATAAATTTTCGTAATGAAATAAATTTATATATTTATGATTGTGATTTAAGATTGATTTTTAATTTATTTATTTTTGTTAATATGAAATGGGAAAGACATGATTCAACAATATGATGTTCATTAAAAATTTAGATTTGAGGTAGTGTAGTTATTTAAAAAAAATATTAAACATCACAAAATTGTTATATAAATTTTGTTTTATATATCTTAAATTTAAAATTAACTCAAATGATGTAGAATATTATTATTAGTAATTACAATCAATCTCATATAATTATATTTATGTGTATATATTTGTTATGTTTGGTTTTTATGTAATTTATTTTTATATGATGTTTTGATAGATATTCTAATAATTAGGAAATCCATATATAATAATATCTGAAATATATTGTTTGGATACATATTTAATATGCTTAATGTTATTAATAGAAAATAGACAAATCTTGGATGTCAAAGTGTAAAATTGGGTAAGACTACATTTCTAGAGTTAAAAGTTTCTTGAAGTTTGTTTGTAGAAATAATAATAATGAAATTAGTATGATTCGATGTCCATGTGTTAAAAGTAAAAATGAGGGATTTCATGATGTTGACGAGGTTAAGTATCACCTTATCCGTAGTGATATTCTTTGGAGTTATAAATGTTGATATTATCATGGAGAAAATATTAATAATACTCATGGGGAAGAGATAAATAAGAATTTGAGTAGATTATATATATCTTATCATAATGTACAGACAGGAAATATGTTTCATGGTGTTGAAGATGAACTACATGAGAATGATCTTGAAACCTTTAAAAAACTTCTAAAAGATGCCGAAAAACCGTTGTATCTAAATTGCAAGAAATACACTAAAATGTCGGGATTGGTTCATTTGTACAATGTGAAGGCAAAAAATGTTTTTTTTTTGACAAGGGATTCACATAATTACTAAATGTACTAATAAATATATTTCCTGAGGATATTGAATTGTCATCTTCAATGTATGAAGTTAATAAATCTCTTAGTCGATTTTGCATGAAATATCATAAGATTCATACTTGTCTAAATGATTGCATTCTTTATAGAAAAGATTATGATACATTAGATGATTGTCTGATGTGTAAAGAATCGAGATGGATTGTTATGTGCTCATGTATTTAGGGGAATGAATTGTTACATAGACTTGTTTTTTGCCCAAACTTCATCTCATCTCCCTTGCCTAATTCTCTTGTATGAAAACATCATGCTTTAATTTCTCATATCCTTTTGAAATCATATTAACACTGTATTAATCTTTTGTCTATAAATATGAAGTTATCTGGAATTAAAATGGTATTTTTAATGCTATAATGAGCTCTAAATATGAATTCAAGTGTAACTCTCATTTGTTACATGGGTTAGTTGGGCACCAAACAGCTGTTCCAAGTAACAAATCGGAGTTACACTTGACTTCATCTTTAGAGTTCATTATAGCATTAAAAATATAAGCTTCATTCTAGATAACTTCATATTTATAGACTAAAGATTAATATAGTGCTAATATGATTTCGAATGGATAAGGTTATTATTATATCACTCTGGTGTCGATGTGTTAATCTCTTTTACTAATCTTTTAACATATATAAGTTATTTTTTTGTGAATTCATGATGTTGAAATTCTTATTTTGAATTTAATTACATATAGTTCTTTGGTTAGAACAAATGGGGTTATGATATGTAAATTTTTAATGATTTACGAGAAGAATAGACATAACACTTTGTTCAAATTATAACATCAATAGAAGATTTTGATGATCTTGAATAACATAGGACAATATCGCATGGTAATTTTTATAATGCTTTAATTTCTCCATTCTTATGCCTCTAAGTGTGGACTTCTTGTTTGATAGATGTTTATGTGCTCATGTATTTAGGATAATGAAATTTTATATAGACGAGCTATTTTTTTGCCAACCAAGCTTACTCTCCTTGAAATAAAGTAGAAATATCACAAAATCTATGACAAAAGAGATGACATCATTTTATTTGTAATTTAAGTTAAATATATATGTATTGTGTATAAATTATTTTTTATAATAAATTTAATTCTCAAGTAATTAATTAATTTTTAATTTTTTAATAATTTGTATTATTTAAACTATTTGTTAAACAAATTTTGGTTTTTTTCTACTGATCGAATACAGGTTTTAATTCGAATATATAATAAAAAATGAGTAAATTTTGTAAAAAAAATTATATGTTTAATATTAGTTTAACATGTGAACCGATTTTATATTTTTAAGTCATTTTATTTAAATTCATTTCATCGAACCGACTTTAAAAACTATTTTTTGCGAGGTGGTATTGAGAACAAAGTATTTTATTTCTCTTACAACTAGTACGAATCAATAAAATATAAGCCCCTAAAGATTTTTTGACTTTTTAGATTCATTTTCATTTCATTTCATGTAATTCATTTTATATTTTAAGAATTAATTAATTTCTTATCTATAATTGTTTTTTGAATGATTAAAGTTTTTTAAATGCCTTAATCTAAACAATAAATTTTATCATAATTTAGCTATATACTTACTATACTATCTGAAAAAAATTTCTGTAATGCTATTGATATTTACGGAAAAGTAATAAGATTATTCCAATAATATGTTTGGACAGAGCCTACCTAATCATACATAATTACATATTTACATCTAATAAATCCAACAAGAAAGGACGACCAAGTACAAAGAAAGAAGTTTGGGTCCGTGAATTGGAATAATTTTCTTTTTAGTTTTTTAAAAAAATTGCAGACTCACGTTTTGCCTAAGCATTTTAGCTTCTAGTGCATATAATAATAAATCTATAGCTACAAAATTAGTAAAATAATAAATTTGAGGTCAATAAACCTATAATTACAGTACCAAATTAGTAAAATAACAACTTTGAGGCAAACAGTTGTAACCCAAAGATAATTAATTAAACATAATATTGTTTTCCCATTAAAGATAAGAATTACTTCCATCACATGTGACTAAAAAGTGTCATCATGATTTTTCTCTTTTCCATTTTTTCAATCTTATGAATTATATTATTTATTTTAATACATTTTGATAATTTCTTTGAACCTACGTATATGAAGTTTCGAAATGGCATATGAACATATGATATGTTTTGATTTTCATAATATTACTTTTAATTTTTGTGTTTGTAAAATGTGGGATTTCACTCTATTTTCCTACGCGAGCATAAGCAACAATCTCCCAAGTATAAATATTATTATATTTATATTATGTAATGTTTACAAAATATGTATCTATAAATATAAATTAACAAGTAGTTGAGAGACAATGTCACAAGTATAATGAGTCTTAATTATTAATCATTTTCCTTTTTAATAAATCTTAATTATTTTGGTAATAGTTAAAAAAATATATTTATAGTGTTTTAAATTAATGAATAAAAATATGAATTTTCATAAATTAATATATAAAGAAAATATATTATTCAAATGTAATAAGTAAACTCAAACAATAAAATTTTATTAGAATATTTTTAAACATAAAAATTAGAATTTCGCTAAAAGAAAGTTCATCAAACGCAAAAGCATATAGAAAGTTCTTCATCTCCCTCAAAAGCATATTAAATTGTGAGATTTTTTTATTAGATATAATTATATAAAATTGATTGTAATTATTAATAATATTATGTTATATTACTTATAATTTATCATAAATTTTTGATAAATAAATTTTTCAAATATTAAAACGAAATATATTTATCAGTTGGTACTACATGCACGAGATTGTGATTTCAAAATTGGATATATTCTCGATTTTAAGCAACTTGAATGTGCATCACACCTAGATAGTTTTTTTTGTTTTAAACAAAAAATAAATAAATAAAACAAAAAACAAAAAAAAAAAATAAAACAGAATATGTTTGTGCTTGCTCCATCTATATCTAGTTTTGTTTTTCTCTCTAAATCAATCTCTTGTTATATTTTGAGGAAGATGTCAAATAATTAATAAAAAATAAGATAAAAATAGAATTCAAAAATAATAATAAAGATAAAGATAAAGATAGTATTAAATTAAACGCTTTAAAGTCAATGAGGAAGAAACTTTTGTAAAATATAAAAAAATTTGTATTAATCCACATTGAAAAAATAACTTTTTTACATTTTTTTTCAAATATTAATTTGAGTTCACTTATTTTTAAATAGTGTATTAAAAATCACTTAGTGATTTTTAAAGAAGAACTTTATTCTAATTAAGAATGTAAGTTAGTAGAGCCACCTCAAATCCAAAATTTTGGATTCTGATCAAACTTAGATCAGATATTATCGAACCATTATATTTTTGGGTCGAAATAAATTGGATTTTCTAAATTAAATACAAGACATACCCTAAACATTTGAATGGATTTGGGCTTAATTTATTTAAACTTTGAAATAACTTAAGCCATTGTTGGAGTTTAAATGATGTAAAAAATTATAAAATAATGATATATAATATTTAAATGTACATATATTTCATAAAATTTAGATTTAACTCATATTTTGAATCGAGTTTGGATTAGACTTATAACATAAATGGATCCTAACCATGGTCTTAAAATTGTTTGAGTAGAATCAGGTTGGAATTATTCGAGGTTAATCAAGCTTTGATCCGAGTTAGATTAGGCCATGTTGTTCGTTATTTGATATGGTCGAGCTAAATTGCATTTCTATTTTGACTTGCTTTTAAGTAATGCACTAAAAGTTACTTATTTTCTTTAGAAAAGAACACTATAAATTACTTATTTTTTTATAATGATCACTTTGATCCATTTAATTTTAAAAAATAAAGTGAATTATATCGATCTATTTAAAATCAAAATGATTAAAGTAGTTCTCTTTTTTAAAAGTTAAATTACTTCTAATGAACCACTTAAACTAAAATGCTTCTTGTTAGAACTACCAATATACCATTTAAAAGCAAAAGTCAAGTACTCTTTTCTAAAAATAAATAGACTCCAAAAACCTTTCATCCTATTCACATTTCATAACTTCAAAACTTTAAATTAATTTTGAATTTTTTTTAATTATGTGTTATAAATAAATAGATATGGGTATGCATTGTGTTTTAATATATGCAATATTATCTTTTTAATTTAAGTAGAACTAGTGATCACCTAATAATATGAACATTAATTTATTTTTTTATCAAAAGTTGAAACAATACTAAGAATCCTTTTATCTAAAACAAATTTAAGCTAAGCTCTTTTTTTCTCCCTAGGAAATGAAGATCTTTTGATGTATATACATCTATTTTTGTAATTAGTACGTGGAATTATAATTAAATTTGCTCCATTTTTGAAATATATATATATATATATATATATATATATATATATATTTTTATAGGTTGTTATAGTGCATTTCATATGATTGTGTATGTTGTGGTGCATTGTATACACTACACACATCTTTAGCATTATCTATATAAACATTACATGTATGTGTAATTGAGTATTGAAATCATAATAATTCAATTTCAGATTTCTTTCGATTGTTACTTTCCTTAAGAGTTTATATGATATCAAAACTTTTCTTTTGATCTTAAGAACCTTGATAATGGGTTCCAAAGCTAGCTAACTTTCGAGAGGTTTTATCATATTTATCGATGAATTCCTCTAACGACAGACCAACAACCAACACACATTGAACTATTGATAATATCCCTATAACACTACAAAGAAATCAAAGTGATAATCATCTTGAGAATGATCTTACACCTCCTACACCAAGAAGAATCGGTAATAATGCAGTTCTTGATGTTCATTCTATCTTTTTTCATTATGTCTTCAAATAATATTACATTTTTGATAAAATTAGATGATCATAATTACTTAGCATGCCGTGAACAACTATTGTGTTTCATCATGACATATTGAATGGAGGGTTTTATTAATGAAACCCTACTCAAACCTTAACCTTTTCTTAACAATGAGTGTTTGATTTTTAACCCTCAATTCACTATTTGGATCCGATATGATTTCTTAGTGAAAACATAGATTTCTAGCTTAGTAACACACGACTTGAATGATGTGCTTATTGATAATTTGTCTACTCGAGAACAATGGCTTGCACTCAAAGAGAGGTTTAGCAACACCACTTATTCTAAGGTTATGGAATTGAAAGGAAACTTGCAAATACTTTCCAAGAATGGCTTGAGTGTGAGTAATTATATGTTGAAGGTCAAGACTCTATCTGATCACCTAGCTTCCATAGGAGAAATAATCCCAGAATGTGATCCATTTCTTTACATCCTAAATGATTTGTGTCCTCGATATCTCACATTCTTGCCTATTTTTAACATGACTCAAATCCATCCTTCTATTGGAATTCTTCACAATCAACTTGATAACTTTGAAAGAATGCTACTAGTATCTAAAATAGTGCATCAAGAATATGTTGTGTAAGCAAATATTGCACACTTTAATCACGGTAATCATGTTTATGAGAATAACAACAAAAGGTCTAATGGAAATTATGGTTCTTAGGTTAATAACATACTCCAATGGAACTTTCATAATTTCTTAAAATAACAACAAAGTATCAATTTTGGTGTATCTAAAAAATATAATGTTGCTAATAATTATGGTGTCAAGAATTTCAAGAAAGATGGCGATAGACCTATTTGCAAAATTTCCTTGTCTAAGGGTGTACACTTGCAATAAATTAGAGCCTCGTTTTACTAAATGTGTGTTTCTTGGTTATGATTCTAAATAGAAAGTCTATGTTTGTTGTGTTAAAGATGATGAATTTTTTTTATCAGTGGGAATGTTGTGTTAAATGAATTGAAATTTCCTTTGCATATGCCACTAGCAATTTAGAGAGCAACCCTATAAGTCAACCTATTGCCTCTATGTTACAGGCGCCCAGTTGGCTTTCTTTTGGCTTTAATTTGTATTTTTTTTCTCTTCTGCTCTTCTTATATCAGATTCCATTGATACCTATGTTAAGTCACCATCAACTCAATCTCCTATTTCAAATCTTATCTCTTTATCTGACACTATACATGTATCTTTTTTAGTCAATGTCTTATTTGTTATTCCTAAAATTGAGCCATTGAATACTTCTTCCAATATACTAGAGTCATATAGCACTTATTCCCTCTTCATCATTCTGAGCATACTCTAGCTATTATACCTATTAATTATACAAATGATGTTCAAACCCACATTTCAACTTCACATTCCAAAAAGCTTTATCTATATGTTAATCTTGGTTCCATTCCTACTACAAACACTTGTTACCTTCCTTAGTTACCTTCTAAATATCATTGCACGATTACAAGAGCTAAATTTGTGGCCACTAAGTCTAAGCATTATGCCTTCACCATTCATGGCACACTTGTGTTACCTGAACCTAAGTCATACAAGGAGGCCCTTAAAATTATTGAATGAAAATTTTCTATGGAATTGGAACTTGAGATTTTATTGAACAATGGCATATGGGAATTGGTTGTGCTACCTAAATGCAAGGATTTCATTAGCTATTAATGGATATTTTGAGTAAAACTCAAGGTAGATAAGACTTTTAATAAGTACAAGGCTCAATTTATGGCAAAGGGATTCTTGTAAAAAGAAGATATTGATTTCTTTGAAACTTTTTCTTCCGTAGTTAGGTTTCCTACCATTTAGGTTGTCATTACACTTGCCATGTCTAAAAGGTGGGCTTTGAGGAAAATTTATGTGAATAATACCTTTATTAATAGGGATTTGGATGAGGATATGTACATGATGCAACCTCCTAGGTTTGAAAAAAGATCAAATCTAGTCTCCAGGTTAAGGAAAAATCTATATAAGCTTAAGCAAGCAACACGAGCATGATTTTCTAAGTTGAACATCTCTTTAATTCAATTTGATTTGTGTCTGCCAAATCAAATACTTCGTTATTGGTACATAACTCTAATCAAGTTTATATTGTTATCTTAGTTTACATTGATGATATAATCATCACATGCAGTTTTTCTTTTACTATTGATTATTTGATTGCCAAACTTAATGTTATTTTTCCACACAATGACCTTTGCCTTTTGAGCTATTTCTTGAGACTTGAGGTAAGAATAACTAATGATATGTATCTTAATCAATAGAAGTATATTAAGGAGATACTTGATAGATGTGGTCTTATAGACACTAAGTATGTTGATACTTTTATGACATTTGGTAATAGACTTGGTAAGGTTGATGACACTATTTTAAGTGATATTGTTCAATACAAAATTCTATTAGGTGGTCTTCTATACTATACCTTTACATGACCAAATGTTTCTCTTTCTGTTAACAAGCTATGCCAATTCATCACATAAACCTCTTATGTGTATTGGATTTCCCTTAAAAGAGTCTTATTTTATTTGAAAGGAACATTGCTGCACAACCTTGCATTTTTCAAAACTTCTTCTCTACATTTGAGTGCTTATTATAATGCAAATTGGGCCTCATGCTTGGATGATAAAAAATAAATTGGGGCATATTATGTTTTTTCTTGGATCAAACCATCAAACTCGATTTCTTAGAAAACAACAAAGCAAAAAGTGGTGGCTCGTTCAAACACAGAATCTAAATATAGAGCCATTGTTAATGTAGTGGCTACACTTCTTTCGTTTAAATCACTATTCTCAAAATTGCTTCTCCATATTGTAGCTCTGCCAATGCTATTTTGTGATAATTTGAGTGCCCATAACTTGGCCAAAAGTCCAGTGGACTAGGACTAAACACATTGACCTATACCATTATTTCATTTTAGATCCAGTCCCTCATCACCAACTCAGCCTTGGCTATGATCCATCTCATGAGCAGTTGATTGATATCCTTACAAAACCTCTAACTTCGCCTCAATTTCACTCTCTTAAAATCAAATTTATGGTTTTCTCAAAACCATTAATTTGATTGGGGCTATAGAGCTTTAGTATGTTCTTGTATGGGATATGATTAATTAGTTGAGTTAGTTCGTTAATAGTTTATTATAGGACACTCCATATGATTGTGTGTGTTGTGATGCATTGTATGCGCTACACAAATCTTTAACGTTTCATGTATAAGCATTGATTATATGTATAATTGAATATTGAAATCATAATAATTCAATTTGAGATTTTCTTAAATTGTTACTATCATTGAGATCATATATAATAATAATAATAATAATAATAATAATAATAATAATAATGAAAATAAAATAATTATTTCATAATATTCTTTAATTTATTTCATATAAGTGTTTATATAAGTGACTTGTGCTTTTATAATTTTTAAGTGAAATTATAAAAATGAAACCTTTAAATTCTTATTTTTAGAGAAAATAAGATTTTAATTATTATGTTTTAAAAATTAGATATATTAATTATCTTTTTTAAAGTTGATTTACATTATTCATTTTATTGATATATTTTTGGAGACTAATTTAGTCATTTTTTATTAATTTTAATTTTTTGAATTTTTTTTGTTAAACAAACTTAATATAGATCTTATTGAACCTTATTATTATGAACTAGTATATGTTGGAAAAGAAAAATATTTTAAAAGTTAAAAAATAAATATAAAAAATAAAATTATCAAAATTAATTTAAAATGTTTACAATATTTATAAATATAATAATAAAATGATTAAAATTTATAAATTTAAAATAAAGTAATCCATATATTTAATTTTAAAAGAAAAGTGATTGACTTTGTAATTTTATAATTTTAAATAAAATATTTATTTTTAATAATTTATTTAAACTTTTGTTGAAATTATAGCAAACAGTACACAATCAAAAGTTAATTTTATCACCAATATTCACACTTTTAAGTCAACCTACTTTAAAGAGGATTAGATAATCAATTTTTTTAATTACTTATCTTATAAAAAGAAAAATAGCTTCCAATAAAAAGTTTGAAGTTTGATTGTCAACGAGGAAATTTTTAGAGGATTAAAAAACTCTTAAATTTTTTAGAGTTTAGATATTTTGTTTCAAATTGTATGTCTTTTTTTCTCTTAAATTAAAAAGTTTTACATGTATTAATTTTTTTTTTTACCTCAAACAAATATTTCTTATTAATCAACTCATTATACATTCCTTTTAACATGAATGCCTATTAACTAAAAATGTTAAAAAAAAATCAAATTTACATAGAGAAGGTGTAGCATTAATGGATGAGAAACATGATTATTGACGTAAAATATAGTAATTCATATAGTAGTTTTTATTTGAAAGGTAAAAAATGTACAGAGAAACTTAGTAAAAAAATAAAAATAATATATTTAAAATTTATAATTAAAAAACAATAAACTTTCTCTAATTAAATAGAGTTAAAATTAAAATATAATTATTTAAATTTATTTTATTTAATATTAATAATATATTATTTTTATTATTATAATTTTAATTTTTTGATTCTACAATTTTCAAACTTTTTTTCTAATTATAAAAATGCTTGACAGCTGGAGTAAATCGCTAAATCCAAGTGTGAAATGACATTAGCCCACCCAATCCATTAATAAACGCAACCTGCGTGGCTTCATTCTAATACTAAATTAATGCATCATGAATAAGGTGATATGTTATTATTTTGTTTAGAATATGTTTAATAATTGTGATAGTAATTGATGTTATGTTACCTCATATTAATTTATTTAATTAGTTTCTTTTTTTAAGAATATGATGTGTGGTTGTGTTTTTGAAAAAAAAAAGATTATTATATTTATGTTGTGTTTTATTTACCTAAATTATCATATTAACAATACTAAAACATGAACAATTTTTTAATTAAAATAAAAATAATTATATTTTTATACTTGCAATGATTATACATTAACTTGTGAAAAAATCATAATAATCACATTTATTAAACTTGTAATATAATTATTTATATTAGATTTATATACTTTTTTTTCTACAAAACCTTCTACACAAACTTTTTGATTAAAAAAAATACTATTTAATTCCATTTAAACTAACCCGATCTATTAGACTTATTCAATTTATTTATATTATTTTATTTTTATAAATTTTAAATATAAATCATATCATGTTAATCATTGGTGTCCTATTTTAATATTAAACATTTCATATTCATTTGTTACTTGACGTATGAAAATATTTATTTAATTTTTTTGTATTATTTATTTATAACAATAAGAAATAATAATAATTTTTAAGATATATAAAAATTATTAATCAATTATAATTAAAAAAATTATCTATTATATATATGAATGAGACTATTACCCAAATTTAAATATTATTTTATATAATTTACCTGATTTTTTCTATATCAAATGACTAACTTTTATTTATTTGGGATAATCATGTCTGTATCTGATACTAACTTCTGTCTGCTACTGGCATAAACTTATTTTTTTAATACCAATACCTAACTGAAAGACCAATTGATCAAATCAATATAAAGAACTATAAATGTCAATAACTAAATATACAATAATATTTAGTAAAATATATATTTTTTGATAAATATACAATAATATGATTGGAATAAATTAAAATTAAATGAATTAATTTGTTATAATAAGCAAACTATTCTGTCCAAAAGTTATAAAATGTATAATACTCTATAATCTACATTTTGTGAGGATGGGCCGAATTTAAAAGTCAACCATGCAATAACCTACTATTTATATACATATTCTGTGTATGGATGCCCATCGTACTTAAATATGTGCATGTTATCACGTGGTTACTTTAGTTTTAAACTAGAGTTGAAATTAAATTAATAAAGTTATTTTTAAAAAATTAAGAATTAAATTAATCCAATCTAAATTATTTGGATCAGATGGTAAGATTTTTTTTCTTTTTTAAGTTATTAATTTAAATAATAATGATGTAATTAAGTATTTAAAAACATAACTTATATGTAATTAAAAAAAATAAATTATTGTGTAGGGAAGTAATAAATAGAGGTATATGAATATATTAAATCAGTAAAAAAATACACAAAATTTATTTGGTTCGACAATTTGCCTAGGTCCATGGGAGGTAACAGATATTATTGAATTGAGTAGCAAATATACAGAATACAGATACAGATTTCCTCACTAATAATATCTCTTAAGTGTTTTCCTAAACTCATAGAAAAAACTCTCACACTCACTAAGTATTTTCTTTCTTTGAGTTTGCTTATGTCCTCTCTAATTTTTCTGATTTTTTTCCTTGTTTTTCAATGCATGAACTTCTCTATATTTATAGATGAAACAAGATTCCCTTTCCCTAAATTATGACATAATTTAAGTCTTAAATTAGGCTACTAATTTCTTTAAATTATGCCACTAATTTGTTACTTTTAGCGCCAATATTTAACAATCTCCACCTTGGGGAAAAATTTCATAGTGTTGCCTCCAAATGCGTCCTAGGCGCTCTAAGCTCGAGAGATATTGATCAAGTTCAAGCAGTGTTGAAACTTGATCCTTGTAACCACCTTTGTAAGCATATCTATAGGGTTATCCGTACTCCTGACTTTCTAGAGTATAACATTCCCTTCATCGAAGATTTCCCGAAAAAAAATGAAAACGAAGATCGATGTGCTTGTTGCGACCATGATGAACTTGGTTATTTTCCAAATAAATGACACTCTGGCTATCGTAGAAAACCTCTATGTTCTTCTAAACAATACCCAAATCCTTGGTCAACCCGAGAAGCTAGATAGCTTTTTTGAATGCTTCTATTACTACCATATACTCTGCCTCTATAGTAGACAAAGTTATAGTTGACTGCAATGTTGATCTCCAATAAACTGTTTCTCTTGCCATTGTGAACACATAACCAGTTGTAAATCGACGCTTATCCAGATCTGCAGCATAGATAGAATCCACATATCAGACTACATGTTTGCCTTCAGTCTTGTGTCTCTCAAACTTCAAACCAATATCCACAGAACCATAAATGTACCATAGAATCCACTTCATTGCTTGCCAATGTCCTTTACTAGGATTGT
Organism: Hippophae rhamnoides; assembly: GCA_033030585.1. Taxonomy (NCBI): domain Eukaryota; kingdom Viridiplantae; phylum Streptophyta; class Magnoliopsida; order Rosales; family Elaeagnaceae; genus Hippophae; species Hippophae rhamnoides. The sequence goes on along the minus strand of CM065430.1, from coordinate 69,310,901 downwards.
GCATGTAGCGACTCACCATACTAACAACATGTGAAATATCAGGTCTTGTGCATACCATTGCATACATCAAGACACCAACGATATTTACATATGGAACACGTTCCATTTGCTTCCTATCATCGGCGGTGCTAGCTGACATCAATGCATTCAACTGAAAATGAAGACCAAGCAGTGTACTTACTCTCATCAATGTCAAACCTTTGTAGTACTTTCTTCAGATACTGAGTTTGTGTCAGATAAACTGTGCTTGCAACTTTATCTCTTATGATTTCCATACCAAGAATTTTCTTAGCTTCTCCAAGGTCTTTCATTTCAAATTCTGAACTCAACAGAGCCTTCAATCTGTCGATCTCAACCTTGCTCTTAGATGCAATCAACATATCATCAACTTATAAGAGCAAATAATTAAGGTATTGTCTTGGAGTTTCAGAAAGTATACACAATGATCAAATTGGTTGCATATGTACTTCTGCTTTCTAATGAAACTATCAAAGCGCTTGTACCACTATCGTAGTGATTGCTTCAAATCATAAAGTGACTTGCTTAGCTTGCAAGTCCAATTCTCACGTATTGGAACTTTGAAGCCATCCGGTTGAGACATATAGATCTCTTCATTCAAAGTACCATGGATAAAAGTTTTTTTGACATCGAGTTGAGCTAAATCAAGATCAAATTGTGCTACCAAAGTCAATAGTATCTGAATAGATGAATGCTTAATAATAGGTGAGAATACCTCATTGTAATCTATTTCTTCTTTTTGAGCATAGCCTTTTGCTACTAGTCTGGCCTTGTATCTGATGTTGTCTTTACTAGGAGTACCTTCCTTCTTAGCATAGATCCATTTTTAGCCAATAGTTTTCTTTCCATTACTACAAAATATGGCATTTAAGTCGATATGTAAAGTCATTTTTTGGATAAAACCGACTTATAATCAATTTAAAGTCAGTTTGGTGAAAAACCGATGCTACATGTAGTGTCGGTTGACATGTTGAACCGAAACTACACATGTAGATAGCGCCGATTGACACATAGAATCGACGATATCCATGTGTGTAGCATCGGTTGACACGTCAAATTGACGATATCCACGTGTGTAGCGTCAGTTCAACACGTCAACTGACGCTATCTACATGTATTAATTTTTTTATTATATATAGTTTTTTTTTGGTTAATTATTATTTTATTTGAACTATTTAAAATTAAATTTTGATATATATATATAGTATAATTTTTTATTTTTTTTAGTCAATTGGTTTTTGAAATTATATAATTTTAAGAATTTTAAGTATTTGTTTGGATACGTACTTAATTTTATGTACATGTTTTTCGTACGTAATCATCGAATTTGGATAGCATGAAAACCACAATACAGAAAAGTTTTCAAATAAATATAAAAGGTCTATAGTTAATTAAAATCTTAAAAAATAATTGACCAAAAAAATAAAAAAATTATACTGTTTAATTTCAATTTTAAAAACTATTAAAATAAAAAAATCCACATGGATAGCGTCGGTTGATGTGTTGAACCGAAGCTACACACGTGGATAGCATCGGTTTAACATGTTAATCGACATTATCCACGTGTATTTTTCCATTTCTCTTCTATTTTCTCCATCAAAACATCATTTTTAATTTGAAGCACCCAAAAAAATCAAAACCGAGCTTCATCTTCTCCAATCTTTCGCATTTTTTGGCCACCTCCGATCACCATTTCCAACTCCGTTTCGTGGGTTTTTTTCCTCTCCAAATTATCTTCCAAATCACCTATTTTTTTGAGCGAAATACTCAAATTTTTTTGAGTGAAATACTCAAATTTTTTATACCCATTTTCTTACTTACAAAACACCCTTTTTTTCTTCATTTCTTTCATTTTGTCACTACATTTACACTTATAAGTATTTCTATTAATTCTACACATTTCTTATTCAGTTTGCGTTATTTTTTGTATAATTTTTTTATTTATGTATGTTTTGTATAATGCATGTTATTATTTGTTTGACTGATTTTCTATGAAAATAATATCTAGGTGTTGTGCGTTTGAGGGACTAGAATATTTACCATACGTGGATAAATTTATTTTCATATAAATAATTATATTTTATTAAGTAAAAGTAATACAATTTTAAAATGATTAAAATGATAAATTTTTGTAATATGTATGTTTTGGTATATATTCTAATAATTAGGGAATTCTTATATAACAATACCCGAAATATATTGATTGGATACATATTTAACATATTTAATGTCATTAATAGAAAATGGACAAATCTTGGATATCAAAGTGTAGAATTGAGCAGGACTACATTTCTGGAGTTGAAAGTTTCATGGAATTTCCTTGATCTGTTCAATAATCATGCTTGGTACTATAACTCAGCTTTCATAAAACTGAGTAAAAATACAAAAACAGTTGTTGAAATGTAAGAGTTATAGCTAGTTATTTTTCTTCTATTGTTTTTTGTAATATTTAATAAAAAACTAACCGATTTAAACTTTGATAGGGCATGGAAGCCATGGAACAAGTTTAGGGGCATTACTCATAAAAAATCTCATAAGATTATATGACATAAAGTTATGATATGTACAAGCGAATACTAATAATTTTATTACTTTTATTATTGAATAATAAAGATATTCAAATATGAAAATTCATGTACACTTATTTTTTGTAGGTTCCACAACAAAATCATGGAGTTATGTGTGGTTATTATGTCATGAAGTTTATGAGCAAAATCATCACAAATATCAAAATTCCAATTGAAGATGTGGTAATATCTTTTACCAATATACATTTTAACATATATGAGTTATTTTTTGTGAATTCGTGAAATTACATTCTTATTTTGATTTTAAATACATGTAGTTCTTTGGTTGGAGCAAGACGGGTTATGACCCGCAAATTTTTAATGATTTACGAGAGGAATGGGCAGAACATATGGTTCAAATTATATCATCACAAGAATAATCAAGAGAATATTCTGATAATCTTGAATAGCATATGACAATATAATGGTAATTTTATAATACTTTACTTTCTCTATTCCTGTGTTTGAAGTCCCTTGCTTGATGGATGTTTTTTTATGGATGACGTCATGGGGGCGGCTGCGCACAAAAATGGTGCGAAAATAAGCGTGGCCGCGCTGGCCTGTAGCGGAAGGCACCTGACCACGCGAAACGATGCAATGTGAGAAGCGCGCGGATCTGGAGCAAGGCAGACATAGAAGCGTCTTGTCTTGGCGTGGTTCAGCGGTGGCCGAGCTAGCGCGATTTTCTCCGTTTTGATATTTTTGACCCATTTTGTCCTATTTTTCCATATTTGTTGGCCTTTCCCCATTTATTTATTAATATATTTGTGATGTATTACCTCCAGTATTCTTCTTTGAGTCTTTAAGTTATATTTTTAAGTGAAAATACCTGAAAAACAATAGAAATATCCGTGAATCCGGAAAAAATAAATTTATACAAATATATGATAAAATCATATTAATATATATATTTTTAATCAATTAATGTGTATAAAATCATGGTAATTTTAGTGCTTTTTGAGCACTCATCACTATGTAATATCATGAATTCACAAAAAATAACTTATATATGTTAAAAGATTATTGAAAGAGATTATCACATTGACACCCGAGTGATATAATATTAACCTTATCCAATCGAAATGATATGATAACTTTATTAATCTTTTGTCTATAAATATGAAGCTATCTAGAATCAAGTTGGTATTTTTAATGCTATAATGAACTCTAAATATGAAGTAAAGTGTAATTCCAATTTGTTACTTGGTTTGGTTGATTTTGGTACCCATAAACGTATTACACAATTGTTCCATACGTTTATGGGCACTAAAACTCAACCAAGCCAAGTAACAAATCAGAGTTACACTTGACTTCATATTTAGAGCTCATTATAGCATTAAAAATATCAGCTTGATTTCAGATAGATTCATATTTATAGACAAAAGATTAATAAAGTGTTAATATGATTTCGAATGGATGAGGTTATTATTATATCACTTGGGTGTCGATGTGGTAATCTCTTTTACTAATCTTTTAACATATAAAAGTTATTTTTTGTGAATTCATGATATTAAATTCTTATTTTGAATTTAATTACATATATTTTTTTGGTTGGAACAAGTAGGGCTATGATATGTATATTTTTGATGATTTACAAGAAGAATGGACAGAACACTTTGTTCAAATTATAACATCAGGAGAAGAATATGATGATCTTGAATAACATAGGACAACATCATGGTAATATTTATAATACTTTAATTTCTCCATTCATATGTCTCTCAAGTTTAGACTACTTGTTTGATGGATATTTACGTGCTCATGTATGTAGGTGAATGAATTGTTATATGGACTAGCTATTTTTTGCCCAGTTTCCTTGTTGACATCATTTTATTTGTAATTTAATTTAAATATATTTTAATTTCTCCATTCATATGTCTCTGAAGTTTAGACTGCTTGTTTGATGGATGTTTACGTGCTCATGTATGTAGAGAAATGAATTGTTATATGGACCAACTATTTTTTACCCAATTTCCTTGACGACATCATTTTATTTGTTATTTAATTTAAATATATATATGTATTGTATATACATTATTATTTTTGTAATAAATTTAATTATCAAGTAATTAATTATATTTAATTTTTTAATTATTTTTATTATTATTTAAATTTTGTTAAACATATTTTGGTTTTTTATGCTGTATGTGATAGAATACGGGTTATTAGTATAGTAGAAAATGAGTACAATATGTAAAAAAAAATCAAAATATATTTTAAATTCGGTTCACGTGTTGAACCGACTTTAAATTTGAAGTCTTTCAATTTAAAGTCTGTTTTTAACCGACTTTAATGGCCCGTTTTATAGTAGTGCTTCTTTGGGAAGTTGAACCAACTCCCAAGTGTGATTCTGGTGTAGAGACTTCATCTCTTCATCCATTTCCATCTTCCATTTCATACTATCAACTCTCTGCACGACTTCTTTGTAAGTGCATGGGACATCATCATCAATTATTGGAAGTGCGAATGCTACCATATCTGTGTATCTGGTAGGCTTTCTAATCTCCCTTCTTCGTCAAGTAGTGGCAATAGATTATGGCTGCTGATTGTTCAGTAGTGATGGTGAGAGAACCTCCACCTCAATTGAGATATCTTCTTAATCATCAATTTCATCTTAACCATGATCGATAATTGGTGCAATTTTTTCTGAATCTTCTGGAGTCTCAAGCACCACCTTAGAAAGAGTATTTGAACTTTCATTCTCTTTCTATGAATTTGTCTGTCTCAATATAATACTCATCGAATGTGAAATCTCGGCTTAAGATGATTTTCTTGGATTCATCACACCAAAGTCGAAATCCTTTAACTTCTTCCTTAAAACCTAAGAAAATAGCTTTCTTTGCTCTAGGATCCAATTTGGATTCACTAACATGAAAATATGTAAGACATCCAGATATTCGCAATGAATCATAATCAGAAGCAGGTTGTCCAGACCATACCTATTTAGACCATACCTCTTTAGGATTTTCCCATCTAATGTAGTCGTAAGAAGTCTGTTAACTATATGAGTTGCATATGACAAAGCCTCAACCCAAAATGCCTTGCTTGATTTGGATCGAGATAGCATACATCGAATTTTCTCAATCAAAGTACGATTCATTCATTTTGCAACTCCATTCTACTATGGTGTACAAGGAACTGAAAAATGTCTGATTATCCCTTCATCCTCACAAACTTTGAAGAAGGGATTTGATTTATACTCTCTACAATTATTAGTTATGAGCCTCTTAATTTTCTTCATCTTGACAAACATTGTGACTCATGGTGTATATCTAGAGAAATCATCAATAAAAGTCACAAACCAACATTTATTGCCAAGTGAAGCATTCTTAGAAGGTCCCTAGACATCTGTGTGAATATAATCAATAGATCCCTTAGTACGATAAATGGATGTGCTGAACTTGACTCTTGTTTTTTCCCATTACACAATGCTTGCAGAAATAAAACTTTACAATCTTGGCACCTTTCAAAAGACCTTGCTTCATTAAGCCTTGCAAAAACTTTTCACCGACATGCCCTAAGTGCATTTTCCATAGGCGGGAAGAATCATCTATCTTTTCTTTAGTATTGCTTGAGATAGCTGCTCTTCCTATAACTATACTCCCATCTAGGAAATACAAGTTTGCCTTTCGAGTACCCTTCATCGCTACAAATGCACCTCATACAAATTTCAAGACTCCATTTTCCAATGTTACCTTGTAACCATTAGAATCTAGAACACCTAAAGAAATAAGGTTTTTCCTTAGGTTAGGAATGTATCTTACATTTGTAAGTCGTTTGATTGTACCATCGTGCATCTTTAGACGTACTGTTCCTATCACTTTTGTCTGACAGGCATTGTTGTTGCCCATAAGCATAACTCCTCCATCAAGCTCCTCAAAACTCGAAAACCATTATCTGTTTGGACACATATGATAAGAACATCCAGAATCAAGGATCCACTTATCTGAGTAGGTATATGATGATAAAACTGAAAAGGATCATTCTTCATCTTCATCGGCCTTCTGTGCAACATTTGCATTTGACTTATCCTTGTTTGGACAATCTTTCTTCCAGTGCCCTTTCTAGTGACAATAGGCACACTCTTCCTTCGTATAACATCTTATGGATGACTTTTATATGGACTTTGATTAGGATCGCCCTCTATTATTTGATCTGCCATATTTTTTGTTGTTCGTCCTACCTCTGGTTGCCATCAATGCTTTTGATATTGAATCTATGTGATCATGTTGATCTTTCTTCCAGTACTCATTATTTACCAAAGCATTTGAAATATCTATGAACTTAACCTCATCTTTTCCATATAACATGGTTGTGGTTAAATGCTCATAGCTCTCAAGTAATGAATTCAGCAACAACAAAGCTTTATCTTCATCGATAATTTCAACATCTAAATTTTGTAGATTGGCCAAAATTTTATTCAAATTATCTAAGTACTCAATCATAGGGGTACCTTTCTTGTACTAGAAACGAAAAAGTTTCTTCTTTAAATAGAGTGAGTTCTCTATACTTTTCGTCATGTACTTGTCCTATCGCTTCTTCTAGAGAACTGCGGCTACATTCTCTTTCATGACAAAGTACTTCTGATCTTTTCCTAAGTACAATCAAATTGTGCCACAAGCTTGTCGGTTGACATAATTCCAATCTTCATTGGAATAATCTTCTAGCCTGGTCTCTAAGGCTATATTAGATCCTTCTCAAAACAATAGATCTAATACTTCACATTGCCACATGCCAAAGTTATTAGTACTGTCGAATTTCTCCACCTTAAACTTTGCGTTGGACAACATAGTTCTTCGAGTAGAACAACTTGGTTTACCAGAAATTCTAAGGTCAGCTTGTTCACCTTCTTTGATCTCTCTTTTATCAGCCATAAGTACAAACGAATAACAGAAATTTTGCACTTACAACTTAAAATAGTGTTTTTCCAAATTTTATACCTTATTTGAAAAAACGGAGTCCACGGTTGAATCAAGAATGATCCAATTAGCTAAGAATAAGTCCAACTCAGTCCAAATATCACTAATTACTGAGTTGACTCTGTCCAACTCAGTGAGTTGACTCAATTGCTAGCAACAACACTCCGTCGGTTTTTGGCGGTGATTCTGACTTCCGATTTGAGCGATTCTTTCACCTTTGCATTCGTCTCATCAAGAGCTTAGATTTGATATATAATATTGCTATTTTTTCTACGATACCAATTTTTTGTGCACGAAAGCAATAATATAGCGATATATGAATATATCAAATCGATAAAAATAAACACACCGAATTTACGTGGTTTGGTAAATTTTCTAGGTCTATAGGAGGTAGTAGATATTATTGAACTGAGTAAAAAATATATAAAATACAGATACATGTTTTCTCACTAATAATATCTCTCAAGTGTTTCCCCAAACTCATAGAAAAAACTCTCACACTCACTAAGTATTTTCACTAAGTATTTTCTCTCTTTGAGTTTGCTTATGTTCTCTCTAATTTTTCTGATTGTTAGTCTTGTTTTTCAATGCATGAACTCCTCTATATTTATAGATGAAAAAAGACTCTCTTTTTCTAAATTATACCATAATTTAAGTCTTAAATTAGGTCAATAATTTTTTTAAATTATACCACTAATTTTCATAAATTATATCACAAATTAGACCATTAATTTGTTATTTTTAGAATCAATATTCAACATAAATCCTATTAAATACGAACATTATCTATCTTTTTATATTTTATTTAATAGAATTTTATTGTACGTATAAAACCCAAGATCATGAATTCATCGTGAACCAATCCGAATTTATATTGCACCTTTTTTTCTAAATTGAACAAAAATCAAACCTAATTCTGTTAATTATATTTAAATTAAATGATTTAAGTTTGGAAGTTACCTAATCTTAATACGCATGTAAATATGTTATTAAAAATAGTTATTTATTATAAATTATGATATTATCATAACTCATAATTAATTATAAATTAAAAAATAAATTTTATTATTTTAATTTATAATTATTTAATATATTAGTTGTAATAGTATTCTAAATTATAGCATAAAAATTATACTCTCTTATTTTGCTTGAAAATATAAAAGAGGACTTAATTTATCCCGACTAGCTAGTTTCTCACCATTAAATGTAGGTCGTAGGAAATAGAACAAGCTGTTAATGCTGAAATTTACATGGTTATCATGTCCCTACCAGCCATTTCGTTTTTGACATTGTTGTCCCTACCAGCCATTTCGTTTTTGGTCTGATCTAACTTGTGTTTTTTAAAAAATTATAAAAAATAACATTTTAATAATATTAAACACTATTTAATTATTAGCTTTTTTTAAAAAAAATAATATGTTAAATTTTATTTTAATAATAAAAATATACAAATTAAATATAAAAAAATTATAAATTTTAAACCAAATTGTTTTTCGACGGTTTTGTAAATAGAAATTAACAAGTATTCAGAAAACCAAAGCTGGTTTCTCAAAAACTGGTTACTATATATGTCCCCTGCTTTCATTCTCCTCTATTATTTCTATATATAATCATCAAAGCTTTCTCCATATCATCAAACTCCTCGACTAGTTCATTTCAATATTATTATTTTTCTTTTTATTTATTTCCCACGATATATATATATATATATATATCCTTATCTCCTTTATTATTGGGATGTCTCCTACAATAACTATCACAAATATAACTACTGATGAGAAGAAGATAAAGAATGGGAATGACACAGTCAATGAAAGCCAAATTTTATTCCAGAAAGGAGTACAACATCTCTTAGAAAGTGGCATTAGTAAACTACCTGAAAAGTATATTTTGCCACTTTCAGAGAGACCCAATTTGAACAACAACAACACTACTGTACTCAAAGACCCAATTGGTACCATTATAAACTACAACAGTCTGAAGTTGCCCATTATTGATTTTGCTGAACTACAAGGTCCCAATAGGCCCCAAGTCCTTAGGTCCCTTGCAAATGCTTGTGAACACTTTGGTTTCTTTCAGGTATATTGATTGGGTTATTATCATTGTAAAATTTGTTTTACTAATAATTAAATCTCATTTGGGTTTTAATTAAATTAATGAAGGTAGTTAACCATGGAATTCCAAGTGATGTTATTAGCAATATGAGTGATGTGAGTAAGAGATTGTTTGAGCTTCCATTTGATGAAAGATCAAAGTACATGACTTCAGATATGAGAGCCCTTGTTAGATATGGAACTAGCTTTAATCAAAACATGGACAAAGTGTTTTGTTGGAGGGACTTCTTGAAGTTAGTGTGCCACCCTTTATCAGATGTACTTTCTCATTGGCCTTCTTTTCCTATTGACTTCAGGTTTGACTTAATTAAAAAGCTTAATAATTTTTTATTTTTTTTATAGCTTATTAATTTTTTACTTATTATATATATATATAAACAATAAATTATCTTTATGAAATAGATTTCTGCTTAGTGAAATTTTAATTCTTTAAGTAATAAATATAGATCTAAATATATTTTTATTAAAGATATTAGATTTAGAGTATCTTTTAATGTTTTTTAAATCCTGTCTTTCTTCTTTGTTTGAGCGACATTTAATTCATGGCTGTCCTAGAATTTAGGGATATCTAATTAATTTAGAAATTATTAATTAATTTATTGAGTAGTTAGAAATAAGGGTTAATTAATTCAATAAAATATTATAATTTTTTTTTTGGCTCAAATAGAAAACTGGCGGCTACTTATGCAAAAGAGACGAACTACTTATTCCTAATGGTAATGGAGGCTTTGTTAGAGAGCTTAGGAATTGTGGGAACCACAGAGAATAATAAGACAGAAGAAAAAGAAGAAACAATGAAAGTTTTTGAAGATGGAAGCCAGCTAATGGTTGTGAATTGCTACCCACCATGCCCAGAACCAGATCTAACCTTAGGGATGCCTCCACACTCTGACTATGGTTTACTCACACTACTTCTTCAAGATGAAATTGAAGGGCTTCAAATTCAGTATCAACACAATTGGGTCACTGTTGAACCAAGACCCAATTCTTTTGTTGTCAATGTAGGAGATCACCTTGAGGTATGTTAATTTATGTGTGTTCACTACCATTCTTTTCTTTTTTTTAAGCTATAAAATTGTTCATTAATTGTTTTCTACATTCAAATATAGTGTTATTACTTGAACATGTAACAAATATTACCCCAAAAAAAATGATGGTTTTTTAGATCTTATAGTGTGTTAACAAACATATAAAAAATTACAGGTAAACTATGTTAATTTTGTGTACAAATCTTTTAGAATGATTGTAAATTTACACAAACTTTTGATTCGTTAAAAAAATAAAATTTCTAAACTAATTTGAGGAATTTTGTCAAAATTTTATTCATTTTCTTCACAAATTAACTTAATAAAAAAAACAATATTGTATGAAATTAAATATTATGTAATCATTTTTTTATATTAAATTTATTTACAGAATGTATCAACATCGTATTTAAGATTTGAAGTTAAGATGATATTATAAAAATAATTAAAAAATAATACAACTTATTTTTCGATTATTACTTGATTATTTACTCTTCTATTAATAAATATATTATATGAGTTTTAATTAAATATAAATATATTTAAATAATATAATGAGATTTTGAATAGAAAAATTTTAAACTTTAAAAAAAGATGTTACACATGATTTAAATTTTATTATAAGTATGAATTTATTTATAATTTTATAAATATTATATTTAAATTTTTCTTTATTAAAAAATGAGATAAGACACATGTCCCTTCTTGATGTCTCCATACATCCGCCCCTACAATACAGGAAAGTCCTTAAATACAACACAAACTAACCATTAACTTGGAGGCCTTAGTTTTTAACAAATCAAAGTAGGGATGCTATTTATAGAAAACATTAACAACATAAAAATTTAAAATTTTCTTAATAATTTAATATTCTAATATTTTTAAAAATATAAATTTTGCTTTGAAATTAGTAAAAATGTAGTGAAAATGACAAAACTTACACACAGGATCGAAGAAAACATAATTTGCTCAAATATGTGTTATGCTTACGCTTGTAATAATTACTAATTATGTATGTTTTGGAATTTACAGATATTTAGCAATGGCAAGTACAAGAGTGTACTACATAGGGTTTTAGTGAACTCGAAGAAAGGTCGGATATCAGTGGCTAGTTTACATAGCTTTCCATTCCTGTACAAAGTTTCACCATCGCCTAAGCTCATCAATGAATCAAATCCAAGGCGTTACAAAGACACTGATTTTGATAGCTTCTTGGATTATATATCATCTCGGGAACCTAAAAGAAAGAGTTTTCTTCAGTCCAGAAAATTACCTTCAATCAAATAAGTAGTCCAGTCGAATTAATTACAAATATATTTATATATAATTAAATAAGAAAACAAAGTTAGTCTACGTTGACATTTATAGATTCGTTATTATTAGTATGTCAATTATGTAGCATTAATTAGATTGTCGATTGATTTTTCTTTCCTTCCCCTTTTTTTTTTTGTTTCAATCGTGGAGACATTAATCGTGAGAGTCAAAAACCTCAATTATCTCGATCACCCGTTCAATCAAAAATATATTTTTAAGAAACTGTAGTTGATTGTATTTACGAATTGTTTGATTAATTTATGAAACTTTTGTTCTGAAATTAAAAAGTAAAATTTAAAAATAAGATTTAAATAATTATAATTTAATTTTAACGATATTTAATTAAATAATATTTAAAATAAAATAATATATTATAATTCAAAATAAAGTTAAAATAATATGCGTTATTGTCGCAAGTTATATGTACACTATGTCTATGAGTGAATGTTTAATATGTATTATATATACATATAATACATATAAACAACGTTGCCCGTGGAATTTCTAGCAAATTTGTTAAGCAATTAATATATTTTTTTGTAGCAAATTATGTTTTCAAATTTTCATTCTAAAAGTTGCTAAAACTTATAGCATTTGTAGTAAACTTTCTACAAAATTAAGATATTTATGGTAAATTTATTACGAAATTGTGATATTCATAGCAAAAAAAATTACTAGGAAAATGTTTCATTCGTAGCAAATTTGCTACGATGTTGTGATATTCGTGGTAATATATTTTACTGCAAAAACTTTATATTCGTTGTAAAGCTATGAATTTTTATAGTAAATCTACTACAAAAATAATAAAAAGTTGCAATTTTAGAAGTCAATGACAGCTAAATTGGGTTGAAATTTCGTAGCAAAGTTAGCTAAGAAAATATCATGCTTGTACCAAAGTTCATTTAGCTACGGACTTATAGCTACGATTTTGCTACGAACGTGTTTCTTAGTTATTAGGAAATTTAATACAAAATTGTCATCTATAGTTATGAAAATGTTTGTAGCTACAAACCTATTTTCTTGTAATGGATGATGGCAAATGTAGCCTCGTACAATTTCTATTCAATATGAAATTTTGTGATATGGCTATTCGACATGCGATCTTTCCGATGGTGGTCTCGAATTTTTCAAGTGATGCACAAATATTTAGATACGAATAGAAGACACTCGATCAGACAAAAAAAATAGAATTTGGGTCTCTTTTAGGTTGAGCCACAGTGGCTCGTTGACTAGGATTTCATGTCTGACATCCAAGGACACCTCACTCTCTAGAGGTGTCGTAAACTTAGCCATTGTTTAAAGATGGTGATTGTGGTGCACACACATGTTAGATCATGGACCATATGGGCCAAAACTCTTTGTCCGACTCGTGGGCTTAGACCTCTTCGGGGAGGGTCACATCTATGTTCGAAGCCTATGTGGTTATGGATCAAATTTAGTACACTAGTGGCATTGGAAGATGCCATAGAGGCATTTTCTAGTTCAAGGGCTTATAACCTTGTTAGACATTCCAGGATAATCTGGAGCACATTCATTATTGTGGTTAGGCAAACTTCCATATGTGCCCTTATTCAACGTTCCACTCTGGTCCACTATAGTCATGGCGATGCAAGTCGGCTACCTATATAGGTGGCAACACAACTTGTAATTCATGAGGTGGGAACTCATTATCTCTTACAACAGCTTGGTTGTTTGAGTTAAGAGGTTGATTCATCTTGAAAAGATGGAAAAATATATCCTTTAGAAACAATGTGATGACTCTGTAAAACAAGAGTCATCAATGCATTTTTCTATTTAACATTTACTCATTTTATTCAATAAGTAATACTTTTAGGGTTAAAAATATTAAAATATGAACTTTTTAATTAAAATGAATGAAAACATATTTTTTGGGAATTTTTATGAAAATTTTAATGCATGACCAATAAGAAGATGCCACATGGATACCATACAAGAAAAAGAGCTGACCAGGCATGCCATATAGATGTCATGCAAGCAAAGAGGGCTAATCGTGCAACGCCAAATATATCGAGTGATACAGGCCATGCCACATCAAAACTACAAAAATGAGCATTTAAGTTGAGATTTAAAGTCGATTTTTGGGGAAAATCGACTTATAATGAATTTTAAGTTAGTACGTTAAAAAAACGACTTAAATTTTTTAAAAAATAGCATCGACCCTACTTGTCAACTAACGTTAACCATGTTTTTTTATTTTCTCTCTTTTCTCCCCCATTTTTAGATAAAATCGTGCATTTTTTCCTAGTTGCTACCCAAAAACCGACCACCTCCACTTCCTTCTACTATTTCTCATTTTCGGGCCACCTTCGACCACTAATTTTGGCACCATTTAGATTGTTTTCTTCCTTTTCAATTTCTCTTCTAGATCCCTTTATTTTTTTAGCATAATTTTTTATACTCATTTTCTCACTTACAAAATACAATTTTTTCTTCATTTCCTTCATTTTGTCACTTCATTTACTCTTGAAAGTATTTCTATGAATTATTTTACAATTATTATTCATATTTTTTTGTATATTATATGTTATTATTTATGTGTATAAATTTTTGTGTTATATAGGTTGTGTATTTTTATTCAAATTTAGAAAAGAATAAGGTATTTATGTATTTAGGTTTTTAATATATATTAATTTATTTTAAACTTAAATTTTTTGAAAATTGATTACATGTACATGAAATATATATATAATATAAAATATATTTTTACATGTATATAATTTATATGGGTTTATTAATATTTATTATTATTATATATATGTATAAAATATTTATTATTATTAAATACATGCATTTATATATATATATATATATAAATTATTATATATTGTTAATGTTATTATGACTTTATTATTAATTGTTTGGTTTTTATATATTTATTTTTATATGATGTTTTGATAGATATATTCTAATAATTAGGAAATTCATATATAATAATATCTAAAATATATTGGTTGGATATATATTTAATATGTTCAATGTCATTAATAAAAAATGAACAAATCTAGGATGTCAAAGTGTAGAATTGAGGAGGACTATATTTCTACAATTGAAAGTTTCTTAGAATTTTCTCGTAGAAATAATAATAATGAAATTAATATGATTCGATGTCTCATGACTCTATGAAATTAGAGTCATTAGTGCACTTTTTATACTTAATATTTATTTGTTTTATTCAATAAATAGTATTTTTGGGGTCAAAAATATTAAAATATAATTTTTTTTGTGAAAATGGGTAAAAATATATATTTTAAATTTTTTTAGGAATTTATTTTATGAATTTTTAACGTATGACCAATTATGAGCTGCCATGTGTCCTCTCACGCAAGCAGGGGGCTGACTGGGCAAGCCACGCAATCACAGAGAATGAATAACGTTATGCCACATGTGAGGAGGACGAAATGCATGCCGCATGTTAGAATGACGTTCAATCCGATTTTGGGCTTGGTCAAACCGCGTTGCCATATGTCGCTATGACATTACTTCACACGTTCCACCCATGCGTGTTCCACATGTCACTATTTAGTTGTTTATTTTTTTAATTTTTTGTTTAGACATCTACTTTAGTAGTGTAGAAACATAGTTAAGTCTATTACATGAGCATAGTTCGTGAGGGGAAAATCTTTCCTTTAGATCTTGAAATTAAGCGTACTTTGAGATCAATTAGAAAACAAGTCACCCAAGAGGAAGAAATGACTAATCCATTAGAAATAAACAATAATGAGCCAAAATTGAACAATCAAATATTGTTGATGGATGATAGAGATAGAGCTATGAATGAATATACAATACCTATGTTGGAAGGGCTGAATCCAAGTATTACAAGGGCAAACATTTAAGCTAATCAATTTGAATTAAATTCAGTGATGTTTCAAATTCTACAAAAAGTTGGACAATTCAACGGATTACCAAAAGAGGATCCTCATCCTCATCTTCATCTCAGATTGTTTATTAAAGTTATAGATTCATTTAAGTTCAATGGTATGACCGAGGAGGCATTTAGGCTTAGATTATTCCCTTACTCTTTGAGAGACCGTGCTCAAGCTTGGCTAAACTCCTTACCATTTGATTCCATTACAACTTGGAATGGTTTGGAAGTGAAATTCTTGATGGAATACTTTTCACCAACAAAGAATGTCAAGCTTAGGAATGACATTACTTCTTACCAATAACATGAAGAATAATCTCTATATGAAGTATAGGAAAGATTCAAGGAATTGCTAAGGAAGTGTCCTCATTATGGTATTCCTTCTTGGATCCAAATGGAGACTTTTTATAATAGTCTCAATGCTCACACAAGAACTATTGTTGATGCATCTACTAATAGAGCTTTGCTAGCCAAATCTTACAATCAAGCTTATGATTTACTTGAGAAAGTGGCTAGCAATAATTATCAATGGCCAATGGACAGAATGACAGCCGTAAGAAGAGTATCCAGAGTGTATGAGGTAAATGATATCACATCACTTACAACTTAAAACTCACCATCGAGTATAAACCAGGTCCAAGATTTAGGAGTGTCATGTGTGTTTTGTGAAAGAGCTCATTTGTTTGATAATTGTCCAAATAATCCTGAATCCATTTTCTATGTGGTTAATATGAATCGAAACAATAATCCATATTCGAACACATATAACCCAGAATGGAGACAATATCCAAATTTCTCTTAGAGTAATAACAAGAGTCAAGGTGGTAACCAATTCAACCATTAATCATTTCCACCATCTGGTTTTTAAAAACCACAGCAGTCATAAGCCCAAGAGAAGAAACCACCTACTGAGGACAATACAAATGCTTTAATAGGGATGATGAAAGACTCCATCTAATCAGTAAATACCAAAGTGTCCACTTAAGAGGCTTCAATTTGAAATTTGGAAAACCAAATGGGGCAACTTTCTCAAGCTATAAGTCAAAGGCCTCAAGTTAACCTTCCAAGTGACACAATTGTAAACCCAAGAAGAGAAGGTAAGGATCGGTGCAACGCCAAAGCCTTGAGAAGTGGTAAAACTTTATAGCAAGAACATAAGACAGAAAAGGATGAGGAGAAACATGAAATTAACAAGGATGAGGAGGAACTAATGGATAAAGAGATCATTGAAAAATAAATAATTTAGCCAAAAAGGAGCAACCTTTACAAACCCATTATTCCTTTCCCTCAAAGACTGCAAAAGCAAAAGTCAGATATGCAATTTTCAAAATTTATGGAAATCTTCAAGAAGTTGCACATAAACATACCATTTGTAGAGGGACTTGAAAAAATGCCATATTATGGAAAATTCACGAAGGATATACTATCAAAGAAAAGAAGGCTTGGAGATCATGAAATAATAACCTTGATTGAAGGTTGTAGTGCCATCCTTGATAAAAAAACTACCACAAAAATTGAAAGATCTAGGAATTTTTGACATCACTTGCACTATTGGAAACATCTATTTTAGCAAGGCACTATTTTACTTGGGTTCTAGCATTAATCTAATGCCATTATTGGTCTTTAATAGATTGGGGGTTGGTAAAGAAAAACTCACTTCAGTAACATTACAAATGACAGATAGATCAATTAAGAGACCTCGGGGTATGGTGGAAGATTTTATAGTAAAAGTAGACAAATTCATATTTCCAGTGGACTTCATTGTGCTAGACACAGAAGAGGATCATGACTTTAATATCATACTTGGTTGTCTATTCTTAACAATCAAAAGGGCACTCATTAATGTTCAAATTGGTGAAATTACAATGAGAGTGCAAGATGAACAAGTAATGTTTAAAGTTTTTAAAACATCTAAACCCCATGACATTGATAGTGCTAATGATTGCTTAAGGTTAAATGTTATTGAATGTGGGGACAACTTAAAAGAATCTGTTGATTCAACCACACTTAAGAATGTTACATGTGATGCTATGAATAAGGATATAAACTCACCAGAAAACAAATCATTTTGTTTTAACTTTGAAAGTATGGAATCGAAGGTTGATATTATAAATTGTGTGAACTTTTTGGAAGATGCGCTTCCCATATGTGTATCAAAGATGATTATGGAAAATTTTGAGATAGGATCTAAGATCAAATCATTAATTGAAGAGTCACCAAGTTTAGACCTTACCCTTTTACCCTTCTATCCCCAATCAAGTATAAGAGTGAAAATGTCCAATGGAGAGGTGACACATCTATTAGAAATACATAAATTGGATGAGTTATGGTAGAGTGCTTATAAGAATGCCAAAAATTTCAAAAAGAAAAAAAGATATGGCATGAGAAGAGAATGGAGCACCTTGTTTGCAAGACAAAACATAAGATATTATTGAACAAATCAAGACTCAAACTATTTCTAGGCAAAATCAAAAGTAAATGGATATAAAGGGATGTGCCTTAGGAATTTATAAGATTGTCTAGTCAAGGATGTTAAACGTGATGCTGGTTGGGAGGCAACCCAATGTTATTTTACTTATATTTTCATTATTTGTTTTGTAGGTGAATAAATGTGGAAAGTAGTGGCGCAACAAGAATGAGCATATCACCGATAAATGTGGTGTGCCATGATTAAGAGAGTTTTCTTTTCTTTTACCTTTCATATTTATATGTGCACATTGGGGATAATGTGTAATTTAAGTTAGGTGGAGAGAACTTCATTCTCTACTTTAGCATTTACCATGCATTTTTAATTTTTAGGGATTTTTTTTTGAATTTTTAGGATGTTTTTAAAAATTGATAAATATATAAAAAACTAAATGCATGTATGCTTGATATGAAACATATGAACTCAATGATAAAAATTGGTTGTTATGACTAGGATAAGGAATGTAACATACTTTTTAAAATATTTACAGAAAAATTTAAGAGAGGACACAATTTTGGTGGAGATTCAAGAGGAGATTAACACTACAATTCAAGAGATTGATTGTATTTCCTTTTTCTCTTTTTTTTTATCAATTTTTATATCTTTCTTTATGAAAAACATGAGCTTTATGAACACAATTATGTGTAATTAATTTATTAATCTAGGAATCTTATGAACTCAATTTTCACCATGTGATGATATAATATTTATCCTAATTATAATTATTATTTAATTTTATTATTTAATTTTATTTATATGCTATTAATTGTTTGACCAACAATTTATCTATAAAGGCAATTAAATAGATTTGAGAAAAGTATTTAATTGTTTATCTTGATTAAATAGCATGCATAGTTTATTGGCATAGATGTATGATTCTTATGTATGTGATCCATAATTAATGAACATAATGAGTAGTATCCAATTTAATTGGCATGAGAGTGTGATTAAATTAATTACTATATGGTGTATAGTTTACTTGAGAGAGGAATACATGATAGGTTAGAATTGATCATATAATTAATTGATAATTATATTGGGGGGATTTTAGTGATTCACATGTTTAGAAAATTGGGGGATTAAATATTTCTAGATATTTTCTCATACATCTCTTTAGTCACCAAATCTCATTTAATTAATTATTTCTATTTACTTTTAGTTATTTTAATTTTGTTTCCTTAAAATATAAAAACACCAAAAAAAAATTGATTTTTTTTATTTTTTTAGTTTTGAAAATTAGTTTCTAATAAAATAGTCTTTATAGGAACGATCTTTTCTTATCATTATATTACTTGTTGTGATATGTATACTTGTGTATTCATTACACACACTTAGTATATGGCGATCAATGCCCATGTGTTAAATGTAATAATAAGAAATTTCATGATATTGATGAGGTTAAGTATCACCTTACCCATAGTGATATTCTTTTGAGTTATAAATGTTGGTATTATCATGGAGAAAATATTGATAATACTAATGGGGAAGAGATAAATAAAAATGTGAGTAGATTATATAAATCTTATCATAATGTACAAACAAAAAATATGTTCCATGTTCTTGAGGATGAACTACATGAGGATAATCCTGAAACCTTAAAAACATTTCTAGAATATGTTGAAAAACCGTTGTATTTAGAGTGTAAGAAATACACTAAAATGTTGGGATTGGTTCATTTGTACAATTGAAAGGAAAAAGATTGTTTCTATGACAAGGGATTCACAGAATTACTAAATGTACTAATAGATATATTTCCTGAGGGTATTGAATTGCCATCTACAATGTATGAAGTAAAGAAATCTCTTAGTCAATTTGGCATGGAATATCATAAGATTCATGCTTGTCCAATTGACTACATTCTTTATATAAAAGATTATAAGACATTAGATGATTGTCTGCTGTGTAAAGAATCAAAATGAAAGCATGCTACAAATGAGACAAAACCTATGAAAGGCGTGCCCGCAAAGGTTCTTTGGTACTTTCCTCTGATTCCTTACTTTCAATGGTTGTTCAAAAGTAAATAGACATTAAAGATAATTTATCCCCTCAATTTGCACCTGATACGTGCACACAGTTCCCTTATTAGTAGATATAGTTGTTGGCCAGTAATTATGGTAACATACAACCTTTCTCTCTATTTGTGTATGAAAAGAAAATTCATGATGTTAACATTATTGATCTCAGGACAGAAACAACCCGGAGTTGATAGTGATGTTTATTTGTAGCCTCTACTATATAATTTAAAGACATTGTGAATGTTTATGATGCATATAAAGAAGAACACTTTAACTTGAGATGGGTTCTTTTATGGACAATTAATGATTTTCCTGTCTATGAGAACTTATCAAGACATATAACAAAGGGTTATATGGGATGCCCTATTTGTAGCGATGGAACTTCTGCAACTTATCTTGTTCACGGATGAAATATGTCTTATAGAAGACATAGAAGATTTTGCTATCTCTACACAAGTTTAGATACAAAAAGAAACCTTTCGATGATGAAGAAGATCATGATCTTGCACCGAGACCTTTGCTAGGTGTTAAGATATTATGGCAATTGAATGGTATGACATTCAAACGATATGGAAAGATGAAAAAAATAATACTCATTGATGGAGAGAAATGAAAGAGGTCAACTAATAAAAAGAGTGAAAAGGGAAATGTTACTGAATTAGTAGATCATGGTTATTGGAATAAAAAAACCAATATTTTGAGAATTACCTTATTGGAAAGATCTACACCTTCATTACATCTTAGATGTCATGCATATTAAGAAAAATGTATGTGAGAGCTTGAATGGTACATTACTTAATATACTTGGAAAAACGAAGGATAGAATTAAAGTAAAACTAGATTTAAAGAAACTGGGCATACAACCTGAATTGGCACCAAGGGTGGAAAATGATAAGAATCGAACATACTTACCACTAGTATCATATACAATGTCAAAAAAAGAGAAGGATGTGTTTTGTAAATGTTTGGTGGGTGTAAAATTTCCTGATGGTTACTCATCCAACTTAAGAAATTTTGTGTCTATCACCGATAAGAAACTTTATGGATTGAAATCACATGACTATCATATCTTAATGCAACAGGTATTACCAGTCGCTATTAGGTCAATTCTTCCAAAATATGTTCGATTATCAATAATTCATTTTTTCATTCTTCAATACAATATGCAAGAAATCTAAATTAATTGGCGAGTTAAACTCTTTAAAGAAAGATGTAGAGAATTTGTGTCTAATTGAAAAATATTTTCCTCCTTTCTTCGATATAATGATTCACTTGTGTGTTCATTTAGTTTGAGAGGTTCAATTGTGTGGTCCTACTTACTTAAGGTGGATGTATCATTTTAAGAGATACATGTAATTCCTTAAAGGAAATGTAAATAATAGAAATTGACCTGAAGGATGCATGGTGGAACATTACATTGTTGAAGAGGCCATTGAGTTTTGTTCTGAATACTTTAGTGGTTACACTAAAATTGGGAATTCTACGCACAAGTTGTTCTTAGAATGTCACATGAATTCAATTAGGTGACCCTATGCTTGGTGGAAGTAAGAAATTGTTTATTGATTACACTCAATGGGAAAAAGCACACCGAATCATTTTAATAAATAATAATAAGGCACAACCGTATATAGAATAAGTGACGAGAAGTTCAATCTTTTCATTTAAAGTAAAATTATTTTTATTTTAACTATTAATGATACATAATTGATATATCTTGAATAACATTATATAATGCATTTAAACTTACTGAAGATAGATCCTCGTTATAAAAAAAGGAAGAGAAAAATGGTTGTATAATAAACATAAACGAGAGCTTATTAATTGGTTTCACAACCATGTGAGTGTCACATTCAAGAATTAATTAGTACTTCTATATAATGTTTTAAAACTTTGTTTTAAACACATTTCATGTTGTTATATGCATAGATTCGAGTTGAACTCAACAAACTCAATCATAAAATAACATAAAGTTTAAAATGGCTTGCATATGGTCCAAAATTTGATGTCAAATAATATTCAATTTTCACAATTAATGGATCAAGGTGTACGACTCAAGAAAGGGACAAAATCTGAGTAAATCAAAAGAGTGGTATAAAGATAGTTGCACAAACTAGGCGATATGCCAGTTCAAAAAATGGTAATCCTGTACTTTCTAATAGAACATATTGTGGTATAATTCAAGAAATTTGGGAACTAGATTGTAAGGTCTTCCATGAAATAGTATCCTTGTGTGATTGGGTCGAAGATGTTATCATTCTTGGATATAAAATAGATGATTTTGGATTTACCCTTGTAAATTTATCCAAGATAAGTCACATTGATGGTCTATTGTTTTAACGCCTCCATAAAAAGAGTTCTACCATTGTGATGCTTTAGAAGATGATGACATGCTTGATATATTATCCAATATTAGTCATTTCTCAAACAAATTGCCTAATGTATGTGATGATCTAGTTGATTTAATGATTCTTCATCCTGGACTCAAAGTGATTGTGAAGAAATATATATATGATCAACAACATAATTTAACATAATGTATGTTATATATTATTCTAATGACTCTTGTTTATATGTTTAGACTTAAAATTGTCAATTAATTTCTATTTCATTATTGTTTGCAGATATTTCATGGATCCTAGGGCACCAGAGATTGTAGATCCATATGATCCATTAGGGCATTTGAAAATAAGGGGTTGGGCTAATATGCTCGATGCTCTACTTAACTCAGATGATAGAGTACTCATTCAATTTGATGCTATTGGTAATCCATTAGGAGAAAATGGACAACAATTGAAATCTTCTATTGGTAGACTTGTGAAATCAAGTATACCAATAAATATAAATGATTGGACTAAGGTTAAATAATTTGAAAAGTTTAAGATATAGAAAACCATTTATGTAAGTCTTTTTTGTTTTATAACTAATTACATATATTATATCTTTTTTGTATTATATTTCATCTAAAATGTATGTTTTTACATAATCATTTTACAGTCCCTGATACTTAGAAGAACAAGTGTTACAAAATTATAAATAAGAAATGGAAGGAATACAAAACTTCCAAATTGACCAGAAATCATGTGTTTCCATACTTGGAGCCACTTAATGAATAATAACTATACAAAATCCTTTAAGAACACCATTGGATTAAACCCCAAGCATGGAAAGACTTTTTGGATTATAGACATTTGGATGAATTTCAAATCATTAGGAAAGAACATTAGAATAAATAAATGAAGAATATTCTTCCTAACCGTAATTGGAGGTCATCAAATCCTGAAGTTAGACAAAAAATGGTATTATCAAGTTGTTAATTTATAAATATTTTTATATTTATTTTCCTCCAATTTAAGTTGATGTCATAGTTAATAAATTTATTTAATTTATGTAGGAAGCTAAATTGGGTAGAATGGTTACCCGATCTAAATTGTATATAGAAACAAAGTATCCTAAAATGAAGAAGTCAAGATAGATGACTAAACGAGGAGAAGAACAACTTAATAAGTTGGTTAGTAATTTAACTTGATGCAAACTCCTTATGATTTTTGCATATTAATGTAATAATGTATGATATATTTTTTTGCTTTATTATTTATAGAGTGTTGTTCAAGAACAAATAATCAGGGGTGAAATAATTGAACAACCAAGGAGAGATGCGTTATATCATGCAGTTGGACGTGAGCATCCTAGTCATGTTAAGGGAGGAATCCAATATAATGGTTATATGAAGTTTTTTAATATTAAAAACAAAATCCTCATATGGTGAGTAAGGAGAAGTACTATAAAATTGAAGAATAATTTAGCTCTTTTAAGGCCTTAGTGTTAAATGAGATTTCCACTTTAAAGGAATATCAATAATAACACATACCAGGCATGGCACCATACTACAATCCGGGCATGCCCTATTGGCTAGGCATGCAACCATCCATGCAAATCATGCCAGCATCCATACCAGGCATGCTTCCCATGCAATTTCATGGCACCTAACCTATATCCTCAATGGGATATAGTCATCCTATTGGTCCTCCCTTTATACCAGGAATGTATATGCAATCAAGTAGTGGTTCTATATCTCCAATGCAATCTGTGCAATCTTACATTCCATCACATGATGAATGTTTTGATAAGAATGTTCTTCCAATAGCTACCCCACATGGTAGTCTTCCTCTATTTGATGAATGTTTTGTGGTAAGATTTGAAGCTTATGTAAATAGTCTATTATTTTTATTTTTTATTATATATTTTACTTATTATATATAACGCTTAATTGTTTTATAGAATATGAAATTTTTTTAAACATCCATTATCTACAAACTATGTTACTATTAGAACAGTACAACAATTGAGTAATAATCGAATGATTCATAATCAATATTTTCCAAATTATATTCGAATAGTAACTTATCAATTATTGCTCCATGATTTTCCCATGCCTTCTAATGCTACCATAATCCAAGAAGCAGTTGGAAAATATGTGGCTTGGCCATCGAGTAAAGTTGTAATAAATTTTGAACATGGTACTATTTGTTTTACTTAAGATAACACTTTTTTTACTACTTCTATTATATTATTATTATTTTATTGTTACTAACATATATAGTACCTCTTCTTTAGTCTATTATACTAGAATTAGTAAGTGCGGCACATTTAAGAGATACAAATCAAGTATCTTGTGGTAAATCTATGTCTAGTGGGCAATTATCGTGTACTAAGTCATTCAAGAAGATGCCATGGAAAAAGTATAGTTATGAATATGCTATAAACGCTGGATGGACTATGCTAATTCCTAGAGAAATTCCTGGTGTAGACATTGGGAGAACATATATATTGATTGAATACATATTATAGTTGTTTGAATTTCAAATGATCGATTTAAGTATAATTCAAGTGTGGACAAGGTGAGTCCTCAATCAGTACATAAATTTCATTTATGTAGAAAATATAATTATATTTATATTATATAATTATTTATATATGTTTATTTTATATAGAGTATGTTATTATCGACTTCAAGCTAATCACTTATCATATTTAGAAATATTCTATGATTCATCATTTTTCAATCAATATCAAGAGAAGGATGTTAGCATCACAACTAAAAAATTATGCGATAGAGCATTAACACTTAACAGAAATTAGAAGTTGATAATCTCTTGGCCACTAAAGTTTGAACAAGGCCAAGACCATTGGATGTTGATAATTCTTAATCTATATGGAAATTATAATTAGTACTGTGACTCAACTTCTATAGAATTGAGTAAAGATACAAAAGTAGTTGTTGAAATGTAAGAGTTATAGGTAACTATTTGTCTTCTATTGTTCTTTGTAATATTTAATAAAGAACTAACTATTTTAAACTTTGATAGGGCATGAAAGCTATGGAATAAGAGTTTTATGCTGATGAAATCTCTTGACGCACATCCTTTTTGGCTATCTCTATCATCTCATCTCTTCGTTGTTGTGTTTCTTATATGTGTCTATAAACTGTACTTATCTTCCTTTATTTCATTTAAAAATAATAATAAAAGGAGGGATATTTTTATTTGGTCATTTGTCATTCTCCTTTTCTCATTCTCTCTCTGCCTAAGATTATTCTTCATGTTTTTTTGTCCTCCTAACTTTTTCATGAGAAATGAACTTTTTTGAGGGATCAATGATATTGTATGAGTGGCACGCATTTGACTTGATTTAAAATGTGGATTTTATGACATGTGTTATCATTGAGCATTTATATGGCTAAATTCTTGTGTTGAATTTGAAAAGAAATTTTTCTTATGCGCATGCCATTACTCTGTGAATTTATATGGATATTTTGAGAGGTTAGTGTGGATTTCTGCTTTGATTATTTATATGACTCTAACAAGCTCTAGAATCCATTTTTAGTGTCTATTGAGGTGAAATTCTAGGTGCTACTTGGATAGAAAGAGAATTTAGGACATCTTTGATTCATTTGATTTTTTCTTGCCACCAATGATTTCTTATCCTTAGTTTCCCTTCTTTGAGCCATCATGTCATGCTTTCTTTTATTTGCATCTAAACACTGGCTTAACAAAAAATGAGTATTCCCTCTTACCTTTTGCATCCTTTTTTGAGTTTGTTTGCTCTGAGAATGTCCTTGTTACCCTCTTGGTTTCAATTTTAAAGAAAAAGGTGAAGAAAAGGAAGGTTGAAAATGAAATTTTATAAAAAAAAATGGGTGTGGGTGGAAGATGGAGAAAATAAAAAAGAAAAATGAAGTGTTGAGATTCATTTTTTTTAAAAGAGGAGGAAAAAAAGAAAATGGTAAAGATGATAAGCATTTTAAGGAAGTGTCTCTCAATCTTCTGATTCTATGTACAATTCTCATAACTTTACTGGTTGAAATTTGAGAAGTAAAGAGAATAGAACCTATGTTTGAGTTTATTGGTGTCATGGACATGAACTTATCTATCATTGGATCAACAAACACTACTACAAAATGTGGCATTTAAGTTAATATTTAAAGTCGGTCCGATGTAGAACCCATGCTATGAACTATGTGGATATTTCCTTTTCTCTTCTTTCTTCCCCAGACAAAAACTATTCCAAGCACTACATAACTCTCAAAAACCCAAAACCTCATCCATTTCTTCTCTACTCTTTCTCATTTTTCGGCCACCTACAACCACCAATTCCAACGTCGGTTAGTGGGTTTTCTTCATCTCTAACTTATCTTTTAGATCCCCTATTTTTTTGAACAAAATACTCAAAAACTTTATACTCATTTCTCACTTACAAAACACCATTTTTTCTTCATTTACTTCATTTTGTCACTTCATTTACTCTTGTAAGCATTTCTATTAATCCTATGCACTTATTATTCATATTTTTTATATATATATTATGTGTTATTATTTATGTGTATAATTTTTTGCATTATATATGTAGGTTTTGTATTATAACATCAGGAGAAGAATATGATGGTCTTGAATAACATAGGACAATACCATGGTAATTTTTCTACTATTAATTAATATTTAATTTTTCAATTATTTGTATTATTTAAACTATTTGTTAAACTTATTTTGGTTTTTTTCTGCTATTATGTAGTAATCGAATACATGTTTTAATTTGAGTATAATAGAAAATTAGTAAATTTTGTAAAAACAAAATTAAAAATTTAAAGTCGGTTCAGGCATTGAACTACTTTACATTTTTAAGTCATTGTATTTAAAGTCGATTCACCAAACCAAATTTAAAAATCATTTTTGGCATAGTGAAAAGTATGTTTGTGCCTAAATGTATTCTCTTCTATGAGGACCTTTTCCTATCATTACAAGCTTTGAAAGACCTATTGATTTCTCCAAAGCTTGCACTTACATTGGTGGAGAGAAAGAGGAGCTAATATTGGACATTTGAAGTTTGGTCCTACTTGATTTTATATTTCTATTTGTTTGGTTTTCATAAGCATATTACGATGGCATATAAAGTAAACAAATTTAGCATATCACACACTGAGCATGTCTTCAAAAGTTTAGTCATACCCTTACATGAATGCATTTTGGATTGATAGACATGTGGAAATTTGTGTGGAATGTTATGTTTATTATCTAAGGACCTTCTAGTTCTTTGAATTTGCTTAATTTGCTTCCCTTATTTCTATATTACTTGTTTTTTACTTTGTGCATATGCTTCTGTTTTAGGGAAGTTTTGAGATAAGGATGTATAACATGTTTATTTCCTCACATGCATACTTTTAAAGGGAGAGGTGTATGTCATTTTCATGGTGTTAGAGGAGTCTTTATTTGTTTTATTTATGAGGTTATATTATTTTGTTGTGTTCTTGTGATGCCTTCTTCTTCTTTACATCATTTTATATGAATCATACATAAATACGACTGTTAGCATGACTTATTGTATGCATTATTTACAATCTCTTATTTCACTTGTCTGCCTATGTGTTAATATGCATCCCTTGTATTGAGTTATTGCATGTTTATCACTTATAGTTGATAGCCTAATATTTTTCATTGCAATGCATGATGCATGATTTCTTTGGTAGGCTATGATGTATTTCCATATGTGTGTATGTATAGTATGGGGTGAGGTTACATAATTGAATGCACCTAAGTGTTGTTGGGGTAAGATAGTTGAATCGCTTGGAGTGTGTCAACTTAGAAGATAGTTGGACTCTTAGTCAACTCCTTCATAGGAATTTGTTGACACATTTAAGTGACGTTGATGTTTAAGGGAAGATTTTTGAGTCGTTAATAGTGTGCTAACTTGGAGGATAGTTGGACTCCTAGTCAATATCTTTTTTTCTGATTCATTGACACATTTATATGCCATTGTTGTTTGACTGCCCGTCATATCGATGTGTTGTATGTACATTGCAAAGCCCCTTATGCCCTTCCACATCACGTATAGATATGGGTTTTATTATATATATTACATTAGGGTGATGTTTTCTATCTGTGTTACTCTTGGTTTGTTTTTGCATCTAAGTTGTTGTTTGTTACATGTTTTTACCTTGCTATTGTCTCCATGTTATTCTTTGCATTTCTCGCTTGCCTACATATGTTGCTCCTTGTTGTGTTTGCGTTAATCTACTTTTTTGTGTTGCATAAGTATTATGATTATTGCATTTTTATTTGACTTATCTCCTTCATATAGAGGTGTGGTATGTTGCATACTTGTGTGTGCTTCATTTGACTTTCTATATCAAAAAAGGGAGAAAATATTTCTATATCAAAAAAAGGGAGAAAATAAGTATGCAACTTATGTTTGTTTAGGCATTGTGTGTGCTTGTTAACATGCTATTTGTTGCATAGGATGGCAAGTGTAGTTTGCATTGCATTATGTTTATCTTATGTGCATACACTTAGGTGGAGTGTTGTATATGTTCAAGGGGAGTTTGCATGTAGATTAGGTAGTTTGGGTATGTGTATTGCATGTAGATTGTGTTTGTTTGTGCTACATGTTAACTATACTTAGCCTATTACGTGTACCTATGTAAGGGTAACCTAATAGTATTTGGATAGACTATTAATGTATACCTGTGTAGGGGTAACACAATAGTATTTGGATAGGCTACATGATGTTTTTGCATGAAATGTTCATGTGGTATGTGTTTGTATCATATGTGTAGGTTATAGGTGTATAGTGAAGTTTTTGTGCTTGAAGTGTGCTCAGCTCCTTGTGACGAAGGATTGGATGTGTTTATTCATGAAGATAGATGGAGCATTCAAGATGGATACACTTGGAGTATGTATATATTTTGAATTTTGGTGTGTGTCGTTATGTTATTTATAAGAACAAACAACTTTGGGAAATCTTCATGATCATCTCATGTTTGATGAGCTTTTGTATTTAGTGTTGTAGTATTTTGACATGGAAAGCCAAAGGGGCAGAATGTAAGTCTCATCATTCTTATATCTACTTGTTGGCTTCTTATGTGTAAAACATTGTGTCTATTTTATTCTTACTTAGTGTATTTGTTCTCTTTGTTGTAATGTTGGTTACTGTAGATTAGTAATGCACCCACATACACAGTTTGGAACACTTTGTATTAAATCATATTTACATATATCATGATGTTGGTTTTCATATTATGCATGCTAAGTGGAGTGTTAGTTTTTGACAAATGAGCATGAAAATGAGCCAACTTTGTCACTTGTGTTTTTGGTTCGTTTCGAGTAAGGGTATTTATGAAAAATACTTGACAATTTTTGGAACGAAAAAAATGAGACATTTTACCACCTCGTCACCAAGTTTTCCCTAGGTGGTGGCAAAGTGACAATTTTGAGTTCTATAAATGCTCCCTTATTTCTTCTTATTTGGTATCTAGAAAAGAGGCAACAAAGTTTTATCAAATTGACATCTTGTCTTTCTATTTTTGGATCACTAATACCTTGTATGTTGCTCAGTATTAGTGATTCGTGACACTATAAGTAAAACCATACTTGTAAGTGGTGAGTACTTTATATGGTGTTTGCGAGTGGGTTCTATGTGTTGAGTCTTGTGTCGGCTGGTTGTTGCCTTCATGCAACATTTTCTTATTTACTTTATACATTATTGTTATTTGGTTACTGATCACACCACTATGGGTGGTATGGGCTTTGCAGAAGAGCGATGTGTCAAATCAGGTTATTGTAAAAGTTGGAATAAGTAGTTAGGATAGATTTTTTGGCAGATAAAGGTAATAATGGTTCTATTTCTCTCAAAGTTTAACTATTTTATTATTTAATGGATTGTTTGTTGCTGAGTTGTTGCCTTAAGTAATTTAAGGATGTTACCATATAGATAGGATTTCTATATAGGTTTACCTCGTTATATTTGGTGTTAGGCTTGCTCGACTGTGTGGCTAGTTAAAAAGTACATGTTATTACATATTGAAGTTTAAACTTTACTTGGAAAGTTTATATTTTTTCTTTATCACCTACTTTTCATTTATTGAAATCTATATCTATTTCTTTATTGTATTGCTTGTGTTCAATTTATGTAATGTAGAGGTGTTTACCTGTCATGTGTTTATATCTCTGTGGTTTTCATGTTTGAGTTATGTGTTTAAGAAGTCAATACCTCTTTAACCTGATTATGTATCAGGTCTTAGACTCCTTCAATGTTGTTATGCATGATTTGTATGTATGATAACATCTTCTAAGTTTCTATCATACATACTTTAACATACTAATGGAGATTGAGATATTAACCAAGTCGATGGTTACAAATATTCTAAAGATTCTCAAGATCCTACATAAGGGATAGATTTGAAATATTAAATTGGATGCAATGATTAATTTAGAAAACATTTTTTTTTGTTTTAGTTAATTATGGGCCTTTTATGTTTATCAATTTTTGTTTTAGTGAATTGTGGATTTTTTTCGTTTAAGTCTTTTATTTTTTTAAGGTTGGATTAGACACAATTCACAACTAAATAGGCCCATTAGTTTCATTTCATATAGTGCTTTTTATGTTAGGGTTTTCTTGCTTATAATGAAGAAGATCTATATTAATAATGTAATTAATTGATAATTATATTGGAGATATTTTAGTGATTTGCATGTTTAAAAAATTGGATGATTAAATATTCCTAGATATTTTCTCATATATCTTCTTAGCTGTCAATTGTGAGTTAATAAATTAATGTTATTTATATTTAGTTATTTTAATTTTACTTTCTTAAAACATAAAAATAAAAATAAAAATAAAAATAAAAATAAAAATTTATTTTTACTTTTTAGTTTTAAAATCTAATTTCTAACAACATAATCTCCATGGGAACGATGTTTTCTTATCGTTATATTATTTGTTGCGATATCTTGCGTATTCATTACATATAATTTGTACCTAAGGAGTATTGCAACACTTTTAGCCTTGAGAAGTGGTAAAATTTTAGAGGAGGAACATGAGACTCAAAAGAATGAGGAGGAACACAAAGCTAAACAGGATGAGAAGAAATAGGAAATTAAAAAGGATGAAGAGGAATAAATGGATAAACAGAACACTGTAAAGGAAATAATTCAGCCAAAAAAGAGTAACCTATATAAACTCACTATTTCTTTCCCTAAAAGATTGTAAAAGAAAAAGTTAGATACATAATTTTCAAAAAATTTAGATATCTTTGAGAAGCTGCATATAAATATATCATTTGTAGATACATTTGAACATATGCCTTTAGACATATTGTCTAAGAAAATAAGGCTTGGAGATAATGAAACAATAACTATGACTGAAGATTGTAGTGCCATCCTTGTTAGAAACTACCCCAAAAATTGAAAGATCCAAATAGCTTTGACATTCCTTACACAATTGGGAACATGAACTTTAAGAAAGTACTATATGACTTAAGTTCACACATTAACCTTATGCCATTATTGATCTTCAAGAGATTGGGGGTTGGTAAAGCCAAACACACTTTAGTAACACTATAAATGATAGATAGGTTAATTAAGAGACATCAGAGTGTGATAAAAGATATGCTAGTAAAAATAGACAAGTTCATCTTTCAGGCGGATTTCATTGTACTAGACCGTAACATTCTTATTATATTTGGTCATCCATTCTTAGCAATTGGAAGAGCACTCATTGATTACAAAAAAATGAGCTTACAATAAAAGTGCAAGATGAAAAGGTAACATTTAATGTATTCAGAGCAATTAAAGTTTTTGATGTTGATAATGCTAGTAATTGCTTTCGAAAAGATGGTATTGATGAGCTAACCATTGATGCGCTTTATGACATGTGCCCTAATGATACTTTAGAGTATGTGCTTATTAATTTTATGAACACACATGCTAATATATACCATGACACTCACGTAGATGCACACAGGTAGCTTAATATAACTTGTTGAACCGTCTTCACTTAAAAATTTAACACATGATGCTATGAACAAGGACATAAACTCTCCAAACAATAACTCAACTAGTTTTAACATTGAAATTATGGAATCAAAGGTTGATATTATCAAATGTGTGAAATTTTTAGGAGACACACCTCTCATATATGTATCAAATGCTTTTGTGGAGCTCAAGGCTAAAACCATCCATTAAAGAGCCACCCAAATTAGAGCTTAAACATTTACCATCTAATCTTCGTTATGCACTTTTGAGTGATAATGAGACACTTACAACCATAATCTCTATTAATCTAAGTATGGAGCAAGTAGAAGCAGTACTGAAGGATGTAACATGCTAGTTAAGATATCTACATTAATTATGTGATATGTTTGCTAGTTTTGATTGGATTGATTCAAATTTTTATGCACATATTCACATTTGATTTTCGGTGTTCTTATTAAGGAGAAATTTATAGTAAGTGATGCGAGTTGACGAGATCTATCATATTTTGGAATCTATTTAATCACTAATGAGTGCTTAAAAAGCACTAAAATTATCATGATTTAGTGTACTTTAATTAATTAAATAGATTTATATTTGTATGATTTTATCATTTTTTATATAAATCTATTTTTTCAGAATCATGGGTATTTTTATTGTTTTTCATGTATTTTTGTTCAAAAATAACTTAAAACAACTTTTAAAGAAAAATATTGGAGGTAATACATCACAAATATGTTGGGAAAAGATACGAGGAAAAGTCAAAAAGATGAAAAAATTGAACAAAATGGGTCAAAAAGGTCGATATACTGCACGCAACCGCCCTTTAGCACTGAGTAATACACGCCGCAGCTCGCAAGCACACACAGCACACCATTGGCACATTCCCAAGCAACACATGCCGCACCAACTTCCGCACGTGCCAACATACTCCTCAATGTGTCTCGCGGGTGCCCAACACCTATTTACCGTGCCAATTGCCTGTCTACCAAAATATTTGCACCCCATACATATGCCAACCTGTCCAAGGGCATCCAAATTCAAATTTTGAAATATTTTCCCCCATTTTTTTGGCCTTTTCTCACCTATAAAATAACCTTCTTCCCCTATTGTAAAACACATAACTTTATGAGCTCTTTCTCTCTCAAGAAACTTTTCAATTTTTTTAGTTTTTAGTTTTTAAGTTCTTTTTTTAGAAGAACCAGTTATGTTTTTATTGATTTTTAGTTTTTGATTCAATAAGCGAAGTTGTAAATCTGTTTGGAGGTTTTCCAGTAACAGAATTAACATCAAACTATTGTAAGAATTTTTATTAAGGTGTTATTTTAATGGATTCTTTGCTATTATCTTTTTATGTTTTATTCTTTTATGTTATATTTAATTTGTTTGTGATTAAATTTTACATGACTGACTATTTGTAAATATGATATAATAATAATATTATTATGCTTACGAAATATTAAATAGGTAAAACATTTCTATAAAATAAATTGATTTTGTTTTTATTCAAGATTTTATATTAAGGATGTTAGAGAGAAATATATTATTTTTCATTACAAACTTAAATCTAAAAATTATATTTTAAGGTTTAATTTAGAGTAGTGCTCTTTTATTTGTTGGTATAATCCTATGGTAGTTAGAATTAAGCTCTATTTCAAAAGTTGTTTTATAAGAACTATTGTTCGAAAATGTATTGAAACCATATTTTCAGTAATGGTTTTAAAACTTGAAAGTTAATACAGAGATAATTAAATTCTTAAGTTTAATTTGGACACCTTAAATAAAGTTTAAAATATCTAACCCCACAAAAGGTGACATTTAAATGGTTTATTTTCAATCTATTAGAAAACGAAATTAATTTAATTAATCTAATTAATTATCGACTCCACCCATAGGTGTTAATTGATTTGTTTAATTAACAAAAAATATCTAACCCCACTAGAGGTGGTATTCATATAAAAAAGAGAAAATCAATAAATATTAATTTATATATTTAATAACCTAAATAATATGAGCAAACATAATTAATTTAATTATTATATCCTTAAATACTCCACTGTTATAAATAATAAAAATTTGCATTATTGTTTATTGAATCTATATCTATGTTTGTTTTTTTATTAGATTATGAAACAAACAAACCAAAATATCGTGAAAGATGTTTAGAATTTAATTTTGTTTTTAGAATTTTGAATAATAAATTAAAAACCACATATATTCCATCCTTAGATCGACCTTGGGAGTATACTTATTATTTTCTATAAAATGATTTGTGCACTTGTGAGAGTTTTACAAATTATAAAACCCAAAGTATTTTGCAAGATACGTATTTGTAATGCCGGGCTTATGACTCATCAAGTTTTTGGCGTCGTTGTCAGGGACTTGATATTGTCTTATCAATCATCCCTTGAGGCAAATTTCTAAATAGTATTTAGCAAAAGAAATTATTTATGCCTTATTTGGATCAATTGAGCATTCAAGTTAACTATTGTTAATATCCGTAGTTACCCATTTGAGCCTAACAAAGAACCTTTCGTATCTTTAAGTCACATTTTGTGCCTAACCATTAAGCATTACCTTTACTCTTGCACCTCTAACTTGTATGAAAAGAAAAAAAATCAATAATGCTTTATGCTAAAGAATAAGGTGAAATGTAATGCACCTTATAAAAAAACCTCACAACACAATTATCCCTATAAAGAAAAAGAAAATAAAATTGAAAATAAGTTTTGTGATATTGTGAAGGTACAAAAAAAAGACGTGGAATAAAATGATATGAAAATAATGATAAGAGAGGGTGCACTAAAATATCAAGTATTAAAAAGTGCATGATGAATAAAAAGAAAGCTAAGGTATGGAAAGAGCCTAAATGTCTTCATTTATCGAATTTCACCTAAGCCTTATATTACAAACATGAAACGCCCTTATTGACATTTAGCTAAGTGCGTATTTATATTAGTGGAGAGGGATGTGAAAAATAGACTCGTGAGACTTGTTATAAGATTGAATTGATTAGCATGCTCACATAGGTTGGTTTCATGAATGTACTGGAAGATATCATGTGCAACACACACGAATCGATTCGTCAAAACCTTGCATCTTCTTGTATTAATAGAATGTTGATTGTTGAATATTTGAACCTCTTTGTCATTGAATTGCACGACTTTTTAAGGAGATAGTTTTCACTAAATAAGCATGTATTAATAGACATATATTTATGAATATATTGCCCATGTTAGTTTATTTAGTTAGACTTGGCTTTACTTGAGGACAAGGAAAGAGTTAAGTTTGGGGTGTGATGACTCTATGAAAGTAGAGTTATCAGTTCACCTTTTTACTTAATATTTACTTATTTTATTCAATAAGTGGTACTTTTGGGGTTAAAAATATTAAAATATTAATATTTTAGTGAAAATGGGTGAAAATATGTTTTCTTGGGAATTTTTTGATTTGTTTTGGATTTTTTATGAACTTTTTAATGTAGAACCAATTAGAAAATACACATAGATGCCATGCAAGCATGGAAGCTGACTAGGCACACCATGTGGATGCCATGCAAGTAAATAGGGTCAATCATGCAATGATGCATGTACCGGGTGATGCAGACTGTGCCACATATCTGTATGGCGTTAAGTCCGAGTTCCACGACTTGGTCAATGTACTTGCCACTTGTCATCACCTTATTCTTCTATTCTTCCCACCAGGGTGCCATGCAATCCATAACATAATTGAATATGTTTTAAAAAATACAAGAAAAATATGAAAATTTATGTGGGAACAATATTTTTTCATTATTATACTACTTGTTACGATACATATACTTGCGTATTTATTGCACACAATTCATGTCAATCACTATGCAAAATGAACTTCTTATGGAGAAATTTTATTCTAAACTTTTGGATATTTTCTTTAAAGACCACCTAATTTAGAATACTAAAGAAAATTGTAAATCTGTTTCTCTCTAGTTGTGATTCAACTATAGCATAATCGTTTCCACAGATGGTGCTAAATATTGATATCAATTTTTGTTAACACCAATGGTTAGATGCACATATGCCTTATGTGGACTTGAGAACATAAAACACAACATTAATACCTTGGACCACCGTGGGGTGTGGTGGCCTCTAGCCTTCTAATGCTTAAGTAAATCTAGATAGAGAGAAGAATGAGGGGACTAATGCCTCTATTTGTGATGCAGAGAGATGTAAAGTGATATTTAGGAAGATAGTATAGATCTCAATATTCATAGTTATTTACACTTATCTAAAGTTATGAACTTATGTTTAGTGATGGGAAGTAGTGAATATTTACAAGAGAAAATATATCCACTGATGACCCTTACTCATAGTGATAGATTTGTCTTTAATGTTGGAGCTTTACCTGCTTAATTATCTTGTTTGCGAATAATTAATATATTGAATTATGGTTGCTTATCTTTTTAAATATTTATGTGATATTGATGTTCATATACTAACTTAACTCTAACTAGGCTCACCTACAAGTTATTTATTGACTATGATCTCTTATATCGTATCACATGATGTGAACTATTTTACACCCAATATAAATTAATTTTCATAATTGTTTTATCAATACTCTTTAAGCCAATAAATAATTACCACAGTTTCTTTGAATGCTTGATTTCCTTGCCTTTTTGAGAGAAACACCAAGCCCCAAACCCTCCTTGAATTCCAATCCACTATCCTAAATTTTGGTTCCCTATTTTTGCTTTGTTATTCGTTAAGTTTAGAGTATATACCTCACCAATTATATTGTTTTCTCTCTCCACCTTTTATTAGGTATTGTTTTAAATAAAAAGCTGTACTGATCTTAAATTTCATTAGCCTTAAGTACTACGTTATCACATATTCTAAAAATAATGAATGATTCCTCCTAATGAAGCCTCATTTATGCTGGAAAAAGAGACTCTTTATTCTTTTCAAGCTTTGACTTGATCAATGCCTTGATAACTAACAAGTCACCACACACTTATTGATCATCAGACATGAAGTGTATGCAATGAATACGCAAGTATAAGTATCGCAAAAAGTAATATAATGGTAAGAAAAGATCATTCCCATGGAGATTATTTTATTAGAAACTAATTTTTAAACCTAAAAAAATAACTAATAGTAAATAACAATAATTAATTAAATCAAATTTGGTAACTAAAAAGATATATGAGAAAATATTTAGGAATACTTAATCTCCTAATTTTCTAAACATGTGAATCGCTAAAATCCCTCAATATAATATCAATTAATTACATGATCAATTGAATCTAACCTAACATGTATTCATCTCTCAAATAAACTACACATCATATAATAATTAATTTAATCTCATTCTCATACCAATTAAATTGCATATCACTCATTAAGTTTATCAATTATGGATCACATACATAAGAATCATACATCTCTGCCTAGAAACTATGCATGTTATTTAATTAAGACAAACAATTAAATAATTCTCTCAAATCTATTTAATTGTCTGTATAGATAAATTGTTGGCCAAATAATTAAAACATAAAAATCATATTAAATAATATAATTGAGAAAAATATTAGATCATCACTTGGTGAAAATTGGGTTCATAAGATCCCTATATTAATAAATTAATTAATCATAATTGTGTTCATAAAGAAATACATAAAAATTGATAAAGAAAAGAGTAGAAAAATAAATATAATTAATATCTTGAATTGTAATATTAATTTCCTCTTGAATCTTCATAGAAATTGTCTTCTCTTAAATTTTTCTATATTTTTTTTCTCTTTTTTTAGCTCCAAAAATTGATCAAAATTATGCTAATGTAGGCCAATTAGGGTTTATGGAGTGATTAGGGGCTTAAATAAAGCTCAGGTGCAATCTAGACCGTCCAATCAGCTTCAGATTAAGGGTTACGATCAAAACAAGCAAAACTAACAGTTTTAGCCAATCACAGCGTGACACATGACATCATAAATTCATTGGTAAATTGGGGAGTGATGCATGACATGGGAGACCGGTCAAAGTTAATGCTTGCCGAGTCAACAACACGTGGTACAACGTGATTCGAGGGAATAGATGGTGTGGCGCACGGGTGGAATGCACGGAGTAATGGCGTGGTGACACATGGCATGACACGTTGACCGATTTTTGAACTCTAGTTGAACACCGTGTTGACATGTGGCGCGTGTTTCGCCTTCCTCACACGCGGCACGACGTGATTCACGTGGCTTGCCCAATAAGCTCTTCTGCTTATGTGGCGTGCCACATGGTAGCTTTTGATTGGTCCTATGTTAAAAATCCATAAAAATTCCAAAACAATCCCAAAAAAATAAATTTTCATCTCTTTTCACTAAAAAGTTTATATTTAAATTTTTTTTGGCCATAAAATACTATTTATTAAATAAAAAAAGTAAATATTAAGTAAAAAAATGCGCTAATGATGTTATTTTCATAGAGTCATCACCTATACCCAATCCACTCCTTTCATTGTTGGTTTCTTAATAGCTATTACCGAACCACCTATATCAGGCACAAGCATTGTCAACATAAACCCTAATATCGTTTTCAATAGATTCATAATTATTTAGTTGATGTAGTTGAAACGAGAACCACAAATATGGTGTTTGATGTCCATATTTAAGTTAGTATTATATATTTGGCAATTTGTTTGGTACCATTCTCTTACTTATTATTTTTCTTTGTGATATTGAATAGAAATCTCTTCTATGTTTGCTTGTGAGTTCAATAATTTACATAATCTCAGGGTACTCTTTATTTTATTTGATGGGAATGGTATTTCTTAGTTTCGTTTCTTAGATAATGGACCCAAAGCTTTAATTTGGCATGATTGTTAA
This sequence comes from Hippophae rhamnoides, assembly GCA_033030585.1. Lineage (NCBI taxonomy): Eukaryota > Viridiplantae > Streptophyta > Magnoliopsida > Rosales > Elaeagnaceae > Hippophae > Hippophae rhamnoides. Next base: position 69,271,427 of record CM065430.1, on the reverse strand, counting down.
ACACTAAATTAATGAAGCATTTAAGAATTAGTGATTTGACCAAAAATTAAGAATTAATGTTGTTCTTCCGGTTCTTATTAGCTCTATTTACACTAGAGATGTTTGTAGCGCTATTGTCAATTTCTATAGAGTGGTTTTCCTTTGTAGTAAATCCATTTTTGTTTCATTTTCTTTACTATCTTATTTTTTAGCCTATTATTTGAAATTAATATAGTATTCTCTCATTCTGTAAGACCTTGCATATATTTTATACTTGTATAGGAAATCACATAAGAATAACTGCACATTCATGTAATGGCTTTTGAGAGGTAATTCTTTTTCTTTCTCTATTCTACTTACGTTTTACTAGTTTACGTGATCACTAAATAGATGTTGCATATTCAGTGAGATTTAACTGTCTTAAGCCATGTATGGGATTAATTATCATAATTTCCCTCAAAAGGACTTAAGGCCAATGTATTTCATCTTATGTTTCTGTTTTACAGAGAAAACTACACAACCTTGCATATAACAAATAGGAGAGTTAAAAAAAATAAATTCAGAATAGCTTCTAAGTAGACTCAAGAATTGAAATTATAATTAGAGTCTAATTTCTTGAGTCTACTTAGAAGCTATTCTGAATTTATTTTTTTTAACTCTCCTATTTGTTATATGCAAGGTTGTGTAGTTTTCTCTGTAAAACAGAAACATAAGATGAAATACATTGGCCTTAAGTCCTTTTGGCAAGGTTATGTTATAACTGGTTTCTCAAACTGTCCTTTTAGTATAAGTATCATCTTAACTTCTCTGTTTTTTTTCCCCCTCATTTGGTCTCTTTGTGCACTTAGATTATTGAATTTCTCCTCGGTTCAAACATTGCCATTTTATGTAGAGCATGGTTATATCAAATTGGTTTCGTTAATGGTTGCATTAGGTTTATTTAATGCAGTTTTATTTTATTTAATGCAGGTTTATTTTATTTAATGCAGGTTTAAATATACAGCTTTTCCCCATTTTACAAACTACTAGGCCATTAGGTGAAAATGAAATTAAAGAGTTGCAGCTGCAACAAGGTAACAGAGACAAGATCCATTTTATACTTTTCTAAGCCGATTTGACAAAAGCAATAGTTACTTGTGCAAGAGAGTTGGTATAGTTAACTGTCAATGAGGAAACTAATGTCTGCATTTATCTACTTATTTTTAACATTACAGATATAACATACAATAGTTTTGTCATTTTTAGTAGGTTAAAAACGGATGAATTACTACAGTATTGTAGTAGTGATATAATATTTTTTTCTTTTTTAATATTAATACAAAATTTAAATATTTCAATAAAATATATTCGATTGCATAAGTGTGTTTTATGTTTGATGGATTAGTTCTATAGGGATGGAGTTTTTAGGGCTTAAAAATTTTATTTGGAGTCTCTTTATAATCGAGTACATATACCTTACTGATTTTTATTTTTTTTCATTTCATAACCAAATTGACTAATTAACACTTTACAAGTATCACATGTGATGTATCAGTGAGACCTTTTTTCTAATTTGGAGTCTTAACATTCATACATATCATATCATGTAAAATAATTGTTTTCTTACCGAAGGGCACATGAAAAGTATTAGTCTTTAGATGTTATCTTTAAATAAATTCTAACACTAAAACCCTATCATGTGGCATAATATAAAAGTGCAAGACGAGACTCGTGTACGTAATGGAAAAATTGTTAAATTTGAGACTGATTAATATCACACTCATTTTATTTTTTCTAAATGAACTATAGGTCTCATTACATCTGGATAATCCTAATATATAAATAATAAAAATTAAAAACAATAACAAAATTCTTATTCAATTGTAATTGATAATTAATATAGAAAAGTTTAATCATACTTACATCTTTTACCCAAAGCTCTTCGACACAAACAAATTCATTGGAACAAAAAAAATGAGAACAATGTTTCTGTTATTGCATCAATATCATTATTAGGTCATATCCCATTATCATGATATCGAACCCCTTTTTCATGTTCTATCTTTACGTGAATATCAGAATATGAATTTGGCATTTCTTTATAAGGCTTAATTGTGCTCTCTATAGAAAGGATTATTGTCATATTCACATAAATATTTGAAGGTTCCTCTATTTGTCTTTTTTTTCTTCCCTTTTATGGACGAATTCTTCTCCTTAATACATTTATTGATTTCTTTTGTTTGGGCAATAGTTCGTGGTTATTTATTTATACCTAAAGTAGGAACAATTCAATTAAACAAATATTTCAAATTGTAAAGCTAAAACTACATTCAACAAATTTATTCACGAAAAAAAGTAGTGAAGGTTCAGTAGCACCAACTGAACCTAATAGGAAGATTTGTTATCTCTTAACCAAACCTAAGAGTTAGGTTATGTATCTCTAATCGAATCTTTCGATTAGGTTTAGTTACCCTTATCAAACATGCACAATGCCATGTTTTTCATTCATTCATGATTTTTACAGACCAAACACTCAAAATATATATCTCTATAATATTTTTTTCTATAACCACAATCAATTTTAACAATTTATGTCTTTCAAACAATTAAAATTTCAATTATATCACATTATCAATTAGTGGTAAATCTAAATAAGAATATCAAAATATATTTAAATTTTAAACGAGAAAATGTTGAAATTGGTTTTTGGTTGAACCATTTGTTGGGTTTCCCTCTTATTTGGAGGAGCCCAAGTAAAGCCTATGTGACTTAAAAACCCATGGAGTAAGAAAGGGCAAATGTGTCATTTCATTGTTTCATTATTAAACCTATTTAGGGTTTTTTGAGAGTGTATTATGCAGAGAATTAGAGTTGCAGCAGCAAAGGCAACAACTAGCAGAAAATAGAGTAGTTTTTCCCTCTCTAGCAAGTCTTCATCAAGTGCTATAATGGAAGGTCGTTTGTGGTCTGATTGAGTTGATATTTTACAGGCAGGTTCACCACTCAAGACTATTTAATATGTATGTTGGGATTTGGATTTAGTTCACCGGTTTGGAAAATTTTGGGCCTTGAACAGTAACTACAAAATTGGGTTAGATCTTTTCATTTTTTTGAAATAATTGTTAATTTCCAAGAAGCTGTATTCTTGATGATATTGTTGATTGTTTGCCTCTAGTTTTACTTAAAAAGAACCTTTGTACAATTATTTTTTGATAGTGAAAGTTTTGGAGAGAAGTATCGTGGTTATTTCTTTTCTACATCAGGAATTTTTTTCATGTAAATTAATTGTGTTGATTTTGTGTATATTTCATTTTAAATTCTATTTATTTATTTTCTATAAAGAAAAAGAATAATTTTAATTCCACTGTTTATAATTTGATTAAATTTAAATTATTATTGTAATTCGTCAAACAACATTCAATAGTCCCAACTCAATCGTCGATGCGTCAAGAAATGGTCGCACGTGGTGGCTTGTTGTGGCATAGTATTTGTTGGGATGTCTAGCGTCATGTTGTATGAGGAGGAGGTAGTTCACGTATTAGGAGTCTACGGTAAGAAGTTTGTGTAGAATAGGACGAGGAATGAGTAGGGATAGTTTTGTAATTTTAGATTTTTTAATGATACTTAAATTTGAATATATTTAATAAAATGCCTCCGATAAAATTCGTGATTTTTTCCTCTGCTTTTTTTAAATTAGGTAATAGGTGTGTTGTTGTGTATTTAAAAACGAATTATACATTAAAAAAAAAAATTGGTAAATCTCCCATTGGCCCGTACACATCATCCTCTGTGCTCACATTACCCAATCCAATACAATTATTACAATTATACATATATCACCTCTCTTATCCCTAATTCCCAATCTTATAATCTCCCAAAGACTCTCTCTGTCCTTTCACGCTTGAAGTCCACGAAACAACATCACAGTAGTTAGATAGAAATGGAGGATGAAAGCACGGAGTCTCGTAACAAAGCAAGGCTAGCCATAATCGAACTAGCTAACATGATCAGTGTTCCAATGTCTCTCAATGCCATCGTTCGCCTCAACGTCCCTGACGCCATTTGGCAAGACGGTTCCAACATTCCCCTCTCTGCCTCTCAGATTCTGGCGCGTGTCCTTCCCTCCGGTGCCATCAGTGATTCCAATAATCTCCAACGCATTCTCCGTATGCTCACTAGCTACGGTGTCTTTTCCGAACACCTAAACGCCGACGATGATTCTGATAGAAAGTATTCTCTCACTGAGGTCGGAAAAACACTCGTCACTGACTCTAATGGCCTCTCCTATGGCCCTTACGTTCTTCAACACCATCAGGTATTTCAGTTTTCTCAAAAAATGGTTCAGATCAAAACTGTGGCTAGATTATTAAATTATGTGATAAATTTTGATTTGAGATCTTCATCAAGAAAACAACAAACTTTTTGTAAATTTTTACAGCTTTATATATGTCAAACAATTTCCAATTCCATAAGGAAATTCTGTGGTAATTGAATATGAATATTTATTTATTTATTTGCAATGCATAATTGATTCATTTGATGTTGATTGGCCAAAAAAATCTGCACAATGTAACTTTTAATAATACTCTACTTTTACTTATAAGATTTACATTTTTTACTCCGCAAGTTTTTATACTTGAATGTCTCTACTTTATTTAAATTTAAATTGAAATTCTTAGACAACAATTGAAATAAAAGAAAAAAAAATGTATTTATTTAATTTTGATAACATATAATATAGATGGCTAGATTGTGTTTTAAAGAGTAAAAAGTTGAGATGTAAAGGCCAAGACTCTTGAATATAAAAGCTTGGAAACTATAATTTAATTTTCTGGTTATTAAAAAATATAATATAATTTTCTTTACATGTTCGGTTTTCACTGAAAATCTATTATACTGTTTTTATTAATAGGAAGCTTTGATGAGAGCGTGGCCGTTGGTGCACGAGGCTGTGTTGGATCCAACATCAGAGCCGTTCGTGAAAGCGAACGGGGAGGCGGCTTACGAATACTACGGGAAGAATCCAGAAATGAACGGCTTGATGCAGAAAGCAATGTCTGGAGTATCTGTGCCGTTCATGAAAGCTATTTTGAACGGCTACGATGGGTTTAAGGGGGTGGAGAAATTGGTTGATGTGGGAGGGAGTGCGGGGGATTGTCTGCGGATGATCTTAAATAAATATCCCAATATCAAGCATGGGATTAACTTTGATTTGCCTGAGGTCGTGGCCAAAGCACCTCATATTGACGGTGAGTTTTTGCAATAATAATTGTTAATTTTATTCTAGGCATGTTGAGGTTCCAAAAAGCATGCCTAATTGTTACCATCTAAATATGATTTAATTAAAATTAATTATTAATATTTTTTATACTTATAAAAATATTAAATTTTGTTGTTATTATAAAAATATCGAGCAAAGACGAATTACTATCCTACTTAAATCTTATTTTTAACATTTATAAATTTTAACACTAATAGATAATTATTATTTTCAAACGCAAACTTAAAGTTCATGCTATTTGCTTTAACACTAATAGATAATTATTAATTTTCTAAATTTTACTTTTCCATTTGCCTAGGCTTAGCCCAGTGGCATACTGACATGTTATTATTCGATCGGAGTACCGTAAAGTTGTGAGAAAACATTAATCAAGTCAAACTCTTTACCCCACGTTTGGTTGGAAGGAATGGAATGGAATCAGAATCGATTCCTTCCATTTTGCGTGTTTGGTTGGACGGAATGGAGGGCGGAATGGAATCGATTAAAAGAGATTAATCACAATTCCTTCTCCTACCTTTGGTAATCATTATTCCATTCCCATCTACACATTTTTTTTCCAATTTTACCTCACCTTACCCTCACCTAAAATATAACCTTAAATTCAAATCCCAAATTCTCAAACCAAAAATTCCAAAACCCTAAACCCTAAACCCAAAATTTCAAAACCCTAAATCCAAATCCTAAAATCCTAAAACCCTAAACCCTAAACCACAAATCCCTAAACCCTAAACCCTAAAACCCTAAACCTTAAAACATAAATCCCAAAACCCTAAACACATAAATCCCAAATCCCTAAACCCTAAATCTTAAATTCCAAATCCCAAAAACCCAAATCCCCAAATTCCTAAACCCCAAATCCCTAAACCATAAACCCCAAATCTCTAAACCCTAAACCTTAAAACATAAATACCAAAACCCAAAACCCTAAAACATAAATCCCAAAACCCTAAACCCTAAACCCCAAATTCCAAATCCTAAAACCCTAAACCCCAAATCCCTAATCCCTAAACCCTAAACATTAAACCCGAAAGCCCTAAACCCCAAATCTCCAAATCTCTAAACCCTAAACCCTAAACCTTAAAACATAAATCCCAAAACCTTAAACCTTAAAACCCTAAAACCCTAAACCCTAAATCCAAAAATCTAAAACCCTAAACTATTTTTAGAAAAATAATAATTTTAACCCTAAATCTTAACCTACAAATATAACCCCAAATCCTAAATCCCTAAACCCTAAATCACACATCCCAAACCTCAAGACCTTAATCCCTATTTAGAAAAATAATAATTTTAATAATATATTTCTTTTTAATTAAGTAATACTTATTTAGAAAAATAATGATTTCAATAATGTATTTTGTCTGACGAAAAAATAGTAATTAAATGACATTATTTGAACTTTACAGCATGTAGGGGTATTAAGGTCATTTATAGCTTTTTTCATTCCATTCCAGTGGTAAACCCATCACACTTTTATCTTCTTTTAAGCGATTTATTTAGTTTTTCGTATTTAGATATGTAAAGTTAATTATAATATCTCATTTTATATTTTATTCATGTCTTTAATAGACTTATGGTTCATAATATGTTTCCTATTTAAATATCATTTCATCACATTTAAATTATTATTCTAATGTGTTTCAATTTAAAAATAATGAGAACATTTTTCTTTATTAGAATTTGAAGTTATAAATAATGGTGTTTTATATTTTTATTTGTCTAAAGAAATGAGATATTCTAATTGTACTATTTCATTCTATCAAAAATAAAGTTAGATAAAATAAAATAGGTTATTAAAATTAATAAATGTAGTTAAAAAAAATAAAAGGCTTTGCACCCATTTTATCGACCATCCACTCCTTCTTGTCAGAGAAGGCCCTTCTGAGAACCTAATCACCATGGCAAAGGCTTTGAAGCGCATGACCTTGTTGTAATAGTCTGATACTCTTCTTTTTTGCTTGATCATCGCCTCTTCAAAGCTTCATCCCTTTTATTCTCGATGAGGGTCAGTTCGATTGCTTTATTCACCTTGTTTTGTTCTCCTATCAGGGCCGACATGCCAATGGGTATTGAAACTTCAATTGGTATTTCTGCTTTAGTTCCATAGCCTATAATGTACTAGGTAATTCCTCAACCCATCTTCTTTTTGCACATTCCAACATTTTCTTTAGTAGGTTGATAATTAATATATTGGAAGATTCGGCTTGACCATTGGCTTAGGAATAATATGGCGTTGAGTGACACATCTTGATGTTGTATGTAAGGGCGAACTCTTTAATGTTACGACTTGTGAATTACCTCCCATTATTAGTGACAAGCTCTTTGAGTAGACTGAATTGACAAATTATAGACTTTTATATGAATCGAATCACCTCTTTTTCCCATATTCTTCCTAGGGGTTCTGTCTCGATCCATTTTGAAAAATAATTAGTGGCCACTAGTAGAAACTTCTTTTAACCCTTAGCTGGGGGTAAGGATCCTACTATGTCTAGCCCCCACTTGTAGAAGGGCCAAGGACTCACCACCCCTGTCATGGGGTTTAGAGGCGTGTGTGATAAGGGACAATCTTTGGCACTTATCACATTTTTGGGTATATTTTGTACAATCTGCTAGCATAGTGGGCCAATAATAGCCATGTCTTATGATTCGTTGTGACAACCTTCTTCCATTTGAATAAGAGCTGAACTCCCCCCATGTGCTTCAAACATCAATCTTTCAACTCCTTCCTTTGCTATGCATATGAGCCTAGGTCCAAGTGTGGTTCTCCTATATAACCTACTTGCTTCAATCATGTATCGACCTGCCTTGGCCTTGATTCCCTTTGCAAGCTTGCAATCCTTGAGTAGGTTTTCCCTTTCCAGGAAGTTATATATCGAGATGAACCATGGGTTGGTATGAGCATCCACACACTTGACTATTCTTTCGGCTTCCTCCAAGCTTGCTTATGTTAGGATCGTTACCGACACTACTAGGTTGTGGTTGGCCTCTCGAGCAATTTTCTTGATCTCGAACTCGGAATTTTAAGCACTCCCATTGTAACCTCTCCAGATACCCCTTCATCTTTCCATCCCTAGCTTCAAATGTCCCCAAGAACTGGTTGACCACTAGTCTAGAATCACTATGCAAGTTGATCTTATTTGCCTCGAGCCTCTTCGATGTCATGGTCCCAAATATAGTTTCCTCGTACTCTGTGACATTATTAGTTGTCTGAAAATCAAATCTGATAGCATGCTCAAAACAATTGATGTCGTGATCAATTATGACCACCCTTAGCTCGATGCCATTGAAGTTATGTGCTCTATGAACGAGTACTTGCCATGTTGGCCTTTCCTTTTGATCCACCCTACTCATTTTCTTATGGCTCTTTTTGCTGACGACTTCTAGTGTCTCATTGAATTTGACCACAAACTCAACCATCACTTGTCCCTTGATGGTTGTTTCAGCCGTGTATTCAATTTCATACTCTCCCAATTCTATGGCGATCTATGCCGGTCTTCCTACTACTTCTGGTCTTGTCAGTATGCTTTTCAGTGGTAGGAGGTAAGTACTACCACTGTATGCGAGACAAAGTAATGTTTAAGCTTTCGTACACTGACTTTGAGGGTAAAGGCCAACTTGTCTAGGGTTGGGTATCTGCTTTAAGCATTTGTGAGGATTTGACTGATATTGTAAATGAGGTGCTGAACCTTATCTCTTTTAGCTAGAAGCATAGCGCTACAAGTCTGAGGAGCCACTACCAAATACGAGTAAAGTGTCTCACCAGGGAGAGGGTTGACCAAGATAGGGGGTTGCTCAGGTATCACTTGATTTCCCCAAATGCCCTATCACAATCCTCGTGACAAAAAATTGACGTGTTTTTCTTCAACATTTTGAAGAATGGTAAACACTTATTTGTGCATTTGGAGATGAACCTATTTAGTGCCACTATTCTTCCATTGAGCTGTTGGATCTCGTTTAAGTTGACGGGTGACCTTATGTTGACCAAGGCCTATATCTTGTCTGGGTTTGGCCTCAATCCCTACAGTAACACTAAAGACACTTCTTGGGGTTAAGTCTCATACCATACCTACAGATTACTGAGAACACCTTCTCTAAGTCTTTAACATGGCTCAGGGGTTGTGCTGATTTCACTATCATGTTGTCCATGTATGCCTCTAGGTTTCTCTCCATCTGATCTATAAACATTTTGTTGACGAGGTGTTGATATGTAGCACCCGTATTCTTCAACCCAAACGACATTTTGGTATAGCAGAAGGTCCTTTCCTCGGTGATGAAGGATGTTTTTCCTCTTCCTCAGGGTGCATTCTGATTTGATGGTATCCCGAATATGCATCCAAGAAACTTATCAATCCAAAGCCAGCGTTAGCATCAAAAAGCAATTTTTGGGTCAGGCCTTATTTAATTCTATTAAGGCCACACACATGCGGGGTGAACCATATGCCTTCTTTACTAACACCACATTTGACAACCAAGTAGGGTAACCGACTTCCCTTATAACTCTTGTTCCTCGGACGGTGGCGACCTGATTTTTAATCACCTCATTCTTATCCATCGTGAATTTTCTCTTCCTTTGTTGGATAGGTCTAGCTTTTGGATTGACATTTAACATATGAGTTATGATCTCTGGGTTAATCCCAGGCATGTCTGTTGAGGTCCATGCGAAGACGTTAGAATTTTCTATGAGCAAATGTGAAAGTTGCTCTTCCATCTCTGCTATTAAGTCTATACTTAGCTTTAAAGGATGGTTCTCACCCTTACCCTCTATTAGCAAGTCTTTCATCTCATTTAAATTGATAATCCTCGCTAGAACTACCTTCTTTGAGGGAGGCTTTATAGTGATTACTACTTGGGGGTGAGCTCTTTCATAGTAGCATTGTAACATCTTCTGGCCTTCTCTCGATCTCCCTTATCTCCTCCGTGCCCTCGTTAGTAGGGAATTTGTCACTTGGTGGAAAGTGGATAGGACCGTCTTCATTTTGTGAATCCATAGCTTGCCTAAGATGGCATTGTAATGAGCTAGGACATCAATAATCACAAAATTAGTCATCATTATTGACCCTCTTGCCATGATGCTAGACCATATGTGGTGTTGTTGTTAAATCCTACCAAGGTTAGTTTTGTCCTTATAATATCAATCTCCACCCTTAAGGCTCTTGCAATGGACGGAATAAGAAGAACCACTAAGCTTCCCATGTCAATCATGATCAGGCATACATCATAGGACCCAATTCTCAGAGTGATCACTGATGGGTCTTTATGATGGGACAAGATCTCATCCTCCTCAATGAAAATGATCTTCACAGAAGACCTTGCCTTTTCCAAGGCGTACACATGTGGGTTATAATGCAGCTTCCTGGCGAACTTATTGCCTAAGTTGTTTGAGACCCCACTGACTCCAGGGCCTCAATGTATGGTATGGATAGTTCTGATGTTGTGGGGGTCTCTCCTGTTTGATGCAGTAGGTGGTTTTGGCGCCTCTTGCCTATTTTGATTTACTCCTCTTTCACCATTTCCTCCTACAAGGTCCTTCAAATACCCTTTGGCCAACAGTTCTTCTATTTCATTTTTTCAGGTGTCTGTAGTGTCTTGTCTCATGACCCACATTATTCTGGAAGGCGCACCATTTAGTTGTCTCTAAGTTGAGACTTCATCTTTGGGAGCCATTTTACATTCATATCCTCTTCCGTTCTTAATACAGCTTGAGCCAAATTCACTCTCAATGGAGGCCCTCTAAAAGGTGAGAGTGATCTCCTCCCGGGCCTACTATTGTTTTATCATTGTCCACTTCCTTTGTTGTTTAGTGCAAAACACTTGTTTCTATTGATCCTATTGCCCTGATTTCTCCTATAGGATTAATCCTCCTCTTTTCTTTCTCGGGCGCGACCTTCATATTGGCTCGATGGCCCTTAATGAGGCCTCTCTCTTTCGAGATTGACAAATTTCCTCACTTCTCCATATGCTTCCTCCAAAGTACGAGGAACTGTCTTGGTAAGCTCTACGAACAGGTTAGAGTTCTTTAGTAGGCATGCCTAAAGGCTTCTATAGCAATAGAGCTAGGACAATCAGAGATTTCTATCTTTCCGTCCTTGAATCGTTTCATATACTTCTTGGTGTGACATCTCTTGAATAATTGAGAAGAGTTGGTGTGACTCCTTCCTTAGAGGCTTGTTACAAGCGTAGTTGGTGATGAGCAACTTAACAAATTGTGAGAAAGATGTTATAGTGCGGGTTGTCAGGTTGTTGAACCACTTTTGGGTGCCATCACAAAGGATAGCAACGAATAGTTTGCACATCATGTCATCTATTTTTCCCTGTGTGAGACTCATGGGGCCATGACTGTCTTGAAATGTTGTACATGTATGACAGGGTCTTTAGTTCCCAAGTCATTAGGGCATTTGGGAGCATTGAACTTAGCTGGTGGTTCATCATTTTTTATCTCATTGGAGAATGGGTAGACACAAAATTGCTTACAGTCTCTATCCATATCATAGGGGGCCTTACCTTTCTCATGCCTTTCATTGGTCATTTTCAACGCCTGTTCTTGTCTTTTGTTAGCTTATTCCAATGCCTGAAACCATGCCTCTTAGTTTTTCCTCTCTTGTAACTGTTGCTCGCTGCTAGGTCTTGTCGAGCTGGAAAGAAGGTTGCCTTCAATTTCCTGTTTTCCCTTATTTGGTTTGGGCATGATGCGTTCTTGCCTATTTCTATCGATTAGACTCGAGGTTCGATTCTCAAAGGCCCACCTGATTGTGAGCACAGGGACCTGTTTTCCCGTTTGATCTCCTCAAGCTCCCTTCTTAGCTCGAGGAGTTGATGGGCCAACTCTTGCTGAGTGCTAATCTCTACTCTGGTCTTCTTATGGACAAGTGAGGCCTTGTTTGTTGCTTTTACGGCCTTTTCGTTTACTATTCTTAATCATCCTTTTGCATGTGTTCCTACCATGGTTATAAATGACAGGTGATGCTTAGTCTCTTAAATCTCTCTCAGAATTCGGGGTGAATCTTAGAAGGTATGGGGTCAGAAGCTAAAGCTCGACCTCGGATCTGAGTCCCATAGTGGACACCAAAATGTTGGGATTGGTCCGATTTTCAGAAAGAGAACTTAGAGAGAAGTCAAAGTAATTAGTTGAATGTGTAGATTTCTTAAGAGATTCATCTACTTATAGAATATTATTTGTACATGTGTCGATTACATGAAATGTACACATACATGGGATGTCAGAGGGATACAAACGATATAAAGTGATACATTTTATGGTTCGAGGTCGATCATAGCTCAAGTTAGTGGTCGATCATAGCTCGAGTTGGTGATCGATCTTATAGTTAGCATGGTTCCTCTGGGAGGTTATCCCTTGGTGCATTATATATATATATATAAAGTGATTTACTTTGTTGTAAATTGGTGTTGAAAATGCCAAGGCCAAAGGTCAAGGTCTAAAGGCCTTCCCAAAGAAAATAAGCTCTCTTAAAGTTGTATTATTCTTATTCCTTTTCTTCTTTTCTCCTCTTATTCTTTGATACAGATCATATATATATATTAATGTTATACAAAAATACACAACTGTAATATACTAAAATACAACTGAGATATACTAATACAAAGTGGGAAATAAAGCTAGAAATTGAGTTGAAAATGATTCTGAAAATCAGGAAACTAACCTCTTGAAATCAGGGGTTGATTTCACTTTGAAAATCAGAAAATTACTTCCTGAAAATTAGGGGTTGCTTAGGAATCAATCATACGCCTAGATTGATTTCCTACACTCTCCCTCAAGTTAGGCAATATATGTTTTCCAAACCAAGTGTTACACTTAATTCTCAGAAACAAAGTTTTGGTTAAGATAACCGTGTCTTGTTGTCTAGATGGAACATAGTTGAGGGAGATCATCTTGCCTTCAATTTTCTCCTTGAATTTAAGGTTAACATTCAACACTCTCACTCAAGCTGTATTTTGAAGATTTATGGATCTAAGCTTGGTATATGATGACATCCCAAAAAAAAATTACATATCCTGTTGCTAAGTAGCCTGAAGATTGGGATGATGAGGAAGATGGTGAAAAAGTTAACATTCAACACTCATACTCAAGTTGTATCCTGAAGGTTTATGGATCTAAACTTGGTATATGATGACATCCCAAAAAAGATTACAGATCCTGTTGCTAAGTAGCCTGAAGATTGGGATGATGAGGAAGATGGTGAAAGGGTTAACATTCAACACTCCCACTCAAGCTGGATCCTGAAGGTTTATGGATCTAAGCTTGGTATATGATGACATCCCAAAAAGAATTACAGATCCTGTTGCTAAGTAGCCTGAAGATTGGGGTGATGAGAAAGTTGGTAAAAGCGTTAACATTCAACACTCCCACTCAAGTTGGATCCCGAAGGTTTATGGATCTAAGCTTGGTATATGATGACATCCCAAAAAGAATTACTGATTTTGTTGCTAAGTAGCCTGAAGATTGGGATGATGAGGGAGTATGTGATTTAACCACCAAATCTAAGTGGAGAAATGCAGTTGAATTTCCTGCAGTTCGGAGAGTGGCAATTGAAACTGAGCGGAGCTTACAGTTGAATATCTTGCAGCTCGGAGAATGGCTATATCCAATTGAATCTGATATAGACTAAACAAGTAACGTTGAGACAAATGAATGTCATAAAGGCCAATTAGATTCAAGGACATCTTCTAGTCACAGAACTTCATCTTTAGAATGAGAAGTTTATTGGAAGAAACCGAAAGATCCCTTAAGACGAAATCATTCTCATGGATTATTTCCTTGAAATGGAAAAGCTTGCAGCTTTACCAAATACAGAAAACAGGAATTACTGCATTAACGTTTGATCTTTTTATGGTCAATCTGATAGTGAAGAAAGTTCTTTGAAAGCTGAACTTGATGCTTGAAAATATTGAAACTGGAGAAGGTTCACTACTGACATCCAGACCCAGTTGTTGGTGTAGATAAGAGTAGTGGGGATTTTTCCCAGAATTTTGGACTGATGATGAAGCTGTAATCTGCTGTGGATGAGGTTAATAGAATATTGAAGATAAACTTGTAGAATCTGAACAGAATCTGCTGTGGATGAGGTTAACATCTGAAATCTGTTATTAACATCCATGAAAATAAACTTGCAGAATCTGAACTGAAGTTGAAAGTCTTGTTCTTGAGAAATTGTTTGACAGAAACAGAACACCATTTGTAGGATAAGTCTGAACACCAAGTTTGTGGATAAGTCTGAAACTATTACAAAAGTTTGTGTAGGAAGCAATGGAGGCTGCAAGTTCAAGATGCCTGCATTCAAGGCTGATTGGGCAGGAAGAATTGAAGACTGGAAACTTGGACTGCTTGTTGAAATAATAGAAGATGGCAAACACGAACTGCTTGTAAGAACAAAAGATTGCCAACTCGAAGTGCTACTTGGAAGCACCAAAGATTTCAGATTGGTGCTGGGATTGAAACCCATTTGAGGACCTATAGAATCCTTGCCAATACATTGATGGGAAGGCAAGTCCATTACCATTGGTGGTTGGAGATTTGTCAGTTGGAATTTTGGAAATGCTTTTGCCACATTTACCCAAAGTAAATGAGTTGTACTTGGAAGGATCCAATGCTAATTTCGTGCTTGCATTGCTAAAAAACCTAGTTGCTGTAGCATGGTTCATAAAATCAACCTTGAAAAGATTCTTACAGTTTGTTGGTTTTCCAGACATGATACATTCCATCAATGTTATTGGATGAAATTGACATGGGTGATGCTCTATGTGAAGCTTGCAACACCAGTTGCAGCAGGTGATGCCTGAACTCCAATCATAGATCCACTTCTAGTTGAGAAAATTGTATTTCCAGTCACCTCAAACGATGGTGAAGATGAAGTGGAACTAAACTGAATGGGTGTGGATCCAGCTTGTTCTCATAGGCATTAAAGCATGGAATGCTGATGCAAAGAGAGTGTCCTCAATACAACTGAATCATTTCTGAGGGTGCTTGATATAAAAACAGGACCTTCTTGACTTCATTAAGCGTCTGGTTTCCATGGCTATGGACAGACATGACAAAGAGAAGGAAATGATTTAAGTTTTTCTTTCAGCATTATAAGCTGATGTGATCAGCCCTTCCCAGATTAGGGATGGATTTTTCATGCTTCTTGAATCTTTCTATGACCTTGCGGTGGATATATTGGAAGTGAAGACCCCTGAGAATGTTGATTTTCATGGAGTAATAGAAGAAGTGATAACAGCTCTGAAATTGTGAGATAGATTCACATGAGCTAGTGAATAATGGCAAGAAAGGAAGGTTATTGATCAGGAGTAAGAGCAGCAATTTTTTAACCTAATGCTCTGATACTATGTTGTAAATTGGTGTTAAAAATGCCAAGGCCTAAATACTTTTTTAAAGAAAACAAGCTCTCTTAAAGTTGTATTATTCTTATTTCCTTTATTCTTTTCTCCCCTCATTCTCTGATACATATCATATATATATACTAATGTTATAACTAAAATACACAACTATAATATGCCAAAATATTGTGTTTCTCTGATAAATCAGTATATTTTATTATTATTTCTATATCTGTTTCTGTACAATAGTTAGATATATGTATACAAAGAAAACGAAAATTAAACAATAACCATAATTCCTACATATCCATGTTTTATGGATCCACTACCATTATTGTATGCTCCATGTTTTACTCCACTGAGTCATTGGTGTCTGCCACAACAACACACACCAACACTCCTCCTCAAGTTGGTGCATATATGTCTCTTATGCCCAACTTGTCAAGTGAGTTGTAGAAGTTCCTTGCAGATACAGATTTTGTGAGTATATCAGCCAATTGATCTTCTGATTTAACAAATGGAAGATAACAAGTTCCTTGCAGATTCAAGATTATGTTTGATGAAGTTCCGATCCACTTCAACGTGCTTCGTGCGATCATGTTGAACTGGATTGTGAGAGATGGCAATGGCTGCTTTGTTATCACAAAATAAGTTCATTTCAGAGTTAGGAGCAATACTAATCTTAGTTATAAGTTTTTTCAACCAAAGGAGCTCACATATTCCCTTGACCATTCCTCGAAATTCAGCTTCAGCACTGGATAAGGCAACTACATTTTGCTTCTTGCTTCTCCATGTAACAAGATTGCCCCTCACGAAAGTAAAGTACGCAGCAGTAGATTTCCTATCCTTCATATTCCCTGCCCAGTCTGAATCTGTATATCCAAGGACTTCCAATTGACAATTCTTTGAAAACATAAGTCCTTTCCTAGGGGAGGATTTTAAGTAACAAAGTATTCGCATGACCGCATCCATATGGTCTTCACTGGGCGGTCGAACCGACTCACGACACTCACAGCATAAGCAATATCAGGTCGAGTATGAGATAAATATATGAGCTTACCTACTAACCGTTGATATCTTTGTTTATCTGCTGGTACTTGGTCCACATATTCTCCGAGTTTATGATTTTGAACCATTGGAATATCGACAGGTTTATAATCTAGTAGTCATGTCTCTACTAGTAGGTCTAGAGTATATTTCCTTTGTGAAAGACATATGCCTTGTTTTGATCTTGTTACCTCAATACCTAAGAAGTATTTGAGCCCTCCCAAGTTCTTCATTTCAAACTTATTTGACAGTTGTTCTTGAAGCTTAGAGATTTCTTCTTTATCATCCTTGTAATGATCATGTCGTCTACATAGACTATAAGGGCTGTTATCTTCCCTAATCGATGTTTTAAGAAAAGAGTATGATCAGAGTTGCTTTGTTGGAACCCATATTTCTTCATTGCTGAACTCAACCTACCAAACCACGCTCGAGGTGATTGTTTTAGTCCATACAATGCTCGTTGTAATCTACGTGCAGTTTCGTTTCCTGATGTAACAGTATATCCTGGTGGGATATCCATGTAAATCTCTTCTTCAAGGTCACCATGAAGGAAGGCATTCTTCACATCAAGTTGGTGCAATGGCCAATTTAAATTTGCTGCAAGAGATAACAAAACTCTCAGTTTTTAGTTTAGCCACAGGTGATAAGGTTTCTTGATAATCTATCCCATGTTTCTGTGTATATCTTGATGCGTATTTTCGCAAGTGTACGAATCGTTCAAGTAATAAAGTGTACAAAAGTACGGATATCGAACCCACAAGGAATGGCGTTCCTAAGTACCAAAATTGACTAACCCTAATTTTATTTGAAAATCGAATTGTTGAAATTGTTTTAAAAGCAAATTAACATAAAATTAAACGCAAATAACAAAATTTAATGTTGTTCAAAAATGATTAAAAACGCTAAGGCATTTGATTTCGCTAAATCAATTCAATCCGATTTCAAGTTATGTTATATGAGAATCAAAGTTAAAAGTGATGGTTGAAAAACCCAAACTTATCTAATACTCTTTCTCAAGTTATATTAGAATTACTTATCTATGAAAACCGACTATATTTCTATGAAGATTTAATCACAAACAAGCACATTACGATTTATGGAATTTCTAGAATAACCACATACATCATGCATTAGTTCTCACACTCGCATTCAACATACGATATTTATCACAAGAAGTGTTCATTACACATCTCCTCCCTGCCTCAATATATAATGCAACAAATCATTTAAATCTTGATCAAATTTAAAAGCATTAAGCATGGAAATAAATACTCAACTTGAAAACAATGAATTCATATAACGATAACACAAGAAATCGATTTTCATGATCTAACTACATCATAACCTTAGCAAAAGCGAATTAGTTCATAACGGAAAATAAGAACAACCATTATTTCAATTGAATCCATGAATAACAAATATCAATAAACCTGAGAATATAAAAACTAAGGAGAAGAGATGAAAAACTCACAGAAGATGAAGGTTTGGTAGCAACAATGTGAAGATCCTTCAAGTTTCTCCAAAATTTCCTTCTCTTCTCCAAAAATGCCTTTGAACTCGTCATTGTCCCTCTTTCTCCATCATAATGTATATATAGATCTAGGGTTTTGGAGGGCAATTTTGGAACAAAACAAAGATAAAAAAATGTTTTCGAATCTAACTCACGTAAGGCGAGTTATTCTTGCCTTGTACAGATTTATGGAAAACTTTACAATTTCGGCTCATTAAATTCACGGCCGTGGCCCGAGATTATTGCGGGTCGGCGTGATGATTTGGTCTATTGCGAGATGATTTGCCAAAATCCGTGTTTCGGGAAGATTTTCAACATTTTCTTCAGTAAGGTTTCCACGGCGGCGAGAATATTCTCGTTGGCGGCGAAATTCCAAATTTTGAAATTTTGTTTTCTTTTTATTTGATTCAATCCCGATCATTGTACTTTGTCCCTAACTTCTCCAAAATCATGATTTTACATGAAATTGCACTTTAAACACGAAATACCCGTGAAATGATATTTGTGGATTAAATAATCAAATAAACACAATTTTCAAACAAATATCAACATTTAAATCATAACAAAAATGCAATAATTTAGCATTTCTTATCAACAACCCCAACACCTTCGCTAGTCTCTAGCAAAGAAAAGCGATCTATTTAATAAATTCAAAGGAGACATTAAGAGAAACTTCTCAAAGAAAAATTTTATTCTATTTACAAAATTACATTAAACGTATGCAATAAGCCTTTAAATCCCTAAAGGCCCTAGTAGGACGAGTTGTAGTCTCGTGAGGGCTTCTCCAGCCGATTTACACCCACAAACATCTAACCTTTATAACTATCCTAACTTAAAACAATAACATAACATAAAAAATAATTTGCACAAATGTCTCAAAAATTGTAAATAACACCAACATATAGAATAATTAAATGTCACCTAAGTTTTAAGAAATCTCAAATTCCAATTTCACTTTTGTTATTGACTCTTAAACATCCATCAAACCATAAACCAATAGCAATAATGCCCAGATAATATTAACATCCACAAACAAAAAAGTGAAATCTCAAACTCCATAGGCTCACTCTTCAAAACTCTCTCCACTAATGAAGAAAAATACACCACTTCGGATCAATAGGACTTTATTAGGCTTGTAATGTTAGGCTTAGGTATTTGGTTAAGAAAGAACGGGAAGTGTCAAAATACAAATAATAGCACTTATTAGATTAAACACAACCAATTAAGTAAAAAAGTAACACCATTTAACCCAAATTGTTTTTTCCGATCATAACCCATTTTTCCAAAGATAAACAAAATTCTTCCTCGATCTTTCACCTCAGTACATCCATTACTAACACTCTTTTATTTACTAGAGTGTGAAGGCCCTTTTTTTTCTCTTTTTCTTTTCTTTTTTTTTCTTTTCTTTTCTTCGATGTTTTTTTTATTCCATCCTTACTCCAATTTCTCTTGAAAAGTTTGTGTTCAAAATTAAGTGCTCTTAACAAATAAGGTAGGAATTATATATATATATATATATATATATATATATATATAAAAGGTAGGTTATAGAAGGCAAAAAGAACGAAAAATAAGGCTAACAATATATTTAAATCGGCTCAATGAGGTAACTAGTGATATAAAGATAACAAGGTAAGCTTAAAATGGCACAATCGATCAAAAAATGGCCTATATCCTATCCTAAATAGTGCAATTCCAAATTATTTCGCCTCAAGAGGTTTTCAAATGAGTTCTAGAGTTTGTTGAGATCACAAAAATGTCCATGAAAAATTCGCACATAAGACTTCTCTAAGCATTTAGACTAATCAACCAAATCATACCACATACGAAAAGAGTCGCCAACTAGGTAAAATCAACATTTGTAATTATCTTTAAACCGAAGTAAAATTTAATGTCTTCTAAAAGCTACTTGTTATCACAATCACATTATTATCATCAACATGCAAATTAAAATAAGTAAAATGCAAATAAAATAAAAAATAAAAATAAAAGAAATTAAATCAAAATGCAGAAAAATAAATGGAAAATCAAAATTAAACACAAATAAACACACAAACAAAACTAATAAAAATGAAGGGAAGAAAAGATTTACCGCACCCCTTAACCAAAACCTTACATTGTCCTCAATGTAATAAAGAAAAACTCAGATATGGCTTTTTTTTCTTACCTCATAAGACAAATAAAATAAGCAAATTTAATTAAAAATAAAATTATCATAAAATGAAGTGCTTAATTTAAAATTTCTAAAATAAAATGAGATAAAAGATAAGAAAACAAATCACGATGGTCAATTCATTGCCGCTTTAAGTTATAGTCATTAGCTAGACTTTTATGTTATCTTTACCTTGTTGAATTCCTCCGTCAAAAATATGGCCTCAATTGTTGTCAATTTACCTTGAAAGTTCCCTTTGTTTCACGACTGATCTCAATTGTTCCATAAGGAAACACCTTGGTTATTAGAAAAGGTCCCGACCAACGAGATTTTAGTTTTCTTGGAAAAGTCCGAGACGGGATTTATAAAGCAAAGACTTTTATGTCCCACCTCAAAGTTTTGCCTTCAAAATGTGCTCATCATGCCAAACCTTCATCTTGTCCTTGTATATTCTGGCCATTCTCATAAGCATCATTCCTCATTTCATCCATCTCATTTGTTACTGATTTCACAAGGCAAGCTTCTAGTTGGTAGCAACGGAGTTCTCTCCTCAAAAGTTTCCGAGATTAACTTGTTAAGAGTTGTTAATTTGAAAACAAGAATGTATCTCACTTGGAAATTTCATTGCTTCAAAAACATCAAAAGTCACTTGTTCATCTGCACCCATAGAATGAGCTTTCCTCGAACATCAATCAATGTTCTTTCGATTGCAAGGAACGGTCTCCCCAATATATCAACGGTACTTCTCATCTTCCTCTACGTCAAGCACCACGAAATCTACAGTGGAAAATAAATTTGTCAACTTTAATTAAAACATCCTCAATTACCCCTGTAGGATATTTCACCGATCGATCCGCTTAATCAGAGATTGAAGTGGGTTTTACTTCTCCCAAATTTCTAGTTTTCTCGAAAATAGAAAGTGGCATCAAATTAATGCTTGCTCCTAAATCACATAGACTTTATCAAAATTGTAACTTCCTATAGTACAAGGTATAGTAAAACTCCCGGGTCTTTCAATTTCTGCGGGTCGTTTTCTTTGAAGAACTCGCACCGCACTCCTCATTTAGCATTTATTAGCTTTCATAATCTCCCAAATTTTCTCTTTCTCTTTGATAGAATTTCCTTCATGAATTTTGCATACTGGGCATTTGTTCCAACATCTCCGCAAAAGGAATGTTAATATGCAATTTCTTAAAAATATCCAAAAATTTATCAAATTGATTATCAATCTTTTTCTTATTCAATCTCGAGGATATGGGATGTGAGGCTCATATTTCGCATTGGGGAAAGGTTGAACATCTTGGGATGTTGATGGCTTTTTCTTTAGATTTTTCCATCATTTTCTCGATTTCCACTTGCCATTCAAGCTCTTTATCGCTTCTCAACGTGATAGCCTTTACACTCTTTGGGATTTATCGTGTCACTAGGCAATGATCCTCGAGACCTTTCTAACCGCTTTGAAAGTCGCCCCTAGTTAGTTTCTGATGTCCCCGTTTATTGCCTCTCGATTTCCGAAATTTGTTCTTGTCTCCTCAATGAACTTTCCCAAAATTCCTTTCAAATCTATTTGTTTCTTCTCTGGGGTTGGTAGGAAGATGATGGCGGTTTGAATCCCCTTGGTTATTTCCCATGACAAATTTGGATGATTTCTCCAACCTGGATCAGAGTGTTCGAATACGGGTTATTTTGTGAGGTTTTTGGAAATTTGAAACATAATTTGCTTGCCGAAAGCATTTGGTGAAGCAAATGGATTTACTGCACTCAATACTAGCATGATTTCCACCACATAAATCACATTGTATGCAGCTTGGTTCGATTCAATTTGGATGACAAAGAATCCATCTTTCTTGAAAGAAAGAATCGAGCCGACTAAAGCATTCATCGAATCAATTTCGTGCATCACATCGGGTCTTTTTGCAATTCCCCTCTCAATGCCAATTGATTATTGTTTTCCGCTATGATCTCTAATAACTCATGAGCATCCTCAGGTGTTTTTCCCATTAAAGACACTTCCACCGCAAAGATCAATCATTGCGATAGTTTGAAACCAACCCATTATAAAAATGTAGAGACTTGTAGCCAAATTGGTATACCGTGATACGGGCACTTCCTCAACATTTCTTTGAATCTTTCCAAGCTTCATACAATGATTCTTGGTCATACCGTGTAAAAGATGTGATTTCATTCCTCAATTTTTCCGTCTTAGTGCGAGGAAAGAACTTAGACAAGAATTTCTCAACCAACTCATTCCATGTTGTAATTGATCCCTATGGTAATGAATTTAGCCACTCCTCGCTTTATCCCGAAGTGAAAAAGGAAAAACCCTCAATCTTATAGCATCTTCAGACACACTATTTATCTTGTAAAGATCACACACCTCCAGAAAGTAAGCAATATGTACATTTGGATCATCCTTTGACATTTTCCCAAATTGATTTGATTGAACCATTTGGATAAAGGATAGTTTTATCTCAAAGTTATTTGCTTGATAACAGCTTAGCCTCCTTATACCCGAAGTAGTTCCAAAGAACATTAGGCACGAAGATAATCCTCAAAGCTCATGATTTCCACCTCCTTCAACAAATGGTGGATCCATAGTTGATTGTCTATTGTGAGGTGAGGGTCAACGCCTTTCTTCTCTAGACGCCTAAATGTTCTATCAATCTGGATCAAATGGAAATTGGTTAAGGCTTTCAGACGCCTCATACAACAATCCTACAAACTTAAAATTAACTAGCACATAAACAACCCAAAGTTATCTTTTTTTTTTACGATAAATGAAATAAAAGAGAAAATTAAACAAAATTAAAAATGAAACAATGATAAAGAAAATTAACTTCAAATTAAAACTAAGATTAGGTAGTATCGATATTAATAAAATCAAACCATTCTTACAATACCAACAAAACTTGATGCGTATTGTAAGTTGCAATCGCTCAAGTAATAAAGTGTACAAAAGTACGGATATCGAACCCACAAGGAATGGCGTTACTAAGTACCAAAATTGACTAACCCTAATTTTATTTGAAAATCTAATCATTGAAATTGTTTTAAAAGCAAATTAACATAAAATTAAACGCAAATAACAAAATTTAATGTTGTTCACAAATGATTAAAAACGCTTAAGGCATTTGATTTCGCTAAATCAATTCAATCCGATTTCAAGTTATGTTATATGAGAATCAAAAGTTTTAAAAGTGATGGTTGAAAAATCCAAACTTATCTAATACTCTTTCTCAAGTTATATTAGAATTACTTATCTATGAAAACCGATCATATTTCTATGAAGATTTAATCACAAACAAGCACATTACGATTTATGGAATTTCTAGAATAACCACATACATCATGCATTAGTTCTCACACTCGCATTCAACATACCTGCGGTATTTATCACAAGAAGTGTTCATTACACATCTCCTCTCTGGCCTCAATATAATGCAACAAATCATTTAAATCTTGATCGTAAATTTAAAAGCATTAAGCATGGAAATAAATACTCAACTTGAAAACAATGAATTCATATAACGATAACACAAGAAATCGATTTTCATGATCTAACTACATCATAGCCTTAGCAAAAACGAATTAGTTCATAACGAAAATAAGAACAACCATTATTTCAATTGAATCCATGAATAACAAATATCAATAAATCAGAATATAAAAACTAAGGAGTAAGAGATGAAAAACTCTAGAAGATGAAGGCTTGGTAGCAACAATGGTGAAGATCCTTCAAGTTTCTCCAAAATTTCCTTCTCTTCTCCAAAAATGCCTTTGAACTCTACTTTCTCATTCCTTCCTTCTCCATCATAATGTATATATAGATCTAGTGTTTTGGAGGCAATTTTGGAACAAACAAAGATAAAAAAATGTTTTCGAACGAAACTCACGTTATTATTCTCGCCATGGGCGAGATTTATGGAAAACTTACGATTTTGGTTCGCTTAAATTCGCCAAGGGCGAGATGATTTGGCCTACATGATTGCTTTGCCAAAATCCGTGCTTCTCGGAAGATTTTCAACATTTTCTCCGTAAGGTTTTTCGGCTTGTGACAAATTCCAAATTTTGAAATTTTGTTTTCTTTTTATTTGATTCAATCCCGATCATTGTACTTTGTCCCTAACTTCTCCAAAATCATGATTTTACCTGAAATTGCACTTTAAACACGAAATACCCGTGAAATGACATTTATGGATTAAATAATCAAATAAACACAATTTTCACACAAATATCAACATTTAAATCATAACAAAAATGCAATAATTTAGCTCTTATCATATCCTTTTGCTACAAGCCTCGCCTTGTAACGATCAACTAACCCATCTGCTTTATACTTAATGGAGAAAATCCACTTGCATCCTACCATCTTCCTCCCTTGAGGCAACTCGCTTAACACTCATGTGTTATTTTTCTGCAATGCCTCAAATTCCTCTTTTATAGCTTGAGCCCATTTTGGATCAGATAAGGCTTCTTTAATGCTACTCGGAATTTGACACGAGGAGAGTGTTTGTGCAAATGCCCTCATAGGTTCTGATAACCTTTGAGTAGATACATAATTTGCTATTGGATACTTGGGTTGTCGTTCTTCTCTTTTTGGGAGTATCGATTTGGAGGTTTACCTCGATTGTGTCTGAAAGGTAAAACATAACCAACATGTGTATCTATAGCATTAGTTTGTAAATGTGTGATAGGATAGCTTACCTCAAGAGTGTTCTCAGTAGGAGGATCATTGGGTACTAGAGAATGGAGGGGTACATCAACCACTTCATCTTCTGGAGATTCAATTACTACTTTAGCTTCAGTTCTTGGAAGTTCAAGCTCGGGTCTAGATACGGGCTCCTCCATATTATTGGCACGATCCGAGTATGTTGGACTAGTGTCTAATATTTCAACATCAAGCCAATTTCGTTCTTCACTATAACTCTCTTCTTGAAGAGTGTAATTGGATACCGGTGATGGGAAAAAAAATTCTGATTCGAGGAAAG
The DNA here is from genome assembly GCA_033030585.1 of Hippophae rhamnoides. Lineage (NCBI taxonomy): Eukaryota > Viridiplantae > Streptophyta > Magnoliopsida > Rosales > Elaeagnaceae > Hippophae > Hippophae rhamnoides. The sequence continues at coordinate 69,246,159 of CM065430.1, read as the reverse complement.
TGACATCCATGGTAATATAGTTTTTTTTAGTAATTGGATCATAACATCGATACCCCTTTTTTTGTACACCATACCCCAAGAATACACATCGGACAACACATGGATCCAACTTAGTTCGTTGATTTTTATGGAGGTGGACAAAAGCAACACATTCAAAAATTCGGGGCGGAAGCATTAAAATAGTAGGCAAGGGAAGATGATCAGATAACACCTTTAATGGAGTATGAAATTGTAAGGTCTTTGTGGGCATTCGATTCAGTAGATACAAATGCGTAGTGACAAAGATCACCCGCATTTATTAGGCATATGTGCACCGATTAGTAAGTCCCGAGCCGTTTCTAAAATATGCCGATTCTTCCTCTCCGCAGTCCCATTCTGTTGTGGGGTTTGTGAACATGAGGTTTCATGGAGAATACCATGGTTGTTAAAGTATGTCCGAAATTGTTGATTAACATACTCCCCTCCATTATCAAACCTAAGTATCTTAATTTTTTCAGAAAATTGTGTCTGAACCATGGTATGAAACATGTAAAATGTAGCAAATACTTCATCTTTATGTTTGAGAAGGTAAAGCCATATCATTCGTGTACAATCATCAACAAAAATAACAAACCAACGATGACCCGATGGCGTAATGATCGGGGAAGGTCCCCAAACATCAGAATGTACCAAAGCAAAAGGAGCCACACTTTTATTCATGCTCATAGGATAAGACGCCCTATGACTTTTTGCTAGGATACAAGTATCACATTTGAAATCTGAATGTGTGATATTTGAAAATAAACTGGGGAGTAGGTGCTTTAAATACCCGAATGATGGATGCCCAAATCTACGATGACATAGCCAAATCTATCGTTCCTTGTTACCAACAGTATGTTGCATGTGATTGGCTCTTCCTGAACTGAGGTCATCCACATAATATAGCCCTCCTCTCCTAGTACCACGCCCAATGATCTCCTTGGTGAGAATATCCTGTAGAAGGCAAAAAGTAGAATACATCAATACTACACAGTTAAGGTCTGAAGTGACCTGACTTACAGACATTAGTCGGTTTGACAAAGAGGGTACAAGCAAAGTATTAGATAATGATAATGAAGGAGATAAGGTCACTGTTCCAGCATCTGTAACTGGATAAGTGACCCCATTTGCATTGGCAACACGGCTCTGTCTTGGCTGGGTTGTATTGGAGAGATCGTTTGGGTCAAATGTCATGTGATCTGTAGCTCCAGAGTCCAGAATCCACTCATCTGTCTCACTACGAGTAGAGATGTGAAATACTTTACTTGAAATACCTGGATCCTGGGAAGATTCGGCCTGAGGAGTAAGGGATAGTGAGGCATTATTGGTAGCCACCGCTGCTCGCCCAGTGGTGTCCCGTTTCTTCCGTGCTTGAAGATCATTCCACCATTCTGGATACCCATGTAGTTTGAAGCAGTTTTCACGGGTGTGTTTGGAGTTTCCGCAATGGCCACATTTCATGTCAAGAGATGGTGGATTTCCTGTGGATTTCTTGCTACCTAAGAAAGGTCCTGTTTTTGGTGGCATTAGATTATGGTGTCCCTTGACCCCTTTAAAAGCTATAACTGCTCCGGGTTTCGTATCTACACTTGTGATCATCACGGTCTGCCTGACCTCTTCCCTACGGACGAATCCATAGGCTTGTTCCACCGTAGGGAATGGTTTGATCTGAAGCACATCACTTCGAGTTTTATCCAATCTATCATCAAGGCCATCGAGGAAGGTATACACTCGATCTTCCTGTACGATGGAGTTGTATTTTTGTATATCAATCGCACACTCCATTGGATTAGGACGACGGAAATCAATTTCCCGCCACAACCCTTGAAGGTCATTGTAGTATTTTTCAATGGATCCTCCCGCTTGCTTCGTACGAGTAACTTGACGGCGAAGATCATACACTTGAGACGTGTCTGTCCCATCATAGTAAGTGGTAGCAACCGAATCCCAAACCTGTTTCGCAGTCGGGAATCGGATAAAGTTTGCAATCAAGGAGGGGTCCATCGAATTGATCAACCATCCTTTGACAATGGCATTTTCAGTACGCCATCTCCTAAATGAGGGGTCGGTTTCAACAGGTTGAGGAAAATCCCCATTAATATATCCCAGTTTATCTTTGCCAGAGATATACATCTCCACCACCTGCGACCACAAGGCATAGTTGGATCCTCCCAACTTGGTACTAATGGGAGCAGTCGACGCTTCAGTTGGCGGAGGTTGTGAGCTGATCTGAGCTCTAGTTAGAACTTCCGTCATTTTCGTCGTAAAATCTTCCAACATGAAATTGGTAGTTAAATCTCTAGATTCCGCCATGAAATCTAAATTTTTTTTCTTCCGTTTTTCCTTTTTTTTACAATTCGTACACTATATAAAGAAAAATTCGTAACCCTAAATCATTTCCTTCTCCATTTCGTGCAGCCCTCTTCGTAACCCTAAATCGTTTTCTTCTTCATTCGCGCAACCCTCTACCCTTTCTTTACGCTGTGCCCTCTGCGGTGCCTCTTTTCTTCTGATGGAAGAACCCTAGCCGACTACAAGCATCCAGCCGGAGTCATCCCTCTACCTGGTCCTCCATCTCTGTGAAATGGCGCCCTTCTTCTGCTTCGTTCCAAGTTTCTCTACGATGAGTGCTAGACTAATACGTAGAGAGATTGCACCAGCCCCAACGAGTAAGCGACGCTGGCCAACTGCAACGGCTTCAACCGCAGGTAAGCTGCAATGGCTCCAACTGCAGGTTGCGACGACTGAACTGGAGCTGAGCAGAAATGGTGACTCTGAATACTAGATGGTCGCAGCACTGGTGAGGTTGCACTGTCTACCCATCCCCTCAGGTTTCAACCTCTGTTGTTTACGCCTTACAACAATGTTCTTTGTACTTATTCCCTTCTAAAGCACACTGATGTTGTTGTTTTGCTTGATTTTTTTTTCCAGCAGTAATCCGATCGGTTTCAGAAATACGAAATCAGAAACCAGAAACAGCTTCGGGACCAATATAAACCAGAAATCAAAACTCAGCAAAAATGAAAAACTGCAGCTACAATCAACAGCCACACCAGAAATCAGAAATCAGAAATCAGAAATCAGCAAATCAAAATTGGTAGTTCCATCAGAAATCAATCAGAAATCAGAAATCAACAAATCAAAATTGGTAGTTCCATCAGAAATCAACAGGTAGTTCATTAGTTAGCAATATCCTGCTCTGATACCATGTCAAAATACTGTGTTTCTCTGATAAATCAGTATATTTCATTATTATTTCTATATCTGTTTCTGTACAATAGTTGAGATATATGTATACAAAGAAAACGAAAATTAAACAATAACCATAATTCCTCCATATTCATGTTTTATGGATCAACTATCATTATTGTATGCTCCATGTTTTACTCAACTGAGTTATTGGTGTCTGCTACAACAACACACACCAACATAATATACTAAAATACAGTTGAGATACATTAATACAAAGTGAAAAATAAAACTGAAAATTGAGTTGGAAATTATTTTGAAAATCAGGAAACCAACCTCCCGAAAACAGAGGCTTATTCCACCTTGAAAATCAGAAAACTTTCTCCTAATGGCTGATTTCATCCTGAAAATCAAGGGCGGCTTAGTAATCAATCATACGCCTAGATTGATTTCCTACGTAATTTACTAAAAATCTATATTTCACCAACAAATATATTAATTATATAAAGATTTTTAATTGAATAACAAATATATCACTTAATATTATAATAATTATCAAACTTACTCTAAAATTGAGTGGTAGTGTTTTTGACACTCAAAGAAATTATTTAGCAAATTAGTGCAAGAATGGATGCTGTTTATATTATTTTCAAGTTAGGGTACACTTGGTATTTTAACAAATCTAAGGATTGTAACTATATTTACCCACAACAAAAATAACAACGAAAACTAAATGTCACTTTTATACAAGTATTAGTTGTATACGGTCACTATTCTCTATCCTCTAACTAAAATTGGCCATGTACCAGCAAGTGAATACAATCGATAAACACAAAAGTATTGTTGGTGCCAAAAAAAAATACCTTCGATAAAAAAACAAATACTGGCAGGTTCTCTGTGACTTTTTTTTTAACTTGAACCAATTATATAATTTACTTATTTTGAGGATCATCTTTCCAAGGTCGATGCTTATACAGTAATAAAAAATACTATTATATATTATAAATATATTGTAATTATAATTAATATAATAATTTTTTATTTAATACAATGAAAAAAAAAGTTTATTAGTGACTAATTCTATATATAGTACCGGTCAAGTAAAACCATTTAGTTAGATTTTATTAAATAGACATTATCTTTAAATTTATAACACATGTGGTATTTAATGATGCTTCCAAGAGTTTTCATTATTAGGAGGTTTTTTTTTTAAAAAAAAAAACAGGTGTGACGCATGTTGGTGGTGATATGTTCAAGTACATCCCGACCGCTGATGCTATTTTTATGAAGGTATGTTTATCAAATACAATAATAATATTTGTTTGGATTAAATTGAGTTCATTATAAATGTAACTATCTTTCTAGTTATTATTCAAATAAGTTGAAAATCGATCAGAAGGACGAGAAAGGGAATTATTGCAAGACTATCAACAGAATCTGAAAGTTAAATAAAAAAATGGTAATGTTAAATATTTTAATGCTATATACTTTGATTGAACAAAAAGACAAGAACCAAATCCTTTGATAATTTATATTTATCTTTATGTTCTATTTGATTCCCTAGCTCTGACCAAGCATCGACTGTATTATTTGTCTCATTAGTTAGAGGGGATGTCTACGGACCCATGGTTCATGTTCGTATCGCCATTTGAGATTTGACAGAATTAGGCTATTTCAGATTATATAATGAATCCATTTTGTACGCTGGATGTTGGATGGTTAACTTTATAGTGTTTAAGCCAATATGAATGGTTACAAGATTTTATATAAAATAAAGAAAAGGGTTAGCCAAATTCCTTGTATTAGTTAATAAAATTAAAATTGCATGAATTTTCATTTTTCTTAAAAATTTATAAGTTAAAAGCTTTATTTCTATAAAATATCACAAAATGTTAGGTGAAATTATTTTTTTATCTTTTTCTTCCCAACATTAACATATTGAATGTCTGTTGACTAAGGACAAGGTTGACTCACGAAGGTTGGCATAATACCGAGATTGATCTAGTGTTTACCAGGGTTGATTGATAATTGATAGAAATTGACCTTCCATTATCAATGTTGATTGGATCAATATTAAGGTTTTTATCTGAAATTTAGGATTTTTTTTTCAATGCGTAGAATATTTATAAACATCTCTGAATACAAAAAGCTTCAGGACCAAATAGCAAAAAATTAATTGTAAGTGATTTTAGGCAACAGAAAATACATGTGTTTCTTACTGAAAGCGTTTTATTGTAAAATTACTTTTTGTCTTAAAACGGACATTCACTGAGTTACTATGAAAGGGTATTAATTTAGAACAGTGATAGATGCATTAATTTATAATATGCATCAAAATGATTTGTCAATTATTGATTGGATTAAGATGTAAGATGATAAATAAATTGTGTGACCGCTTAATAACAAGGGATAAATTAAATTATGATATATATACTATTGTTGCATTGATCAAGTTATTATAAAATCATTATTTATTTAATGATGGGTATGTACTTTATCATAGAATATTGTATCATTAAAAAATAAAAAAAATTGAAAGTTCTGTATCCATACACCATTTTATTTCTTTTCCAAATCAAAGATTTCAAATCCTGGCATAGTGAAAAATCTTATATTCATGGCACAACCTGCTGATCAACTCACTCCATATATTTACTGTAAACATAACATATAATAAACAAATTATTGAATTAAGACTTGTAATTTGTTCTCCTGTTTATAATTAATGAACAGTGGATTCTAACAACATGGACGGACAAGGAATGCAAGATGATAATGGAAAACTGTTTCAAGGCATTACCAGAAGGAGGGAAATTGATAGCATGTGAACCAGTGTTACCAAAAGAAACAGATGACAGTCATAGAACTCGGGCCTTATTGGAAGGTGACATATTTGTTATGACAATTTATAGAACCAAAGGTAAGCACAGGACTGAAGATGAATACCAGCAGCTAGGTGTTTCTGCTGGCTTTCCCCATTTTCAAGCTTTCTACATCGACTATTTTTATACTGTCTTAGAATTCCGGAAGTGATTTCTATATACTGCTTCTCTTCTCTGATCTACTCAAGTTGTTAAAATAAGGGGACTGAGATAACATGTACAACTTCTCTCTTATATTTTTTATGTTCTTGATTTTAAATGCAGTAATCATGTATTTGGAGATCATATTTACGTTGGCATATTGGTGATTTGTAAAAGAAAGCCCACTGTACTCCGAAGAAGTCTTTATTGGTCTATCTTCTTTTGCCTTTTTAATTAGAAGATTTGATATTTCAAGAACTCGAGAAGAGATCAAGAACACGTAAGAAAGGATTTTAATAATTTTTGAAAACTGATTTCATTGAGTATTATACATGCTATAATGTCCTTTAGATGCTTATGTAGCTAACTATTCTGTTATAACAAAATTGTTTATCTACTCTATTTACCTCTATATCACATAATTATAATACAAACCAATCATTAAACTATAAGTGTACAAACCAATCATATAACAAGAAGGGTTAATACTCACCCTCAAACTCATGGTTTACTTAATGTTGGCACAGCGGGTAAAGATAAAAAGAATTCAACAAAGTAGAATAATGACATCGGAAATTTAACGTGGTTCACCCTTTAATTTGGGTTAAGTCCACGGGACAAACTCCGAAATTATTTCTTCCATTAATAAGATTAATGGGTACAAAGTGAGAGATTATACAACAAATTAAGATAAACCCAAAATAGTGTTCTGTGAGTGTTTAAACTCATTTATTTCATCATCTCCTTTTAGAAAAATATCTCAATATTTTTCTAAGATATTCTCTTCCCCCTTTAAGCTCACACAACACTATTTTTCTTCAAAGGAAAATTGATCCTTTGGTTTTACTTAGCTTTCTTGTTTGTTGTGTTGATATTTCTACAAGAAAGCAACCGCCCTTATTTGTAGGCAAAATTGCATATCAATGTTAGATGCACCTACCATTTGTGGTTTCTTCCTCTTAAATGTAGGAGGGACTTACAAATCTCCCCCTCCCGACTACATAGAGGGCTCCACTAATCCAAATAGCCTAAACGATGTATTCAAAATTTTGTCTCGGAGAATTTTTGTTAACATGCCCGATCCATTTTCTTACGTATGGATCTTACTCGAAGTTGTAATAGCTTGATTCTCCAAATTACATCCCTAATCCAGGTGATATCTCACATCAATATGTTTTGATCTCGAATGAAAGGAGGCATTCTTTCCAAGATGGATAGTACTCGACTATCACAAAATAACTTCATATCGGTTTTGTTCAGAACCCAAGTTCTTTCAAAAACTTTTTCATCCATAGCAACTCTTTACATGCTTCCGTTCCGCTATAAACGCCGATTGATGAAGGACAATGCAACACATTTTTGTAACTTTGATTTCCATGACCACACACCGGAAATGTAATTAGGTAACCTCAGTGGATTTTCTGAATCCACATCACCGGTCATATCCGTGTCGTATCCAACTAACAGGGTTTATCATTCCAAAACATAGGCGTATATTTGGAAGAACCTCAAAGATACTCGAAAATCCATTTCATCGCAACCCACGATGTTCTTTCCGGGATTTGAAAGGAATCTACCTACAATTCCAAGCTGCGTACGAGTGATATCCGCCGTGTACAAACCATGGCATACATTAGACTTCCAATCAGCTGGGACATACGGAACCTCTTCCATCTCTTCCTTCTCGTACGTAGGCGGCTCATAACTAGAAGTTAGCTTAAAGTGATTAGCAAGAGGACAACTAATCACTTTAGCCTTATTCATATGAAATCTCGAGTACTTTCTCGATATGTACTTCTCCGTGACAACCATAATTTCTTGGTGCCTCTGCCTTTAATAATAGTCATGCCAAGAATTTTTGCTAGTCCTAAGTCTTTCATGGAAAAAGACTTACTCAACCGTGTTTTCAAGTTGTTGATTGGAAATATTTTGACCAACAATCAACGTATATCATCCACATGTAGAGCAAAAAGAATAATAAAATCATCATTAGACAATTTCTGCACAAAAACACAATGATGCGTGTAAGTAGTCTTGTAGCCTTGCTCCCCTCAGGACTCAAACTTCTTGTACCATTGTCTTGGTGCCTGTTTTAAGCCGTAGAGACTTTTCTTCAATTTGCCAGACATAATCTTCTTTTCCGCACTTTTTGAAAACCCTCCGTTTGCTCCATGTATATCTCTTTCTTCCAAATCACCATAAGAGAAATGGAGTTTTGACATCCATTTGCTCAACCTCCAAGTCAAGACTTGCTGCTAACCCTAGCACAACACGAATGGATGTCATTTTTACAACTGGAGAGAAAATCTCGTCAAAGTCAATACCTTTTCTTTGGCTGAATCCTTTGACAACCAATCTGACTTTATATCGCGGACTGGAACTGTGTCCTTCATGCTTCACCCTGAACACCCATTTATTTTTCAAGGCCTTTTTCCCTTTGGGCAGCTTTATCAACTCAAAGGTTTTGTTTTCATGCAAGGACTTCATCTCATCTGTACATGGCTTGATCCATTTTTGTTTGGATTCATCATCCGTAGCCTCTTCATAACTCTCGTGTTCTCCACATCGGTGAAAGTTACATACTCGTTCTGGAGGATATGAGATAGAGGTCGTCATACTATCACTTCTTCTCGGTGGAACAGGAGAAGCCACGCAGTGTTGGTCTTGGATAATGAATATCATCATTTCTCTCGTCTTCGTAACCAACTTCTATGGGGCATCATCTTCATCGGTGGATAAACCCGGTCTTCATCTCGACTTGTCTTGGCACTAATGTTGGAGGAATTAATTCCAAATCACGAGTCACCCATTGGAATTAGGAACATCTTTCTTCATTTTGATAATATCTTCAATGGTCTCATCTTCAACAAATACAACATCACGGCTCACGACAAGTCTCTTTGCAAACCGGATTATAAAATCTATAGCCAAATTGATCTTGACCATAGCCAATAAAAATACTGTTGTCTTGTTTTTGACATCAAGTTTGGATCTCTCATCCTGGGGATATGAACAAATGCTAGCCCAAACACTCACTTGAGATGATCATAGAAACATCCTTTCTCGACCACGCTTTATTTGGAACATCCATCTTGAGGAGTAATGCATGGTGAAATATTCAACACGTAACTGTGAGTATGGTTTCACCCCAAAGTTTTAGTCAACTTTGCATGCGGTAGACATCTAACTCTCTCCATCAAAGTTCTATTCATCCTACCGGCTAAGCCATTCAAGCTGCGGTGTTGTTTGGAGGTGTCATCGATCACCGAATACCATGCTTTTCGCAATAAGCATGGAAAGGTCTGTGTATTCTCCACCATACTGCCAGAAGGACGACTTCGGCCTTCTTTCGATCTGTCTCTCAACCGAGGCATGAAATTAACTTTGAAGACATCTAGCTTTTGATCCTTTGTCTTTAGAAGATATACCCACGTCTTCCTTGAATGATCATCAATGAAAGTCACAAAGTATTGAGCACCACCTGATGACTTTGACATTGGTCCACACAATCTGAATGAATCGGATCTAAAATATTATTCATTGTGGAAGGAGGAAGCTCTTGAAAGCAACCCTATTTTGCTTTCTCTAGACAATGAACACATTTCTCCAAATGTACTTCATCCATTCCACGCAATATCTTCTTTTGGCTAGACTTGTCAAACCTTTTTCACCCATGTATCGAGTCTCTTATGCCATAACTCGGATCATGCACTATCTTTCTACATGGCATTCTTTGGGCGGTGGAGAGCTTTTCTTGCATTATATACAGAGTTGTATGCTTACTCACCTCTAGCCACTACTAAGGAGCCTTTTGTAAGTTTCCATTTGTCATAAGCGAAGAAGCTACAATATCCTTAATTTGCAAGTTCGACCAGAGATCAAATTGACGATATCTGGAATATGCCTAACATCCTTTAGAAATAGTCTAGTTCCGTTCTCTGTTTCCAAGGAAACGTCTCCTCTACCTACTACCTTTGATAGGCCTTCATTTCCCATTCTAACAACACCAAAACTTCCAGGTGTGTATGATGAGAAAAATTCTCTACGCGATGTAACGTGAATCAGAAGACCACTTACGAATCACCCAATCGGTCTCATGTGATGCAAGATTGACAAAATATTCATCATAAACGATATTGAACTCGTATGGTATTTGTTTGCTCGCTTCATCATCACCGTTGTCGTCCTTCTTCATTACTTTGCCTTTGTTCGTTTCTTGTTCCTTTTTGAACACCCGACAAAAATTTCTTAATGTGGCCACTTCCTCTTCCCGGTGATGGCATTCAACATTGGAAAATTTGTTTGATTTGCCTTTAACTCTTACTCGGGTTTTTGTTCTTTGTCGGTCTCCTTCCTCTGCACTCATGATAAGGGCTTGTGTTTCTGAATCTCTTTCCTTGTTTTGTTTCTCATATGAGAACAAGGCTTCTACAACAACTTCAAACTCCATCTTTTCTTTTTCATAAGTCAGAGTTGTTGTGATATGATTATATGATGAGGGTAGTGATGCCAACAACATCACAGCTTTCTCTTTATCACCAAAACTCACATTAAATCTTGCTAAGTGAGAAAGCTTGCTGTTGAAATTGCTAACATGCTGCATCATGCTCACATTATCTTCCTTCCTCATCTGATATAGCTCCTTCCACAAATAAAATTTATTGGCAAGGTTCTTTGACATGTACACGTTTTCTAGAGTCTCCCATGTTTCTTTAGCAGTCTTGCAATTTTTTGATTCAATATTTTGCAAGACAACGCTCTGAGAGATTTAGACGGATTGTACTAAGCTGCAATCTCATCTATTTCCTCCCATTGTTCCTCGGTGATGGTTACTACCTTCTTTTCTTTTCCCAAAGAACGCCTTATGGACCTTCCGTTGAATGAGAATATCTTTCATCCTCCTTGCCATAAAGAGAAATTATTATTGCCATTAAATTTCTCAATATCTACCTACAGCTTGACATTTTTTTTCACGTGTTTCTTTTGTGTAAATCAATACACCACTGACCTAATAAAATCTTTCTCGATGTGGAAGATCACCATCACTGCAACCACGAGGAGCATATTAAGAATTTTACTAGATCACCCGATATGATTGTTGAGCACGGTAAAGATAAAATGAATTCAACAGAGTAGAATAATAACACTGGAAATTTAACGTGGTTCACCCTTTAATTTTAGGCTAAGTCCACGGGACAAACTCCGAAATTATTTCTTCCACTAATAAAATTAATGGGTACAAACTGAGAGACTATACAACAAATTGAGATAAACCCAAAATAGTGTCACACAAGTGTTTCCCAAACTCACTATTTTGTCACTCCCCTTTTAGAAAAATATCCCAATATTTTTCTAAGATATTCTCTCCCAATTTCTCACACAACACTATTTTTCTTCAAAGGAAATTGTTCCTTTGGCTTTACTTAGCTTCTCTTCTTGTTTGTTGTGTTGATATTTCTCTAAGGTAAAGACACTGCCTATTTATAGGCAAAATTGCATATCAATGTTAGATGCACCTACCATTTGTGGTTGCACCTACCATTTGTGTTTTCTTTCTCTTAAATGTAGGAGGGACTTACACTTAATACCATGGGTTTGCTTCTTATTACAACAAAACCTGACTTTAAAAAAGGCTTAGTGAACACATATGCCAAATGTTTAGAAGAGTTATAAAACTCAATGTCAAGCCGTTTTTGCAATACCACATCTCTCATTTTATGTGCTTTGTTCAAGAATGCTACATAAGATTCCTAACTAAATGTTGTGCATTGATGTTGTCACATAAAAACTTTGACTTTCCTACAAAAGGAGACCTTATCTCATTGAGCAATGATTGAATTCACACCACCTCAACTGAGCCATTTGATAGTGCTTTATACTTAGTCAAAGTTGTCACATAACAACTTTGACTTTCCTACAAAAGGAGACCTTATCCCATTGAGCAATGATTGAATTCACACCACCTCAACTGAGCCATTTGATAGTGCTTTATACTTAGTTTATGCTGAAGATCGAGAGACTACATTATGTTTTGTAGAAGACCAATTGGCTATGTTGCCACCAAATACCATGCAAAATCAGTGTAGCCATAAGGTCCAACTCCCTTGGTTTCATTAGCACCAAACCATCATCAATTGTACCTTTGGGATGCCTTAGCACCCTCTTGGTTGCCTTAATATGCATATTAATAGGTTCATTCAAAAATTGGCACAATTTGTTCATTGAAAAGTCAATATCAAGTCTTGAGATTACATATTGCCATCCTTTTTGCCAAGTATCTTCAGTAAGATACTTGGCCTATCCTAAATGCAGATCTTGAGATGTTCTAGTAACTTGAATGCCTAAAGAGAATTTAAGTGATCCCATATCTTTTAAGGAAAATTTGTCACGAAGAGATGTGACAAATGCTTGCAAGGAAGGATGATTAGAAATTTTGAAAAACAATGTCATCGATATAGACAAGAACAAACATGAATTCCTAAGAAGATCTCTTGGAAAATAAGTGAATATCACTATTAGTACCAAGAAAAATCCAAGACAAAAGGCATAACTGTAATTTATGGAACTATGCTTTTGGAGCTTGCTTAAGCCCAAATATTTCATTGTGAAGTTTATGAACTTTTGTTGGATGTGAGGCATTGAAAAAACTTGGTAGTTGACACATGTAAGCTTCTTGATTTCCCAGTTAAAATGCAAGACGATGGACATAACAATACATATAGTGGTGAATTTTATGTTTGGGCTAAATGTTTCTATAAAATCCAATCCATGTATTTGTAAACACCCATGTATTATCAATTGAGTCTTGCATTTATCTAATGTTCCATCTACCTTTTCCTTAGTTCTATAAACCCATAGATTGCCAATAACCTTAACATGAGGTAGATGATCAACCAATGACCAAATATTTTGGAATAGGAAGAAGAGTAAACTAAGGAGCTAAAGTAATAAATGCTTTAGGCTTTGAATTACTAGTTTTAGAATGAGTAAGCATCATACGTGAAGTAGGCACATTACTTAAAGGTATGTTAGGAAGAAAAACTTCTAAATGAATCCCTATATAATCTATTCCAATGAGCACTGAGCTAGATGATCAAGATTGCAAAAGGAGAAGTAGACAAAGACTGACCACTAAAGGATAAAGACCTAGAACTAGCCAAAGAACTAGACTGAAACACAATTTGGGAATGGAAAAGAACGGACTGAGAACTAGACTCTTTCATAGGACTAAGCACTAGGAAATAATTAGCCACAACATTAGTAGTCTTCTTAGCATGAGTTACTGGCATGCCAAGACATGAAGCAAAAGGAGACAACCAAGAAGGTACATGAACAGTGCAAGTTTATAAGAAGTAGGCTCAAAAGAAGAAAAAATAGAAGTTTGAAACGGAAATTCATCCTTAGAGAACAAGACATGCCTACTAGTAATTATATTCTTAGTAGTCATATCCATACACAAATAGTCCTTGTGATTAGGGTCATAACCAAGAAACACAAAAATGGAAGAACTAGCTTGCAACTTGCTATTGTTAGAAGGTCTGAGACAAGGAAAACTCGGACAACCAAAATTGTTTTAGAAAATTCCAATAAGGAGAAGTACCATAGAGGTAGAAATAAGGTGAAGTATAGTTCATAATTTTACTAGGAACTCTATTTAAAGTGTAAATAGCTGACTTACGAGCAAATGGCTAATATGATAGAGGCATATGTGATATAAACAATATTTCTATCCTAGCATCAATAACTCGTCTATGATGAGATTCAACCATATCATTTTGTTGAGAGATATGGGGACAGGTTAATCAATATATGACACAAGAATTTTTAATTCTTAGCCAAAGGTTTGAGCTCACAAGCACTATTACTTTGAACTCTTTTAATCTTTGCATTATATTGACATTCAACCATTGTTTTAAGCTTGAGAAAAATAGAGACAGATTGATCCCTAGTTTGAAAAAAATAAATCCAACAAAATCTAGTGCAATCATTAACAATCAACAAAAAATATTTGTCTCCATTTACACTAGTTTGAAGGGAAGGCCCCAAATATCAATATACATAAGATCAAAAGGTTTAGTAGCATTAACATAAGTAGAAACAAAATACAATGTATGTGTTTTAGCAAGTACAAAAGGTGTGCAAGAAGTAGTGGTATGGGTACCAAAACTTAGTTTTATTTTGTGACATCTAAGAAATTTTTGAAGAACATGTTCGAAAACTTAAGCAAGTCGATCATGGCATAGAAAACTCTTTCTAAGAAAAAACATGACAGAATGATCTTAGCCCCGCAATTGTGAGGCAGTAAGTGATTTATTCCAAAATTTGTACAATCCATGTATAACAACCTCCTAAAGAAGTACCTTTTCATAATTGTGTCCTTGACAAAAAAGAAATCATCATGAATTTCAATAAATACTTGATTGTCTTTACACAATTTACTAACTGATATCAATTTACAAACATGGAAGGAACATACAATACATGATTTAATTTTAAGTGTGAATGATCATAACCAAAATGATTGAATTTCTGGTGCAAGTAATAGGAATTTTACCTCTATTTCCTATTACTACACCATCAGATCCTATTTAGGGAGTAACATTTGAGATGACATTAGATTCATTAGTTACATGATGACTCACACCACTATCAAGAACCCCATTGATTGCATTGTTATTAGAAGAAGCCATAAATGTTGAATGACCATCATAATTCATGTTACTACTTTCCTTATTTGGTTTATTAGAGAGCAGATTCTTTAAAGAATAACATACATAAGCTGTATGACCTTGTTTCAAAAAATATTGGCACTGAACATTGGGTTTATCTCCCCTAAATTTACCACCATTACGACCTTTTCCTCTCACTCTATTAGTATTACTTGAATTGGATATAGATCTAGAAGACAAAGAGGTGTTTGATTGAGAATATTTTATTCCAATACCTGATTATATGTAGTTTTCTTGGTAAAGATAATTGTCCTCATTTTTATTTTTCTGAATCAATCGATTCTCATAAGCAAAGATTTGTCTCTTAGTTTCATCAATAAACATATCTCCACAATTGATTGAACAAATGCATGGATTAAAATGAGGATTTAGTCATCTAAGAATCAATATAATTAGATCTTGCTCATCAACAACTCTACCAATTGTAGTTAGCTCATTAACTAGAGCCTTTATTTTGTCAAAGCAATCAAGAATAGACAGGTTGTCTTTCTTGTAGTTTGCAATTAGAATTTGATTTCTATAACACAAGTTTTAGAAGAAGAAATGAAATTACTTTCAAGACTTCTCAACATATCGAATGTAGTGGTTTTACCATACATTACCAAACATCAATCGAGAAATTGAAGTGTAAATCTAACTTTTGATAAACACTATTTATGTAACTCTATAAACCATATTTAGGATTGATTTTTTTCTTCAAAATCTTGTTCGGATCACCCTTTTTCCATCTATATATTCTTCAACACCATATAGAGATATAAGGCTTATCATTTTTTATTTTCAAATTAGAAAGTTGCTTCGATCAAGCTTCACTCCAATGGAAACATAGGTTGGTGGAATTGTCCCAACAAGCTGTGATAGTTGTCGAGAAAGAAGATCAACATCACTTATTGCTACTTGGTCTCTATAATTTGTGTTAACCATGGATAGCCCATAGATTATTTCCAAGAAAATTACTTTGATACCATTCAAGAACTCAAGAAGAGATCAAGAACACATAAGAGAGGATTTTAAGAATTTATGAAAAATGATTTCAAGCGTTATACATGCAATAACGTCCTTTAAATTGAGCTTCTTGTGCAACTAACAATTCTATTATCTATTCTATTCACCTCTAGATTTTTTTTCATTTAAGTAAGTACTTTTTTTAATAACTCACACACTCATATACATAGTTTCAAACTCACAATCTTCATGTTTATAATAAGCATATATTATTGTATTATAATACAATTGATGAACTCTGCACACTTTCCATGTCTATAATGTGCATATACATTGCCCTATAACACTATTCGTGAACTCCTTTGATTATTCAAGAAAATTTATTGTATTTATGTTAAAACAAATTACCAACATATCACATAAATAAAATGTCATTCGGTGCATTTATGTATTTATGTATTTAATATGCTTTTATTTTTAAATATCTTAATAAAAAAATGTATGTTTATTTTCGTATAGGGTTAAAAAAATATTTATTTATGTTTTTAAAA
Source organism: Hippophae rhamnoides (assembly GCA_033030585.1). Lineage (NCBI taxonomy): Eukaryota > Viridiplantae > Streptophyta > Magnoliopsida > Rosales > Elaeagnaceae > Hippophae > Hippophae rhamnoides. Next base: position 69,229,704 of record CM065430.1, on the reverse strand, counting down.
AAATAAATATGTTTTTTTTTTACTTTAAGGATTAAAAATGAAACCCTATATATAAAGAAATTTATGTAATGCAATTAGAACAATAAAATAATCCATGAACAATCTAGTTACTTAGACTATTCATTTTTCATGAATCCAATTAACATAACATGGACATGGGTGAGAATAATCGAAAACTTTAATTTAGCGTATATTTACAAATAAACAAAAAAAGATAGTTATTTCAACACTCATATGCATATATATAAAAATTCGTAGTTATTGGTTTCTTAAAAGATTTCGTGTAAACTAAGAATTAACCATTTCTCCAATTAAGGAAGAATTTTTAATTATTTGCATTTTCATCGCAGGAGTTAAAGTGAAGCACGTATCAATTTTGGTTTGGAGCCCTTCAATTTTTTGTCAGTTTTGATTTGATCCCACATAAAAATAATTACTAGTAACATTAATATTAACCACTTGTTTTGTGTGGATGGTGTATTACCCTTCAATAAGGCCAACGAAAATGAAGCCATGAAATTAATGGAGCTCTTGTACAAATATGGCATGATTTTAGGTCATTCTTCTGATCTTTCTAAACATGGAGTCTTCTTTTCTACTAATGTTGGGAGGTCATTAAGAAAGAGAAATAGGGCAATCTTTGAAATTAATTAAAGAAACAGATAACAATGTCACGTACCTTGGTTACCCTATGTTTTTTCACAAAAATAAAACAAGCCAAATCAATAAGATAATTGAAAAATTGCAAAAAAAGACTAAAGGTTGGTGAGGAAAATTCCTTTCATCTGCTGCTAGTAAAGCCATTTTAATAAGTTTGGTGTCACAGTCTACCCCATTATATGCAATGAGTTCATTCAAGATCCCAAGGTCAATATGTAAAAACGCACTCTTTAATTGTTAAGTTTTGGTGGAATTCGCCAGGGGACCAAAACCAATTTGTGCTTCAAAAGCTAGAAAGACATCAGCAAACCAAAAGATATTAGGGGGATTGGGTTTTAGGAGGTTCACGTAATTAAATCAATCACTATTGGATATTAGCTCTTAATTCAAGGAATAAAACAAGGGCTTTAATTCAAGGAATAAAACAAGGACTTTAATTCAAGGAATAAAACAATGAATCCTTGATTCAAGAAGTAAAACAAGGAATCTTTAATTCAAGGAGTAAAAAAAGGAATCCTTACTTCAAGGAGTAAAACAAAGAATCCTTAATTCAATGAGTAAATCAAGGGATGCTTAATTCAAAGAGTAATTGAAGGAGTAAAATTTCCTTATAAATAGCTATACAATTGTAATGAAAATATGAAAAAAATAATAAGAGCTCTTTTGTGTAGAGTTATTTCTTGTTTTTTTAACATGGTATCAGAGCAGGAAAATTAACTTGCTTCTGCTTTATTATTATCTTAGCATCTTCAATCTTTGAAATGATGGAAGACAAGCTGCTAGAATCAGAAGCTGAAAGTTCATCGGTGCTTTCCTTTATGAATATGCATGAGGTGGATGTCAACCCAAATCAAAGATTAAGCTTAGTCTTGTTGAATGAGTTTAATTACTTGCCTTGGTCAAGAGTAGTGTCTCTGGCTCCAGGTGGAAGGTCCAAGTTGGGGTTCATAAATGGAAGCATCAAAGTACCTGATGTTTCCTCACCAACCTATGAATCCTGGCTTAGTAAGGATCAGCTGGTTATGTCATGACTCCTAAATTCCATGGAACGTAAATTAGCTGAAATATTCAGTTACTCTGAATCTGTATACTAACTATGGGAGACGGTCAAGGAAATGTATGGCATTCAAAACAATGCTGCACAAGTTTTTCAATTAAAGAAAGACATCTCAAATATGCAACAAGATGGTAAACCTTTTGTACAACTCTTAGGAAGCATGAAAAGCATGTGGAATGAGTTAGAAATATATCGTCCTCATACAACCGATGTAGCTTTGCTACGAAAAAGAGCGGAAGAAGATAAGATATTTCAACTTCTGTCCAGTCTCGATTCAACATATGAAGATATACGATGCCACATACTCATGAATACTGAACTTCCTTCCTTCACCAATGTATGTGCAACAATTCAACGTGAAGAAGTAAGGAGGAAAGTCATGAACAAGGATATAATGGCTAGTGCACCTGAGGCAAAAGCCTATCTAACCAACGAGAGAAAGTACAAAGGGAAGCATCCAAACTTGAAGTGTCAACACTGCAACTATACGGGCCATATTAAGGACATATGTTGGATTCTACATCCAGAATTAAAACATGATTTTATAAAGGATAAGGGTTTATAGAAAGTGAATCGTACTGCACACCGTGCAAATCATGCTTCTGCCTCTACCTCTAATGGGTCTGATCCATTCAAAAACTTCACAGCGAATCCAACTGAACTTATGAATGAGTTTAGGTTGTATCTTCAAAGCAAGACAGGAGGATCTAGAATTAACTGTGTGGATAGCATAGAAGAAGGAAACTCGACAACATTGCTAGGCAAGTTTGCAGGTTTCTTGGCAGATACAAAACTCATACCATAAGAGGACATGCAAGGTATCATAAAAGCCTTTAAAACTGCTCTTAAAATAAATATGTTGCATGATTTTTGGGTTGTAGATTCAGGTGCCAGAGATCATATGACAAACCATGTGTCAAAGTCTCATAAGTTTGAAAAATTAGAAAATCCTTCGAAAGTTTCAATTGCAAATGGTGAGAATGTAAAGGTTTTAGGAAAGGAAAATATAAAATTAATGTCAGATGAAATCGAGTCGGAGGTTTTATATGTACCTTCTTTTCCTTTCCAACTTCTGTTTGTAGGAAAAATCACAAATACATTGAATTGCTTAGCCATTTTTTCTCCTCACAATGTCATTTTTCAGGATTGTGCCACCAAAAAGACGATTGGTGAAGGGTTTTACTTAGATGGTCTCTATTACATATCCAAGAGTAATCCCAGAGGGTTTCAAGCCAAGTTTAACCCTATCCAAGATAATCAATTGTGGCATCAACGTTTAGCTCACCCTTCTCCACCAATTTTGTCAACTTTATTTCCAAACTTAGGAAATGATGCAATTGCATGTGAAACTTGCCACTTGTCTAAGGCCACTAGATTGCCTTTTAATTCTTCCTTGTCTAGGGCTAGTAAGTGTTTTGAATTAGTTCATTCAGATGTATGGGGACCAACTAATGAATCTTTTGATGGTTATAAGTATTTTGTGATTTTTGTTGATGATTTTTCTCGAGTCACATGGTTATATCTTTTAAAGTCTAAGAATGAAGTTATGGAAGTATTTAAGGACTTTCATAACCTTGTTAAAAATCATTTCTCCTCTAAAATTCAAACCTTAAGATCTGACAGTGGCACTGAATACATGTCCCATATCATGAAACAATATTTGAGCATTCATGGCATTATGCATCAAACAAATTGTGTTGGCACACCTTAACAAAATGGTGTAGCTGAATGCAAAAACTAGAACTTACTTGAAAAAACTAGAGCATTAATGCTACAAATGAATGTATGAAAGAGATTCTGGTCCCAAGGGGTTATGACCACTGCTTACATCATCAATAGATTACCCAACCGAGTCTTGGATTTCAAGTCTCCCCTAGAGGTCATGAAAGGAAGGAAAATTAACCTCTCACACCTTAGAGTCTTTGGCTGTATCTGTTTTGTACATATTCAATCTCATCATCAAGATAAATTGGATCCTAGAGTTGTTAAATGTATTTTTCTTGGTTATTCATCTACACAAAAGGGATATAAGTGTTATGATCCCCAACTTAGGAGATTAATTGTGTCTAATGTTCGATTTTATGAAACTAACCTTTTTTTCAGCAAGCCACATGAAATCACAAGTCAAGGGGATGACATCTTGGATGTGTTTCCATTACCAAGAATCGAACTTGAGGCTCTACAACAACAAGATCCCAGCCATGTCAACATTGATACATCTCTCACTGAAAGTAACAATGAAGGGTCTCTTCTTAATGGTACACTGTATGAAGATGGTGATAATCAAGATGATCCTCACAATATGGTACAAGATGTGAACGAGTGTGAGATAACTCCTCCTGCTCCACGACGTAATCCAATGCGTGTTAGGCAACCTCCCACAAGACTTCAAGACTTTGTCACCTACAAACCCACACATCCCATCTCAAATTATGTGTCATATAAGAGAGTGACATCAACCCATGCCGCATTCCTCAGCACTATATCGAGTTACAGTGAGCCTCAAAACTTTCATGAGGCCAATAGCCAAGAGGTGTGGAAGGAAGCCATGCAAGAAGAACTTAAAGCCCTAGATCAACACAACACATGGAGCATCACCAAAATTCTAAAAGGCAAGAAATTTGTGGGTTGCAAATGGATTTATAAGCTCAAATTCAAGTCAGATGGATCAATTGAGAGGTATAAAGCAAGATTGGTGGCTCGGGGATTCACTCAAACATTCGAGGTGGATTACAAAGAAACATTTGCACCTGTTGCAAAAATGAACACAGTAAGAGTGCTACTGTCTGTGGCTGTAAACAAGGGGTGGTCCATGTACCAAATGGATGTGAAGAATGCATTCTTGCATGGTGATCTCAAAGAAGAAGTCTATATGAAATTGCCACCCGGGCATCCTCAAAGCAATGAACTGGATTTAGTGTGCAAATTGCACAAATCCATTTATGGTTTGAAACAGTCCCCACGAGCTTGGTATGCCAAGCTAAGCTCAGTTCTCACTAGTGTTGGTTTCAAAAGCAGCAATGCTGATTCTTCACTATTTGTTCGCACAGGAACTATGGGAAAATTGGTTGTGCTGATTTATGTAGATGATCTGATAATTACAGGTGATAATGCTGACGAGATTTTCAACCTCAAACAGTCCCTCAGACAAAGGTTTGCAATTAAAGACCTTGGGATATTGAAGTACTTTCTTGGTATAGAAATGGCAACCTCGCACAAGGGACTCTTTCTTAACCAAAGGAAATATGTCCTAGATTTGCTCAAGGAAGCTAACATGAGTGATGCTAAACCAGCCATTACCCCTCTTGACAGCAAGCTCAAACCTAGCTTGAAGGGCACGCCACTCATGGATATAAGTTATTACCAGCGACTGGTTGGTAAGTTGATCTACCTAACAATCACCAGACCTGACATCACATATTCTGTAAGTATTATGAGCCAATTCATGCACTTCGTGACACTTGAGCATTTGACCCTTGTTAAAAGGATCTTACGCTACTTAAAAGGATCAGTGGGTCATGGTATCATCATGAAGAAGAATGACAACACACAAATCATGGGGTATTGTGATGCTGATTGGGTAGGGAATGCAATCGATCGCAAGTCCACCACCAGCTACTGTACATTTTTCGGTAGAAACTTGGTCACATGGAAGAGTAAGAAGCAAACTTTCATCACCAGATCAAGTGTCGAAATTGAGTATTGTGCAATGGCTTCAACTGCGTATGAGTTGATATGGCTTAAAGGTCTTCTATGTGATTTAGGTGTTCCTACAACTCTTCCTATGTCCTTATTTTGTGACAATCAGGCAGCCATGCATATAGCATCAAACCCAGTGTTTCACGAGAGGACGCAACACATTGAAGTTGATTGTCATTAAATTCGTGAACAAGTTCAATCACAACTGATTCAGACATATTATACAAGAAGCTTCGACCAACTGGCTGACATCTTCACCAAGCCCTTGGCTTCTCATCAGTTTCAACGAATTTTGTCCAAGGTTGGATCCATAAACCTTTTGGATCCAGCTTGAGGGGGAGTATTGGATATTAGTTCTTAATTCAAGGAATAAAACAAGGACCTTAATTCAAGAAATAAGATAAGGACCTTAATTCAAGGAATAAAACAAGGACCTTAATTCAAGGAGCAAAATAAGGAATCCTTAATTCAAGGAGTAAAACAAGGAATCCTTAATTCAAGGAGTAAAACAAGGAATCCTTAATTCAAGGAGTAAATCAAGGGAAGCTTAATTCAAAGAGTAATTGAAGGAGTAAAATTTTCTTATAAATAACTATACAATTGTAATGAAAATATGAAGAAAATAATAAGAGATCTTTTGTGTAGAGTTATTTCTTGTTTTTTTCAACAAGCACTCTAGTCAAAATTGAGTTGGCAAATGGTAACAAACTCAAACAAATTCTAGGTTCAGATCCTTAACCAAATGTACTGCCACTAAAGTAGTTTTTGGATGGTTAAGGCCAAAAATGGTAATTCTTTTGTATGGATTTTTATTTGTAATATGAGAAATATCCTTAACAAGAGAATACATTTTTTGGATGGTTATGGCCAACAGTGGTAATTCTGTTGTACTAAAATATATTTGTAATATATATACTTAAAAAGAGACTTTGTATTCAGATTGGAATAGGGATTGGGGTAAATGTAATGAAAGAACCTTGGTTACCAAATTCAGCTACTTTTAGCCTAAAAGCCAAGGAGGAATATCTTGATTATGCCAATGGGTTGGAAGTAAGAGATTTAAGTAATAAGGCTAGTTAATCTCATTTACTTTTTTATGAGACTTCTGTTAATCTCATTAATAGACTTTGGAGTCCAAATGCTTCTTTAACTAATAAGATCATTTTGAATTCCTGACAAGTTGGGAAGTTTTTCGATGAAATCCACTTATAGACTAACAGCTAAGACTGTTTGTGAAGTGGATAATCATAAGGTTTGGAAATTAATTTGGAAAACAAAACTTAACGAAAGACAAAATTTTCTTGTGGAGAATTACCTTAAATTCATTAATTCACAGTTAGATTTGATCTTCTTCAAATGTTTAATCAAAACATTGAGATAATGTGTCCTTTATGTAATAACGAATCTGAAACTATTCAGCATTTATTCCTAAAATATAAGTATTTGCATGCATTAAGGTTGTTTTGGAAAAAGAAGAATAAGAATACATCAATTTACAAGACAAGAAATCAAGTCTTTTGTGCAATTTTGCATTTCTCCCCCAAATGCTCTAATAGCATCATGTCTTAAAAAGAGAGAGGAATTTACTCTGGCAATTATCTTGACAATGGTGGCAATTTGGAGAATGGAGAATGATAAAATATTCAAAGATATAAACTCAGATTTTAAAAGAGAGATCCATTATCTGCAAGGAGCTTTTCATAAGTTTAATAAGATAGTGAAGGATGGAGATTTAATGGATTAATCTAATTTAACTTTTAACTCATATATGTATATCCACAATGGACTAAGTCACCTTTTGGATGTATTAAGTTTAAGTTTGACGCTTCCTATATGAATGGTCAATCTGCAATGGCAACAATTAGTATGGATTGCTTCGGTAATGTGATTGACAGTTGTGGAAAACTTTACAAGCTAAAAATGGAGAGGAAGTTGAGGAAAGAGCTGCAGCCTTTGGCTCTTGGATCGGCTAGAACAATGAAATTAGATATAGTCGTAGTTGAAAGTGACTAATGTTATTATTGCTTCTTATGGAACAGACGTGTCAGGCCACATGGGAGGCCAAACAATTCCTTGAGGAAACCTGACTGCTTGTACCATAATTTTCCTACTTCAATGCCAATTGGATCCCAAGAACTTGTAACTATTTTGCACACAGTTTGCTAGGACCTTACATAAAAATATGGAAGGTATTTTTAATTTGTATGATATTCCTTTTGCTATTTGTAACATAAATTCTGTAGAATTCAATTATTGAAAGTTTAAGTTATGGATTTAATTATCTTAGGGGTGAATTGGTAATTTTGCTAATTATAAATAATTAAAAATTATCAAGGAAACGTAATAATGTGTAAATAATAGAAATAAAAAATAAATATAAATATGATACACCATACTATAGGTGAAAACAACTTAGGTCACAACAATGACCGAAGAGAAAAATAATCAGTCTATCGGATCATCTAACAATCCACTATGAAAATCAATATTCAATTACAATGTCACGTCTTAGACTATCCTTCAAATATAAAGCCCCCAATATAATCTACTTATGAGCAGTCGCTCATTTCATAGTCTCCATAAAGTAGGTGTACGGATCTAGATAAAAATTTTGATCTCTCGAGTCCCACGAGCAATCAAACCCATTTAATAAATACCTAAAAATTGTTTGTATAATAACATCGTGCATTGTGTGTGTCTCCTAGCAGGATTCAATAATGAACCATCCTAATCTATTTCTTCATGAATATAATCAATTAAACCTAGAAGCTAAATAGATGGACTAGAACAAACCTGAAAAGCTTAACACCATATGAATAAATCAAATAGTCATATAAATCAATCATACGAAACCATATAATATATTTGATTGATTAAATTGAGAACAAGCCTAAAACCTATATCTTGTAGAGAAAATAAATTTCTTTTCTTTAAATCTTTTTGTGAGAGAGAAAGCATTAAACAAAAGATGAATAGAATGTGTGCATTTTGTTTTAACAATAAGAAATGAGTTGTTTAATTATGAAAGTTAAAATCCTAACTAATGGAGATCGAGGTGCTGATCAAGTTGGTTTTTTCAAGTGTTGATCAAGTTGATATTTCCAAATTTTTTCAAGATCTTTTCCAAGGAATTGGCGGTCCAATGACAATGAATATATTTGGAAGATCATGTTGGGTGCAAGGGTTACTTTAGGAAGCAATTTTTGTTTTAATTAATTGTATGCCTTTTATATTTAACAATTTTTATTTTAGTTAATTGTGGGCTTTTTATTAATTTTTGTTTTAATTAATTTTGAGCCTTTTATGTTTAGAAATTTTTATTTTAGTTAACTATGTGATTTTTATTTTAAATCTTTTAGTCTTTTATTTTTTAAGGTTGGATTAGGCACAATCTACCACTAAACAAAACCCATGTTATCTAGGGTTTTTCTATTAAGGTTTATTGCTTATAAAAGAGCACCTATGTAATTTGGAGTCTAGACCAGATATCATTAATGAAAAATATATTTTAGAAATCTTTTGTTTTGCATTCTTGTGTTATTAATTGAATACTTGAATTCTATTTATCAAAAAGAGTGATAATCCTTTGTGACATCTCAAGATTAGGGTTTTAAGGATTTTGTTTTCTTAGGGTTTTAAGGATTTTGTTTTCTTAGGGTTTTAAGGATTTTGTTTTCTTAGGGTTTTAATATGATCATGTTCAACACATTCTTAGAAATTAAATCATTCATATTCCTTTGAGTTCGTGGGTTGTTAGGGTTATTCGCCTAGAGGGTCCCCATCACTAACCCTATATCAATGTTAAATGAAAATTTCAATCATAAAAGGATTTGTAAAACATATTTAAAAAGTAACATTTTGATAATTGTACAAATTGGCTCGAGTTAAAAAATGTACTTTAAAACTGAAGAATTAAGCATTTGATTAACCGAATCACATCTTGATCAATCTAAGCTCAAGTCGATCAATCGAGAACCTACTTGATTGATTTCGTAATGGTGAGCCAGCTATTGTTTTAAACCCGAAGGCACTCGATCGATCCACCATAGGTCGATTGATCAACTAAACACTCTATCGATCAAGTCCCTATTATTTACAACCCGAGAGCACCAAGATTGATATCGATCGAGTCATCCAAATTTGTAACCCAATAAAACCTAGATTGATATTGATTGATCATTCGTTGATCCAAAACCTCATTCTATCGAGAAACACAATTTAGAGTACACAAATAATTCTAAGTGTTTGTATAGTGCATTCATGAATGTATGAAATTCTAAATGTGTTAGATGAGAGTTTTATACCTAAAGTGAATCCATTTGGAACGTGGGTATTTCTTCGACATTGCTAGTAGACTTTAGAACTAGCTTATAAACTAGTTTATGGATAAATATTTTGTCTACTAAAATAGCTAACACTCATCCATCATACAATTATTAATATTAAATATGGTGAATTCTAAAAAAAATAAAAATAAAAAACAATAATTTATACAACTATGTAACAAAAGTAAAACTACACCTTTATAGAAGCTTTGTATTTGGTCGTTTTATTATAGTGTGGGTAATATTTTATGTATGAAACGCCTTCATTATGTACCGTCGGACTAACTGATACAATAAAGAAAGTTATATTGATCCATAAACTGACACCTTTTCATATAGAAGTAGTAAAATACATATTTTCATGGAAATAATTTAGGTCACACCAATAACCTAAGACAATAATTACCAGTCTATCGGACCACCTAATTATCCACTAGAAAAATAAGTATCCAGTTACAAGGCTAGGACTCAAACTACCTACTCAGGTAATGCTTACAAGTAACCTACTTAAAATTCGTTGCATTGATCCCAATCTCTACAAGATAGACGTTAGGATTTGGTATAGCGTTCCAACAAACTTGAGTCGTACGAGTTAATCAAATCCAAACCGTTGTCACCTAAAAGATTAGAACATAAACACAATTGCAACTGTATGTCCTAAAGTAGATAATAATGAGCAACCCTAACTTGTTGATTTAAATAATATATCGAATAAATAAAAAACAAGTAGCAACTTTAAAACAATCAATTAAAAGAACAATAACACAATTTTGTAAGCTTGTTAATCCATCAAATACAATCACAAATGTTTGATAAATTAACTTAATGAAAAAACTTACTTGAAACTTTTAGAAAAATATGAAAGAGAATAAAAGTTGAAGAGAACAAGCACAATTAATTTATTGTGTGGTTAATTTCAAATGTGTGTTTAGGTTTGTATTTATCGAATATTTTGAAGCACATTAGATTAAAGTGGAGTTACCATATTTTCCATAAAATCAGTTAAACTACATTTAAGAAATAAGAAAAATATAGTAAAAATTTAATCCAATTCGTATTAGAAATACATTTTAAAATCATATAACTAGCTACTCGATTGATCAAATACATTGGTCGATTGATCGAACATCCTCTTGATCGATCTAGTGATTGTTTAATTAATATTTAAAAAGGTGAATCAATCCAGTGATTTAACTCGATCGATTTAGTAATGTATTAAAATCAATATAATGAGCTATTATTGCTCGATCGATCTAGTCACTACTCGATCGATTGAGTAGCCTATTTTCACATTGGTCATAATGTATCTAATATGTAATATAATGTGTATAGAAACAAAAATATACTTTATATGTGATAGTTGAGGCTCGATATTTTCTTCGACTTAAAAATATTCTTTTAAGACACACCTAAAAACTAAAATTACAATTATATATTTTGTTCATGAATATTTCCAATATTAACATATACCTAATATATTCGATTTTTAAACCTAATAGAACATACTCATTTATCATAGACAATGCCAAATGTTGATGATTTTTGTCAACACTAGGTAGGACTATTCTCCATGGATCTGTGAGACAAAGAAACTCATTAGAACCTCGGACTACCGTGAGGGATAGTGGCCTTTGGCCTTTGATGCACTCACAATCAAGTGGGGGAACCTCCATTGATTGAGCCACCAACCCTATTGGTAGAAACATACCATAGTGCATATAATGCTTGAGCTTAACCATGGAGAATAGGAAGTTAAGAAGGACCCCTTTTTTGGTTCGATGAGACCTAGTAATGAGCAGTGTTTACAAGATAGAAAAATCTAGGAAGTGCAATTTCTAGAAAATGAAGAAGCTAACAAAAAGCAAGAATAGGCCTTGAAATTGGCTAGTGAAAGGCATGAAAAAGGCAAGACCCCTTTATAATGTGGATAGGGACTACGAGCAACTATGTATCTCCCCATTTTATGATGAAATAGAGAATGTTGAGCCACCACCCAAGTTCATTACTCCCAATATCCCAAATTATGAAGAGACTAAAGATTCGGTAACTCACGTGTAATACTTCAAGATGGCTATGGCCTCTTTGAGCCTCACTATGGGTAAGAGAGATGCCATGATGTGTAAGCTATTTTTTGTCACCCTATGTGACGGTGCACAGAAGTGGTTCAATAACCTAGCACCACATACCATACCTCCTTCTCATAATTTGCTAGGTGTTTTATCACCAATTATTCCTGCAACAAGCCATTGAGGAAGGAGTTACACAACATTTTCTCAACCACCCAAGGAAGTAGTGACTCCACCGAAGAATTTATGAGAAGGTTCAAAGAAGAAAGGCTATATATATTAGACTGCACGAGCTCTATTGCGATAGATGCTTTTAGGCGAGGTCTCTTAAGGGATTTTGATTTTTTTGCATAATTGAGCAAGACGGTGACTCTGGAGGAAGCTTAAGGAGAAGCGAGAAAATTTGTCAATCTAGAAAGAGAACTAGGTCTATTTAAGAGTAGTAAGGAAGTTATGGAGGTAGTGCTAAAATAAGAGAAAAGAATGATGAGTGTAGATAGGGCAAACCAAGACAACATGATTAACAAAAACAAGTGCTTCATACCAAACCATAGGGGGAATAGCCAATGGTCTGGGAATATGAGGCCTTGAGTATCTCTCTTCAGAGGTCCACCCTTCAGAGTAAGTCTAGCTTTAGCAGTGTTGAGAATGAAGGAATAGCCGAATGTTAGATGGCCAAAAAAAGTGTGGTCTTCTCTTAGGGATATATCTAAGTGGTGTGTCTTTCACAAGGATGTAGGTTATGAGATGAGAAACTGCAAGCATCTGAAAAAAGAAATAGATGATCTATTGGCCAGAGGATATTTAAAAGACCTCGTAGGAAGTAACAATAGAGGAAGAGAGCGACGGCCTGGACATGAAACTTTGAAGCTCCCTGCTCCGTTAAGTAGCGAGATAGATCCCTACAACGAGCCCAATATAAGAACTATCCATACCATACATGAAGGACTGAGGCTCAATGGGACCTCCAATAAATCAAGTAAAATGTACGTTGGAGACTTATGTAGCTCGTTGCATGTTTATAATCTTAAAAAAGAAAGTATTCTGTTGAAATTACCTTCACTAAGATGGACGAGGCCTTTTCTCCCCACGAGGACCCCTTTGTAATCACTTTAAGAATATGATCCTACGATGTTTTTTGGATCATGATTGACACTGGGAGCTCAGTCGACCTACTTTTTCTGTCGACAAGAAATGCCCTAGGCATAAAAGAATGTGATATTGCAATAAGAGAGCTACCCTTGGTGGGATTCAACAATAGCACCACATATGAAATTGGAACCATGGTGCTCCCAAGTAGCAACCACAACATGGGCCTCTTAAAAAAAAGTCCCAACAAAGTTTGTCAATTCAAATGAGATATGAGCTCTACCAATTGGAGACAATGAGGACCTTACACTTCTAATGTTCCTTATTTTACCATCTTAATGTACCATCCCTATATATATTGGGTGATTTCTTACAAGTAATCGCTCTCCCCTAATATTACTTGCTCGTCCTCAAACTAGATAGAATGCTATCCCTTAAAGAGTTGATCACCTCGAGCTCATACCAAGTAGAATGTTCTCCCTCAAAAATAATTGATCACCTTGTCTTCAGAAAAGGTAGAATGATCTCCTCAAAAAGAGTTGATTACCTCAAGCTCAGACCAGGTAGAGCGCTCTCCCTCAAAGAGAGTTGATCACCTCGTCCTTAGACCAGGTAGAACACTCTTCCTAGGAGAGTTGATCACCATAAGTTTAGACTAGGTAGAGAACTCTCCCTTAAAGAGAGTTGATTACCTCGTCCACAGACTAGGTAGAGCACTCTCCCTCAAAGAGTTAATCCCCTCGAACTTAGGGACAGGTAGATCACTCTATCTCAAAGAGAGTTGATCACCTTGTCCTCAGACCAAGTAGAGCAGTTTCCCTCAAAGAGAGTTGATCACCTCATCCTCAAACTAGGTAGAGCACTCTCTTTTAGAGAGTTGATCACCTCGTCTTCAGAAAAGGTAGAATGCTCTCCCTCAAAGAGAGTTGACCACCTCGTTCCCAAATTAGGTAGAACGCTCTCTCTCAGAGAGTTGATCACCTCGAGCTCAAACTAAGTAGAACACTCCCTCAAAAAGAGTTGATCACCTTGTTCTCAAACCAGGTTTTAATGATCTTTCTGAAATAGAGTTGAACACCTCATCCTCAGACTAGGTAGAGCGCTTTCCCTCAAAGAGAGTTGATCACCTCAAGCTCAAAAAAGGTAAGGCTCCACACCGTATGGACCATTGTTTCCAACATCTCCCATATATGGATGTTGAAAAAGATCTCGATAACATGCGTAAGGACATTAATCCAATTCGCCTACTGAGCCTTTTACTCTTCCACCTTAGTTGAAGAATTGAGTTAAAAGAGTAGAGGGAATGATGTTTGGGCATAAGGAATAACCTGACTCCTAACCTTTGTTGAGCTCGAGCCTTGAGATGTCAGTCCGAGCCTTGGGAGGTTAGCCCTAGTCTTGAGACGTCAGCCCGAGCCATGGGGTGGTCGACCTCAAGCTTTTAATGTATTTTTCTTTACTCTTATATCCGTTTAACACGTTATGACATGTACGTTCTATGTAACCGACACCTATACATGTAAAATTCTATATATACATGAACTCTCTAAGAGATCCACCCATTCTATCAATTACTCTCACTTCTCTCTAATTTCTCTCTTTGTAAATCGGACCAATCCCAATAAGAACCTCTATTTATTTGTCATGTTATATATATAAACCGGTTTAGATATAATTATAGAAAACCTAGACGAGGGTAAATCTTTATAAAACTCAATTTATCTGCTCATATTGATTCGGCGTCTTCAGCGGCCAGGAGAGTAAGTCACGTTTAAAAATGCAAGCAGCTTTTCAATACATATGAACAATAATTGAAAGTGTTGGGTGTTATTTAATAGAACTTCATGTTGTATTTGACCAACCTGATATAATGGTCATGTATATTATATATTTTGCAGCTTAACAACTGCAGAAGGATTTGCTTCCAAATGGTGACATTTAAAGCGAGATCGATGCTGCAAAATATAGTTCGTCCGTACAATTTCAAAGGAATTATAGCAAGCTCACTAGTTTTCCATTTCATGTTTTACTCTTAAAAAATTAATACATTAACTAAAAAATTATTTTATAAAAATTAATAATTACTTGTTGAAATAAAACACATAATAAATAAATAATTTAATTTGATTATATAAATTCTATCTACCTAAAATAATATTAAAAAAGAGTTATTACTAGTTATAAAATCAAAAAGTTAAATATTTTGTTAAAAAGTTTTGATAAATCATCACTCTAAAATATAAAATCTAATTAGATAGTTAGCGAAAACAAGCATAAAAAATCTCTTCAAGTGTTTGATAATTGTCTTACTTTGAAAGATTTATTTCTTTACTTGATAAAATTTTGACTAAGTGTAAATTAAAAAAAAACATAATTCTATCAGCTTAAATATTTTAAAACTGATAAAGTTTTGAATACATTGTAAGAGATCTTCACAAGTTACATTCGTTAAGATTCAAGAAGAAAGGCAAAGAACATACCGAGGACAAATATAAGTCAAATAAAATTAATTTCAATTAAAATTATATTTTAAGTAATAGATCAACTAAAACATACAAAAATTATAGAACAAAAATACTCAACCTTATTATAGGTAAAACCATAAAGTTTATAGAAATAAAAAGATAAAATTAACATTCATTTTATTTTTATACATCTCACCATAAAATATCAACATAATAATTTTAACCTATATTAAAATAAGAGAATAAATTTAGATCATCTTCTTCTTTATCATCTGAAACTACCTCTATAAGACAAAAGGATTCTTTGAGATTGATAAGTAGTTTTAAAAACTTGTAGAAATATGAAGACTTTGCTTTTAAACGATAGAAATCAAAGAGATGATTATTTTTTTCCATTCTCTTTTTTAAAGGATTAATTTGAGTTAGAGAGGAGGAGCTTCTCAAACCTGTTAAAAATTGGAGATGAATGGAAAGGTCTTCGATGGAAAGGATATCAAATAACTAGGATGAAAACAGACATACACACGAAGGAACTCTACAGTTAACCAACTGAGAGTAAGGTGCTGCAGAGAGCAGAGGAGAAAATTATGTTTTACTTTGTATTCATGTTCAAGGTTTTAGGAGATGTGTTTAATCATTTGTATTCAAGTTGTAGATTGTTCTCAATTTCCTTCCAATTACTTAAGACTGCCATGGAAAGGGACTAAAAATATATACATCGTTTATAAATTGGAAAATATAGAAGCAAAACTTAGGAATTAATTGTTGAGTAAAATTTAGAATGAACAACTCTAAATTTACTAATATTAGATCCAAACAAGTAAACAAACTACTTGTATTATACTCACTATAATACCTTTCAAAGGCAACTCACAAATTGAAGAGAAATACAAACACTCAAAGAGAAAGCTCTCAACTCACACTCAAACTAAGAATACAAAGACTTATTTGTTTTTGATGGAATGATTAAACCAAATGCAAGGTAGGCTATTTATAGTCCTCACCATGCAATCTACACCACACAAATATAAAACTAAGAAATAATCCTAGCCATACAAATCTTATCTACACACTTATCTTTTCTACAACCTTCAACCACTTCATTTATTTCTACAACCTTCAACTACTTCATTTATTTCTACAACCTTCAACTACTTCATTTATTTCTACAACCTTCAACCATTTCATTTATTTCTCTACCTTTTCAATTACTTCATTTATTTCTCTACCTCTTCAATTATTATTTTGGTGTTGATTTTCAACACTCCCCCTCAACACCAACTCATATTATTTTTACTGTGTCAAGCTGATGCCGAAACATTTTGAACTTGCCAACGCTTAAGCTTTTTGTGAACAAGTCTGCAACTTGATTATCTGTCTTGATTTTCCTCATTTCAATTTCTTCTTGCAGAACCTTTTCTCTGATAAAGTGATAGTGTATTTCAACATGCTTAGTTCTTGCATGAAAGACCGGATTCTCTGCCAAACGAATTGCTGATTGATTGTCGCAATACAACGGTACTGCATAATCTACTGATTGATGTATATTATTCATTAGCTATATCAACCATGTACACTCTTAAGCTACCATTGCCGTTGCTCGATACTTAGCTTCAGTGGTTGATAATGATACAGTTGGTTGCCTTTTTCTACACAAAGAAATTGTTCCAGAACCCAGCTTAAACACATACCCAGTTGTTGATCTCCTGGTGTCATGATCTCTTGCATAGTCTGCATCGCAGTAACCAACTAACTTGTTGTCTCTACCTTTCTTGTACAAAAGATCATAGTCAACTGTACTATTCACATATCTCAATATTCGTCGAACTGCTTCCAAATGTGGCTTCTTTGGATTTTGCATGTACCGACTCATTACACTAACTGCATAAGAAATGTCAGGTCGAGTTAAGGTTAAGTAGATCAAACTACCTACCAATTTTCGATACATTGTTGCATCTTCCAAATCTTTTCCTTCATGTGCACACATGTTGGCATTTGGCTCCATCGGCGTCGAAATTGGTTTGCATTCAAGTATTCCAAACCGTTTTATCAAATCTTTGGAATATTTTTGTTGACAAAGAAATTTTCCTTCTTGTGTGCGATCAACCTCTAAACCAAGGAAATGCTTGAGCTCGCCAAGTTCTTTCATCTGGAAACGGACTGACAAATTATCTTTTGTCCGAAGAATTTCTGCCTCATTATCACCAGTTATGATTAAGTCATCCACATACACTAGCACAATAGCTAGCTTTCCTTCATTGGCTTTAACAAACAAGCTAGAATCTACAAGTGTTACTGAATAACCACTTTGTGTTAGAAATTCAGCAATCTTACCATACCATGCCCTGGGTGCTTGTTTCAATCCGTAGAGTGCTTTCCGCAGCTTACACACATATTCAGGATGATCTTGGCTCTGAAAACCTATTGGTTGGATCATATAGATCTCCCGATCCAGCTCTCTATGAAGAAAAGCATTCTTCACATCCATCTACCACAACTTCCAATCTTTGTTTGCTGCAAGTGCAAGTAGGACTCGAACAGTTGTAAGTTTCGCCACTGGACTAAACGTTTCATCATAGTCTAGTCCATACTGTTGAGAGAAACCACGAGCTACCAATCATGCCTTGTACCTCTCGATTGACCCATCTGGTCTGCGCTTTATCTTGTAAACCCATTTACAGGATATAGGTTTCACATCTCTTGGCTTTCGCACCAGATCCCAAGTTTGATTTTGCTGAAGTGCATCGATCTCTTCTCTCATAGCTGTCATCCACTCAGATCTTTGCGATGCTTCTTCAAACGTCTCAGGTTCTATAACTTCTTCAATTATGGCTGCATTGGCATATTTGGGATTTGGCCTTCGTGTTCTTGTTGACCTACGGAGTTGAGATTGTGGAGTTGATTCTTCTATTTCAGTAGGCCCACCTTCTTCATTTAGTTGTTGATATATGCCAGTTTGCCAAGGATTCTGAGCTACTCTTTGTTCGGCACCATCATCGTCTGGATCTCTGGATTCATCTAAACTTGGTTGGAATTGAATAGTATGCTCCCCCATCTTTTGTTGCAGCTTATCTCCAAATTCTCTTGAGTCTGGCAATGCTTCCTTCTCTAAGGACCACCAAGAAGATGCTTCATTGAACACCACATCTCGTGAAGTGTAGCATCTTCCACTCGTTGGATCACAACATTTCCACCCTTTTCTTTGGCTATCGTATCCCACAAAGATACATCTAACAACTTTCTTGTCAAATTTGCTCCGTAAATGATCAGGAACAAATACATAACACACACAGCCAAATACTCGAAAGTAGCTAACTGTAGGTTTCATGTTTCGTAGTTTCTCAAAGGGTGAAACAAATTCTAACCTTGGTTGAGGAAGTCTATTGATCACAAAGGCTACAGTCCTCATCGCTTTAGCCCAAAACCTCCCAGGTACATTCTTTTCATGTAGCATACTTCCAAACATTTCTGCAAGATGTCGGCTCTTTCTCTCTGCTACACCATTTTGTTGTGGCGTGTTGACACAAGTGTATTGATGACGTATTCAACATTCCTTTAGGTATTGAGAGAACTCACTTGAGCTATATTCTCTGCCATTGTCAGTGCGCAAGCAACATATCTTCTTTCCAACTTCTCCTTCAGTTGACTCTTTAAACTCTTTAAACTTTGATAATACGTCATATTTTTCTTTCATAAAGAAAACCCACACATACCTTGAGAAGTCGAACAAGACATAGTGGCCTGATGATGTTAATTGAGCTACAGATAGCAAATTTTTCTTCATTCCTTGGACATGATAAACATCTTGAAGTGGTACTTGGTTAGTACTATATCGAGGCGTAACTATCGTCTTACTGATATGGGCTATAGGTAACCTTGAGTTGTCAGCTGTCACCACTACACGACCTCCCTTGTACTCAATCATGCTTTCCAACTTTTGTTTATCACCTATCATATGATTTGAACATCCCGAATCTATGATCCAGTCATTCTTGTAGTCAATCTGTTTTGATATTGTTACCTTAAGAGCCAATTCTTCTTCCTCTGTAGCGAATAATGCTTCGGCATCCTAACCATCTTCGCTATGCTCCTTAGAACTGGAAGTAGATGTATTGCTTTCAACATGCTTTTTCTTACTCCAACAATCTTTTGCCATGTGACCCATCTTTCCGCAGTTGTAACATTCACCGTCAAATTTTCTATTGTTATTGCGGTTCTTCCAAGCTCCCCTGGACGAAAGCCTCCCTTTCCTTGAGGAATTTTTCCTTTATCACCACCATTTTTATATCCATTTCCATTATATCGCTTGAAAGTTCCTTTGCTTTTGCTAGTGTAGAGCGCTTCTTCTTCACCCTTCAGTTGGACTCCTCCCATTTGCTTAGCCATAGCTTCTTGACCGACTAACAGATTCTCGAACTCAACAAGAGATGGTTATGTCAGCCATCCTTGTATAGCGGTAGCAAACCCTCGATATTCGGGTCTCAAACCATGAATAATTATTCTCTTTATCCTCGTTTCCCCAATAGGAGCTTTTGGATCTAACTCTGAAATTTCACGGCATAATGACTTTACCTTGTGAAAGTATTGGGAAATCGTCATGTCGCGTTGCGCCATCGATAGTAACTCATTCTCCAGAAGTTGCAATCTTGTATCATTCTTCTTTGAAAAGAGCGTAACAAGAGTGTCCCATGCTTCCTTTGGTGTTTTTGCATCCCGAATATGCTCCAACATTTCTTCTTCAATTGTGGTCTTCAAAGCAAATATCGCTTTGCCTGCTTTAATTTTCCACTTCCGCAAGATGCCGTTTGCATCTTCCACTGCTGGTTGTGTAACTTCATCACCACCAACAACCTCCCACAAGTCTTGACCTTGTAGATAAGACTACATACATGTTGCCCATGTGTTATAGTTTTCGTTGATGAGTTTCTTGATTCCTCCAACTACTTGAAGATCACCCATCGTGTCGGCAAGACTGCGACTATACCGAACAAGCTTGACTAATAAACTTGCAGAGTACTAAACTCCTCACGACTCAAGATAACTCCACTAAGAACGATCTCTGACCGTCCCGCTCTGATACCAATTGTTGAGTAAAATTTAGAATGAACAACTCTAAATTTACTAATATTAGATCCAAACAAGTAAACAAACAACTTGTATTATACTCACTATAATACCTTTCAAAGGCAACTCACAAATTGAAGAGAAATACAAACACTCAAAGAGAAAGCTCTCAACTCACACTCAAACTAAGAATGCAAAGACTTATTTGTTTTTGATTGAATGATTAAACGAAATGCAAGCGTAATATTTATAAATTCTCACCATGCAATCTACACCACACAAATATAAAACTAAGAAATAATCCTAGCCATATAAATCTTATCTACACACTTCTCCTTTCTACAACCTTCAATCACTTCATTTATTTCTACAACCTTCAACTACTTCATTTATTTCTACAACCTTCAACCATTTCATTTATTTCTCTACCTCTTCAATTACTTCATTTATTTCTCTACCTCTTCAATTATTATTTTGGTGTTGATTTTCAACATTAATTTAGATTATTAAAATAAATAATAATATTTTTTGGTTAAATAATAGACAATAATAAGATACATAATACATACAAATTTAAATAGTTTGGTTTTTCGATATGAAAAATCTACTCCAATAATAACATATCGAAAAATAGAACGTAATTAAAAAATAGTATAAACACACCAAAAAAAAAACTCAAATACATCTATTTGCTTTCACAGATTATGTGGTAATACAAAAGCAATATTAAAAGTACAAACTTGGAAGTAAACAATTATTACCGCACAACGATGAAAGCACATCTTCAGGGATGCGTGATGTAGTCAAGAATCAAGGACCGAAAAACTCCACGAAGCAAAGATGGAATCCCACACGTTGGTAGCTGATGACTCTAATTCAAACGGTGGCTCCAACGAATCTGATATTGGATGATACACTATTTATATTAGAGATGTAAAATTACCTATCCATTCTATAACAATCCCATTTAATTTATCTTTAATGATTTTAGACCCAAACATAACCCATCACATCCCACCCCAATCCGGGATATGGATATTAATTTCTTTTATGATAAGTTGATTTTTGTTTTTGAAAAATAATCTATATATACTTATTTAATAACTCGAAATGAGTAAGTTTATTTAAAAAAAACTTAAGATTTCTTTTTAGTAACATAATATGTTTTTTTAATAACGCCATTGTTTTTTTTTCTTTAAAACAATATATAATTTCTATAAATAACATGACATTGGTTTTTTTTAAATAACATTTAACAACAAAAGAGAAGTAGAAACCAATATAAAAAAATATTAAAAAAACTATGTTAAGAGTATTAAAATGCAGTAAAGTATGAATAGTTTCTAATAAAATAAGCATAGTTTTCTCTCTAAATTAGATATCACAAACTATAATATTCGGAGAGACTTGATGTATAGAGGTTTATAATAGTATATGGATTCGATCATATTTTTTTGATAAATTAGTATTAAATATATTTTAAAATGATTCAAAGATATTCAATAAAATTTGAATATTATTTATAAAATGAACATAACTTATTAAAAACTCGAAATCATAAATCGTAAAATTTATTAAAAATAAAATTTTAAGATCTTTCTAATGGTATATAAAATGATTTATAATATTACGTGAGTTAATATAATTTATATTTTAAAAATGAGTTAAAATTATTCATTAAAATCTAAATAATTATTAATAAAATGAGCATATAAAAAATTTGAAATTATAATCTATAGAAAATATTTAAAAACCAGATTTCAAATAATTTTTAATGATATATGAAATAAATTATAATATCTTTCAACTTCTTAATTAAACATGTCTTTATTTGTCAATATATTTAACTATAAAGATGCATGCTTCTTAAAAAATAAAAATATAAAATAATTAAGATTGAATTAAATAGATAATCAATCATTTAAAAATTAGAACATAAAAATAAATTAAATTATACTTTTAAAATTAATTAATGTCATGTTTCATTCATTATTTTTATTGATTTACTTCCATTTTTAAAGGAAGAAAAAATGATCTACTTAACGATTATTGAAATGTATCACATTCTTCCGTACCGATATCATCCAAATCCATTACAAATATAAATATACAAACTAAGATAAATTTTTAAATATCATGAATTAAATAAGAATCATCTCATTTTACATCTCTAGTATTGAGTGTGGGCTATATTAGCACATTTTACATGTATTTCTAATCCAACTTGATAAAAGATTATTTGAAGTATCACTTCTAATTGAATTAGAAGTCTAATAAGAATTTGGAAATCAATATACATGTGAAACACTAGAAAAAATATCAGAAATATCCCTAAATTTTAAGTAATCTTCAAAAATATCCTTAAGGTTTCAAAAAAACCAAAAATACATCTAAAATATAACGGAAGTTAAATCTAACACTAATATTCAATATCATAAATACTTATAAGATTTCAAATAACTCAAAAATATCCCCAAGGTTTCAAAAAATTCAAAAACATTCCCAAAATGAAGAAGAAAAAATAAACCAAGAAATAATAGACATAAAAATAGAAGACATCTCGGGATATTTTTCACAAAGAATAATAATAAGTAGTTTTTTTAAGAAATTCAAAAAGTAAAGTTAAATCTTAAAAAATGAAATGGATTTAAAGACTCGTCATTTTTATTAAGAAAATTATTCTCTATGAAAAATATAATTTATTATGGAATAAGTAATAAAAAATGAGTATTAAGATTACAAATGCAAAAGGAAGATATAATATACCATTAATTGATAAAGAGACTATATTAAACAAGTTATCAAAAATTCCTCATAAAATAAATAAAAAATTGGATACATTTATTTATGAGGAATTCAAATATTAATAAAAGGTCATTTTAGAGAAGGAATATATACACTAATAAAATAACATTATTAGATAACAGAATAATAAATAAGTAAGATACCTTATTAGGAATGATCCATGGTAATTTAGGATATCAAAAGTTAGAATTTATAACATATCTTAGATTTGTTATTAATATACATGATAAAAATCTAAATCAAGTATTAAGTTTAGCTTATGAATTTAAAAGAGGAGATTTAATGAAAGAAAGAAATCATCAATTTTCAATACATTATCTATTGACATATTCTTTAGCAAATAGTCATAATAGTTCAATATATGGACAAAATGAATCTATATAAATAGACAAAACTTTTAAGGAACTTGGACAAATAATAAAATTAAAAATACTAACATACTTTGAAATACCAGAGAATGGAAATTAGATATCAAAGAAAAACCCTTGATAACAAGAAGAAAAAGTAATGTTATTAAAACTAATAGCATGCTAAAGTTTACTTTTATAGACTATGAAAGAGAAACTTTAAAGCAAGAAGAAGTGAAAAAACTAGAAAATGAAGTCAAAATAATGAAAGCATTAGTTCATGATTGTATATTAGGGAAAAATAATGTTTAGAGATAAAATAAAAAATATGCATCTAGAAGTAAATGGAAGTCTAGTAGATGTAGCAAAAAATCAAGCAATATTATTTGAAACTGTAAAATTATTAACAAAGAAAATTGATTTAGTCCAAGAATCAAATACAAAATATTTATAGGAAATAATAGATATACAAAAATAATTACTAAAGGAAATAAAGGAATGTGGTTATAATAAACTATAACAAGATATGCACAAGGAGTTTTCAGAATTAAGAAAAGATGTATACAACATACATAGGAATAATGAAATAATAAGTTATAAATATGATCCCTTAGAAGGACTAAAATAAGAACTACCTAGGAGATCAGGTTCTCTAATTCCTATAAGAAAAGGAAAAATAAGAAACAATCTAAAAACAAAGAGATAATTCTGATTTAATGTAATATAGAAAATAATTAGAAAACAATTCATGGACCGTGAAAATAGGGATATAGAAATATTAGTTAGTTTATTGACGTTAACAAATGAATAAATAGAAGAACATTATAATGAAAAAATTTGTACTAACAAAGAAGCAGATGATACGACAATAATCAGTGAAATTGATTCTGAACCAGAAAACATGACCTCAAAAGGTCATATGAAACCAATTTCATTACCAGTCCCTTACCAAGAAGGAACATCTAACTCATATAGGGGAGAAATAAATAGGTAAAGAACAGAACAACCTTATACTACAGATAAAAGAAGAAAATGACCTAAAATGGAGGAAGGGTTGCATTGGGAAACTAGAGGTAGTATTCCACCAGAGCTCAAACTCCATGATAATTATAAGTTTGAATTTCTAGATTTAGACTATATAAGAGATAGGAAGAAAGCCTTAGATGAATCGGCTAGTGGAATGAGTGTGCTCATACAAACTTGTCAAACTACCCAACAAATCCTTCAACCTGTAGAGTACTTGTAGCACATAAAATGACAGGAAATATTAAAGTTTGGTTTTCAAATTTAACAGATCAACAATATTTATTAATGCAAGAAAATTCTTACACTGGAAAGAAATACTTAGATAAAGTAATAAATGGAATATACAAAGAATTTATTGGAGAAGATAAAGGAAGGAATATCACTAAATCTAGTGAAAATGAATGAAGCTAAATGGAATCTAACAAATATGGAAATTTGTAACATGTGTTACATAGATTCTTTTATTTGTGAATATAAAATGTATTACCATAAATTACCACCTTCTATGCAAACAACTTATAAAGAAATGTTTTTTTCAAAACTTACCTAGAACATTATATAAAACCTTAATAGAAAATTGGGAACAAAGGAATAGAGAAACTATACCATATACTCTAGGAGGAAGAATAAGAAACCTTAAAGATTGGATCATTATTAAATAACAAGAAAGAAAAGAATATAAACAGATAAGAGGAAATGATAAAATCTGCTATGATACAAGAGATTTTAGAATACGAGAGAAATATTGATGTAATATAAAATCTTATAAACAAAAATATAAATTCAGAAAACAAAATTTACAAAAAAATAAAAAGAGATTTAATAGAGAAAACTACAAGAAAATGTATTTTAGAAGAAAGAATTATAACCCTTTTGAAAAAAGAATTATTGCCCTTCAGGAAAGGAAAAATGTAGATGTTGGATCTGTAATGAGGAAGGACATTATGCTAACGAATGTCCTAGCAGATTTCAACATAAAAAAGAATTTTCACAAAAAGCAAAGATCTTAGAAGAAGCTTTCAAATTGGAATTAGAACCAATCGAGGAATTTGATATAGATAATACTTATAGTATCTATCTATTGGAAGAAACTGAGGAAGAAATAACCGACTCAGAATAAGAACACTCAAATTATGGATATTCTTGATTTGTATAGTATTATATGCATATATAGATACAGGAGCTAGTATGTTTGTAGCTAGTATATATGTATTTCTAGAAGACAATTAGAAATAAATGTCAAAAAGATTTAATTGTAAGAATTGATAATAATACTACAATAAAACTTAATAAAGTATTAAAAGATGTTGATATAATAATAGGAGGAGAAAACTTTCACATTCCTACCATATATCAACAGGAAACAAGAGTTGATTTATTAATAGGAAATAATTTCCTAAACTTATATCAATCTTTCACACAACATTTCGACATAATAAGTGTCACAACCTTAGAAGGAGATACTATATATGTCTCCAAAATAAGAAAAGCTATAACTGTCTTAAACCCAACTTTTATTGAATAACATAAAAAGCGAAAACGTGGTGAGGTAGAAGACCAACAAAAATCTTATTTAGAAAATATTTCATTAGATATAAAAGAGAGACAAAACTCTTTTTCTCAATGAAATACAAGAAGACAAAGCCCTAACAAGCATTAGAAAACTATTAAAAACAGTCAATTCAGAAAATCCTTTGGATCCAAAAATAAATAAATATAAAACAATAGTCAACATAAAATTAAGAAATCCTAACAAGATCATAAGAATAAAACCAATGATTGATACTCCAAAAGATAGGATTGAATTTGGAATTAAAAGTCATATACCAAGTAATTCACCTTACTCTAGTTCAACATTCTTAGTTGAAAAAGAAGTTGAGAAAAGAAGAGGAAAAAAGAGAATGGTAATAAACTTTAAAGCACTGAATAAAGAAACCATTGACGATGGATACTTCATTCCAAAAAAGGAAGAACTACTATCATTAATAAAAGGAAAGAAATACTTCTCAATTTTTTTATTGCAAAAGCATATTTTGGAAAATAAGACTAGATAAAGAAACCCAAAAATTAACGGCATTTAGTTCCAATGGACAGTTATACCATTTGGATTAAAACAAGCTCCAAGTATCTTTAAAAGATATATGGATAACATTTTCAAAAATTAAAAAATATTTATTATGTTTATATAGATGGTATTTTGGTTTTCAGTAATGAACTAAATAAACATTGTTTGGATATTATTAATATTCAACAAGAATGTAGAAAAAAATGCATCGTACTTTCTGAAAAAAAGTAGTACTTGCTTAGCGAAAAATTAAATATTTAGGGTTGGAAATTGAAGATGGAAAACATAATCTACAACCTCATATATACACTAAATAACATTCAAGATTTTTCTAGTGAATTAAAAGACAAAAATGAATTACAACGATTTTTAGGATGTTTAACATATGTAGAAGCATACATCAAGAAACTTGCAGAAGTGAGAAAACCATTACAAGAAAAATTGAAAAGGATCATATCTGGAAATGGACCGAAGAAGATACTCTATATATGGATAGAGTAAAATAAAAAGTAAAAAAATTACCAACTTTATACCATCCAATAGGAGATGATAAGATGATAATTGAAATAGATGCTTCACAAGAATATTGGGGAGCAGTTCTTAAAGCAAGAGTAGATGACAAAGATGAATATCTTTGTAGATATACATCAGGATCTTTCTAAGGTTCAGAATTACATTACCATAGTAATGAAAAAGAATATTTAGCTATTAAAAAAGCTATTAAGAAATTTGCAATATATGTTATAAGCTCCAGATTCATTGTTAGAATAGATAACAAGAATTTTGGTTATTTCCTAAGAACTAATATTGCAGGTAATTACAAACAAGGAAGATTAGTTAGATGGAACAATGGTTCAACCATTACAATTTTGATGTTGAACATCTTCTAGGACATAACAATAGCTTAGGTGATGCTCTTACCAGAGAATTAGCACCTCTAACTATTTTTATGCTTTCAGGAATGGAACATCTTGATATTAAACTCAAGATAAAGAAAAAGGAGATAAAAATCCTACAGGAACAACTCGAACTACTATATCTCAAGAAATCTCTTATGGAGACATGAAAGAAACAAGAACTTAATTGTTCAAAACAACTTCTAGAGATCAGAAGCTCAAATAAGGAACCTTTATTGAAAAAGGAAGAACCTAATAGTTCACAAAAAACTTCTGAAATCACAAAGCTTAATTGGGCAGATGAGGTAGAAAAGAAGAACATAAAAATTTTATATGGTCTATAATGGCCCAAAACCAGGAATTTATAACAACTGGGTAGAAGCTAGCAAATCTATTCTAGGAATTAGTAGAGTAACTCATAAAGCCTTCACCAACAAAATAGAAGCAGAGGGTAGTTATGTCAACTATAAAACACCAAAACTAATAACTCTAGAGGAAATAGTAAGAAATTATTCTACAGCATTACAACAACAACCAATAGCTCCAAGCAGATTGAAAAATCTTTGAAAGATAGAAAGGCCTTTAGTTCTATTTAGAGAAACATCTCCTTCAGAGACATCAAAATTAGTAAATCATCCAGTGCTATTCAGGGAGACATCTCCTAGAACTACTCCAATCATTGAAGATGAAAATGACCAATATAGAAACCCCAGCAAACCACAATGGTTGAGTCTTTATAATTTGGCCAAAAAATCTACCCAAGAACATATTAAAGATATGAAGTTCTATACTACAGACAAGGAATTCCCTACAAGAAGTAATTTCAATATATTAGAAGGATCTGATCCAATATTTGTGTATAAAGCATTTAATGCAGAACTAATAGAAAATATATATCCAGGAATTAATTTAAGTGAGTTAAATTATTTCATAGAAAATTTTAAAAGAGCAATCAAGAAGTTCAGAAGAAAGATTAAAGCAGGTGATAAACCTGTTTATCTTAGATTTTTCAGTTACTAGAATGAGGAAGGAAGTATTAATCTCTACCATTTTTTCAAGATAAGGATTTTTAACAAAAACAAAGAAGTTCCCAAACCAAGGGCACTTCCAGATTAACAAATTCTACTAAGATCAAAGTAAATTATTCAACTAGTAAAATCATCATCATTTCTCACATTAGCATGGCTTTTTCAGAAGAAGATGGTGAAAAAATCACCAAATATGAAACCAATTTTAATTACAACAACCTAGAAATTGGTCAAGAAACTAGGAAGGTATTCTGCTTCTATGCCAAAAAAGCCACCAAAGACCACAAATGCATTCTCTGCATCAAAGATCGAGAAGATGAAGATGTGTCATCATCAACATCATCAAAGGAACCATCAGTAGAAAATGAAAAAGAAAAATAAGAAAAGAAAATTTTGGTAGAAGACTACAAAAGAAATAAAGATGTAGAGCCCACATCTTAGTTGGTAGCATGTGCCAAGGAAAAAAGTAGTGGCTATCCTTTAAAGTATAAAATTATATTAGTTATTAAAGTAAGAGTAAAATAATAATTTTAGTCTTGTAAACATGGATTCCTTGCTCTATAAAAGGAATCCTTATTATCATTTCAGGGGACACACGAATACATAGAAATCCATAGCTCTCTAATCTGAAGCACTCTAGTATAGAAAAACTCTCTATCTAAAAATCTCAAAACCAATAATGTTATACCCAGTAATTATGAGCAACTAAGCACCCCTTTAAGGTTCTTAGTTGTCCTT
Organism: Hippophae rhamnoides; assembly: GCA_033030585.1. NCBI lineage: Eukaryota > Viridiplantae > Streptophyta > Magnoliopsida > Rosales > Elaeagnaceae > Hippophae > Hippophae rhamnoides. The sequence continues at coordinate 69,200,374 of CM065430.1, read as the reverse complement.
AAGTTGTAACAATTATTATCCTATGAATAAAATGGATTTTAGTTACACCTCTCTAGTAAGTCAACTATTGGACACCATTTTTGTATGGATGCAGAAGACTCACCATTGCTAGGAGGGCATTCAGGTTTGAGCAAAGCTGAGGCATAACAGGTGTAACAAAAGAAGACGAACATAAGGCAAGACCATGATGGACCCATCAAGTTTAGGTATAATAATTATAAACTTAAGTTAGTTAAGAATCTTGAATGTTTAAATATTTGCTTACAACAAGATATAATATTGCTAAAATAGGAAAATGGAAACTGTTTTTAGAAATAAGCAACTAATAATCCCAAATAAAATCAAAGATAAAAACCTAATTCTATTAGAAACATTTGATAAAGGTTATCTCTATCATTTAAATGAATATTTTAAAGATAAGATTATGAAACTTTTCTTGAAAATTTTAAAAGATTTAACACCTTATAAGACAACTATACTGATTATATTAAAGTTATCACAAGCTTCATAAACCATCCTGTTTCAAGGACATTAACAGACTATTTTAGTAAAAAATATGTAAGAATAGAGGAAGAACAATTGAACAACTTAATGTTTGGATACTACTTCTTTGAAGATTATAAATACACTGTATGTACATAAGAAAAACCTGTTTGTATACTACGAATAGGATAAAATAATATATGTTCAACACATATGATTTATCAAGATAATACTCTATGAACATCGAATCATTGATACATAAATTAAAACTATTAGATTTAAAAAAAAACTGAAAGAATAATTTTTAATTTTAAAAGACAATTAATAGATTAAGGATTAGAATTAAGCAACCAACATAATGAAGAACATAATATACTCTTGAACTGTAATGAATATAGAAGAAAGTTAGACTTATACAGAAAAATAATAAGCTTTTTAGACAAATTATTATCGTCAATAAATAGAGAAAGACCATCAACTAGTTCAATATTAACTCTTAATTAAAAATTGTATCTATCCGTACTTATTGATATCAGAGCCTAAGAATAGTAATCTAAATATTAATGGATAGAAAGTTAACACCGTTAAGTCTAAGGATATTTTTGATATTTTATAAAACTCGAAGGCATAAATGAAGATATGTTAAACCTCAAGAGCATTTGAGATAGTGTTCCGTGAAACACTCCATATCCTAATTCTAATAGGAATAAAATACTAATTATATTAAAATATTTTAAAATCAACTAAATAATATAGACTTTACCTTCCATTTTCTTTTAAACTCTGAGTCTCACTGCTGGCAAAGTCAATAAAATATTGCAACTAAAAAAAGGCAATTTTATAGTTTTATATAGCTCATTTAATAGGATTTTTTTATTTTAGTTATTCCATAATTTTATTTTAAGTATTGTTTTAGATATATATTGTTGGAAAGTAAATAAAAGAGTGCAACTCTTGCATTATATGTAGGGGTGTCCAAAAACTGGGCCGAATCAAACAGTTTCATAAATGAAACGGTCCGGACTAGACCAGACCAATTTTAATAAATAATTAAAAAAAATTAATTAAGAAGCGTATATATAAATCATAACTTTACCCTCTTTCATTCATCCTCTGCAAACCCTAGCTAGCAGACCGTAACAATACCCTTTAGGCGATCCTTGAATGTTGTACATGAAGCATGGTCCAAGTTAAGACGTCTTTACTTTCTTCTTGATTTTTTTGATATGTAATTATGCGTTAAACTACAATTTTTCTTTGTTTTATTTTTGGAAGATTTTTAATTGGAATATGGGATCTGCTACTTGTGGATGATAGAGACGTCAGCTTGTCATTATGAGACACATATATGAATGTTGTAGATGGGAAGAATGGATGTTATTAGGAACAATTTCGAGCCTATAAGGAGTTTAAGTCTTTGGGTTACATAGTTAGATAACATGGTTTCTTGGTTTCATAAGGAGTCAAGTAGCAACTTTGAATGTATTTCTCCCAATAGCTCTCCTAAGGTTGGAGGTACAGATTTCTTGTCAAAAGATGAAAGGTCTATAATTAGAATGTTTAATGACGCATGATTGAATGAAGCAAGGCATATTTTCGATGTTTATCTCCCAAATGGGAAGTTTCGAAAGACTTCTCCTCGTGATCCAAGCTTTGTGCTCTACATTACGAGGTATTTTTATGTTAAATGTATCGAAATTATGTATTATTAATTATTTTAAACTATTTCAAACCGTTAACCAAACCGTACCAAATCGGACCAAATCGTTTGGTTACAACATTTTGGATAGCCAAATGGTCTGGTCCAATCCGATTTGAGAATTATGAATGGTCTGGTTTGGTTAAATATTTTTTACTCAAAACTGGATCGGACCAGACCGTGGACACCCCTAATTATATGTGTGACTTAGTGGGTTGTTATGCGAACTAAGATTTCTTTTAAGTAGGTTGTTATATAGCCTACTAACAGGTATAGACCTTACAGTCTATATGGCTTTTGCTTATGTTGCTTTAGCCATGTAACAGAGTTACATCAGTTTTCAATATCACCTTTCCTTGGTCACTTTCTCTTTTCTTCTTATAACTCTCTTGATTTTATGCATGAAAGTTATAGTATATTTTTCACTTATTACAAAACTTATATTTAATAAAGATTTAAAATAAAAAAAATTAAGAATAATGTAATCAAAAATAACAAAAAATACCACAAATATCTTTCATTAAATATATATGTTTGAAAATATTTCAATAAAATAAAAAATTACTTTAAATATGTACATTTTGTTAAATATATGTATCATTGAAGGACTTGAAAAAAGTTATAGGAAATAATACATGAACAAACAAGTTAAGAATAGAACTATTTTATTAAAATTAAAAAATACACAATTATATATATATTTATTATAAATAAAAAATTTAAATAAAGTAAAAAATCGAAGCCTGTATATCACACAATGTTCTTAAGATAATTTTCCTACTCACCGTGGATGTTAGAGAACGATGGAAACTTATCTTTGAGGATACCACGATTAAATAATAATAAATTTATATCATAGTTTATTATTCCACGAACTTCTAAGTGTTTGAACTTTATTAGAAGAACCTAACTCTAGATAGAAAATACAAAAAAATATTTCTTTCCCTTTCCTTTCCATACACTCTCTCTTTCTTTTTCTTTTTTTCACTGTTCTCTTTCTTTTTTTTTCTTTTCCCTTCTTCTCCACTACTCTGTTTTTCTTCTTCTTTTCTTCGACAAGGAACACACACACACATATATATACCCATGAGCAAAGCACCATTAAGAGCTATAAGAAATGAAAGAATCAATTCAAAATGGAAAATTTTAGAAATGGAAATGAAAAGAATAGAAATAGAACGGAAAAATTAATTCAGAAATGAATTAAGGCAGAAACGTTTTTGATTTTAAAGCAATTTTAGTTCACAAAATTTCAATAATCCCCCACATGAATAAAATTGACAGTTTTTAAAACAAATTTTGACACGAAAATAGAGTTCAATAGATAAAAACCTGCATAGGATAGGTAGGTATTACCCTTTGAACCTTCCTTTGTGAAAGTATATTTACCCTACTCACTAACGAGTAGAAGCGATGTCCTTAAATTGTTCAGCCATTTATGTAAACGATGCCATAGTTCACATAGGAGTCTTTCCTGACACAATTCAGTTCTCACTATTATATTCTTTTTGGCCATGAACATGTGCTTAGTTCTGTGAGAGTCTCCAAAGAATCTATCCATATATAATTTTCTTTCGAAGTGGCCCCACTCCTCCCTCACTTAGGTAATCTCTTATCTTTAAAATTTGTAAGGACTATAAGTGTTAGCTATTTTCGTGGACAAAATATTTACTTGTAAACCAGTCCGTAGGCCTGCTATCAAGTCTATCAAGAAAAGCCCAACAAATACTCGAGTTTCAGATAATCGTATTTCAAGTATATCTTTTATAACTACGACACATAAAATTTCATTTATATATTTAATAGTACATGTTCATAAATCTAAAATTATTTTTGGTGCTTAAATATTTTTATATGTCTTAATATTTTTTTAAGATGTGATTTAAAAATATTTTTTTTATTAAGGCTTTGAATGGGCTTTGAAAAAATTAAGCCCAAAATGCATTTAAACCTAATACTATTATTATTATTACCTATAAATAGAGATATATTTAGGGTTGATGAATAAGCTGAGAGAATAGAAAAAGCTACCGTAAAAAAAATAATATTGAAGTTGTCGATCTGCCTCCCAAGTGTTATTGTCTACCGAAAAGAAAAGAAATTATCAGGGTGAACATAAGAAGGAATGCAACAAGAATTTATATATAATTAAAGTTGAGAGTAATACAATCAATATACAAGATTGACGGCTTGACGGCTTGGAGATAGTAACTTTCAGGTAATTAATATATATATAATATAAAGGAATTAGAAAAATAGCATCACCCTCCTCTAGGTTAATCAGGTCCATAATTTATAAACTTCCAATTGGAATCAAAGCAGACACTAGACACACTTAATGAGATTGATCCTTAGGGACACACATACTTACTTATGGACCAAATGAAAGAAGGTGGGTCATCTGTTAGACCCCCACTCTTTGATGGGTTTAATTACCCTTACTAGAAGACTCGCATGCAAGCATTTCTCAAAAAAGATGAAAAAGTATGGGATGCTATTCTTGATGGTTGGGAACCACCTTCGGTATCAAAAGATGGTGTAACAATCATAAAGCCAAAAAGAGATTGGACCACTGAAGAACGCACCCTTAGTGGGGCAAACCAAAAAGGTCTAAGCTCAATATTTGCTACAGTGTCGATGTATGAGTTCCGTCGCATCTCCGACTGTGAGACTGCTAAAGATGCATGGAATGCACTTGCTCTTGCTCATGAAGGAACTTCCCAAGTAAAACAAACAAAATTGAGATTGCTAACATCTGAGTTTGATTCTATTAAAATGAGCAACAACGAAACTTTTGGTCAATTCTATGCTCACTTTTGTGATATCACTAATGCTTGTTCTAACCTTGGTGAGAAAATTCCAAAACCTATACAAGTGCGCAAACTCCTAAGCTCTTTAACAACAGACTATAAGATGAAAGTTACAACGATAGAAGAAAGCAAGAATGTAGACACACTAAAAATTGATGAACTTGTCGGGTTAATCCAAACCTATGAGCTTTCTCTTGATCCACCCAAGAAAAATAAGGATGTGGCATTCAAAATCTCCAAAAAGGACATCTCTAATAGTGATGATGATATGAATGATGAGTCACTAGTCTTGTTAGCATGAAAATTTAAGAAGATTACAAATGAAGAAGTTGGAAATGAAGAAAATTTCATAACACCTCAATTAACAATGACCAGTGACACAATTGAAATAAAAGAAGAAGAGTTAGAGGAAAGAGAAGAAAAGAAGGAAGAAGCATCAACCTCATCAATGATAAATCCAACTCGAACTTCAAAAAATCATCCTATTAAGAATATAATTGGAGATCCTAATGCAAGCATGGTAACAAGAAGAAGATAAATAATTGAGGTAACCCATTTATGCTATATTTCTCAATTTGAACCAAAAAATGTGAATGAAGCTCTTACGGATGAATTTTGGATAAATGCCATGCAGGATGAGTTAGCTCAATTTGAAAGAAATCATGTGTGGGTATTAGTACCTAAGCCTAAAAACAAAAATGTTATTGGAACAAAATGGGTGTTCAAAAATAAATCTGATGAGCATGACATTGTTGTTAGAAATAAGGCTAGGTTAGTAGCTCAAGGCTACACGCAAGTAGAAGGAGTTGACTTTGATGAAACATTTGCACCTGTAGCTAGACTAGAGTCAATTAGGATTTTACTTTCCATTTCCTATCATATGAAATTCAAATTATATCAAATGGATGTTAAGTTTGCCTTTTTTAATGGATTTTTGAATAAGGAGGTGTACGTGGAACAACCAAAAGGATTTGTTGATCCAAAATTTCCAAATCATGTTTACAAACTCAAAAAGGCTCTTTATGGTTTGAAACAAGCTCCACAAGCATGGTATGAGAGACTTACCAACTATCTTTTGAACAAGGGATTTATTCGAGGGGGAGTTGATAAGACTTTATTCATTAAAAGAAGTAGTGACGTGATCTTTATTGCTCAAATTTATGTTGATGACATAGTTTTTAGATCCACATCTAGTGCACTAGTGGATGATTTTGTGCATGTTATGACAAATGAATTTGAAATGTCTATGGTAGGTGAAATGACTTTCTTCCTTGGTTTGCAAATCAAACAATCTCGTGATAATATATTTATTTCTTAAACAAAGTATGCATGTAACCTTGTTAAAAGGTTTGGTCTTGAAACAAGCAAGCCATTACGAACTCCTTTAGGTACCAGCACAAAAATTACAACGGACACTCAAGGTAAAATTGTTGCTCAAACCCTTTATAGGAGTATGATATGTAGTTTACTATACCTCACTGCAAGTAGACCTGACATATGTTTTAGTGTTGGTGTGTGTGCCCATTATCAAGCTGACCCTAAGGAATCACACTTAGAGAGTGTAAAGAGAATCATCAGGTATATCTCAGGAACAAGTAATTATGGTTTATATTTTACTACTGACACTACTTGTGAAGTAAGTGGTTTTACAGATGCTGATTGGGCAGGCAACCAGGATGATAGGAAGAGCACATCAGGTGGTTGTTTCTACATTGGAAACAACTTAGTATCATGGCACAGTAAAAAGCAGAACTCTATCTCACTCTCTATAGTTGAAGCGGAATACATTGCTGTAGGAAGCTCTTGCACACAAACCTAGCATGTAGAATTCCCCTGTGACACGGTCCACCTAAGCTTCATACACCCTCGCGTCTCGACCAGTCCTCATGTGCCATATGTACAATTATTCTACCAGCCAATCAATGATCACCACGTGTCATGCCTAGTGTAAAAAAAATTCAAAAATTTCACACGCAGTCTAGCTCTTTTGCACATTTTTCTACCCTTTTTGCAAGCCTCTTTCAAAGAATTTTTGGTGTATATTTTGGAGAACATGCATAATCCATAAGGAGAGTTTTTTGTAGTTGTTCTGTTGATGAAAATAGAGAGAACACAGAGAATCCAATTTTTGGATTTTTGTGGTTGTTTTGTTGCTGAAAAAAATACAAAGAAAACAAGCAAGGAGCAAAGAATGAGGCAAGGGAGGAACTCCATTTTATTTTGAGGAATCATGAAAGAGTTTCTTCTAATCCCTTTTTCTTTTAATTTAATTTTTCTTAAATGTCTCAATATTATTGGATTGTAATTTCAATATTTTCTATGAACTAAATTATTTTTTCTAGGGTTGCAATGTAGCTTACATTATGAAGCTTGAATTAATTATTTTTCAATGATTTGTGGGATGTATACATGTGGATAAATTAGGATTTCTTGGTTGAGAAATTAAATGCAAGAACATAAATCAAGAGAAAATAGTATGATTCCAATGGATTAATTTGGTGAAATTACAACCCTAGAGTTTTCTTAAGTGTTAATCTCATATATTGTTATTTAGAATTAGTTTAGTTTAACTCTATCCAAATATCGATTGTTTGGATAAAATTAGGTTGAGACAATTTAGTACTTAACAAATATTAGTAACAAATCTTCGTGCGAACAATATCATATTTATCACTTATTACTTGTAACCGTGTATACTTGCACATTGATGTTCTTTTAAGAAACCAACAATGGATTCTTGCCATTGAGGACCTTCAAACGAATTCACAACCTCTTCATAGGTTTGAGGTTCACTTTCTAGCAAGTAGGTAAAAAAATGGACTATTGGAAGTTTCTATCCTAGCCCTTTAGCTACGTCAGAGATCAACTCAACCTCTTATTCAGGTTCTTTGTTTTGATTATCTTCATTCATAGTCTCATATGTTTGTTTAGATGAACTTAACTTTTCTTGAGATTTACCTGAAAATACATGTTCAAAGAACGATACATTCTTTGATTCCATTATCGTGTTCTTGTGTATGTTTGAGATCTTTGACTCATGTATAAGAAATCGATAAGCACTACTATTATGTGCATATTCAATGAAGATGCAATCGAATTTTTTTTTTGGACCTATCTTCACCTTCTTAGGTATAGGTATAACTACTTTAATAGCATTGCATTCATAATTTCTTTCAAGGTACAATTCTTATGTTTAACAACTCCATTTTTTTGAAGTGAATAAGGCATTGTGGTTTCATGGATTACTCCATGTTGTGCACAGAATTCATCAAACAATGCTTCATATTCACCACCACTATCACTACGTAGTACTTTGATCTTTTTGTTATGTTAATTCTCAACTTCTATTTTATAAAGAATAAATTTCTCTATAGCTTCATCATTTCTTTTAAGCAAATACACATAGTAATATTTCGTGTTATCGTCAATAAAAGTAATAAAATACTTATTGCCACCTCTTGTTTGAAGAAATTTCAAATCACATAGATCACTATGGATTAAGTCAAGGGGTTCAGTGTTCCTTTCAATTGAATGAAACGATGACCTAGTCATTTTTACCTCAACACAAGTCTCACACTTACGCTTTGAATCTATTTGGAATACGGGTATGTGTTCCATGTTAATTAGTCTATATAATGTATCATAATTAACATGACTTAGTTTACCATGTCAAAAGTTGGAAGACTAAAGCAAATAAGCAAAAGAATTATTCTTATTAATATTCTTAGCTTTTACAATCATTACATTGAGCTTAAATAGCTTATCAGTTACATACCCCTTTCCTACAAACATCCCATTTTTGGTCACAATGACTTTATCAAATTCAAACACTATCTGAAAGCCATGCTTGTTTATAAATGAGCCAGAAACAAGATTCTTATGGATGTTTGAAACATAAAGTACATTTTTTAATGTAAGCTCTTTCCCACAAGTCATCTTCAGTTTGACTTGGCCTTACCCTTGAATGGTTGATATAGTAGAATTTCCCATGAAGAGCTTCTTTTTATCTTTCACTAGTTTAAAAGTGACGAATAACTCTTTATTTGAGCATAAGTGCCTTGTTGCACCAGTATCAATCCACCACTCCTTTGGGTTTGATCCTACCAAGTTCACCTCAGAAATGACTACACACAAGTCAATATCAAAGATATCATGAGTTATGTCATCAACCATGTTTTTCGCACGATTCCTGTTTCTTTTTAGAAACTTGCAATCTAGGGCTTTATGTCTTGTCCTCTGATAGTTAAAGAAAATCTCTCTGAAGCTTGACTTCTTAAAAGTTGATTTTCTATGTCTCAATTTAGACCCTTTACCTAGCTTGCCCTTGCCTTTATTCTTATTGTGCTTGAAACTTTGTCCATATTTCATCACATTAGCTTTAGGTACTGATGAGATATATCATCTTTTAGAAGAAGTCTTGTTATCTTCTTCCACTTTGAATCTTATAAGCAAGTCTTTTAAAGACACTTCCATTCACTTATACTTAAGGTAGGCCTTAAACCCTATCTATGAAGGGAGAAAATTTTCAATAATAGCTACAACTTGGAAGGTTTCATTAAGTATCATCCCTTCATGATACATCTCTATTATGATATCTTAGATTTCACGTACTTATTGCATACAAATTTAGAGTCCACCATCTTATAATCAAGAAAATGACTAATCAAATTTTTTTAGCATCAAAATTTTCAGTTCAATACTTCTAGTCCAATGATTCACACAAATATTTAGTCATCTTCTTCTTAATGTACTCATTGTACAAGAAATCAATAAAAGACTATTCAAAACATAATTTCAACATAAATAATTAGAATGCTTTCATGCTTCAATAGCACTTGTAGAATGAAAATATCGTTTACCCTTAGGTTAATCAGGAGCTTTTTGAGTTAAGAACCTTTCCAAAATAAAAGTGGTGAGATAGAACATAATAGAAACAAAAACCGGTAACATTAAGGTTACCCCATGAACTACATAAGGTCTCATCATTTGGTTTCCAATAGAACTACCCACAATAGTGTTTTTAATTTGGGACAATATAGTGATCATCTCAGATGATATGATCTTTTCTTTTCTTTTTCTATTAAATACACAAAAAAAAGAACAAAATTTTAAAACAATAAACAAAATTTTAGTTTATAGAACAAAATTGTCTAAAAAATTGATATAATTAAAACAAGTTAAAAATAGTACTAAAATTAGATGCGCAAGGAATAAAAAAATAAAAAAATTATAATCGAAAAAAGAAGAAGTTAAAATTGCAATCCACAAATCCTAAAACAATTCAAAGGTAAAAGGCATAAGCTGTAAAAGAAAAACTAAAACAAAATTGTAAACAACATATTAAAAGAAAACAAAATAATAAGGAAAAAATAAAATGAATTATGTTATATTTTGATCATATAAAAAATAGAAATAGATAAAAGCAAAGCTAATAAAGGCATACAAATCGGGCAACAATACTCAAATCAATAAAATTTAAAAATATCAATACTAATTAAGTATTTTAAAGTAAAGAAACTGTAACAATACTATAAAATAAAATAGCAAAAAAAAAAAACTCTATTTCGGTAAGAGTAATAGAAAAAAATTATTTTTCAATAAACAAATAAATTAAAAATAAATATAACAATAACAGTAATAAAAAAAGAAAAATTAGTTTTAAATTTTTTTAAAAAAATTAAAATTCTTAATTCGTTTGTAATAAGAGACAAATTATTTTAAGATTTTAGAAAATAATACATAGAAAAACAAATTAAGAGTAAAAATATTCTATTAAAATTAAAAAATATATAAATATATATATATATATATATATATATATATATAATTTAAATAGAGTAATAAATCGAGACTATATATCACACCATATTTTTAAAATAAATTTTTTGCTCAACGTGAGTATTAGAGAATGATAAAAAATTATCTTTCTAAATAGAACGATTAAATAATAATAAAATTATACATATTTTATCATTTCATAAATCTAACTCTATATAAAAAATATAAAAATACTTTTTTTTCATTCCTTCTCTTAATGTCTCTCTTTCTTCTTCTCTTTACATTTTTCTTTTCTCTTCTTCTCTTTCTTCTTTTTCCCTTGTTCTTTCCTGTTCTGTTTTTTTCTATTTTTTTTCCTGTTTTTCTTCTTCTTTTCTTCGACAAGGTACTGTTATATATAGGCCCATGAGCAAAGCATAATTAAGAGCTCTAAGAAACAAAAGAATCAATTGGGAAAATTTCAGAAACAGAAAAGAAAACAATATAAGCAGAACGAAAAACTATAGAAACGAAAAAATTAATTCAAAAATGAATTAAGACTGAAACGTTTTTGATATTAAAGAAATTTTAATTCACAAAATTTCAACAAAGGTTACTAAAGCAAACTCAGTTTAATACAGTAAACTACGTTGATTTATTGAAAAAAATACAATAATTTCCATCTTTTTTTCCATGGTGATTGTATATTTCCCCATTAACATAAAGAATTGTGATCTTATTTTCTAGTTTCCAGCCATTTATACATTTTCTGGGAAAAAAAGAAAAAAAAAATAAAAAGAAAGAAAGAAGAAAAATATGTGATCTGACATTGTACCTGTTGAGTTCTTTGTTCCAAATTCAATGTCTAATTTATTTATCAGGGTAAAAATGGAAAGTTCAATAAAATTAATTATTTTAAAATAAAAGGCCAATATGACAGTTATATTCGGATGAAGTGTATCATAATTTGTTTTTATAAATGAATAGTTTTAATCACTCTTTTTTTATTAGTTCATTCCAAATTACTTTCTTAAAAAAAACAAATTTAATTTAATTTATATTATTATATTTAAATTATTAAAAATACTTACATTAAAAGTAAATTGTTATAAATATATTTTATATTCTGTAATTCTTTTAAACAATATTTTTAAAATAACAAACTCATATTCACAAATATATCCTATTATAAATAAGTTTTAAAAAAAATTCATAAAATTACGTGGATTTATACGAAACTTCTTTTAAAAAATATATAAAAAATAAAAATGATTAGTTGATTTACAATTATATCTCTTCTTATTTGAATATTTTTTTTCTAATTTTAATATAATAATATAAATTAAAATAAATTTGATTATTTAAAAAAAAGAAAGCAATTAGAGCGAAGAATAAAGTGATTTGTTTATTAAAAAAAATACTTTCTTAAGTACAATTTGGTAAAGATAAGACATATTGTGACAGTTCTGACAGATTCTCTCTTTTTTTTTAGACTTTTTAATTAATTTTTTGTTCAAAAAGTTTTATTTTTTTGTATACATGTTCAAAAATTCAAGGATCATTAAAGTTTTGGTGCTATATATGCGCTTAGAACTATGCCTTCAAGTTTTGTCTATTTTCTAAGGACATTTTAATAAAAATAAAAGGATTAAAATGTAAATTTTTAATTTTTTTTGGGAGCTAAAGTGTTAAAAAAGCACAAGTTAAATATCAAATCATACCTAAATTGATTATTTCAGCTATAGCCTTCAATAGAATCCCTCTTATGCTCCATAATTTGTTTTACTATCATTGTCATATTCAAGTAAGAAGACCCTCCTTCTTCAACTGCTCCATTAGCCATCTCACCAAGCTCTCTAGCTCTTCTTCTTCTCTCTTTTCCTTCACTACCCTCATCCATTAACTTGTCAATTGCTCTCTTTATATCTTCCTTTTCCACCAAAATCCCATCTTTTTCTTCATCACCCAAATTAACACAAACCTCAACACCAATTCTAACGCCAATCTTCAATACTTGAACAATCAATTTCTCATTGTAAAATTGCTCGGCAAACATAGGCCAAGTTATCATGGGAACACCACTAGATACTCCTTCCAAAGTTGAATTCCACCCACAATGTGTTATAAATCCTCCTATTGCTTTATGTGAAAGTATCAAAACTTGTGGTGCCCAACCCTTAATAATCAAACCTTTTTCTTCAAAATTTTTTTGTTTAAACCAATCTTCAAATTCTTCCGAGTAATCCCTTTTTCTAATAACCCAAATGAATGGATGATTTGATTGTTCTAAACCCAAACCAAGTTGTTTCAACTGTGAAGTTGACATGTGACATAGACTACCAAAACAAGCATAAATAACAGAATTGTGCTTCTTAGAGTCAAGCCAATTCAACCACTCTTCTTTTTCAATGGATGCCTTTTTATTACCGCCCATTTCAAACTTTGACAAAGAAACAGGTCCAATACACCAAACTTTCTTAACCACCTTTTGATATTCTTTCACATAATTGGGCTCTAACTCCTCAAAAGTATTCACAATTGTTCCTTCAGCTGAATGTTCTGCTTCTTTGAAATGTTTCATAAGATCATTAATCTCACTAATCTCTTCTGAGGTTTTAGTAGTTATAGTTGAAGGAAGTTGAGTCTTTGTGAACTCAACTCTATCAGGCATATTAGGTATTGTAAATAGCTCTGAATTTGAAACAACCCTTTCAAGAACTTTGGAGTTTTGAATGTTTTGAGAACAAACTAAAGTGAAGCAAGAGATTCCATGGAAAACAAGTCTCAGAATGTTGAACTTGTGGGCAATATTTGATGTCCAAGGAAGACAATAATCAGAAATCATGCAATTGGGTAAAGATTTTGAGTCCAACCCTAGAAGCCATTTTTCAAGTGGGTATTGAAGCAAATTGCTAGCTTCAAAAAATTGTAGCACAAGATTTGGGGAAGGTAGGGAGTCTATGTTTTCACAACCTTGAGGTAAACCAGATTGTTGGTTATTAGGAAATGGGAATTCAAGAAAGTGAATTTTGAGGTTTGAATTGACAATTGTGTTGAATCTAAGTGCATTGAGGGGTGTCATAACAATGGAAACAGTGAGGCCATGATGTGCTAGTTGTTTGGCCATGTCAATGAAGGGTATGAGATGACTTTGGGACATTAGAGGAACAAGAAGAATATGTGGGGGAATTTGGGAAATCATATATCTAGGATTAAGCTTTTGTTTTAAGGTGAAAGATTGCTAGAATTTTGAATGGTTTTTATAAGCCTACAAAGAAATGGGATATAGTCACCATTGAGTATTGAGCTTGGAATTTTCAAGGATTAAAAATATTATGTTATAGACATATTGGTAATTTAATTTTGCAATGATATTGAAAAAAAAAGATATTGAAAATATTATCAATATCTATAAAAACTTTGTAAAATTTGTATTATTTTAATAAAATATTAAATTCATACCTATAAATGTGAAAATATGGTAGATATGTTTAAGATATTATAAATACTTTTTTTGTAAAAATTATTATGAGCATAACTTTTTATTTTTTTATTAAATAAAAGAAATATTATAGAATGTGATTTAAATACATTTAGTATAAAATTTGGCACCAAGTTTTAATTTTATTGGATTAAAAAAAATGTAAGATCATTAAACTATAAAAACCTAAAAGGGAAAATTATTAAAATAGGATAGTAAGAGTTATCTTTTGTTTTAAAGAATTTTTTTTATAAAAATTAAAAAGTATTTTATTAATATCATACCTTAAAAATATAATATTAAATGAAAGTGATATTTGTCGGCTTTTGTTTCTAAGAACAAAAGGAGATGTTGATATTTTGTTATCTTCCGTTATCTTCCACAAACACAACTTTTGTTTTGTATCTAATCACTTTTAAGATATATATATATATATATACACCACAGAAATTACAAAAAACACTTTATTTACAAGGATTAAAAATATTATATGTTATAGTTATGTCGGTAATTTAATTTTACAAAGATAATAAAAAGAGAATATTGAAAATATTATTAATATATAATATTTTTAATAAAATATTAAATTTATCTACAAATATTTTTCATATCATGAGTTTAACCAGTGGTGTTATTGATTAAGAAAATCATCCTTCATTTTTTTTTAATATTTTGACCTCTTTATTTTGTTATGATTATTTTTTTTTTTTTGTATATTTTGATCGTCTTACTTTATTTCTTATACTTTGTTTTTTACTTTTTAATTTTTATATATTGAGTATAAAATTTGATAAGAATTTTTAACTTATTCGATTAAAAAAATGTAAGAGTATTATAAAACCTAAAAAATAAAAAAAAAGGGTAAATTATTAAAAAAGATAGTTAAGGTTATAAGAAAAATAGTAAAGAAGTAATATATGAGCTATTTAATTGCGTCACAAAATAATTACATGTGGAGTCCAATCCATTATCATAAGGCCTATTATGTCCACAAATTTTATTTCCAATTTATTTTTTTTATACCAACCCCTTCTTATTTCTTAGGGAAAATTTAACTGGTATTTAAGATTTTTTTTCCACAAATATCTTTTAACATTTATAAAAAATTAAACGTACTTTTAATATTAGTTTGTTATTTTAATAATAATCTAATTTAATTTTTAGTATTTTTTTTAGTTATAATTTAATGATATTTATATTTAAAAATATATCAATTTAAAACAATTTTATTGAAAATTACCCATGTAACTAACACAAGGGCTTTTAATGAAAAATATTATTTTTATCTTTTCTTGCCTTTGTAACATTAACACAACTTTTTCTCATCATGTTTTAATCCTTAAATATGTATTTCAATGTTTTTTTACTCATTTTACATCCTCTTCGATCATCCTTATTCTTAATTATTTTACATTTTTTCTAATCTCATTTCCTTACTTTTATTTCGTTTCAAATATGGAAAGAAATCAAGCCTATTTTCCTTTCCCAAACTATTATTGATTGGTGGTACATTTGCTAATTATAATACTCGGGTAGCTAATAACATATTTTGTTACTAAAGGAGAGAACGAGGATAGTTGGAAATGAATTCTTTCATTGTTGAAACAAGACATGGATGGGTTTCTTTCTACTTTCAAAACAAAATAAAAGAAATGGAGGTGAAGATAACGTAAAATGATTAAAAAGAAAAAAATTGAAAAGAGAACTACTCAAAAATTATTGGAAAAAAATATAGATGTTCTAAGGACCATAAGTGATAAAAATATCATAAATAACTTTCATAAAAATGCATGTGTTGGCCAGAAAAAAAAATCAAAAATATATCCTAAGTTTTCAATATTTTCAAAAATACTCTTAATATTTACAAAAAAAATTACAATAATATTGAGATTTGAGGTAACTTTAAAAACGTACTTATTATTTAACAGAAGTTAAAAAAATCGTGAAAAATCAACAATAATATCGAAAAAAGTTTTTTTGCCCCTACCTATATAGCTTTTTAAATGTTACCATTGTAAATATTTATCAAAAATACCCCTATTAGAATAATTAATTTATCTTTATCAAAAATATTATTACTACAATGATTAATTTACGTTTATCAAAAATACCCCTACTACAATATTTAATTTATATTTATAAAAAATATCCTTATTTCTCAATAACACGATATAAATATTTTTCAAAAATACCCCTATTCAATAACCTGTTATAAATAATCATCAAAAACACTCTTAATTAATAATAAGTTATAAATATTCATCAAAAATACCCCTAATTTTAAATTTAAAGTACATTATTCAATACATTAACTTGTTCAATAAAAGTTGACATTCAAATTCACACATCATATTAACCTATTCAATAACAATTGACATTCATATTTCACGTTCATATCCACATTTACATATTATACATCCACATTCATATTATATACTAACTTGCTTAATAATAGTTCACATCTACATTAATAGTCTATATTATAATCTAAATTCTTACAATATTTAAGGGGATGAGACACCATATAATGGGTTTAAATATACAAAAGCTACAAAGTTCATGTGATGTCTTCCAAAACATGGTGTATATATAAACTTTGAGTTACAAAATATTTCCTTCTAAATCATATTCATTATCCCATTTATTTACATATTTTAAACTAAAAATTATAGAAAAAATAACATAAACATACGTATTCATCTATAACGAAGCAATCAAATCAAAGTACTATTTCAAAAGGCTCACTTTGACTTATTGATTCTCCCATCTTCTGCTTCTTGTTGTTTGCAATACCATTGCTTATCACCTCATTTATGAATAGTAAATTAATTTATGGTATAAGAAGTAATGCATAATGAATATGTTATAGTTTTCTTAGTTGAATTCTTTAACTTCAAATTACATGTCATATAATTATGACCAAATTGATTGAAATACTCACCCTTATGACCTCTTATATTTCTCTAGTTCAGTAGCTTGCTCATCAGCCATCATAACCCACTCTTTATTTTGTGTTTACTAATAATTGTATTCGATCAGAATAAAAATATTAATTTATTTAAATATATTTTTTATAAATTAAAAATATATATACAAATAAAATATTAAAATAAGTCATATTTTTGTAACTTTATCTTGTAAATTTGAGAAAGGAATGGGTAGAAGGAAGAATAGGGAAACCATCCATTAGAATGTGGGATCTTTATTCCCTGTTTTACAATATTTTTATGAAATAAACATATGAATAGGAATGATTCTCTTTATTCTCATTCTATTTCCTTCTTAGTAAACACCTTCTTAGTAAACACCGTAGGTAAACAAATAAAAAAAATTATACAACTCAAAAATATAAAACAAATATACGTCTATCAATTGAAGCACCTCTCAACTGTGCCTAATTGCTCTAATTTAAGTAGATCTTGCTTGTCCTAATGCTCCACCACTATGTAACGTGATCAATAACCGATTCAATATGGTGAAAATCTGGGTTAAGATAACAACTCTAAACACATGTACCTAGACTGATATAACTATGTCTTGCTTTTAATATATATTTTTTTCAATTAAACACACTAATTAAACAAGCTTTTCAAAATCAATTTTAAAGTATATCATTGATAACACTTAATTAAAAAAAGCAGTTTGAAAGCTTCTTCTCGCATGTAAAGATCTACATAATAATACAAAGTCAATGAATTAACAGATTATTAGATATCAATATGAAATTAAATCACGACGGGACATGAAGGATATATCAACATAGATGACGTGACTTAACCAGCTACACAATTATAGCATTTATGATCGATTGCTTTTTATTGAATAACAGGATTACAGAGAAATTAAGAAAGCTATAAATCCATAACAATAGACTCCATCAAAAAACAAATCACGTGCATGCAACCAGCTACTAAATCTAAGTATCCACGAGACTACTTCAATCAATAGAACATTGAAATTTAAGGGCATCATACAACAGTAGCTAAACATGAAGTCTGGATCTATTATTGGATACAAAGAAGGTGTAAAATATTTAAATTAATTGAAATTTCTACGATTGATATAATTATAATAATAATAAAATTACAAAAACATTGAATCAATAATTATGGGTTACAGGATATATACTTCGAAATTGAACATACAAAATGAAATGGATTAAGATCTAAGAAAGGATTGAATAAATTACATGCATATTGACAAGCTCTCAATCAAAGAATGCATGCAAATTAATGTAAAACCTTTTTAATTTTAGCACACAAAAGCAACAATTTCGATGAAGATCAGCAGCAAAGAGATGATTTAATTGAATTAGTTTTGATGGAATGAAAACATGCATGCAGATACCTGATCAGTTGACAAGGAGGGAGAGAAGCTCCCAAGAGATAACTTTTTGCTCCAATCAATGCTCTCATATTGCTTCGTAAGTACGGCAGACGAGACCTTGTACAACTATAAAGTTATGATATTTAAACCTATTTTTACATCTCTTTTAAGTTAGTAGGCTTTTTAAGTGTTGTAATTTTCCTTTTAAAACCCAACAATATTTTGAAAAATTATAAAAAGTTACGTAATTAAAAATAAATAACAAGAATATCACCTTAATAACTTTAACGACATTTAATGTAAAATTATATATCATTTTTTAATAGTTAAAATATATGATCTAATCATAAAGGATAATATTTTTACAATTATAAATTTTAATATTGTTATTTTTTCTCGTACCATTTTTTAAGTAATTAATCCATTATAATCAATTTTTTTTGTTTATATACAATTTATTTTACTATATATATATGTTTTTAATCAAACAAACGTGAATAGTACATCTAATCCAAATGGTCATCCATGTCTTATATGATTGAGATAAAAGCATCAACTCATTGAATTTTTTTATAAGCTTTATTCTAACGATAGGTCAAGCAGAACTTACAATGTGAATTAAGTAGATAATATAGTCAAAATAAAAACATTATGCATAATTCAACACATCACTAAAACAACTAGTAGATAAGAAAGAAAAATTTGTTGTAAACGCAATAATGATGGTGTGCTACATGCTAGCAACATTCATTTATATGAAAATTTGCATATAACATACAGATCAGGCAAACATACACAAAAAGTTAAAATGGATTTTCAATCGCTTCATGACTTTATATGGGCAAACATATTTGATAAATGATGATTGTAACCTCACAACATTCGATCATACATAACACAATATTTAACAAGATAAACCCACATATAATCCACCTTTTTATTTGGTAAAATCATCTGGTTTCTTATAGAAATCACTCAATAATAAATAATTCAATAATAAGTAAATTAGTAGTATATAACTCGATAAAAATATAAACACAAATATATCTACCAATTGAGACACATATCTTAACTATGCCAAGGTTTCCCTTGTTCACTGTCAACTCATACATGATCTAACTAGATCTAAGCCCATCACCAAAGCTTCATCACCGTGTGATATGATCAACTACTAATGGTTCAACCACCTAATACATATATGTTTCAACTATGCAACACTGGGAAATACATGGTACAAAATCACATAGGCTTCTCACCTATCGAAACAGTTGCGACCTTGTATCATAAGCTTACACACGACGACCAACTTACACACGAAAACCCAACACATAAGCTTCTCATCTATGGACCACGTTACAACCTTACAACATATGTCAACATATGGCAGCACAACCTGAGAGAAACTCCCCAAAATGATGTGGCTCTCATTAGCTAACCATGCATTTTGATTCTCAACAAATCATCACTCAATCCAGTATGTGGGAAATATAAGAGAGACTTCTCTATGATATCCTACATCTTATAGATAAGACATTATTCCTTAGATCCAACTCTTAAAAGGAAAATAGACCAAAAATGGATCAGTGAAGTCTGGTACCAAACGTAGAAAGCTCCCTATAGATTCTAGCCAAGAAACAAGTAGGAGGATAAGGGGATTTATAGAAAAATTCCTCTCTTGAACCCTCGTCAACCACATATTGGCCACCTTATCAGATACTTGCTGGCTAGGGTGGCGAGGGTAATAGCTATACCCTAGTGAGG
This sequence comes from Hippophae rhamnoides, assembly GCA_033030585.1. Classification (NCBI taxonomy): domain Eukaryota; kingdom Viridiplantae; phylum Streptophyta; class Magnoliopsida; order Rosales; family Elaeagnaceae; genus Hippophae; species Hippophae rhamnoides. Next base: position 69,180,057 of record CM065430.1, on the reverse strand, counting down.
GTTATGAATGTTACACTTGCCAACCCACCGTGGCAATGGATGCCAAGCCAATGATGAAAACATCGGCCAACAAGGAAAATTACACAGAAAAACCCATTCAACATACAAAGTCCCAAACAAGATACCACAACAACAAATAAAGTCCTCAACAAGACCTCACAACAAAAAAATTCAACAATGAAAAGTATAGGCAATCTAAGAAAGTAATTGTGTGTAACAGAAAAATACGAAAACTATATTATAAGTGATACTAAGCCATCAACAACTGACCTTTATGGACAAAAAAATATCAAATAAAATATAGATAGCGTATTTTGAATATGGGAATGCTAACACCAAAATAATAGAACTTACCTTTTGTTTAAGGTAAAAGGAGAATTACAATTTAAAACTAAGTAAAAGAGAGGAAAGTTTATATCTTATTTTGAAATCAAAAGGTCTTATCCTAATCAAATTACATACCTTAAGAAGAAAGAAGACGTTTGGTTCACGTAATGAAAAATGAATGAATAGAAATGGTAATGAAATTGAATGGAAATGAAACAAGATTATTATTACATTGTTTGCTTTGATCATTGGAATCAAAGAATGAATCAATATTACAATGTTTAGTTTACAATTAGAATTTAATGAAAAATATATTATTACAATTATTTTATTTTCTAAATTATTATTAAAATAAAATATATTATTAAAATAATTATTTTTCTAAATTATTATTAAAATTAAATCTATTATTGAAATTATTATTTTTCTAAATAATTATTATTTAAAATTATTTATTTTTCTAAATTATTATTAAAATAAAATATATTTTTTAAATAATTATTACTTAAAAATATTATTTAAAATTATTTAATATTATTTATTTTTTAAAATTATTATTAAAATAAAATATATTATTAAAATTATTATTTTTCTTAAATATTATTACTTGCAAATATTATTTAATTTTATAAAAAGTTTAAAAACAAAAAAAATATTTTTCATAATTTTTAGGTTTTATATTATTTATAAAATAAAATTCAATTATTTATTATTTATTCTTAGTATAATTCACATATCTTTAAAATTAAAGATAAAATTAGAATAAAAAATAAGTACGAAAGTGTAACAAGGATTACGAAATAATTTCTTCTCTTTTCGACTCTCGTTACTACTAATCAAATATATCATGAATGCCCATAAATGCCTTAATCACTTCCCACCCTTCGATGCTATCCTCTAAAAATAATTGCCCGTGTTGAAACGTAAATATTCGACTTGATGTGGGACAATGCTGTTTGAAAAGATCGAGGAGTTTGTCTTCAGAGACCAACATTAGGAGCCAATTTATGGTTTTCATGTGTTTGTTTGTAACGTCGTGTTTGTCCTTTTATTTTCGTCTGCAATGGGACGTGTGTGGTTATATGTACTTCTTTTGTGAAATGAGTGATTTCTTTGAAACTTCATATTTTTATATTGTTTTTATCTGCGACTTGTAGCGTTCAATATGTTTTCTTTTTGTTGGGTTCAATTTTAGTGGTCCCCATATAATATTAATGATGCAAGTTGTCTTTTGATGCGGTAAAATTATGGAAGAAGTTATTTTTCAAATTTAATGCATTTTAAAATTGATTGACATATCATTAGAATTATTTTGATTAGATTTTATCTTATTATTATTAATATTTTTCAAATTGTTAATATTTTAATTGTTATTCGGTATTAGTGATTCATGACGATATGAACAAAATCGTGTTTGTAAATGATGAGTATTCAAGATAGTGTTTGTAAGTGGGTTGTATGTGAGCCACATGTCAGGAGTTACTTGAATGCAATTAATTGTGTATGAGAATCTCATTATGAGAGTGAGTTATCATATATCTTGTTGTGTGCAATAAAAAATAAGTTGTTTGAGTTTAAGGGTAGTCCTTAAGATTAGGAGTTGTTACACTTTTTGTTACTGATCACAACACATAAGGTGGTGTAGGCTTTGGAGGAGAGCTAGGTTCTTCTGTCGAACCAAGTTGTTATGAAGGTAGCTAGAAAGAACAGCAATAGGCAATGAGGACGAAGGATTCGACTGATAGAGGTAATATTGATTTTATTTCTTTCAGAATTATAGATGTTATATTAATTAGTGAATTGTTTACTACTGAGTAGTTACCTTAAGCAACCTGAGAATGTTACAAAATAAATAGGGTTTCTATATGAGTTTATCTCATTATATATGGTGTTATGCATACTCGAATGTATGACTAGTATAATCAGAGCTTAAATGGTTTATGTTCCTACATACTGAATTTTAGCTTTTGATATTTATCACCTATTCTCTATTTATTGAATTATATATCTACTTCCTTATTATAATGTCTATCTTTGATTATATGTTATGCACTTGAGTATATCTATATTATGCTTTCCTCCCTGTAATTTGCATGTTTGAGTTGAGTTCTTAAGGACTCAGTATCTCTTTAGTGTGATTATGTATCAAGTCTTTAACTCCTTCATTATTGTTATGCATGATTGGTATGTATGTTAGCATAATTTGAGTTTCTTTTGTATAAGTTGTAACATACTATATGTATACTCTTATTAGAAAGGTTAATTGTTATATGTTGTTGCATGCTTTTTTTTTATAGCATGTCTATAGCTTTCTAATCATAGCTTATATTGTATTAAACTATCTGCTTGCTCCTTAATTAATTTATCTTATTTATGTCTATTGTGTGCATATGAGTCTATATCTCCTTACCTTGATTGTGTCCTAGGTGTTAGACTCTTTATTTGATTTGTTATGTTTAAATTAATCGCATGTTGTGAGGGTACAATTATCATTTACCAAATATGCTCCCTCATATGAAGTCTTGAAGTGATTGGAAATCTTTTTGTTGTTTAGTATGCATTCTTGTTTCATATGCTATTGATTGTTTACCATGCATATGTATGTTGATAGTCTGGAAAGAAGCATATGAGGCACACCGTCATTAATGTGTTTACAATAGATTATGATTTTCGTATATACTGAGTGTTTTAATTGTGTGTTGAATTATGCATATTGTTTTATACTTTCACTATCTAAGCTACTTATTTCATGTTTCTAAGGCCAGCTTGGCCGAATTTATATAAGGCTTGCAAAAAGATTCCATGGGTTGCATCTCTATCCCTCATCTATGTTCCAGTTACCTATTTGAATTAGAAGAACAAAGGACCTTTAATTAATTATTCCTATGTATGAGATTCTTCAATTGGTATCAGACAGGTCACCCTTAATTGGGCTTATTCGCCTAGGTTCTTGATCTTACTGCTCTATGTACACATACACACACCATATGTTTGTATCCTTTTCATCTTCGGTATGGGCTGTTGTTGTTCTATGAGGTTGTGTATCTCTATGAACTTTTGTTGTTTACATATTCCCTGTTCTCTTGTTCATGCAAATCTTTTTCTCCCATTACTTCTTTGTCTTGCATAGTATGTTAATTGTTTTACTTGCTTCTATGCCTGACATGCTCTTTATGTGTGTTTTCCTTGCTTATTGCTTTTTTTTGTGATTTTCTGAATGAGCATCACGTCGCATTTTTCAGCATGTAGTGTCAAAGTATTAGGATATTTCTTCTTACAGTCTTATCATTCATATGGCATTCCATATAGAATGTATCTCTTTTGTTTTACTAGATTCTTTTCTCTTGTACCTAGTAAGTTGAGTATTAGTTCTTTGTTTGTCTCTTGTCGATTATTGTTCATCTTTTGCAAGCACTTTCTTCTCTTATGCATTAGATGTCTGTCTGGGGAAAATTGAGATGTGTTATAAGTTTATATACAAGAGTGTTTATTTGAATTGTACTTATTTAGATTTCTCATATGCATTTGTATGTCATATAGATTGTTTACTATCTTTAGGAATTTTGACTTACATGCATTGTTGTGTTTAGACTAGTGTCTCTTGCTGGAATTCCTAGTGTTTGGCGTGTTAACCCTGTTTAAGCATATCCCTTTTCTGTGTTGAAACCTAAGCCTTTCTCACATGTTAGATATTTTTGTAGCATCAGTTGTTTCTTCTCTCTCTTAAGGGTGTTGCATGTGTTGCTTATTAGTTAGTCAGGTTCTTTCCTTCTCTTGCCTATCCATGATGTGAGAGTTTCCAATGATCTCTTTTGAGGCAATTGTGTGCAATTTTTTATATTTTCTCTCTCTATAGGTAACTTTGTACGGTTTGTACTGATAATCTCTCTTGACGTATATAATTGTCTTTTTGACCTATGATTTTCTTTGAGGCCATTTTTGTCATCTCACGTACTTCTATTTCTTTAAACTGTGTTTATTTTCCTTTACTGCTTTTGGCATATAAAAAATTGTCTTTGGTTGTTTGACATTGTACTTTTTCTCCTTTTTCTCTCCTTTTGGGACTTTTCTACATGTTTCTCTATCCTCCTAAAATTCTACGTCTAAAATGAACTCTTTAGAGGGATCAATGATGTTTTGTGATTGACATGCTTTTGAAAATTGAAGTGTGGTTGTTTGACATGTATATTTATTGAGCGTTTGTATGGCTAAATGTTTTGATTTACTACACCCTATTATATGTGCATATGTCATAACTTTATGAATTTGTATGGTTATTTTGAGAAGCTTGTGTGGTTCTCTTGCCTTGATGATTTTTATATCTCTAGCAAGCTCTAGAATCCATTTTTAGTGTCATTCAAGGCAAAATTCTAGGTACTACTTGGTTAGAAATAGGATTTAGGCCATCCTTGATTCGTTTGATCCTTCTTTCCACCAATGTTTTCTTATCCTCAGTCTCTATTTTTTAAGCCATTATGTTATCTCTTCATTTCGTTGCACCTAAATATTGGCTGAATCTAAATATTTATTCCCATTTACCTTATCCACCATTTGATTAAGCATCTGTTTTGTTTGTTTGTATTACCCTTTTTGTTTCAATCAACCAAAAAAAGAATGGTAAAAATGGAATGTTATATATAAAAACATGAGGATGATGGAGAAAAGAAAAGGAAAAATGAAGTGTTGAGATTTGTTTGCTTAAAAGAAGGAAAAAGCAAAGAGAAAAAGGGAAAAGATGTAAGTATGTTAAGGAATTATTGCATAAACATCTAAATTTTGTGCACAATTCTCACAACTTCATTGGTTGACATTTGAGAAGTAAAGAGAAAAGAACATATGGTTAATGGTATAAGTGTGATTGTTATGAACTGATCTATCTAATTGGATAAATAAAGATGTGTCCAAGCCTAAATGTCTTTTCTTCCCTATCCATAACTTAGCCAATCATTCAAACTTTAAAAGGCCTATTGAATTCTTCTAGGCTGACACTTACATTAGTGGAGAAAGAGACTAATTGTAGACATATAAAGTTTGGTATAATTTGAATCTATACTTCTGATTGCTTGGTTCACATGAGATTATGTTAATGGCACATAAAGTAAACAAGTTTGGAATAACAAAAATAGAGCATGTTATTAAAAATTTAGTCATACCCTTATATGAATGCATCATGGATTGATAGCTATGTGGATATTTATGTTAAGTGTATTGCTTAATCTCTAAAGACCCTTTAGTTCTTTGAACATGACTAGCTTGTTTCCCTCTTTCTATATTGCTTCTTTTCTATTGTGTGTAGATGCTACTATTTTGGGGGAGTTTTGAGAGTGTAGAATGCATAACATGTTCATTGCTAAACATGCATACAGTTAGAGGGTGAGGTGTTATCAATTGCATGTTGGAAAAGGGAGTGTTATGATTGTTTTGCATTCTTGTTGTTTGTTATGTTTATGAATTAATGTTATATTGTTATGTTATGATACCTCATTCTTCTTGACATCACTCTGTATGAACCTTACATAAATAGGGATGTTAGTTTAACTTGTTACATGCATTGTTTGCATTCTCCTATTTCACATTTCTTCTTACGTGTTTACTTGCTTTTCTACTGTAGTGAGTTGTTGCACATTTATCACATGTAGTTGATAGCTTGATATTTGTTGTTCAAATGCACGACACATATTTTCTTTAGTAAACTGGGATGTCATTTCATATGTATATGCATAGTATGAGGTGAGGTTATAGAATTGAACATACCCAACTATTGTTGGGGGAAGATAGTTGAATCACTAGGAGTGTGTTAACTTGGAAGATAATTTGACTCCTAATCAACTTCTTTTGAGGGATTAATTCACACATTTAAGTGGCATTGATGTTTGGGAAAAAAATGTTGCATCAAGGGGAGTGTGCCAACCTGAAAGATAGTTAGACTTCTAGTCAACATCTTCTTTTAGATTTGTTGACACATTTATGTGCCATTGGTGTTTGACCGCTCATATTATCGATGTGTTATGTGCACATTAGGAAGCCTCCTGCATAACACATATAGATATGGACTTCGTGTTAAGTATCGCAATATGGAGATATAATGCATAAACATTGTGTAGTCTAAACACATACTATCGTGCTACATCCTCGGGTATGTGTTTGTTTCGTGTGTGTAGATTACAAGTGTGGAGTGAAGTCTTCGTGCTTCAAGTGTGTTATATATAGTGGTGTTGAGTTACTTATGCTTCAGAGTGACAAAGGTTGGACAAGTTGATACATGAAGATGGATGGAGTGCACAAGGTGGATTTACTTAGTGTATGTGTGGCTTTTGGGTTTAGGTGTGCGTCAATGTTTTGTTCAAGGTAAAAAATATCCTTCGGTCATCTTCATTATCATCTCATGATTGGTTTGAGTATGTACTTAGTTCTATAGTTTTTTGACATGGAAAGCCAAAGGGGAGAATGTAAGTCCCGTTGTACTCTTGTCTGTGCGTTGGCTTCCCATGTGCAAAACATGATGTTTGTTATATTTTACTTAGTATTCTATCATCCTCTATGTAAGGTGGGTTACTATAGATTAATAATACGCATATGCACATAGTTAGGAACACTTTGTATTCAAGCATGTTTACACACAATACGGGGTTGGTTTTTTTAGCATGCATGCTAGATGGAGTATTGCTTGCATCATGTTTTTGTTTCATTTTGGATACAATATTCATGGAATTTACTCTACATGTTCAGAAACAAAAAATATCTTTTTTAGCACCTTGCCATGAAGCTCCTCACCATCGTTGCCACCACTCTTGGCAAGGTGGCTCGTGAGATGTCTTGTGAGGTGGAAAATTCAAGTTCTATTTATACCCTTCATTTCCCCGTTTCTTTTTATTTGGTAACTAGAAAAATGTAATGGAGCCTTGTCAAATTTACATCTTGTTTTTCTATTTTTGGATCACTAATACCTTGAATGTTGTTTGGTATTGGTGATTCGTGACTATGTGAGAAAAACTATGCTTGTGAGTGGTAAGTATTTGAGATAGTGTTTACAAATGAGTTGCATGTGAGCCATGTGTTGGTTGGGAGGTGCTTGGTTGCAACTTTTTATTTGTGAGAACTTCATTATGAAAGTTAGCCAAGTTAAATGCATTGAATTATCATATTTCTTGTTATGTGCAATAAGAGATAGATTGTTTGAGTTTAAAGGTGGTACTCAAGATTAGAAGTTGTCACTCTTCTTGCTACTAACTTGTATTTACTATTATGGTGTGGGCTTTGGAGGAGAGCTGAGTTCATATCTCAAACCAAGTTGTTGTGAAAGCAGCAAGCAAGAGCTACAATAGACAGTTAAGAAGGAGGTTCCAGTTGATAGAGTTAATATTAGTTTTATTTCTTTTAGAGTTATAATTGTTATATTGATTATGAATTTTTTGTTTTTGAATGGTTACCTTAAGCAACCCAAGGATGTTACCACATAGATAGGGTTTATATGTGGGATTATCTCATTATATCTAATGTTATGAATGCTCGAAAGTGTGGTTATTGGTGTATGTTCCTACATACTGAAGTTTAAACTCTAATTACAAAACTTTTGATATTTATCATCTGCTTTCTATTTACTAAATTATATATGTGATGCCTTATTATATTGTCTATCTTTGATTATATGTTATTCAACTGGGTTTATCTATCTTGTGATTTGCACTTTTAAGTTGAGTCCTTAATGAGTCAGTATCTCCTTAGCCTGATTGTGTATCAGGTCTTAAACTACTTCAATGTTGTTATGCATGATTAGTATGTATGTTAGTGTAATCTAAGTTTCTTTTATGTAAGTTATAACATACTAGATGTATACCCTAATTAGAAAGCTTTCTTATTATATGTTATTGCATGCTTTCTTTTCTTTCTTTCTAGCATGCCTACACTTTCTAATCATAACTTATAATGTAGTAAATTAATTTGCATGCTCCCTCATTAATTTATCTTATTTATGTCTATTATGTGTGTGAGTTTGATGAGTCTTGAAGAAGTCTATATCTCCTTACCTTTGTTGTGTCCCTAAGTGTCAAACTCTTTGTTTGGTTTGCTATGTTTAGATTGATCGCATGTTGTGAGATTACAATTATCATTTACCAAATATGGTCACTCATATAAAGTCTTAAAGTGATTGAAAATCCTCTATTGTTTAGTATATATTCTTGTTTCACATGCTATTAATTGTATGCCATGCATATATATGTTGTTGGTTTGCAAAAGAGTCTGGGAGGCACACTATCACTAGTGTGTTTACAACATATTGTTGTTTTCGTATATACTTAGTGTTTTACTTGTGTGTTGAATAAAACATATTATTTTATACTTATACAATGTAAGTTGTTTAGTTTACGTTTGTAAGAGCAACTTGGCCGAATTGATATACGGCTTGCGAAAAGATTCTATGGGTGTTGTTTCCACCTTTCATCTAGGTCCTTGTTACCTACTTTAATTGAAAGAATAATTGACCTTCAAGTAATTGTTCATATGTATGAGATTCTTCCGGAACAAACACCTAGCTCAAAAAAGAAGCCAATAGTCTAAAAACATCATACTCCTTCTTTGGGATAAAAGATCTCGATGATAGGCTTGGACCAATATGGTGATGTCCCCTTTTATGTGAATAAACTAACACAATTCCTTATTTTGGATTAAGAAGGTCGAAAAACCCAAACCCACTCGAGATGTAGCATAAGAGGTGTAAGGACAAACACCCATATCAAGAGAGAAGTCAAGAGTAAAAAACTGTTAGACTCTTTCTTTGGAATAAAACATTATGGCGATAGGCTTAAGCTGGCCTAATATGTCCCCTACATGCGAATAAAAAAACAAAATTTCTCATTTTAGAGTGAGGATGTTGAAAACCCCTTCACCCACTTGATATGGGGGCACAAGAGATGTAAGAAAAAAAAAACCAGCTTAAGAAAGAAACCAAGAGTCTAAAAAGATCGGACTTTTTCTTTGGTGTAAAACATCCCATTGATAGGCTTGGACATGCCTATTGATGTTCCCCATATGCAATAAATCAACACAATTCTTTGTATAGTATTGAAAGTGCTATGAAAATACATGTGACCTTCTTCAAAGAGCTAGCACCTAACCAAACATGAAATGTCCTTTGACATAAATGTATCATCAACTCGAAATCAAAGTGCTCTTTTTCTTGGTCACACAAGCAAGACTGAGGCGCCAAATTAAAAATGGTATATTTTTTGGCCTAGTAACACAAGCAAGGAAAGAGGGAGAAAACTGTACAAGTGTGTGTCATTAGCTCAAGAATGAAGTTTATTTCGACATGGTCATAGAAGCAAGAAATTGGTGCCAAACACACCAAGTATGTGTTGTCAGTCCAAAAATGGAGAGTTCTTCAGCCGAGTAACCCAAGCAAGAAAAGGGTAGTGTATCATTAGCCCAAAAATTGAGTATGTTTCAGCCTAGTCACAGAACCAAGAAAAGAGTGAAAATGCAGTAAATATGTGTCATCAGCCCAAAAATTGAATGTCTTTTGGCTAGGTCACACAAGCAAGAAAGGGTTGCTAAACACAATAAGGATGTGTCACTTACCCATATACGGGTTTTTTTTGCCTAACCGTAAAGGAAAAGAAGGAAAAATGTCCCTTAACACCAAAAGAGAGAATAAAAGATTAATAAGAACATTTAGAGAACAAATATTCTAACCGGAAAGAATGTTGAGATAATTGTCTTAATTACATAACCAAAAGAGAAGATATATGCCCTCAAAATAAATTAAAAAAACAAAAGGCATCAGTCAAAGATCTTTGGCTCTCCATTCCCTATGCCTATGAAGTCATCACCATTAAGACCACTTGTGTACTCATCGACAGTTTGTTCTTGAAAAGAGTCCTCATCAGTTCGTGCTCCAATATTAATGATCTCTTTAGGAGAAAATGTAGAAATTTTGAGCTCTAGTACATCAAAAGGCTTATATTAGGTGAGTTATTCCAAATTGGCCTCTAATTCCTATGGTCGCTTAACACCCTGTTTACACCTTCCAAAAAATCCTTTATTAGTGAATTCCATGAAACCTAAACCCTTCCCTCATTCACACCATTCTTTTTTATTATGCACATGTTCCTTCATGTTGGGCATGCCAAGCTCAATGCCTAGTTTGGTGCTAACAATGGATAGACGAAATAAAATCCTCCACAAGTTTGAATTAAGTTGACTGAAAGCTAACTTCTTAGAATCTAAAAACATCTAGATCAAGAAGGGTAAAGGGAATCTCAGTGAGACCTAAAATGCCTCCATGTGAAATGTAATGAAAGAATTAGGAGAACCATAATGGTCAAATTTGGTAGAAGGGTTTAGAATGACAACAACGTCATATGAAAAGATGTATTTAGCCTAGATTTTCTCCATGTCCTTGAAGGTTAACTAACTAGGTGTCCTAGCACACAGATATTTGCTTTCCTTAGTCTAGCTATTAGAAGGTCAAAATGTTTTGGGTGTTAGGAGAATCACAATATAATTTTGAATTTAATCAAGCTCTAAACAGTGGAATGAAACCTATTCTCCTTCTTTATGTGATTCTAACAAATAAATAGAGCTCAAAATGAAACATGTACAAAATGAACTCAACAAAATTACATGGAAAAGCCTTTCCGATGTAGGAAGGAAACACGGCACTGCTCTCCAAAACTTCCACTATCAAGAAACAATTGTACAAAAGTTCTCTCTAGATAAAACTAGAGGCAAAAAATCAATAACATCATCAAGAATACAACTTCTTGGAAACCAACAATTATTTCAAGAATACTTCACGACTCATATTTTCCCAAACCGTTAAGCCAAATCCAAATCCCACCATTCAGATAGAAGAGTCTCGAGTCGTGAACCTTTCTGAAAAATATAAGCTCAATCGGACCACAAACAATCTTCCATCGAGCACTTGATGAAGGCTTGCTGGAGAGGGAAAAAACTGAAAAACTAAGAGCCGTTTTTCTGTTTGCTTTTATGCTTTTATTATTGTTGTTGTAGCTCTTGTTCTCTTCCAACCAACCCTAAATAGGTTTATTATTGAAGCAATCAAATGGACAAAAATTCCTCTTCTTTCTCCATGGGTCATTAAGCCACATGGGCTTTACTTGGGCTCCTTCAAACAAGAGGAAAAACCCAACAAATCTCCCTCTTTCTCGATTAGATGGAGGGATTCACCATCTCGAAAATTGAACAAACTTCAAGTTTTTCCCTTGACACTGTTGTTGTCAGCATGTCAGATCCATTCTTATCAGTATGGATTTTCTCAAGTTCAAGCAACTTATTGTTAAGAGTATACCTTAACCAATGATACCTCACATCAATATGTTTTGATCTTTAGTGAAACCCCGAGTTCTTCGTTAGATGAATAGAACTTTGATTATCGTAGAACAACACATATATTCTGCTGTTGAAACCAAGTTCTCTCAAGAACTGTTACATCCACAAAAACTCCTTACAAGATTCTATTGTGGAAATAAACCCCGCCTCTGCTGTAGAAAGTGCAACACACTTTTGCAATCTTGACTACCAAGAAACTGCTCCGCCAGAGAAAGTAATTAGATAACCTGAAGTAGACTTACGAGAATCTTCATCTCTTGAAAAATCTAAATCAGTGTATCCAACTAACACTAGTTTTCCACTTCCAAAGTTAAGTGTTAACTTTAAAGTACCTCGAAGATACCTCATAATCCACTTTACTGCATCCCAATGCTCTCTTCCTGGATTCGAAAGAAAATGACTAACAACTACAACTGTATGAGCTAAGTCTGGCCTCGTACATACCATTACATATATTAAGCTTCCTACTATTGAGGCATATAGAACCTTTTCCATAACTTCCTTCTCTTTATTTGTTGAAGGGCATTGACTTGATCTCAACTTAAACTGGTTAGATAAAGGAGAAGAAACCACTTTAGCTTTATTCATATGAAACCTTTCAAGTACCTTGTTAATGTACCATTCCTATGATATGTACAAATTCTTTCATTTCTTGTCTCGACAAATTCGAATATCAAGAATTTTTTTTTGCTGCCCCAAGTCCTTCATGGTAAAGGACTTACTCAATTGCTTATTCAAATTATCAATCCTTGAAAAATTTCTGCCAAGAATCAACATGTCATCAATATAGAGCAATAAAATGATGAAATCATCATCAGAGAATTTCTACACAAAAACAAAATGATTAAAAGTAATATTCTTGTAACCATGCTCCCCCATAACTAACTCAAACTTCTTATACCATTGTCTAGGTTCTTGCTTCAACCCGTAGAGGCTTTTATTTAACCGACATACATAGTCTTCTTTTCCTTTTACCTCAAAACCCTCTAGCTGCTCCATATAAATTTCTTCCTCCAACTTACTATGAAGAAAGGCAGTTTTCACATCCATTTGCTCAATTTCTAAATCCTATATTACTACTAGACCTAGAACAACACGTATGGAAGACATCTTCACAACAGGAGAGAAAATATAATCAAAATCAATACCTTTTCTCTGACTAAATTCCTTGATAACTAGTCTAGCTTTGTATCGTGGTTGTGAACTATATTCTTCTTGCTTTACTCTATTCACCCACTTGTTCTTCAGAGCTCTCTTACCCTTAGGAAAATTTACCAGCTTAAACGTGTGATTGTCATATAATGATTGCATCTCATCTTCTATAGAACCAACCTAGTGTGCCCAATTTCCATATTCCATCACTTCTGCATAACATTTAGGTTCTCCCTCATTTGTCAATAACACATAATCATCTGTATCATACCGTATAGAAGGACGTCGGTCTCTAGTAGACCTCCTGAGTGGAATTTTTGGTTTTGGCAACTAATTAGTAGTCTGGTGATTTGTTTCAGCTTGCATAGGAGCATATGCATTATCTGAACCTTGTTGGTCATCTTGATCATTTTGTTCCATCTGTACTGATAAAGGAACTGGATTTATGTCAATCAAATCATCGCTATACTGATGGAAACGTTTTTCTTTCTTCTCAACATCTTGTATTATTTGATCTTTTATAAACACAACATCACGACTTCTTACCAGTTTCTTCTCAATTGGATCATAAAATTTGTAGCCAAATTCATCCAGATCATAAGCAAGAAAGATACGCTGTCATGTCTTCACATCGAGCTTAAATCTCTCATCTTTTGGTATATATACAAATGCCTTGCAACCAAAAACGCAGAGATAATCATAAGAAACATCTTTGCGAGTCCAAACTCTGTTTGGTACATCAAACTGAATAAGAGCATATGGTGTGAGATTAAGGAAATGTACAACTGTATTCAAAGCCTCACCCTAGAAAGATCTTAGCAACTGAGCCTACGAAAGAAGACATCTTACTTTTTCAACCAATGTCATATTCATTCTCTCAACCAACCCATTTAATTGAGAAGTCTTGGGAGGTGTCTTTTAATGTCAAATGCCCTGATGCCTACAATACTCATCAAAATGGTCGGAATACTCTATCTTATTTTCTATTCTGATGCATCACAATTTCTTCCCAATCTATCTCTCAACTAAGGCTTGAAACTATTTAAACACATCTAATACTTGATATTTTCTCTTCAAAGTGTACACCCATAAATTTCTTGAACAATCATCTATGAAGGTCATAAAATAACTGGTACCATCCAAAGTTCTTGTATTCATAGGACCACATACATCTAAATGTACCAAATCAAGTATGTATTTTTCTTGAAGGGGGGGAGGGGAACTCTTGAAAGAAACTCTATTTTGCTTCCTTTCCAAATAATGAGTATATCTTCTTAAACAAACATCTTTCATTTCAGAAAGAAGATTCCTTTTAGTCAATACTGCCAAGCCTTTCTCACTCATGTGAGCAAGTCTCTTATACCACAATTATGCTATAAGCTCATCTGTCACAACATTAATAATGCCTTTAAAGAGTCTTGCCTATAGTATATACAAACTAGAATGCTTGTTCCCACGAGCAACAACCATATCACCTTTAGTAAGTTTCCATTGAACATTACTAAAGGTTTTGCAATATCCTTCATCATCAAGTTTACCTACAGAGATCAAGTTCAAACGAATTTAGGAATATGTTTTACCCCTCTAAGAAGTAGCCCCGTGTCATTATTCATCTCCAAACACACATCTCCAATACCAATGACTTTATCCAAGCCATCATTACCCAATTTCACTATCCCAAAGTACCCTGATGTATAGGATGTAAATACATTCTCTCGAGACGTAGCATGAATGGAGGCTCCACTATCAATAACCTAACTCATCTCGTGACATGCAACATTGACAACATCTTCATCATAAACAACAAGAAAGTCTTCTGAACTAGCGGTGGTAACTCGATCATTTTCCTTGCCAACATCACCCTCTTCTTCTTTGTCTTTCTTCGTGTTATCCCACTTCAACTGTCTACAATATTTATTGATGTGCCCTTTCATGACACAGTGATAGTACTCAATATTATCAAACCTGTTGGACTTGCTTCTTCCTTTTTCTTTTCTCTTGAAACATTTCTTTCTGTAACTAAAATCTATGACTGCTTAGAAGACCCATGTGATTTTCTTCTCATTTCTTCATTCAAAACACTACTCTTAGCCCAATCTATGTTAATTACACCATTTGGAGCTGAGTTATTTAATGACATTCTAAATGTTTCCCAAGAATCTAGAAATATACCCAATAACATAACCCCTGAATCTCATCATTAAACTTGATACCCATTCTAGCTAACTGGTTGGTTATTCCTTGGAACATATTCAAGTGATTTGTCAACGGAGTTCCATCTTGGTAACTTAAAGCCATCAACTACTTTACTAGAAACATTTTATTATTTCTTGTTTTCCGAGTATACAACTCATCAAGTTTATTCCAGAGTAACCGTGCATGTATTTCTCCACTAATATGATTCAAAAAATTATCATCTATCCACAAACTTGTCGATGTAACAAAGTCCATTCTTCTTCAGACAACTTTTCTAGCTTCTTAGAGGAAAACACAGGTAAATGAAACTGTTTGACATAAAAGAGATCTTCCATTTTTCCTTTCCAAGTGTCATAATTAGAACCATTAAAAGTAATCATTATACTCAAATTTGCTACTATTATTCAATACAAGAAATTCAACAATAATAACCACAACTCTGATACCACTTTGTTAGGAGAATCACAATATCAATTCGAATTTAATAAAGCTCTAAACAATAAAATGAAACTTATTCTCCTTCTTTGTGTGAATATTTTAGGAAACAAATAAATAGAGCTCAAAATAAAACATGCACAAAATCAACTCAACAAATTTACATGGAAAAACCTTCCCGGTATAAGAAGGAAACAACCACGACACTCATTTCCAAAACTTCCACTATCAAGAAAATTTGTATAACATTTATCTCTAGATAAAACTAGAGGCAAAAAATCAACAACATCATCAAGAATACAACTTCTTGGAAACTAACAATTATTTCAATAAAATGGAGAGATCTAACCCAATTTTGTAGTCATTGTTCACGGCCCATATTTTCCCAAATCGGTGAGCCAAATCCAAATCCCACCGTTCAGAATGAAGAGTTTGGAGTTATGAACCTTCTTGCAAAATTTCAGCTCTATTGGACCACAAAAGGACTTCCATCGAAGCACTTGATGAATGCTTGCTGGAGAGGCAAAAAATTGAAAAATTGAGAGCAATTTTTATGCTTTTATTTTTGTTGCTGAAGCTCTTGTTCTCTTCCAACCAACCCTAAATGGGTTTATTAATGAAGCAATAAAATGGACAAAATTTTCCCTTCCTTCTCCATGGGCCATTAAGCCACATGTCCCTTTTTCGGCTCCTCCAAACAAGAGGGAAAACCCAACATTGGGCACCTTAGGTCAAATATTTTCCAAATCATAGGAATGTTTGGTAATCAGATTATTTTTCAATGGGAGGTAAAGGCTAGAAGTGTTAAGGTGGCCTCACATACATTATCCTATGTAGTAATATGATCCCCACCTCACTCATCGTCTTGAATAACGCTTAGGCTACCAACAACTACGCTACAATAGTCTCTAGTAGCGTTACACTCATGAGTAGAAATGTGACCAATATATTGCTTAAATCAGCCATGGATGCACAAAGTAGTTTAAGATGGAGTGGCTACCTATAAAAAATGAATGAAAAGAAGTTACTTCCCTAATGGTGTATTACGCTGTGTTTTGACCTAAATGATTTACTATTATGGTCAAATTCCCCCAACGAGCTAGCAATAGGCTACAAAACAACGAAAAACCAGATTCAAAATCTGATAGGGTATCCTAGTTTAAAAAAATAGAAAACTAAACTCGAATGAATGACCTTTACTTAAAAATGAACTCCTTAGAGTAGAAACTTAGCTTAATCAAAATAAAAAAAATGAAAGGATGAAGTTTGTAACTTGAAAATCCCTTGGGATGAGCTATCACTTTATGAGGTGAACCCAAATCATGAACACATGGCCTAGTTTTCTTCATACAACCTAATATTTTCTTAGGGAAAGATCTCGCAAAGATATAAAAATAATGGAATGAGACCCTTCCTATTTATATACAACAAAAAAATCTTCAATTATATAATCGCAAAACATAAGTTGAAAAAAATACAATAGGAGTTGAAAAGGACTAATAGCTCAAGATACCATGGAAATTAAGGATAAATTATCATCATTTATTAAAGTCCATTGAGTGTAAGTTATTCTCCACTTTTTGCATAAACTAAAAGAATGGGAAAATATGATGTTTAGTACAAAGAACTTGGCTTATCTTATTCCAAAAGATCAATCAATAAGGCCCAATGAATCATTATTAGCCTCATCAATTCGAGGGATAAAACCAACATCGAAACCCACATCAGCTTATGGGACCCAACAATAGTAGAGCCCATACTAGCTCTAAGGATAACACAAACACCAAAAATTAGGGGTGTTCAAAAACTGAACCGAACCGAGTTAAATTGAAAAATCTGACCGGACCGGTCCGAACAATTTGATAAATCTAATGGTTTGGTCCAATTTGTATTAACTAAAACTGTTTTTCAAACAATCCAGTCTGGCTATATTATTTTTTAAACCGATCAGACCAGACTGGACCGGTTTTAATAATATATTGATAATTATAATTTAACCAGTGTATTATATATATATATATATATATATAATAAAACGTAAAAACCAGTCGACCTTCACGCCCTCACGCTCGCGACTTCGAACCCTATTATCATATCTACGTCCTCCCTACCACCTCCAACACAACCAGCCATCCTCGCATCGCCTCCAGCAATAGCCAACCATCCTCGCCTCACCTCGCCTTGCTTCTAGTCCTGTCATCCATGGATAAAATAGGTATATGGATCTCTCTCGCTCTATCTACATTCTCGCCTCTCCTGGTTGTCAATTTTCACCATTAGATCTTATCTTATTGTTCATACATTGATCATTATTTAACTCTCCCCATACACATTGCCTTTACCAAAGATTAAAAAAATACGCAATTTCATAGAGCCGTATAGTAAGAAAAGTAAAATCAATTTGAAATGGCAAAGCAATTAACGAGAAAAAGAAAATCAATTTTGTAAAGGCATAGCTTAGTGAGAAAAAACTAGTTTCTTATTGATATTTTATGCATTATCAATTTTTTCCTCTATTTACATTTATAATGATTTTTTCTATAAATTCTGATTTAAAGAGATTTGTTTGTAGAAAAGTATTACTCAATTACATCATTTGATAATCTATGTTGTGTATTATTAATCAAGAAACCCAACCCATCACCAAACCACTCATAATTCATAGCAACAATAATACCAAAGATGAAGATAAAACAATAAACAATTAACAGCTTTGCACATGAATTGAAAGTGGTTCTTGGTCACAATATGTGATCCTTACATCCACTTAGAACTAATCAGTTTCAATCCACTACATTGAAACTTTAAGGTGATAAACCACCAAGTCTCATACAATCATTTGTGTCCTCCTAGTGTTTGAGTGATCCACTCCTTCCACACGTTACAAAGACTACCTTATAGTGGTAGTTATAGCCCTTAAAAAGAAAAAGGAAAAGAAAACAAGAAAAACTTCTAGTAACAAAAGTTCTTTTACAATATGAATTTTACACAAATGCAAGTTACATGCATTTGATACTTAACTCAATATTTATAGAGGTCTCAAGCTAAGTATACCATGTAACCCTTTGTACCAGATTAGGACCTTACACTTGCTAAGTAGTTTATGAGAATACCCCTTCGTAAACTATTGTTTTTATTCATTTTTTATCTTTGCTGCAGAATTCTCATATGCATAAATCTCCACCTTGAGAGAAACACACAATTTCTAGTGGACTATATATAAATTGTTAGTTTCATCTTTTAGTTTGTGGTCTACAAATTTGTAACCCCAAGAAAGTTAAGATAGTGGCTGAACTTGCTTGTTGTTACCACTTTAGTGAACTTATCTGCTGGGTTTTCTTCAATTGGTAACTTGACTACATCCACCTTCCCATCACTTGCCATATTATTTATGAAATGATATCTCACATCTACTTGTCCAATTCTTTCATGTAAAATTGGATTTTTTTGTCAAATATATTAAGCTTTGATTTCCATAATGCACTGTCATGATCTCCTCCTTTACACCCAAATCATTGAAAATTGTTAACTAAATTGAATCAAACCGGACCAAACCGTTCAGTTATAACATTTTTAATAGCTAAAAGGTCTTGTCTGGTCTGATTTGGTTAAAACATTTTTAGTCAAAATCGAACAGGATCAGACCGTAAACACCCCTACTAGAAACCACACTAGCTCAAGGGATGGAATCAGCATTGAACTCGCATCAACCCATACCCAGCTTGATAGACACCACTTGAACCATGTATTGTATGAACCATAGCCTTGACATGCATGCTAGTTGATTTATCATAGTTCTATCCGTACAAATAGTTCCATGCGCACCCTCCATCTTGTAAATCTCCAATAGACCAATTCCACTTGCATCAACTCCTCAGTCTATATAAATGATTAGTAAAAACAAGGAGAGACATTTGAACTATCAAATGCTGTAAGCCTCTCGTTGGGATTCCTTCTAACAACAATAATTTAGAAGGAATGATAATTATTATTCAATAATTAATATTAATTTTAATCATCAACTCATGTACATACACGGATCCAAAAACTAATATATATATAAATTCTTTGTGATTTGGTCATTCTCCTTGCTGTTTTTTTGTTTCATTGTTTTCGATTAATTTGGTTGGTTTTTTGGTACACCAATCAATACTAAAATGATAATATAATAAATATATTTATTATAAATAATTGGTTTGGTAGTTTTATTGTATACTAATTTAATATTATTACCATTGTATTACAAGAGAATTTATTTTTTTGGCAACAAAGTTTTGGTGAAAAAAATATGTATTTCGTCAAAAAAGTTCTTTCTTGACAAAAAATATCTTCACAATTTATTTTATATTATAAATATAAAATTTAAATAGATTAAAAACAAAATCGAGGCTAATGTATTACACAATGTCCTTAAGATAATTTTTACACTCATTGTGGGTGTTTGAGAACAATGAAAACCTATCTCCCAGGATATAACGATTAAACAATAATAAACTTACACTACAATTTAGTATTACAGGAACTTTCAAGTATATGAACTCTATTGAAGGAACCTAACTCTAAATAGAAAATACACAAAAAAAAAATTTACCTTTCGGTACGTCTTTTTTTCTTTCTTTTTCCTTTTCTCTTTATTCTCTTTATTCTCTTTTCCCTTTTATCTTTTCTTCTCAACCGCTCCTCTATTTCTTCTTTATTTTCTTTTTTTTCCTTCCCTTTCTTTTTCTCTATTTCTTCGTTTATATAGAAAAATCATACTGAAATTGAAGAGAACAAAAATAAATACTGAAATTGGAACTAAAGAGAGATTGAAGAGAAACGTCTAAGTGAAGAGAAGATAGAAATAGCTGAAGAACAGAAAACTTCATAAATGAAAATTTTAATTCAGAAATGAATTTTTTTCGTTTTTGAATTAAAACATAAACTTGTTTTTTTTATTTTAAGGTAATGTAATTAAAATATTTCAACAATCTCATACAAAAATAAAATTGACATATATTTAAAATCAAATTTTGACACGAAAATAGAGTTCAATAGATTAAAACCTGTGTACGATAGGTAAGTGTTACCCTTTGAACCTTCCTTTATGTTAGTAAATTTACCTTACTAACTAACCAGTAGATGTGATGTCCTTGAACTATTCTGCCATTTATGTAAGAGATGACATACTTCACACAAGAGTCTTTCCTGACATAATTTAGTTTTTACTGTTATGTTCATTTTGGCCATAAAGATATGCATGATTCTATGAGAGTCTATATAAAATTGAGCCCTTTACAATTCTCTTTCAAAGTAGCCCCATTTCTCTCTCACATAGGTGATCTCTTATCTTTAAAATTAATCCTCAAAGTGTAACCCGCGTACTCCTCTCGGTATTCCTTTTATAAGATTCATTAAAAGCCTTAACTTACCTTGTATCTTACAGGTATCACTATTTTTATCATAGGAATGGACTTAAGGGTAAACCCTCTCAGTGATCTCATTAAGTCTTTACAATTATGTTATCCCTTTGAACCTAGATCTTGGGATCTCTAGTCAAATAGGTTGGGTTTCCTTTTCAAATCCTTATTCATTCATGGGTTTCAGTCTCATTCCTTTCTATGAATTAACAACTAACTCTCAATTTAACCCTTTAGTTAAGGGATCCACTATTTTATCCTTTGACTTCAAATAGTTAATAGATATAACCCTAGTTGAGAGTAGTTGTTTAATGATATTTTGTTTATGACATATATGTCAAGACTTAACCATTATACATATTGCTTTGTGTCCTACCAATAGGATATTAACTATCACAATGAATGCATATTGTAGGTACAACCTTTAAACACTTAGGAATATCCTCTAAAATATTGCGTAGCCATTCAGCTTCTTTTCCACATTTATCAAAATGATGAACTCATATTCCATCATGGATCTAGCAATGCACGTCTATTTAGAGGATTTCCATAAAACAATTGCACCACCCAGTATGAATACATATCCACTGGTAGAATTTGAGTCTTTCATGTCAAATATCCAATTTGTATCACTATATCTTTCTAATATAGCTAGATATCTTGTGTAGTGTAGTATATAGATACGTGTGTTTCTTAAGTATCTAAGTAGTCTTGTAATACATTTTTTAGTGATCAGATCCTAGATTACTAGTATACCTACTTAGTTTGCTTATAGTGTAAGTTATGTCTAGTCTGGTACAACACATCAAGTATATAAGACTTCCTATCATTCTAGAATATTCTAGTTGAGAGACACTCTCACTTTTATTCTTAGATAGATGTAGATTAACATCTATTGGTTTTCTCACAATTCCAAAATCACCTTTGTTGAATTTGTAATTTGTCAATATAATGACATTGATTTAGGATGAGACCGCTTGATATCATTGATATCTTAATTCTCATAATTACATTAGTAGGCCCCATGTCTTTCATATCAAACCTTGAATTCCACATAGACTTAGTAGATTTGATCATTTGATCATTAATACCCACAATTAGCATGTCATCAACGTAAATACACAAGATAACATAACCATCTTCTTTTTCCTTGACATATACACATTTGTCACATTCGTTCATTTTAAAGTCAGTTGTCCTCATGACATTATCAAACTTTTTATGCCACTATTTTGGTGTTTGTTTCAAGCCATAGAAAGAATTCATTAATTTACAGACCTTTCCTTCTTTCCCTAGGCATGAAAAACCCTTAGGTTGGTTCATGTAGATTTCTTCATTTCTTTATCTAACTCTCCATTTAAAAAATCTATCTTTACATCCATTTGAAGTATTTCAAGATTTTGCATAGAGCGACGATATTCTCATCACAAGAGAATAAGTATCAAAGTAATCAAGGTCATGTTATTGTTTATATCTCTTAATTACAAGCCTAACCTTGTACTTATCAATTGATCCATCTGATCTACATTTTCTTGTGAAAATCCATTTGGATCCTAGTGTTTTACTTCTTGGAGGTAAATCAACTAGTTTCCAAGTGTGATTTTGTAGAATGAACTCAATTTCACTATTAATGGCTTCTTGTCATTGAGGACATTCAGAATAATTCATAGCTTCTTTATAGGTTTGAGGTTCACTTTCTAGAAAGTAGGTCAAAAAATCTAGACCATAGGGCATTTCTGTCCTAGCCCCCTTATTACATTTGAGTTCAACCTTAACCTCTTGTTCAAGTTCTTTATTTTGACTAACTTCATTCATAGTATCATACGTTTGCTTAGACGAACTTGATTCTCCTTGAGATTTACCTGGAAATATATGTTCAAAGAACGATGCATTCCTTGATTCCCTTATTATATTCTTATGTATGTTTGGGATTTTTCACTCATGCAAAATAAACCGATAAGCACTACAGTTATGTGCATATCCAATAAAGATGCAAGCTATTATTTTTGGACCTATTTTCACCTTCATAGGTATAGGTAAAACTACTTTAGCAAGACACCCTCATACTTGTAAATATTTTTAGGAAGGTACCTTTCCTTTAAATAATTCATACGGTTTCTTATGCATCTTTTTTCGGGGTACCTTATTTAAAAGGTAGTTAGCTAACAAAGTAGTTTCCCCTAAAAAGTTTATGGCAATCCAAAACTTAATAGCATTGCATTCATTATTTCTTTCAAGGTACGAATCTTACATTCAACAACTCGATTTTGTTGAGGTGAATAAGGTGTTGTGGTTTCATGAATAAATCTTTGTTGTGCAAAGAATTTACCAAACAAGGCTTCATTTTCACTACCACGATCAATGCGCAGTACTTTGATCTTTTTTTTTTGAATTGATTCTCAACTTTTGTTTTATAAAGAATAAATTTCTCTATAGCTTTATCTTTGCTTTTAAGCAAATACACATAGTAATATTTTGTGCTATCATCAACCAAAGTAATAAAATACTTATTGCCACCCCTTGCTTGAAAAACTTTTAAATAACATAGATCACTATGGGTTAAGTCAAGGGGTTCATTGTTTCTTTCAATTGAATGAAATGATGATCTAGTCATTTTTTCCACAACACAAGTCTCACACTTATGCTTTGAATCTATTTGGATAGCAGGTATGTGTTCCATGTTAATTAGTTTACGCAATGTATCATAATTAACATGACTTAGTCTACTATGTCCCAAGTTGGAAGACCCAAGAAAATAAGCAGAATAATTAATCTTATTAATATTCTTAGTTTTTATTGTCATTACATTGAGCTTAAATAGCCTATCAGATACATATCCCTTTTTCCCACACACATCCCATTTTTGGTCATAATGACCTTATCATATTTAAATACCATCCAAAAGCCATGCTTGTTTAGCAATGAGCCAGAAAAAAGATTCTTACGAATGTTTGGCATATAGAGT
Organism: Hippophae rhamnoides; assembly: GCA_033030585.1. Lineage (NCBI taxonomy): Eukaryota > Viridiplantae > Streptophyta > Magnoliopsida > Rosales > Elaeagnaceae > Hippophae > Hippophae rhamnoides. Next base: position 69,156,231 of record CM065430.1, on the reverse strand, counting down.
ACATTTTTTAATGTTACCTCCTTCCTAGAGTTCATCTTCAATTTTACCTGACCTTGCCCTTGAATGACAGATGTGGCAGAATTTCCCATGAAGAGCTTCTCTTCATATTTCATTGCTTCAAAAGTAATGAATAACTCCTTATCTAAGCATATGTGCCTTATTGCACCAGTATCAATCCACCACTCTTTTGGGTTTGATCCCACCAAGTTCATCTTAGAAATGACTGCACACGAGTTAATCTCGGAGATTTCATTAGTGATTTCATCAACCATGTTTGCCTCATGATTCCTGTTTCTTTTTGGAAACTTGTTAGTTTGAGGCTTTATGCCTTGTCCTCTAACAATTAAAGCATATCCCTCTGAAGCTTGACTTCTTAAAAGTTTCTTCTTTAGGTCCCAATTTAGACCGTTTACCTACCTTGCCCTTACCCTTATTCTTATTATGCTTGGAAATTTGACCATGTTCCATCACATTAGCCTTGGGTGTTGATGGGATATACCCTATTTTAGAAGAAGTCTTGTTGTCTCCTTTCACTTTGAATCTTCTCAGCAAGTAATTCAAAGACACTTCCCTTCGCTTGTGTTTAAAGTAGGAATTGAACTCTATCCATGAAGAGGGCAACTTTTCAATAATAGCTATAATTTGGAATGTTTCACTAAGTACCATCCCTTCATCATACATCTCTATTATGATATCTTGGATTTCACATATTTGACTACATATAGATTTAGAATCCATCATCTAATAATCAAGAAAGCGACTAATAGAAAATTTCTTGGCACCACCATTTTTAGTTTCATAATTATGGTCTAATGATTCTCACAAGTCTTTAATCTTCTTCTCCTTATTGAACTAATTGTATAAAGAATAAGTTAGACTATTCATAACATAGTTCCGACATAGATAATTAGTACTAAAACATCATCTTACTCAAGTTGATTGGGAGTTTCTTATGTCAATAACTTTGCCAAATTCAAGGTGGTGAGATAAAACATCATCTTACTCTTCTATCTTTGGAAGTTCAAACCATTAAACTTCTATGATTGCTCTACCATAGCATGTTTTATAGGAACAGAAACTGGTAATATTGAGTTAACCCCACGAGCCATAAAAGTTCTCATCGTTTGGTTCACAATAGAACAACCCACGGTAAGGTTAACAACATTAACAATTGGATTTTCAGTTCGGGACATTAGAATGATCATTTCAGATTTTATAATATTTTTTTTCTATTAAATATGCAAATAGTAATCCAAGTTTAAAAAATCACCGAATAAAGTTTTAGATTATGTAAAAATATATTCAATAAAAAAATAATAGAAATATATTAATTTACATTCATATTTGCAATTTCATTAATTATAGTGATTAAACAATTTTAAAAATAAAAAAATTTATTTATTTTTGTAAAATTATAAATATATATATAATAAAAATGAAATACAAATATAAAGTAAAAAAAATTAAGAGGGAGAAAGAAACAGTGAAAACAATGATAAAGAAGTAAGAAAGAAAAAAACATATAATAAATTATGTAGTAATAAAAAGAGAAATATATATAAATTATGAAGTAGTAAAAGCATTATTAATAAATGATTAAAGAAATTAATAAAGATGTATAAAATGAACCATAATTATAATAGAATATATATATAACATAATAGATAAATATAACATATTATAAATAATCTGTTTGTCTCGAAATATTTGTTAAAAAGTTTTGTATTTATTTGTTCAAAAAAATGAGGGGGGAAAATTATTTTAAGATTGTTGAAAATAATACATAGATAAATAAATTTAAGAATAATATTATTTTATATCAAGTTGTGACAAAATATTTATTATTATAAATTTATTTTTCACTCAATAAATTAATTAATTATTTTTAAAAAAGTATTCGTCCATATATTTCTATAAATTGTAACATTAATTTATTATATTGTATGCAATTTAATAAAAAATCATTTTTTTTCAAATAAAAGAATCGCTTATTAACATTAATTATTATATGATTGTTATATATTTATTAAATTTTATTCATAGATACTTGTGAACGCATGGGCTAAAAACTAGTTTATTAATCATGTTATTATTAATTATGATACATCTAGTTACTTAATTGTTGAAAAGCATGTAATTTTAGTTCTATAATTACAAAATGGTAACACTTTTGGTAATGTAATTTATAAAATTATAACATTTTTAGTCTTATTTATTCATACGTAAAAACGTGAATAAATTGTTCATTTTTATTAATTGCGATATTAAAGATCCACAGATAATAATAAAATTCACGAGACATGTTGTAATTCTCAACCACAATTTAGCAAGTTTCTTGAATTAATAAAACATCAAAGTTGATTTTAAAATTTGAATCCTTAGAAGAACCAAAGTTATAACCAAATGCAAATAACGTCAACTTTTCCTAACCAATTGTGAATTGTTGAATGTCTTGTACCAACAATGAAATATTAAGCTGGGAAGAGCCTCTATCATCTAGTATTGCCTTTTTTGCCATTTCTCCAAGCTCTTTAGCTTTTTGTCTTCTATCATCTCCTTCTTTTCCATCTTTCATCAAGTCTTCAATGGCCTCTTTAATTCTCTCTCTCTTCACTAAGATCCCATATTTCTCTTCTTCCCCAAGGTGCACAACTTTCTCTACTCCAACTCTCACTCCAATCTTCAAAATTTCTACAACAAACTTTTCATTATAAAATTGTTCAGCAAACAAAGGCCAAGTTATCATTGGCAAACCAGCACAAATCCCTTCAAGTGTTGAATTCCAACCACAATGAGTCAAGAACCCTCCAACTGAAGGGTGTGACAATATAAGTAGTTGAGGTGCCCAACCCTTTATTAAGAGCCCTCTGTCTTTAACCCTTTCCTCATATCCATTCACTAGTAACCAATTTTCCATCTTTTCTTTTTCATATCCACCCCTTATAACCCAAATGAATGGCCTATTTGATCCCTCTAAGCCCAAACCAAGTTCTTCCAATTGAGAAGCTAATAATCTATTTAGACTTCCAAAACAAACATAGATTACAGATTTGGATGGCCATAAATCAAGCCAATTCATACACTCTTCTTCATCTTTCGATGATTCTTTCATACCCCTTTGGGCTTTGTCTAATAAGCTTTGATTGTTGCATAAAGAAGCTGGTCCTATACACCATACTTTTTTTCCACTAACTTTTTTATACTCTTTCACATATTGTGATTCTAACTCCTCAAAACTATTAACTATTAACCCATATGCTCCTTCCTCTGTTTCCTTAGCTTTTTGACGCATAGCTCTCAAATGTTGATTTTTTCCTGGATTAAAATCTCCAGAAAGTTGAGCTTTTGTGAGCTCAATTTTGTCAGGTAATCCAGGAACAAAAAAGGGTACTTCTGGTTCAGCAACACTCTCATACACATGGGTTTTGTGTAAATTGTGAGAAATCAAAAGAGAGAAACAACTCGTCCCATCAAATGAAATTCTGGGTAGTTTAAATTTTTGGGCAATATCAGAAGCCCAAAGCACATGTTTGTCAGATACTAAGCAACTTGGAAAAGGGTTAAGATCTTCTAGAAGCTTCTCTATTGGTTGTTGTAATAAGCTGAATGCTTTCAAAAAATTCTCGATGTAATCAAAGGAAGTTAAAGCATCAATGTTTTCACATCCAGATTGTTCATATGGAAATTGAAGCTGCAAAAGATTTATTGGTAAACCAGATTCAATATCTCTATTGATGATTGAAGTAAATCTGTTTGCATTTAGAGGGGTTGTGACTATTGTGACAATTACTTTGGATTTTGATAGTAATCTGGCTATATCTATCATTGGATTTAAGTGGCCTGGAATAATTAAAGGTATGAAGAAAAAATGAAGTTGTTTTTCTGGCTGTGAAGTCATTGCGGAATAGTTTGATGGTTGCTGTAAAGAGTTGATTCTTTGGTTGCTGTAAAGAGTTGATTCTTTGGTTTCTGAAAAGCGGCAAAACAATATTTTTATAGAAAAGTTTATTTATTTTAATTTTGTGATAAATTATAATATTAATATATTATAATATTAAAAATATGTAAGAAAAAAAGTTAGATGTGATTTTAGTATAAAGGTAGATATCAATATACCGATTGATATAAATTGTGGCTCTCTTAAATGACGTAATGGCATACATAAGATGGACTTAGTTTTTTATATATAGTTTATTTCTCTAGTTAAGCAAAGTTATTGGAAATTTTTTTAAAAAAATAATAATATAAAATTTATTGTAATAAAATAGTATTTAATAATTAAAAAATTCTTCTAATAAAATAGTAATTAATAATAAAAAAATTTCCTCTAATAAAATAGTATTTATCATAGAATGATTAAAAAGTTTCTATTTAATGTTAAAAAATTTATTTCTATTTTAATATCCATGTTATCAAATTTATTATCTTTTCAATATCTTTATTTTTTATAATTTAATGTACTAAAATAATTAAATTGAAACTTTTTAAATATTTTAGATACTACAATGAAATTATTTTAAAATATGACCAAAAATAAAATTTTATCAAAATATAATTAAAAACAAATTTTAACTTAACAATATTTTATATTATTTTTACGTTTATAAACTTAAATAGATGTTACAAATATTGTTTTCAAATTAAATTTCCATTAAATAAATATCTGTATTAAATCTCCATTAATTAGATGTTCTTCAAATTATATTCCCATTATTTAAATTTTTTCATATTTAAATTTTATTCAGTATAATCTTATTTAATATTATTACTGTTGTGTTATCGTTATGTATTATTTTATATAATTTTTTAATTTATTTTTCCTCAGCATTCCACTTTAATTTCTTTTAAATAAATTACAAATTCGTATGGTACACCGAGTAATTATGAACTCACGCCACTGAATTAGATGAGAAGTGTGGAAAATAGTGATGTTAAGAATTATAATAATAACACCTCATTAATCAGAAACATTGGAAAGATTCTAACTAGGAACTCATGTATAAGGATTATAGTTATACATTAGTATACAGATGTATTTATTTACATATTAATATAATTAATTGATTAGCATTCTAATTTATTTTTGTTAATAAATCATTAAATAGTATATTAGTTGTATGAAACTAATATATTTTATAAGCTGTATATTAATTGTATGCAACTAATATACTTTTCTTAAAAACACTTTTAGGAAAAACAATTTTTTTTTTATATTTATACATGTATTAATCTTCGATATAATTTTAACCTTATAAACTTGTAAATACATTTAGTGAATTTAATTATTTTTGTAGGAAGAGATTACGAGGAAGGATATGAATAATAAAATAGAGAATGAAAATATAGTACGAGATCTATAATTTATAATAATGATCACAAAGATTATATTCTATGTCTTATTTCTTAAAATTATATTTATATATCTTATTTTAATAAATATATAAAATTTTAATATTAATTTTTTTTATAAATTTAATTATATTTAAATTCAAACTAATCATAAGTTATATCTTATATATTTTTAAAATTTAATATCTTATAATTATTTTATAATTTATTGTTATTATTTCAAATTAATTTATAACAATATTTTATCAATATTTTTTAATATAAAAAGATTATGTATTTATTGTTACATATATTTTATTTTTCTTCCATTCACATAAATATTGTTTATATTTTATTTTTTCTCATTATAAATTATTTATTATTTACTACAATTATAATTTTTCTTTTATAATGTAAAATTAAAAAAATTATACATATATATATAACTCATTTATTCAATTAGTTTAACTTTTAATTTTTATTAAAAAAATATATGTTTATTTTCTTACATCATTTTAAAATATGTGCATATTTACATCATTTAAAAATATATGCTCAAACTGGATTGGATCATTCATAATGTTCAAATTGGACCGGACCGGACCTTTGGCTATCCAAAATGTTGTAACCGAACAGTTTGGTCCGGTTTGATTAACGGTTTAAAATGGTTAATAATACATAAATACGATACAATTTAATATGATGTAATCTAATAGGATAAAGTCAAATGTGATGTTCATCTATCATCATACATAAATAGATATTATTGTTAAATACATAAATAAATATATAAATTGTTATTAAAATCTAAAAGTAAAACATATTAGACATGAAGAAATGAAGTCCTAATATCTCATTTACATAGAATTTTTACCCATTATTAATCATCAATGATCGATGTAGTGCCTTTAATGAAATCTGCCATAAAATAAAATCATATATCATCAGATAAAAATATTAAAAATATAAAATTAGACATAATTTTTAAGTCTTGTAATTACCTAAATCAACATTTTCATAAATCTCTAGGTCATCATTGTATTTTGATATGGCAACATAGTCATTAATGGAGAAACAGAACCAATTTTGACTACATACTAATGCCTCTACCATTTTAGGATTCAAAGAACTCATAAATGGATAAAAAAATTAGCCCTCCTGTGCTAAAAGTTGATTCTGATGCAACAGTTAAAACTTAAACTGCTAACACATCACGTGTAATGAGAAAGATGATAGAAAACCTAAAAACATTTGCCTTCCACCATTTCAATATATCAAACTTATCCAACATGACATTTTCACATTGAGTGTTCAAATATTTCTCAACCTCAATTCTCAACTCAAAACTATTTTTCTCCTCTAAGCGTTTAAGAAATTTCAAGTCTTATCTACATTTCCCCCATATTTCTCAAATTTTGTTTTCATGCTATCAACCATATTTTTCAACAAAAAATCATCGAAACCACACCATGTATGTATTTGAGATTATATGTTATGCAATTCTGTAAAATATAAATTTGATGTGGTACATAAAGATGCAATGAATACTAATGTAGAGTCATAAAAAGTCTTCAAAAACTTGACAAAAACACTAGCATTCTTCCAATCATCTAATGTTGGAGGCCCAACATTCGATCGCTCCTCATGAAAATAAGAAATAAAGTTTGTTCTTTCTTCTTCGAGATGATCAAATGTTTTTTGAAAATCTAAAGAAGATTTTAACATTATATATGTGGAGATCCATCTTGTAGGCACATCTAGCATGACACTTCCTTTCGACTCAATATTTTCCTTGATAGAACAAATATTAAACTTTTGTAATCTCAAAGGAAAGGATCTAAAATATCTCATTGCATAACAAATACTCATAATAATATCGTGAAGATCTTTAAGTCCTTATCTTATAACCAAATTCAAAATGTGAGCACAATATCGCACATGAAAGAACTCCCTACTCATAACAAGTCCATCGTTCCAATTTTTTAGTTTCCTTTTCAAGTATGACACAACAGTATCATTCGTGGAAGAATTATCAAGTGTTATGGTAAATACCTTACATATACCCCAATCACGAAAAATATATTCTATCACTCTCTCAATTGTATCACTTTTAAGATTCTCAACTTGAAAAAAGTTTATAATTCCTTTTTGTAATTTTCAATCTTTGTAAATATAATGAGTGGTTAGACAAATATAATTAATATTTTGAATTGTAGTCCAACAATCACTAGTAAGACAAACTCTTTGCTTTTCATTTATGAAAAAGTTTCTCAAATTTTTTTTTCTCATCTAAATAAAGTTGAAACACATCCCTAGAAATTGTTTGACGAGATGACACATGAAACTTAGGACAAATTCACCTATAAAATCTTTAAACCCCTCACCCTCAATAAACTTAAAGATAATTCATCAATAATAATCACTTTTGCCAAAGCAATTCTAGCACGTTTTGCATCAAATGATATAGCAACTAATTTATGAGTTGTCGTATCACCCTCTCCTTTTGTGTTTGAAAACTTAACATCTTTTGTCCTTTATCTACTTCTTTAGGAATTTTATTACATAAATTTTTGAAGTGATATATCATTGAATTAGTTCCATTCCTTGTGGGATGAGCAACATAACTGTTTTTTACAATAATGACATATAGCTCTAGGATTTTCCACATCATAAGGTAAAATATATGAAAAATGATTCCATATTTCTAACCTGAATTTTTTTGGTTTCTTCATATCATATTTGTTATCTAGGTGAACATTACTTACTTCTATTCCTCTTTTTTAAGATTAGTCATTTAAATTCTGTAGTGGATTTTCCATTTCCTCTGGATGACTTTCAGGTTCAATGTCTTCAATCATGACATTGTAAAGTCTGGAAATTGACTTAGTCCAATAAACTCATGTAAATTATCATCACCTATATATAGAATGTAGATTAGTACATATTCCTAATTTATTAAAATATTAACTTTTGTACTTAATCAAAAATTATTTCAAAACTAAAATAACTAAATGATCTTAGTTATAAACAATATGGCTAGAAGGAGGGGTGTTCATTTATACTAAAATTCAAATCCTAAATATTTTGCATGCTTAGATATAGTAATTTGATATTGGATGTGGTGTTGTGAGTTCCAAAACCATACTAATTAGATCAGGCCAATCCATAATAATTAGATCAAGACGGACAAATTATGACATAAACAGGACAAAACATTACCCATTTCATTATAAACAAATCGGAAAAAACGTAATTATATGCAATTCTGTAGCTTAAATAACACATTATATTTTCTACTAGTAAAGAACATGTATGTTAATACTAGCTAAAATTAGAAATCACATGATATTTTATACTTTATTTTTTATTAGAAATCAAAGGGAAAAAACATGAAAAGAATATGTTATTTTCTATTGAGCCTATGTTAATACTTTGAAAATGAAAATGATTTTTCAATATTGAAATAGAAAGTGTATTTGTTATTTTAATCACAATCACGATTAAGGCTTAAAGAATGAATAAAATATTAATAATGTTGAGAATATGTAATTTATATCAAAATTGAAAATGATTGAAACTAATAATTCAAAGCAATATCAGAAACAGACAAACATAATGTAATGATAATTTTGGCACACACGGCTAGTGAAGGAGAGAAATAGAATTTGGGGGTGTCCAAAAACCCTATCATAAACTAAAAAAAAATCCTATCAGAATCTCAAAAAAACCATATCATAAACTAAAAAAAATCCTATCAAAAACTCATTTGAAGAAGCATTTTAGAAACTCAAACAAATTGTATCATAAACTAAAAAAACTCTTATCAGAAACTCATTTGAGGAAGCATTTCAGAAACTCAAAAAAATCCTATTAGAAACTCATTTGAGGAAACATTTCAAAAACTAAAAAAACCCTATGAGAAACTAAAAAAAGGCTTGACAACCAATCCAAAATACAAACAATGTCTCGTACATAAAATTGTACTGAGAATGTTTAGAGAAGTCACACGAAACAGTTTGTCCATAAACTCAAACATATATCGATCAACTTAACACATACCTATTTCGTCCATAAATGACAGGATGCGAGGCGACGCGAGGAGAGGTGATTGGCTGGTGGTGGAGGCGACACGAGGATGGCTGGGTGCTGCTGGAGGCGACGACATTTGGCTTAGGCTAGGGCTTTTTGAGTCTCGCTCTCGCAAATGCAGACGGCCACAGAAAATGAATTAGGGTTAGGAAGGGTAACACGATTTCATAATATATATACATATATATATGTATGGTAACGGTTAATTAAAAAAATTAATTATTTATTAAAATCGGTCTGGTCCGACCGGTTTATAACTTTTATAACCGGATCAGACCGTTTGAAAATCTGTTTTACTTAATGTAGACCGAATCAGACCATTTCAATTATAAAACTATTCAGTTTGGTCCGGTCCAAATCGTTTTTTCGGTTTAAACTGCTCCAACCCAGTTTATGGACACCCCTAGTACCTCTTGACCATGATTTATCAATTTTCTTGAAGTAAAACATCAAAGTTTGGTAATATAATTTGAATGAGCCAAAGTTAAACACAAGTACAAATAACGCCAATAGCACGTCAATAACAATAGTTTTCCTAACCAATTATGAATTTTTGAATGTCTTGTAACTATTGTAGAATTTGTTTCAACAAACTTAATTCAAGGAGTAAATTAAGGATCAAATCGAGGAGTAAATCAAGAAGTAGCACCCTTAACTTAAAGAGTAAATCAATGCATAATTCAAGGAATCCTTAATTTAAGGAGTAATTCAATGAATCAATCTCCCTATATATAGATTTATAATTGTAATAAATTCATCATCGAATGATCATTCTAATTGAGAGAAAAACTTAGAGAAAAATGCTTTATTGAGAGAAAATTGAGAGAAATTTTCTTAAGTGTTATGAATTGAGAGTTGTGAGTGTTGTAAACACTTTGTATAATTTCTCACTTTTAGTAAAAGATCTACAATAGGTTCGAAAAGGTAAGCAAAGTTGGTCGAACTCTATTATCAAATTTGTGTGTTATTTTGTCTTTTTTGCTTTCTAATAAATCTGGTTTATCAAGAATTTATGTAATTTCCCAACAACTCATATCAAAGCTTTTGTGTTGATTTCTATCAATTTTTGACGGAGGTATTCTAATACACGATGGCTCATAGGAATGATCAGAAACGATCCAAACGAAGTCAAATTTGAGTGGGAGCAATGGCTATAGATGAAGGAAAGGTGAAACTCGAGAAACTCGATGACATAGATTTTGTGTTTGGAAAATGCAGATAAAGATTATCTGTATCAAAGTAGTTTGTATCAATCTCTCTTAGGGAAGAAGCCAAAGGCTATGAAGGAAAGGTGAAACTCGAGAAACTCGATGACATAGATTTTGTGTTTGGAAAATGCAAATAAACATTATCTGTATCAAAGTAGTCTGTATCAATCTCTCTTAGGGAAGAAACCAAAGGCTATGAAGGAAGAAGATTGGAATCTTCTAGACATAGAAGCCCTCGGAGTTATTCGATTGACACTATCCCACAATGTTTCTTTCAATATAGCAAAGTAAAAGACCACGACATATCTTATGGCAACTCTTTCAATATGTATGAGAAGCCATCAGCCTTAAACAAAGTGCACCTGATGAGGCATTTTTTCAATTTGAGGATGACGGAAGGCACATTGGTAGCTCAACATCTCAATGAACTTACCACAGTCATAACCCAGTTGAGTTCAATTGGAATTGAATTCGATGAATCAGTACGATCATTTATACTTTTGTCTTCTTTACCAGAAAACTATAATTCTATTGTAACGACTGTGAATAGCTCGTCAAGAAGCAATAAGTTGAAATTTGACGATGTTCATGATCTGGATCTCAGTGAAGATATATGACATAAAGAGTTAGGTGAATCGTCAATCTCTTCAGTTTTCCATATAGTGTCAAGATGAAGAAATTCAACTAGAGGGAATGGACATGGTAGAACAAGCTATCGAGGTATATCAAAGGATAGAAGGTCCAAATCCAAGAATCCTAATAATTCCCATAGATCAAAGACTATCGAGTGTTGGAATTATAGGAGATCCTAGCACTACAAAATCAGTGCAAGAGTGCACCAAAGGACTAGGAAGCCAAGGCAAGAAAAATTTTGCTTGCACCTTTAGGAGGAGATGATGCATTGATATGCTATTTGGAGAGTAAGGAAGAATCTTGGGTGTTGGACTTTGGAGCATCATTCTATGCTACTTTATAAAAAGAATTCTTCAAGAAATATATCCCTTGAAACCTTGGAAAGATATATCTTAGTGATGATAAATCGTGTGCTATTATTGGTAAAGGTGTAATGAAGATTAAGTTGAATGGGGCTTTTTTAGAGCTGAAGGATGTCAGGCATATTCACAATCTAAGAAAAAAGTTAATCTTAGTAGGGCAGTTGGCTAGTAAAGGCTACACTACAATCTTCAATGGTGATTATTGGAAGATTTCAAAGGGTCCAATGACATTTGCTCGAGGCAAGAAGAGTGGCACTCTTTACATGATAGTATGGGCATGTTGTTCGATCATAGTTGTAGTAGGAAATGAAACACCAAATCTGTGGCAATAGAGACTAGGTCACATGAGTGAGAAGGGGATGAATATTATGCATTAAAAGGGAAACTTCTAGGTCTACAGTCAGTGAAGATAGACAAGTACAAAGATTGCATACTTGGAAATCAAAAGAGATTAAACTTTTAGACAAGTGACAAAACCTTAAAAAAGGAAAGACTAGAGCTTATTTACTCTTATGTTTGGGGTTCTATGACCATCTCATCCATTGGTGGGAAACACTACTTTGTGACTTTCATTGATGATTACTCTCGGAAGGTATAGGTTTAATTTCTAAAGCATAAGTCTAAAATGTTTGAGGCTTTTAGGAGATGGAAAGCCGTGGTTGAAAATGAGACAGTTTTGAAGATCAAAAGTCTCAAAACCAAAAATAGTGGTGAATATAAAGACACCATATTCCAAAATCTATTTTATGATCATGGGATCAGAATGGAGAGAACTATGACAAGTACGCCTCAACACAATGGTGTCACTGAGCGTATGAACTGAATGTTGATAGAAAAAGCCTGAAGCATTCGTATACAGTTACGTCTGTTGAAGAAGTTTTGGGAAGAAGTAGTCAACACAACAACTTACTTGATCAATCAAGGCCCATTTGTTCCATTGGAGCACATAATACCAGAGGAGATAGGGAACAAAAAGAGGTAAAACTATCACTTCTAAAAGTTTTCCGTTGTGTAGCATTTGTGCATATCAGTGATCAAGGTAGGAATAAGCTTGATCCCAAATCCAAGAAATGAACCTTCATCGGCTATGGTCAGATGAGTTTGGCTACCGCATTTTGGATGACAAAAACAAGAAAGTGATTTATAGTAGAGATGTGATTTTCAACGAAAGAGTGATGTATAAGAACATGCATCAAATAGACGCCAATCACTCAAAGAAAAATGAGTCAATATTTTCATATGCAAATGATTGATGAGTGCTCAAAAAGCACTAAAATTACCATGATTTTATGCACATTAATTGATTAAAAATATATATATTTATATGTTTTATCATATATTTATATAAATTTGTCTTTTCGGAATCACGAGTATTTTTATTGTTTTTCAGGTATTTTCGCTTAAAAACGTCACTTAAGACTCAAAAAGGAATACTGGAAGCAATACATTACAAATATATTAATAAATAAATGGGAAAAGGTCAACAAATATGGAAAAATTGGACAAAATGGGTCGAAAAGGTCAAAAAGGAGAAAATCACGCCGAAAGAAATAATCACAAGATCAATACAAGAAGCATGGCCCACATCCGCGCGTAGGTGAGGATGGAGAGAAAAAGTGGGTGAAAAAATGTTAAAAAATGGTGAAAACGCGTAGTGCAATTATGGAGGTCATTGATGATGTCAGCATGACGTCATGGGGGTGGCTGCACGTGAAAAATGGGGCGAAATGGCGTCGGCGCGCACGGAGGGCAGCTGGAGCGCGCACAGGGGCGCGCACGCGCGTGGATGTGGGCCATGCTGCGCACGCGGCTTGGCGCAGGCGCGCGCGGGGTGGGCTGCTCCGGGTGCGATTTTCTCCTTTTTGACATTTTTGACCTTTTCGACCCATTTTGTCCAATTTTTCCATATTTGTTGACCTTTTCCCATTTATTTAAGCAAAAATACCTAAAAAACAATAAAAATACCCGTGATTCCAAAAAAGATAAATTTATATAAATATATGATAAAACATATAAATATATATATATATATATATATATTTAATCAATTAATGTGCATAAAATCATGGTAATTTTAGTGCTTTTTGAGCACTCATCAATGATGTCCCAAGTAATCCTATGACGGAACCAATTATAACAAGTCCTCAGCTAGAGGAAATCGTTGGATAGAGTAGTACGCAACACTTCAACACACAACAGGCTCCTACTCCAACTCTTGTATTGAGAATGTCTTTTCAACCTTATGTGCCTAACAGGAGATACATGAACTATGTGTTGCTAACTAATGGAGGGGATCTTGAATGCTATGATGAAGCTTTTCAGACGCAAGATGCTAACAAGTGGGAGCTTTTCATGAAAGAAGAAATGAAATCTCTCATCTTCAACCAAACATGGGAACTAGTTAAGTTACCCATGGGGAAGAAGGGACTTCACAAAAAAAAATGTGTACCAGATGAAATAGGAGCATGATGGTTATAAGAGATATAAATCCTAACTGGTTTTCAAAGGACTTTAGTAGAAGGGAGGAGTTGACTACACCTATATTTTTGCTCCTATTGTAAAGCTTAATACTATCAGATTAGTGTTAAGTATTATAACCATTGAAGATCTTCATCTTGAACATTTGAATGTGAAGACTACATTCCTTCATGGAGACTTAGAGGAGGAGATATACATATAGAACCCTGAAGATTTTGTAGAAAGAGGGAAGAAGAACATGGTGTGAGACAGTGGTACAGAAAGTTTGATAGCTTCATGCATAAGGAAGGTTTCCAGAAGTGTAATGTCGATCACTATTACTACTTCAAGAGATATAGGTCCAGTTATATCATATTACTACTTTATGTTGATGATATATTAGTAGCAGATTCAAATATAGATGATATCAGAAGGTTGAAGCAACAATTTTCAAAAGAGTTTGACATTCAATACTTGGGTCCAAGAAAGAAGATTCTTGGAATACAAATCACAAGAGATAAGAAGGATTGATCCTTGCAATTATCTCAGCCATAGTACATCAACCATGTTTTGTAGAGATTTAATATGGGCGGCACCAAGACAGTTAGCAGACCCTTGGCCAGTCATGTTTGCTTATCCAAGGATCACTCCACTTAGATGAAGAAAGAGATAGAATTCATGGCTAAAGTTCCATATGCCTTAGCCATATGAAGTTTGATGTATGCGATGGTTTGTACGAGACTAGACATTGGCCATGTAGTGGGAGTCGTTAGCAGGTTTATGTCAAATCTATGGAAAAATCATTGGGAAGTAATCAAGTGCATTTTGAGGTATCTACAAGGCACCGTAGAGAAGTGTTTGTTTTTAGTATAGGAGAGTTAAAAGTACAAGGCTACGTAGACACAGACTTTAGAGGTGAAGTTGATCATTGAAGAAGCACCACCGGTTATTTCTTATATTACTACTAGATCTATTTGTGGTGTTTGTTTGATATTTGAAAAATAATACATAATAATATTCTAAAATATTGATATTAAAAACTATGTATAAAGTTCTATGTGCTAATCAAAATCTATACACATATTACAAAACTAAATAAAAGCTTATGAATTAACGTAATAATATGTATAATATTCTATATGCTACTACTAAAAGTTAAATATAAACTTTTATATTCTAATAAATTTTTTATTTATGCCGTAAATCTAAGTAAAAACTTCTAAACCTAATTAAAAATTAATTATCTACTTTTTAAACGTAAGATACTCATTTCTAATAAGAAAGTTAAATATTATGAACATTTTAAAGTTAATAATAACCAAGTACTTATGAAATTTAAGAAAACGTTGTCCACTAAATGTAGGGTTTGCTGAACTATCCCTTTCTATATGGTCACACTTGTATTAGAAACAAGAATTATAAAATATCTAATTGGTCTATGACACTAAATGGTACTCTAGAAATGCTAAAATATGAGCTTTTAACAAATAACTCAATATTCTCTTTAATACTTAGGTCGAAATTACACTATTATATAATTAACTTTGATATTCTTATACTCATAATCCTAAATAAAAAGACATTATATTAAATCCATGAAACTTACAAGTAAATAGGCTCAAGATCATTTAAAAATATCATTGAAATAGCAAGACATAACTTGGTTCTTTTGGTCATGAATATAGGTGAAACATCTTTTGAAATTATCAAAATGATATTATTTATTCAAACACACATATCATCAAGTGAAAATGTCCAATTTGAAACATTAAAAACATTAAAAAACTAGGAATTTTTAGCTTTCTAAGAATGTATCATAAGCCCATTGAGTATTAGCAAAACATTTTCAAAATACGAAATCAAAAACTGTTAGCACACGGTTAAGAAAATGAAATTCATCATGATTTTTCATCGTAACGTTCAAACATATTTCAATAAAAAGATAAAAAATACTATAAGTTTCTATCTTTAAAAGAATTTATAGAACACTTAATTATCAAATGTAAAAAACTATACGTTTCAGGCTTTTTCCTACTCAATTAGGTTACCTACGTCAAGTGTAAGATCAAAATGGTCAACTTGGATTCTTAGCTTCTTATACTCTTACAAAAAGCCTTTCGATTTGGAAGCTATTTTGAGGGTTCATGTGATGAGTAGCAATGTAAACTAGTGATAGCTAAAAATGGAAAAAGCAAGGTCCCGTAGAAAATGCATTCAAAAGTTACAAGGATTGTATTTGGGGATTTCCATACATTGAAGTTTGCATTTTATTTATATATTTGTAGTTATATTGCTAAAAAATGATAAATACTTTTGATATGTAAAATAATTTAATTATTTTGAACTTAATTAACAATTTGATGTATTCTTATCATTGTGATTTGTATAGTTATACTTTTTCGAAGGCATTGTATTCAGTAATTGATTAAATTTATCTGTTTTCATACCTTTGGCACTGTGCCTCTATTTCTCATGTTAACAAAAAGTATGTATGATATGCATAATATTTAAATATAATATAATATAAATAAAATATGTATTTATTTATAATTTAGTAGTAATTTGGTCCCAATTGAATACAACGAATTATAAAATTTTCAATTCAAATCCAATCTGATTATAAAATTTATCAATCTAATTCGATCTGTGAATTCAATAGATCAGATTGGATTTCTCAATTTAAGCAGATTGATTGGATTATTTGCTTACTCCTAGTGGATAGTTAGTTGGTCCAATGGACCGGTTGTTATTTTCTTAAGTCATTATTGTGACCTAAGTTATTTCTACCTAAAATATCGTGTCATATTATTCATATTTTTTCTGTTATTATGTGTTGTTATTTATGTGTATAAATTTTTGTATTATATATGTAAGTTTGTATTATAACATCCAAAGAAGAATACACCAAGGTAATTTTTCTGGTATTAATTAATATTTTATTTTTCAATTATTTGTATTATTTAAACTATTTGTTAAATATATATTTTTTCATGTTATTATTTAGTGATCGAATACAGGTTTTAATTTGAATATAATAGAAAATGAGTAAATTTTGTAAAAAAAAGAAATTTAAAGTTGGTTCACGCGGTGAACCGACTTTAAACATAAAATCGATTCACACGATGAACCAACTTTACATTTTAAGTCATTTCATTTAAAGTTGATTTTTAACCGACTTTAATATCCCTTTTGTAGTAGTGTGTGCATGAGAAGGATCACATCCATTCAATTCTAAATGGCTTGGATTATAACTATGATATGATATTAGTCACATTACAACGCAAGATAAAACCTATTACTATAAGGGAACTTCAAGCTTCACTTCTCAGTCATGAAAAAATAATAGAATCATAAGAATTTTGCAAGAAATTTGATATTACCTTCAGCTAATATTGCTAACAAAGTTGAGTAATACAAAGGAATTTCTCAATTTCTACAGTTCAGTTTAGGATAGTTTTCTAATGCGAGTGCTGGTAAGTCTAAACCATAACCTAATTTCACTAACAATGAATGAGAAGAAGGTAATACACCTTATCAAGGTAGAAGATATGGTAGAGGTTATAATAACAATGCACGTCATATTTTTCAATTATGTGAAAAAGAAGGTCATCTGGTCTCTCATTTCTATTATAGGTTTGATAATTATTATCAACCTCCAACATATAATTATACTTCCATAAGTGGTGCAGATGAGGGTTAAGCACAAACACAAACACAGTCCTCTATTCCTACCTTAACATAAGAATTTTTTACAACTCTTGACACTATTTTAGATCCTTCGTAGTACATGGATTCAGGAGCCATAAATTATGTCACAGTAGATCCAAGT
This sequence comes from Hippophae rhamnoides, assembly GCA_033030585.1. Classification (NCBI taxonomy): domain Eukaryota; kingdom Viridiplantae; phylum Streptophyta; class Magnoliopsida; order Rosales; family Elaeagnaceae; genus Hippophae; species Hippophae rhamnoides. Next base: position 69,138,325 of record CM065430.1, on the reverse strand, counting down.
TTTCTTGCTCTAAAGATAGACTAGAACGACACTGAGAAACTACATATTTACAATGGTGTTGGTATTTTCATCGCTCACATTAGTACTTGTTTTGTTACTAGTGGATCATATGTTAATAAAATTTTTATACTTAAAGATTTGTTACATATACCTGGTATTACTAAGGACCTTCTTAGTTTCACAAAATTGAGAAGAGATATTGATGTTTGCTTTGAATTTCATCATTTTGTTTGTTTTGTCAAAGACAAGAAAATAGAAGCAACTTTGTTGGAAGAAAAGCTTAAACAAGGTTTAAATGCCTTTGATTTTCAACTCAAAGATGATGAAACTCATAATGGTTCTTCTTTGCTTTGTCAAGGACAAGAAAACCGGAGCAAATATTTTGGAAGGCAAGCTTAAACAAGGTTTATATGCCTTTGGTTTTCAACTCAAAGCTAGTGAAACTCATGGTGGTTCTTCTTTTACTATGATAAATTTACTTTCCTCAAGTAGTCATACATGTGTGATATATAAGACATGTGTTACTAGTGTATTTCCCGATGTTGATTTAAACCAATTAGCCTTAACTTGTAATAGTACTCAAACAAATTTACTCTAGCATATGAGATTAGGATATCCTTCCTTTAAAACTATATATCCAATTATTCAAAGGAATTCATGTGAAATTTTTGTAAATTATTTTCCAATGGTAGTGAAGCATGTTAGTTAGGAAGATGCATAATTTGTCATTTTCACTGATTACTAGAACAACTAAACCACTTGAAATCATCCATACAGATGTGTAAGGATCTGCACCCATTTTATCATTTATTGGTTGTAAATTGTATGTGCATTTCATAGATGGGTATACCAGATATTCATGGATCTTCTTTTTGAAATAGAAGTCAAGGTGAAGGATGTTTTTCTTATGTTCAAAGTTCAGGTTGAGCTACGAACTAATTGTAAGATCAAAACACTTTAGTCAAATGGAAGAGGTGAATTTCTAGCTCTTGTACCTTTACTAAATAAGTTTGGGATAATACGATGAGTGTCTTGACCTCAAACAACCCAATAGAATAGGTTAATTAAAAATCACACAGGCATATGGTTGAAATAAGATTAATTTTGCTTGCATAGGCTCACTTACCTATAAAATTTTGGGATGAAGCCTTCTTTACTTCAACCTTTTTGATTAACATATTACCTACTTCTATTTTGAACAATTAGTCCCCTTTAAAGTGTATTTTTTCAACTCAACCCAATTATAATTTTCTTAAAACTTTTGGTTGTCTTTGCTATCCAAATTTAACCTCTTACAATGCTCATAAACTTGATTTCAAATCTTTTGCCTATATGTTTATAGGATATAGTACCTTTCATAAAGGATATAAATGCTTGACTAGTGCAAGAAAAGTCTTTATATCAAATTTGCCACAACCAAGGTTATACTTACTCTAGTTTTCAATTTTCATTGGGATCTAAAACATATTAACATTAATAATGCATTTTTAATAGAATCCTTTAAGAAGAGGTTTATATGGAACAATGCCTTAGCTTTGAAGACTCTGATTTCCTTAAGTATATTTGTAAATTAAACAAGGCTACTTATGGTCTTACATAGCTCCATGAGCTTGGTTTGACATGCTTAAATCTAGCTTACATTAGCTTGTTTTTGTTGCTTCCAAAGCTAATGCTTCTTTGTTTGTCAAAATTACATCTACAAGTGTTCTCTAGATTATGGTATATGTTGATGATTCATTCTTATAGTTTTTCCTATCAGTAATCTTGAAGTACTTATTTCTCAATTGAATGATCAATTTGCTTTGAAAGACTTAATCTAAACTATTTTCTGGGCATTGATATGCAAAAACTGACTACTAGTAACTTATTTCTTAGCTAAAGGAACATGGCTGATTTGAGTGATGTAAAGCCTGCTCTTACATCTATGTGCTCTAGTATTAAGCTTTCTACATATAAGAGTGAAATATACTACTTACCTTATACAAAAGGATAGTTGGTAGCCTACAATATGCTACACCTGTAGGATTTAATAGAGCATTTTCTGTTAATAAAGTATGTCAATTCATGACTGCACCTCATGATTTACATTTGATTGTAGTCAAAAGAATTCTTTGTTATTTATAGGGCAATATAGAGTATGGTCTTGAGTTTAAAGCTTTCAACATGTTATTGGTGAATGCCTTTGTTGATACCTGGACATCATGCCCTCATGATAGCATATCCACTTCTAATATTTGTATTTTTCTTGGTGCTAATCCCCGTTATTTGGTCAATTAATAAGTAATCTATTGTTTACAGATCTAGCGCTGAAATTGAGTATTGAAACATAGCCTTTTATGGAAATTGTTAACTGTAATCTCTTTTTACATAACTATATGTTTCTTTGCTCAATGTTCTTATCATTTAGTGTGATAATTTGAGTTATCAACTAATCCAATTTTGCACATGCTACGATTAAACTCATTGAGTTAGATTATATTTTGTTTGGAGAAAGTTCTTAATTGGTATTTGCATGCTCATTACATTCCTAGTTTTGAGAAAATTGTTGACACTTTAGCTAAACTATTTTTAGGCTCTCAGTTTCATTATTTACAGTGCAAACTCAATATGACTTTAACTCTTTTGAGTTTGAGGGAGCACGTTAGGGATAAAATGCAATGTGATCGAGACTCTAGTGGTAAGATAGCATGTGATGTTTCAAAAACAAATCATTGATTGCACCCTTCTTAGTAATATGGCACTACTCTACATCAGCAACTACAATTACAAGCACATACCACATGGTTTCACTTCATTTTTTTCATTTGTTTCTTTATTATAATCATACAGTACAATTTGTACAAGTTTGTTTACTTGGTCATTAAGGAAATATACTTGTACAAAAGCATGATCTATTACAATTGTAAGTTTCTCAACTTAATGAAATAGTACTATTTAACTTCTTCCTTTGGGTATTTTTATTTTTCTTCATCTTAGCATGTTTCTTTTTCTTCTTCTCCTTGTTCAAGTTCTCTTGCTCCATTTTTGAGTGCTTTAGCTTCCATGCAATCTTCACAGCCATTAGCACCCTTTTCTTTATGTTTGGAGCTATGGCCATTAGCATAGATTGAAGTAGAAATTTTTTTTAAGTGTAGACAAACTTAGCAAAGTTGAGGATCTATCCAATTTGACTTAAGAACATAAACATAATGAAAAAATGCATAATAAATGATAGGTTCTCATCATTCTAACCTATATTATCGATGCCATATAAGTATCAATTCTGGTGGAAAGATGCTGCACAAATAGCTTCCAAAGGTCTAATAAAATTCCCATAATCACTTCTAAAAAAAGACAATACAACATTACACACTTTAATCATCCTTTAGATGATTACCTACAGAATTGAATTAGATCATCATTTTAGGCATTTTCAAGACATAACAATGATCGGAATTGAAGGAATGGGTGTTAAGCAAGCTAAGAAATTCATGGACTTCCAACAAGGAGGAATTTGTGTGAGAGTGTTTTGTTTGTAAATAAATGAGAAGACAAAAACTAACTGTCAAGTTCTTCACACAGCTTACAAAAGGGGGGAGGGGAAGCATAGCAAGAAAATACCCAACAGACTTGTCACTTAGCCCATGGACAGCCATGGATTTCAATTTTGAAAAAGCGGTGGAATATAATGATATAATTGAGTCCCAAATTGCTCAAAAATGAATTAATATGAGGGTTATTAACTACTTGTCCATTAGCCATAGACGTAAATTTTGAAAGAGGGATAAAATGTAATGACTCAATTCAGTCCCATATTGCTTAAGTATAGATGAGAGGATGTGTTAATAATCACTTAGGTACCCTCTTTTTACAAGAAGGTTTTATAGGATGAATTCTACCAAAATAGTTGTTACAATAATGAGATCGTAATCATGAAGATGCAAGACTAGACATGGAACAACAATATGTACCTGGTTACAGTAATTTAATATAAAGGAACAAACACCAACAAATAGAAAAATAAATTGTTGTCTATTCAGGCATGTATTGTTTAATCCTCAAACTCATGATTCTTCAATGCAAATTATCTAGGATACCTTCGGTCACTTCACATCACTCTGAACATCAATAAAACTTCATGTTTTTCTCAAGAGAAAAAAATAAAATTAAAACCTCAAGGAATCCTCTAACCTTATAAATTTAAAGCAAACAATTAAGCTTTATAATGCTACAAAAACCTAATTCATAAGCAACAATGTTTCAGAAAACATTAAGTAACTAGCAAAGGAAATAAGCATAAATCATATTTTCAATTTAATTTTCTTGACCATGTTTTCACATGTCAGTTAAATACTTTTATGTTTTAAATTTGGTTCAATACAATAAGTTTTACCATTGTAATTTACCCCTTGTTTGTTTTCCAATGATTTAGTACTTTGTTTTTCAATTTGATTCAATTCGGCCCTAAAAATATAGATTTAATGATATGAAACATATAATAAATAGAATTGAAAAGAATTGAAAAGAAATTTATAGTAGCTTGAAAGTTTTAGTAGTAAATGAAACTTAACAATTGCTATAAAAGGCTATTTTGAGGCTTGCCTCAATATAAGGCTTTTAAAAAGTTTGGAGATTATAGCCTCGTGTGATATATTAAGGTTTATGCCTTTTTTTATAATTTGGAGCACTATAATAGAATATTAGTTTGTACATAATTAAGTTGGTCATTGAATAGCATATTAGTTTATACTTAGAGTGTATATTATGTAAATTGTATACAAGGTGTACATTTATTACATACACTTTATGTACTACTAACATGTTATTTTGGATCAATTCAATGATATACATATTGTACATAGGCCCTGACTTCTTTTTTATTTGAATTTTACGTCATAAGACTTTTACGCTACAAGATGATTGAGGCGATAGCCACAATCAGCTCATTTTTTAAGTTGATTTTATGAGTTACCATAAAATCTCGATCCGATTTTATTAAAAATTAAAAAAAGGTACAAAGTTATAGATAAGAAAAAAAAGAACATATGAGTCATCAAATTTTGAGGTCACTTACTCTTTGTCATTAGAACACTTCCGTCACGTAACTTTTACATGGGACACATAAATCACTAGAAATTTTAAATTATGACATTTTAGTCACATAACCTCATAGTTATGTGACTAAAGTGTCAATAATCTACAATAAAGAATGGAAGTTTTAGTTACATAATTATGAAGAAAATTAACACTTTAATCACATAATTATGAAGTTATCTTATTAAAATATCCCAATTTAAAATTTTTAGTGACCTATATGTTCCATGCAAAAACCAAATGACAAGAGTAATTTTTTCTATCAATATCATGAAGACATTATTAGGATTGCTACTATATATTCTTCATTCTTCCTTTACCGATCATCTTTCTTTCATTTACCTAGCAACTCCAAATTTTAGCAATCACTAAGTTGTAACATTGCAAATACGCAGAGTAATATATCAACCAAATATATGATTATATTCATAGTTCCCAAATGATGGATACATTCATGAACTCTGACTTGATTTCTTAGAAACCTTACAATGCATTAGACAACATGCGGTACAATCTTGATCTAATAGCCAACATGCTCAATAAATGCCTCATGATGTGGCCCCAACATAGTTTCTATGTGCTCCAAAAGCTGCAAACGCATTGGCTCGCATCTTAGGATTCAACCAAATCTGTTCAAACATACAGTAAACCAGTTAAATGTTAAGGCAATAAATCAAAGCTGTTTATAATTGAAATGCAAATAAACAAGACCAGAATGCCACTCTTAACAAAAGTCGTAATCCAAACTTGGAGCTAAATTATAAAAGCACTCTAAGATCATAAGGAGTTACCATATCAGTTGCAATGAGATAAAAACAATGGTCTTCACAAGCAAATGGTACTTGTGTTGAAATCGTTGACAACTATTGAGATATTGTCTGAAATCTCAATAAATAAATGCTAGAGATTTGATATGATTTTCATTGCATATTAATTAAGCCCATTATGAGAATATTGTGCCTTTATTAGGAAATTATTTCTGGTTATAATTACGTGAATTGTTTTTTACTCTTTCTAGTCTTAGTTTTTCCTATAAATTGTAAGCAAATATATTTCACAAACACAATTCAATATACACAGAAACACAAAAGAACACACCAGTTCTTATATTCATCCCCTTCTTTACGGTATCAGATTTTGTTAAAACTAGTCAGCTGTGGCTGACCCGATGGCCCCTCAAACACCAGAATCCCACACAGAAAATTCCAATAAAAATTCAGCATCATTTTCCACCCTAAATTCAAATGACAGCCCATTCTTACAACTCACTGTGGAGAAACTAAATGAAAGAAATTTTAGAGAACAATTATTTAATTATCGAAAGAAACAGACAATTGTATTAACTCACCGAAGAAGCAAAGAAACCAATAACAACCAACATAGGTTCTCTCCAACGTTGGAGCTCATAAAATTCCATGGTTACTACTGGGCTCATCCATTGGGAAATCCTACCTCTTTTTACCCACAACAAAAAAATGCGGCAGGTCGTACAAGAGACTTAATCTAACGGCCAAGATTCTGCCCACATTTGTTTATCTAAAAACAAGACTGGAAATTAAAACAGGGAAAAAAGAATGTCACTAAATACATGAAAATATCCTCACTGTGGCATGAACTTGACTTCAGTTATGAAGAAGGATTGAAGCGCATCTGAGACACAAGACGTCACCTAAAAAAATTAGAGAATGACCCAATTTTTGAGTTCCTCGATGGTATAAATAGGGAGCTCGATGATTTCCGTGGGAGGGTCTCAGTCGTTAACCATTTTCGTAGCTCAGGGAGGTCTTCTCGGAGGTGCAACGCGATGGCCATCGGTGCAAAGTCATGTTATCTCCAACTGCGCCTCTCGGTTCTCTTCGCTCCAACTAATGGCTGGGTTCAATGGGACTCGTAGGCCTGACTGGAAAGACTAATTAGTCTAATGGGCCAGGATTTGTTGGGCTGAATGGTGGGATGCATCAAAATTAAAACAGTTGGGCCACATGAAAATCAGGTTGGGCCAGGCCCATATTCACATTAATAAAAATATTTTGTGATCGTTGTCAAAAACCTAGGAACACTAAAAGACAATATATAGTTGAAAAATTCACGAAAACCTATGAATTAAAAATCAAGACAAATTATATCTCAAAGTTGTCACCAAAACAACTCGATTAAATTTACAAAACTTTTTTTAAATTTTTGTAAATCTCAAACCAAAATCTCTTGTATTATTGATTCAAGAGCTATGATCATATGAATAATGTCTATTATTTATTTATTATTTACTCTCGTTATATTGTAAATCTTAAAATTATAATTGAAGATGAATCTCTCTATACCCATTGTCAAAAAAGGAGTATTTGAATTCTATATTTTATGTCCCAAAATTGTCTTGAATTTAATTTCTATTAGTCAATTCACAAAAATCTTTCATTGTTTGGCTAATTTTTTTCCATCTTATTGTATCTGTCAGAACCTATCATCATAAACATTGATTGACAATGTTAAAGAGTATAAAGGCATGTACTACGTTGACAAAGCTAAAATGAGTGAATGTTGTCAAATTGTTAATCTTTGTTTTTGTTCCTAGGGATGGTGAGATTTTATTACGGGGTTATAAAATGGAACATTTCATCTTCCAATATTTGAAACAATTATTTCATTCCATATTTGTGAATAATAAAACATTCAATTATTTGTCTAAAATTTGTGAGTTTGCAAAACTTCACTATTCTTCTTTTCCCAAAGTCTTTTATAGACCTTTTCAAACTTTTTACCCTAATTCATAGTTATGTATGGGATCCATCTTGTATCTCTAATTGTACTCACAATAATTTGTTTATGACATTTATTGATGATCATATTTAGGTTTGTTGAGTTTATCTATTAAAAGAAAAGGCTTAGATTCATAATGTTTTTTTATTATTCATACAATGATTTAAACCCAATTTTAAACACATACAAATCATTTTCACTAATAATGACACAAATATTTTAGAATCTACAAGCTTACCTTCAAAAACAAGAGATAATGTATCAAAGTTCTTGTGTGAACAATCTCAAAAAAAAAAGTAGTTGATCGAAAGAATAAACACCTCCGCGAAAAGTTTAAGCTTTAATGTTCACCTTAAATTTACTTAAAATTTATGGGTAGATGGTATTCTAACATCTACATGTCTCGTCAATCATATGTGTTAAAATCTCATTAATTGAAGGCACAAGATTTGGTTTTGATTGTATATTGATTAGAAGTATTAATGAGTGCTAAAATTACTATGATTTAATATACTTTAATTGATTAAATAGATTCATATTTATATGATATTAACATATTTTATATAAATCTATCTTTTCCGAATCATGAATATTTTTATTGTTTTTCAAAGCGTTCAAAAATAACTTAAAAACTTGAACAAAAATATTAGAGACAATATATCACAAATATGTTGGTAAAAGATATAAGAGTCAAAAATATGAAAAAATTAGAAAAAATGGTCAAAATGATCAAAAATGTTAAAAAGGCCAAAATCTTACATGCAGCCACCCATTCACATCGAATTCTGCACACGCTCGCACGCAACCGGCACATGCCTAGCACACATCCACATGCACGTTGCCAGCGCACACACCTAGCACATATCGCATCGATTTCTATGCATACCAGCACATGCCAACGTCATATCTCACGCACACCAAACGTCTATCTATCTTAATATTTTCGCCCCATATGAGTGCCAACCTATACAAACGCATCCAAATTCAAGAAATATTTTCCCACTTTTTTGGCATTTTCTCACCTATAAAAGGACCATTTTCCCTTATTTCAAAGCATAAAATTTTCTGAGTTCTTTCTCTCTCTAAAAAGTTTTCTTTTTTAATTTTAATTTTAATGTTCTTCTCTTTTTGGGAAGAACTAGCTATGTTTTAATAGATTTTTAGTTTTTGACTTTTTACGGTTCTTTATGTTTTATGTTTTATATGTTATAATTAATTTATCTGTGATTAAATTTAACATGACTGACTATTTGTAAATATGATATTTATAACATTTTTATGCTTGCGAAATATTAAATAGATAAAATATTTCTATAAATTAAATTCATTTTGTTTTTATTCAAGATTTTATATTAAGGATGTTAGAGAGAAATATATTATTTTTCATTACAAACTTAAATATGAAAATTAGATTTTAAGATTTAATTATTCAGTCTGATTTAGAATAGTGTTTTTTTATTTGTTGGTATAATCGCCAAGTAGTTAAAGTTAAACTCTATTTCAAAAGTTTTTTCTAAGAACTATTATTCGAAAATATATTGACAACATATTTTCAGTAATGGTTTTAAAACTTCAAAGTTAGTACTCGGATAATTAAATTCTTAAGTTTAATTTGGACACCTTGAATAAAGTTTAAAATATCTAACCCACCAAATATGGCATTTAAATGGTTTATTTTCAATCTCTTAGAAAAAAGTAAATAATGTAATTAACCAAATTAGTTATCAACCTCACTCATAGGTGTTAATTGATTTGTTTAATTAACAAATTATATCTAACCCCACCAAAGGTGCTATTCGTATAAAAAAGAGAGAATCAATAAATATAAATTTTTATATTTAATAACCTAAATAATATAAGTAAGTATAATTAACTTAATTATTATATCCATAAATATTAAATGTTATAAATGATAAAAATTTGCATAATGTTTTAATAAATATATCAACTTTGAAGTGTATGAAGTTTGTCTTGTGCAATGTGAATCTTTTTAGTTGTTTCTTCAATAAGATTAGTTTTTATTGTACTAAAATCTATGCATTCCACCCAGTATAATGAATATCTTCATAGTCGTCCATACAAGGCTTCAAAAGAGTCATTCTAATGTTGGCATGATAACTATTGTTGTAGGCCAAATCAACCAATGACAGGTGATCACTTTAATTTCCCTTCAATTTCATAACAAAAGCTCATAACATGTCTTTTAACATGCGAATAATCTTTCAAATTGTCCATCCATTTCAGGATGATAAGTTGTGCTATGTAGTAACTCTATACTCAAAGACTCTTGTACACATCTCCATAACTGTGCAATATACTTTGGATCTTGATCTGACACAATTTACTTTTGGAGGCCATGCAATCGTACTATCTCCCATATGTACAACTTGCTTAAACATTGATAAAGTATCAAGTTTTAACTAGAATGAAATGGGTGGACTTTGTAAGACAATCGACAATTACCCATAAGGAATCATAACCTTGAGAAGTTTGTGATAATCCTTATACAAAATACATGGTTATGTCATCATGCTTTCATTCTGATACTAGGAATGGCTAAAGTAGCCCCGTAGGTTTTGTTTGTTATACCTTCACTTTTTGACATATCATGCATTTTTCCACAAATAGAGCAACATATTTCTTCATTCCTTTCCACCAATAGGTTCTATACTATCCATCATAGTGAAGATTAGCGCAATCAGAAGTCGTGTTTTCAATTCTTGGAATTCCTTTCCAAAAGCTTCTTCCCATAAGAATTTGACTCTTTTTTTAGTAATTCTTGACAATGATGTAGCAATCTTTGAGAATTCATGCACAAAAGATAGATAATATACAACCATTCCAAGGAAAATTCTTATGTTATTCACATTTCTTGATTGAATCCAATTTAATACGGGTTCAATCTTGGAAGGATCTATAGCAATTCCTCTTCCCGATATAATTTTTTTGAGAAATTAACTTTGATAAGTTAGAAATCACATTTCTCGAACTTTGCATACAATTAGTGTTTCCTTAGAGTTTGTAAGGCGATCTTGAGATGTTGTTCATACTCTTCATAGGTCTTTGAATAAATCAATATATTTTCAATAAAAACAATGATAAATTGATCTAAATAAGATTGAAATACCCAATTACTTAAATCCATAAAACAAATAATAGCATTTGTCATTCCAAATAGTATGACATGAAATTCAAAATGCCCATACCGTTTACGAAAAGCAATTTTGAGTATATGTGACTCTCTAACTCTCAATTGGTGATATTTTGATTTGAGATCAATCTTTGAGGTCTATATCAAATTAACATATATCTTCATATAGTAAACCTTATTTGTATAATAACCATACTAGATAGTATGGTCCAATATGGTAGAAAGAAACTTACTCCTCCAAGTTGGTCAAATAATTCATCAATTTGAGATAACTAATACTGGTTCTTTATATTACCCTATTCAATTGACGGTAATCAATGCAGAGTATGAAACTTCCATGTTTCTTCTTGAAAAAAGTACAGATGTTCCCTAGGGTGACAAAATTGATTGAATGAATCCTTTTGTTGAGAGCCCATCTAACTAATTCTTCAATTCTTGTTTTTCTATATGTTCCATACGATAAGAAGTGATGGATATTGGTGAAAGTTTAGGATACAAATCAATCACAAAATTGAGAGCTGGAAGGAGTCTAGTTAATTCTTCTGGAAACACATCCCAATATTTACCACTAGTATCCATGCCAAGCCTTTTCCATTGTTTGTGTTTTCTACTAGAGAATTTAGGAGAGTTATGCTTGTCTAGTTTCATCTTCTACCTAAGCAATACTTAAGGAAAAGGTTGCAAGGGTTTACTCTCTTTTTTTTCTTCATAAAATTGGACTTCTATGCCTTTAAGAGTTTGTATGATAACCTTCTTTTCAAAGCAATTTACAATGGCTTAATACTTGGTCAGCCAGTCCATTCCTAAAATGATGTCAAAATAACTTATATTGAGTGTAACGAGATCGGTTGGGAATCGGTGACCATTGAAGCAGATCGAATAATTTTTACAAATATACAAGATATTTGAATAGGCTCCGAGAGGAGTATTCAAAGTAAGAGGGGTTATGTTCTTTATTCTTGAGTGGCAACGCCTTTACCCTTTTTTCCTTTTATCAGGTAGATGGTTGACATTGAAATGCTGGTGTCCATACTAGAAGGTAGTTAGAAAGATTTCCTAAGAGGTTGGTAGGAGCTTAAGGACTATTCTTGGAATAATCATCTCATTTATTTAAAATTATATTGAGGTTGTCGACCAGTTTTTGAGTTAACCTTTAAAAAATTTACTTGTTATTTGAAGCTCTAGAATTAAAACTTGACTACGATCCTCCCCCATAATATTCGATGGTGAGTTGGGACAATTGTACTTGAGGTGTCCCAATTGGGTGCAGTTGTGATAGGTATAAGAGTGATACCAAATACTTCTAGAAAAATTACTATGTGATGATCCACTATGTTATCTCCTTTTCCAAAATTTATTTTTCTCCTTTCCTTTATCCTTGGTCTTTTGAGATGAAGTTGTCTCCTTTAACTATTTTGTATTGACTTGTTCGATTCTATAAGCTACGGTAACCATTGTAGTGTAGGTTCATACACCTTGATACATTAGTTGCATACTTATATCGTCTTCTAGACCCATCAAAAACTTTAAAGCCTTGTCAAAATCTCTTGCTACCATATATTTTCGTAAATCTTGACAATTGATTAAAAGATTCTCATATTTTGTGACAATTATATCGTTTTGCTTAAGATTCATAAACTTGACCACTTTGTTAGATTTTGAAATCTCATTAAAGAACCTTTCATAAAACAACTCCTCAAATTATTCCTATGTTACTATCTCTACATCACTCCCTCTATTAAAGAGTCACACTAGTCAGCTTCTCTAGTTAGTTTGTATGCAGCTAAACCAATTCTATAATGTGTTGAAATGTTTAGAGCATTTATCTTTCTCTTAATTTTCCAAACCCATCCTTCTGTAATGTTAGGGTTGGGAGTACCATCGTAAAGAGATGGCCTTGTTTTGTCAGATTCTTTGAGGTAATAAGCTATATCTCTTTCTTTATGTTCTTCACCTTGAGTAATCAATCTTTGTATCACATACAATAAATTAAAATGTTCATCTACGTCATATGTGGGTTTCTTTCTAGCTTCCTTTGCGTGTGGGTTTTTAATCACCTTTCTTTTTGGAGGCACATTGAAACAAAAATAGTTCAAAAACATTTTAGAGATTATGAATGAATATTATTCCAAGGAGATCAAAACTATGATCTGATACCAAACTATCATGCCCTGAAAAATGGGTAAGTGAGATAGGAATGAGGTAAATTTATAAAGTATAATGAAAATAAATTCAAAATATTTATTTAATAAAACTATAATTTAATTCGGGATATCTCTATTTAAAAACATAATTTCACAAAACTATTTAAATTATAAATCATAAAATACATATATTAGAAGTAGGATTTATTTTACAACATCTCTCAACATTTACTCCAAATAAAGGTTACAAAATGAAATATAAATTTATAACCTAAAGTTCTCTTCTGTTTTTCCTCGTCTTTAAGTCGTTTACCACTTTGTTAAATCCTAATCTGGAGGTAAGGAAAAACAAAGTGAACTACACATAGCTCATTAGGAGTCTACTTTCCAAAAAATAATCATTCATGATGTATTTTGTTTATTAATAAAATTCATGAATGGTAATCTCATCAATATATGGAGTTGGGATATTTTTATCACAAACTCCTAAATATACCTGCACCTCTTTACTTCAAGGGAAACTAAAGGAAACTACAATACAGGTATCTCAATATATTCTTGTACAATATAAAATATGTTATGATATAAAACCAATGCATGAAATTCAACCTCATACGTATTGGTCATCCAAATACATAGATACATACCGGTCCAATTTCGATACACATATGAAATTCAATCCCACACGTATTGGTTATCCCTTTTTCTTCTAAAATATCTTTTCTTATAGTTTTCTCTTTTAAATCTCTTTTTATATTTTTGGAAATCTTGTTTTCTGAATTTATATCTTTTAAATCTTTTATATGTTTTATATTTTTTATATTGTTTTGTAAGGTTTTATATTACTTCCATATTTTCTTGGTATTCTAAAATCTTTTGTATCACAACAAATTATATCATGCTCTCTTATTTGTCTATATTCCTTTCTTTCTTGAAATTTAAAAAATTATCTAATTTTTAAGGCTTCTTATTCTTACTCCTAGAGTATCTGGTATAGTTTCTCTATTTCTCTGTTCCTAACTTTCTGTTAAGGTTTTGTGTAGTATTTCAGGTAATTTTTGAAAAAACATTTTCTTATAAGTTATTTGTATAGAGGGTGATAATTTATGATAATACATTTCATATTCACAAATAAAAAAATCTATGTAACACATGTTACAAAATTTCCATATTTGTTAGATGCTATTTAGCTTCATTGATTTCATTTTCACTGGATTCGGTGATAGTTCTACCTTTATCTTCTCCAACATATTCCTTGTATATTTCATATATTACTATATCCAAGTATTCTCTTCCTGTGGGAGCATTTCCTTGCATTAATAAATATTGTTGATCTGTTAAGTTTGAAAACCAAACTTTAACATTTTTTTATCATTTTATGAGCTACTAGTATCGTATAGATTGAAGGGTTTGTTTGAATAGTTTGGTAAGCCTGTATAAGCACACTCATTCCACTTTCCCATTTATCTAAGGATTGTTTCCTATCTCTTATATTGTTTAAATCTAAAATATCAAACTTATAATTATCATGTAGTTTGAATTTTGGTGGAATATATCTCTAGTTCCCTAATGCAAACCATCCTCCATTTTAGGTGGTTTTCTTCTTCTATTTGTGGCGTCAGGTTGTTCTGTCGTTTGCGTATTTCTTTCTCCCCTATGTGGGTGAGATATTCCTTCTTGATAAGGAAATGGTAATGAAATTGGCTTCATATAACCTTTTGAGGTCATGTTTTCTGGTTTAGAATCAGTCTCATTGATTACTATTATATCTTCTTCTTCTTTGTTTTTGAAACGTTAAGGATATTTTTGAAGATACCTTAAAGCTTAGGGGTATCTCTGATACTAATCCATAGTTTTATAGAAATTATCAAATGATTGGACTTGAAGTCATCGAGGAATGAGGATGACAAAAGGGAAGAGTCGCACTATTTAATAACTGATTTCCTCTAGTCACACTTATTTAGAGATTCCAGTTAGGCAACGAAATTTCAAATTCAACAAACTTTATTAATAGTATTTTGGTAAAAGGTGGGATGGGTTTATTATCACATATTTTTTCTATATTTTTTATATTTTATTTAATATTAATATATTAAATTAATAAAAATATCTCTTTTATTTTTATTATATTTTTATATGTTAATTTAATTAATTTTAAGTATGTTTTTATTATTTTTAAAACTTAAAATAAATATAATGTGGAACCAATAAAATAAAATATGAAAATAACGCCAGTTTTTTAAAAATTATATAAAACATTACATTTAAATTTATAATAGTAAAAATAATGTGAAGATAACTTTATAGGTCAAAGTACAATTTTAAATGAATCTAATTACAAGAAAAGAGAAAGAAGAACAATGCTTAGTGAAAATTCTCAATATGCATAACTCAAGTTCATTCATGAGACTAATACACTATAAGTAGCCCACTACTCTAACAAATTGATGCAACATAATCTATACAAATGGGACACACTAATATATACCAATAATATAAACTATATTATTTCATATACTATTTAATATCTAATAGTTCCTTTCAATATCATGTTTGGGAAGAACTATGAGTTTGGTGGTATAAAGAACTGCAAATTTGTTTACTGGTATAGACTTTGTAAGAATATGAACAACTTGATCTTCACATGACATATGTTTTACCCTAAGTTTTTTAATCATGACCAATTCTCTAACAATGTGAAAATCTATTTTCACATGCTTTATTCTAGAATAAAAAATGAGATTTTTAGCTAATAATTGAGTGCACATATTATCACAAAAATCAACAATCTAAACTCCAAGTCAGTAAGTAATGTCTTTATCCAAATCAACTATGTGTTAGTAAGATCCATAACTATACATTCATATTCAGTAATTGATTGAGATACTACTTTTTTCTTGCTAGATTTATGTGACACAAAACTATTACCAAAGTAAACATAGAATGCACATGTATGCCTTATATCATCTATTGTACCTATCCAATCTGGTTAGTGAAACAAGTAAGATCATGATAAGTAGATTTATGAAGTAGTATACCATAATGTGTAGTTCCTCAAAGATATCTGGGGATCTTCTTCAAGCCATTCTGAATAACATTAATAGATGAAATGAAAAATTGACACATTCAATTCACAATAAAAACTATCTCTAGCCTAATAATGGTGCAATATTACAATGCACCTACTAGTTTCCTAAAGATAATAGGATCTTCAAGTGGCATTCCATCATATTTGAAAAAGTCCTTCCTTGATCAAGTAGGTATATTAATTTGTTTGGCTTGCATCAAATCATTTTTCTCAAGTATGTATTCAATATACTTTTTTGAACTGAGATGAGTTTATCATTTAGATGGATAACTTCAATTCCTAAGAAATAGGAAAGATCTACAATCTCCTTTAAGGAAAATTATGACAATAAATAAAAAGTGTATTCTTGAATTTTATCTTCATTGCTACCAGAGATGATTATATCATCTACGTAGACTAATATTATTTTAAAAATTACATGAGACTAAAAAATGAACATGAAAGCATTACCTTTGTATTGAAGAAATCTCAAGTGAAATAAACATGTCTTCAATTCATTATATTAGGCTCTAGGTTCCTGTTTAAAGCCATATAGAATTTTCCTTAATTTACAAACCATAGGTATATAAGATTGAACTTCAAAACTTTAAGTTGATGCATGAGTCCATCCTATTGAAATCACCATTTATAAATTCATTATTAACATCCAATTTTTTGATACACCAATTCTTAGAGAAAGCTAATGTTAACACAATTCTTACTAAACTATGTCTCAATCTCGGTGAAAAAAGTATCAAAATAATCAATATCCTCCACTTGGTTATATCATTTTTCCGTACCTCAAGACATATACTTGTCAAGGATACCACTTGATTTTGTTTTCATTTATACAACCATTTATTCCCTATAACCTCCGTATCATCTATCATAGAGACAAGTTCTCATAGGTTATTCTTGACCAAAGTATCATGTTCAACTTGCATAACATTTCTTTATTCATGAACTTTTCTTGCTTGAGCACTATTATTAGGATCAGGCAGCAGATTATGTGAGAAAGTGAAAGCTTTAGGCTGGTGAAGACCAACTTTGGAACGTGTAAGCATTGAATGAACATTAGATGGACTTGGTCGTCTATAAACTAAATGAATAGGCATATTAAAGACCAAAGGTATTTTAGGATAAAGATAAATACTACTTGTATCATAATTTTAATCTAAAAGATTATAGTCCCACACTTTTAATCTAAAGGATTGAAAGTAGGAATGTTAGCTATTTTTTGGAAAGAACTATAGTAGCAATTTTTTCGTGTAGAACTTGATTTCTGAAATGAAACATCTAGAGAAGGAAGTTGTATAAGAGAAGGAATAAGAATTATCTCTGATATATGATCAGGTGTAATAGTTTGAACATGAAGACCATTCATTTGAGAAGGAATGTAAGTAACCTTAGATATATGATCAAGTGTAATAGTTTGAACATGAGAAGCCCTTGTTGAAATTGAAGAGATATTGTTTGGAATTGTATGTGAGGGTAAAACATCATTCAAACTATGACTAGTGTAATGTTGAGAATGATTATCATTTCTTCTTGTATATATTTTGATTGATTCTCTATGCAAGAAAAAATATCCTTTATGTTTACTAGCATACTCCAAAACACACATTAGAAGATATGAACAATTTCAATTGATGACTAATTTTCTGAATTAGAATGCGATGAGACAAGGTAAGGAAATTAAGTTTCATGGAATACAACATCCCTTTTATATAGATTCTGATTGATTCTCTATGCAAACACAAATATCCTTTATGTTTACTAGGATATTTCAAAAACAAATAAGGTGCAGAGCATGCTTGTAACTTGTGCTTGTTAAATGCTCTAAAACAATGATAACATAGACTACCAAATACATTTAGAAAATCATAATCAATAACCCTTTTGTATAGAGTTTCATAATCTGGCTTGTATTTTAGAACCTTGGTAGACAATCTATTTTTCAAATAAATTGATTTTCTACAAGCATGCATATAGTATTATAGGAAAACAAAAGCAAGCATAGGTATCATACTAGTATCCACAACTCTTCTTAATCAACTCTCAAAACACCATTTTCAACTTAAGAGTAAGAATATTTTTCCCTATAAATAAGGCTTTCCTTTTCCCATTTAGTGATAAAAATTGAAAATCCCTCGACCATCAGACTGCACATTTTTAATGAGAACCTTAAAATGGCTTTCTATCATTGCTTTGAACATGTTTAATACAATTTGGATTGACTTTTGTTAGAAAAAAATAGATCCATATAAATTAGATAAGTCATCCATAATTAGTAAAAAATAGTTTGCACTAATAAAAGCCACAATTGGAAATGTCCATAAATCAACATAAATAAGATCAAACATCTTAGTAGCAGATTCATGATAATGAGGATAAGATAATTTGCGAGACTTCCCTAGAGCATAACTATTACATTTAATTGAATAATCAAAAGACTTAAACACATGAAGATGGGCTTATTGATCAATCTTATATATTATAGTTTCTGACGAATGCCCTAATCTATTATGCCATATGCACTTGTTAAAAATATTTACCATTAGAAGTAGAAACAAAAGCTTGTCCTGTAATACCTATAGGTGTTTGTAAAACCTTCTCTAAATTCTTGATTTCATCCATTCATTTCTCAACTCTACCTTGGAAGAGTAGCTTCTAAATGCCCAATCCCTTGCCACAAAAACAAATTGGGTGAAACTCAATATAAACTTGATTATCAATGCAAGTTTGTTTACTAAAACAAAATTGGCAAAAATTTGGGGAGTAAGCAAAAGTTCCATCAAAGGAATTCTATGGTTATCAAGTAACATATCACACTTACCTAATTACTTAATATTAGATTTATTATCGTTACTTATAGTTACACCATCATTGTCAAGGTAATCATGTCCATTCTCCAGATTAGTTGCACTAAAAGTTAGATGATCTGTATCATCACTGTCAAAAAGCCATTCTAGATTCTCTTATGACTCTGCATCATCAACACTAGTTGCCATAGATAATCCACCCTAATTCTTTAACACGAGATTCCTTAATTGAAAATGAGTCACAATTGTAAGACCTGCTTTGAAGCAAATCTAAAATTGTGGTCTATATGTTTCTTACATTTAAATATAGCACCCTTAATTGATGCAAACTCCAACTCTGTGTAGGTTTAGTTCCAATCATACCACCTTCTTATTTTGTTAACCATAATTGAACCCATTAAAGCCCCATTTGGTATTATGTTTACCAATTTTCTCTCTGTATGTCTAGTTCCAATCATACCACCTCTTTATTTTGTGAACCATGATTGAACCCATTGAAACCCCCTTTGGTATTAAGTTACCAATTTGTGCAACATGTGCATGCAGAAAATTATCACCAATCTATTGTATATTTCTCTATTCATGAGCTAGTAAGTGACTATGAACTTCTTCCAAGGTGCCTGGTTCAGTCTTGAGTAACATACTGGTGACAAATTCATTATAAACACCATTAATCAAAGCAAGAAGGATTTGATAAATCAAATCATTCTTTACAATTCTTTCACCTACATCACTCAAATGATTAGATACTTCTTTAACTTTATGTAATCATCAATAATTCTATCATTTTGCATCTAAAACTAAGATCTAAATGATGCGTATTTTCGCAAGTGTACGAATCTTTCAAGTAATAAAGTGTACAAAAGTATGGATATCGAACCCACAAGCAATGGCGTTACTAAGTACCGAAATTGACTACCCCTAATTTTATTTGAAAACCAAATTTTTGAATTTGTTTAAAAAGTAAATTAACTTAAAACTAAACGCAAATAACAAAATTTAATATTGTTCACAAATGATAAAAAATGCTAAGGCATTTGATTTCGCTAAATCAATTCAATCCAATTTCAAGTTATGTTATATGAGAATCAAAGTTAAAAGTGATGGTTGAAAAACCCAAACTTATCTAATACTCTTTCTCAAGTTATATTAGAATTACTTATCTATGAAAACCGACTATATTTCTATGAAGATTTAATCACAAATAAGCACATTACGATTTATGGAATTTATGGAATAACCACATACATCATGCATTAGGTGTCAAACTCGCATTCAACATACGGTATTTATCACAAGAAGCGTTCATTACACATCTCCTCTCGGTCTCAATATAATGCAACAAATTATTTAAATCTTGATCAGAAATTTAAAAGAATTAAGCATGGAAATAAATACTCAACTTGAAAACAATGAATTCATATAACGATAACACAAGAAATCAGATTTTCATGATCTAACTACATCATAGCCTTAGCAAAAACGAATTAGTTCATAACGAAAATAAGAACAAACATTATTTCAATTGAATCCATGAATAACAAATATCAATAAACTGCAGAATATAAAAAACTAAGGAGAAGAGATGAAAAACTCTAGAAGATTAAGGCTTGGTAGCAACAATGGTGGTGAAGATCCACCCAAGTCTCTCCAAAATTTCCTTCTCTTACTCCAAAAATGCCTTGAACTCTCCTTCTGCCGTGGCCTCCTTCCATCATAATGTATATATAGGTCTAGGGTTTTGGAGGGCAATTTTGGAACAAAACGACATAAAAAAATGTTTTCGAACGAAACTTCGCCACGGTGAAGTTATTCTCGCCGCGTGAAGATTTGGAAAAACTTACGATTCGGTTCCATTAAATCTCGCCGACGGTGGGATTATTGTGGCCGAGCGGCGGGCACTTGGCCGTCGGCGAGATGTATTTAGCCGTGTGAGATTTCTTTGGCGTGGCGAGATTTCTTTGCCAAAATCCGTGCTCTCTGGACGATTTTCAACATTTTCTCCGTAAGGTTCGCCGTGGCGAGAATATTCTCGCCGGCGCGAAATTCAAATTTTGAAATTTTGTTTTCTTTTCTTTGATTCAATCCCAATCATTGTACTTTGTCCCTAACTTCTCCAAAATCATGATTTTACCTTAAATTGCACTTTAAACACGAAATACTGAAATGACATTTTGTGGATTAAATAATCAAATAAACACAATTTTCACACAAATATCAACATTTAAATCATAACAAAAATGCAATAATTTAGCTCTTATCAACAACCCCAGACCAGCTTCTTTGGTCTCTAGCAAGAAAAGCGATCTATTTAATAAATTCAAAGGAGACATTAAGAGAAACTTCAAAGGAAATTTATTCTATTTACAAAATTACATTAAGCATATGCAATAAGCCTTTAAACCCACTGGCGGCCTAGTAGGACGAGTTGTAGTCTCGTGAGGGCTTCGGTGATGACACCCACAAACATCTTACCTATAACTATCCTAACTTAAAACAATAACATAACATAAAAAATAATTTGCACAAATGTCTCAAAATTGTAAATAACACCCAACATATAGAATAATTAAATGTCACCTAAGTTTTAAGAAATCTCAAATGCCAATTTCACTTTTATTATTGACTCTTAAACATCCATCAAACCACAAACCAATAGCCATAATGCCCGGATAATATTATACGAACATCCACAACAAAAAGGTGAAATCTCAAACTCCATAGGCTCACTCTTCAAAACTCTCTCCACTAATGAAGAAAAATACACCACTTAGGATCAATAGGACTTTATTAGGCTTGTAATGTTAGGCTTAGGTATTTGGTTAAGAAAGAACGGGAAGTGTCAAAATACAAATAATAGAACTTATTATATTAAACACTGACCAATTAAGTAAAGAGTAACACCATTTAACCCAATTGTTTCTTCCGATCATAACCCATTTTTCCAAAGATAAACAAAATTCTTCCTCGATCTTTCACCTCAGTACATCCATTACTAACACTCTTTTTATTTACTAGAGTGTGAAGGCTATTTTTCTCTTTTTCTTTTCTTTTCTTTTTCTTTTCTTTTCTTTTCTTTTTCTTTTCTTTTCTTTTTTTTTCTTTTCTTTTCTTCGTTGTTTTTAACATAACCCCAACCAATTTCTTCCAATATATGTGGAAGATGTCTTTTTTCTTTTTTTATTCCATTCTTACTCCAATTGCTTTTGAAAATTTTGTGTTCAAAATTAAGTGCTCTTAACAAATAAGGTAGGAATTATATATATATATATATATATATATATATATATATATATATATATATATATATATATTGGCTAAATAAAGGTAGGTTATAGAAGGCAAAAATAAAGAAAAAATAAGGCTAACAATATATTTAAATCGGCTCAACGAGGTAACTAGTGATATAAAGATAACAAGGTAAGCTTAAAATGGCACAATCGATCCAAAAATGGCCTATATCCTATCCTAAACGGTGCAATTCCAAATTATTTCGCCTCGAGGGTTTTCAAATGAGTTCTAGAGTTTGTTGAGATCACAAAAATGTCCATGAAAAATTAGTACATAAGACTTCTCTAAGCATTTAGACTAATCAACCAAATCATACCACGTACCAAAAGAGTCGCCAACTAGGTAAAATCAACATTTGAAATTATCTTTAAACCGAAGCAAAATTTAATGTCTTCTAAGAGCTACTTGTTATCACAATCACATTATTATCATCAACGTGCAAATTAACCGAAGCAAAATTTAATGTCTTCTAAGAGCTACTTGTTATCACAATCACATTATTATCATCAACGTGCAAATTAAAATAAATAAAATAAAAAATAAAAATAAAAAGAAATTAAATCAAAATGCGAGAAAAATAAATGGAAAATCAAAATTAAACACAAATAAACACACAAACAAAACTAATAAAAATGAAGGGAAGAAAAAGATTTACCGGTTGCAACTTTGACAAAACCTTACATTGTCCTCAATGTAAGAAAGAAAAACTGTATATGGCTTCTTCTTTTTTTACCTACAAGACAAATAAAATAAGAAAATTTAATTAAAAATAACATTATCATAAAATGAAGTGCAGAATTTAAAATTTCTAAAATAAAATGAGATAAAAGATAAGAAAACAAATCGATGGGTTGCCTCCCGTTAAGCGACTTTAAGTTATAGTCATTAGCTAGACTTTTATGTTATCTTCACGCTTGTTGAATTCTCCGTCAAAATATGGCCTAACTTGTTGTCCATTTACCTTGAAAGTTCCCTTTGTTTCATGATTGATCTCAATTGTTCCATAAGGAAACACCTTGGTTACTAGAAAAGGTCCTAACCCGAGATTTTAGTTTTTCTTGGAAAAAGTGGGAGCGGAATTTATAAAACGTAAAGACATCCCACCTCGTAGTTTTGCCTCAAAATGTGCTTATCATGCCAAACCTTCATCTTGTGCTTGTATATTCGGTCATTCTCATAAGCATCATTCCTCGTTTCATCCATCTCATTTGTTGTAGATTTCACAAGAGCGAGCTTCTAGTGGTAGCAATGGAGTTCTCTCCTCAAAAGTCTCAGAGATTAACTTGTCAAGAGTGTTAATTTGAAAACAAGAATGTACCTCGCTTGGAAATTTCATTGCTTCAAAAACATCAAAGCCACTTGTTCATCTTGCACCCATGTAGAATGAGCTTTCCTTCTGAACATTAATCAATGTTCTTTTCCATTGCAAGGCAGTCTCCCAATATATCAGCCAGTACCCTCTATCTTCCTCCCGTGTCAAGCACCACGAAATCTACGGGGAAAATAAATTTGTCAACTTTAATTAAAACATCCTCAATTACCCTAGAGGATATTTCCCACGGATCGATCCGCTAATTGTAGAGAGATTGAAGTGGGTTTTACTTCTCGACCTCTAGTTTTACGAAAATAGAAAGTGGCATCAAATTAATGCTTGCTCCTAAAATAACACGTGACTTTATCAAAATTGCAAAATTCCTATAGTACAAGGTATAGTAAAACTCCACGGGTCTTTCAATTTACGTGGCGGTTTTCTTTGAAGAAGCTGGTGACTTTGCACTCCTCATTTAGCATGACAGTTTCATAATCTCCCAGCTTCCTCTTCTTTGATAGAATTTCCTTCATGAATTTTGCATACTTGGGCATTTTTTCCAACATCTCTACAAAAGGAATGTTAATATGCAATTTCTTAAAAATATCCAAAAATTTATTAAATTGATTATCAATCTTTTTCTTATTCAATCTTTGAGGATATGGGATAGGAGGCTCATATTTCGCATTTGGGGAAGGTTGAACATCTTGGGATGTTGATGGATTTTCTTTAGATTTTTCCATCATTTTCTCTGATTTCCCTTGCCATTCAAGTTCTTTACCACTTCTCAATGTGATAGCCTTTACATGCTCTTTGGGATTAATTGTGTCACCGGGCAACGACGATCCTTTAGACCTTTACGCGATGCTTTGAAAGGCCCTTACTGGTTGGTTTTGGATGTCCTTTGTTTATTGCCTCTTGATTTCTCGAAATTTTTCTTGTCTCCTCAATGAACTTTCCTAAAATTCCTTCCAAATCTATTTGTTTCTTCTCTTGGGGTTGGTAGGAAGATGATGACGGTTTGAATCCCCCTAGGTTATTTCCCCATGACAAATTTGGATGATTTCTCCAACCTGGATTGTAGGTGTTCGAATATGGGTTATTTTGAGGTTTTTGGAAATTTGAAACCTGATTTGCTTGCTCGGCATTTGGTGAAGCAAATGGATTTCCAACTTGACACTCAATACTAGCATGATTTCCACCACATAAATCACATTATGCAGTTGGTTTGGATTCGAATTTGGATGACAAAGAATCCATCTTTCTTGAAAGAGTAGCAACTTAGTCGACAAAGCATTCCACTTGAATCAATTTCATGTACCTGCTGCTGGTCTTTTTGCAATTACACATTCTGAATTCCATGATTATTGTTTTCAGCCATAATCTCAATAATTCATGAGCATCCTCAGGTGTTTTCCCATTAAAGACCCTCCGTAAATTGATCAATCATTGCACGATAGTTTGAAACCAACCCATTATAAAATGTAGAGACTTGTAGCCAAATTGGTATACCGTGATGTGGGCACTTCCTCGACATTTCTTTGAATCTTTCCCAAGCTTCAAATACAATGATTCTTGGTCATATTGTGTAAAGATGTGATTTCATTTCTCAATTTCTTGTCTTAGCGGGAGGAAAGAACTTGGACAAGAATTTCTCGAACCAATTCATTCCATGTTGTAATTGATCACTGGTGGTAATGAATTTAGCCAACTTGGCTTTATCCCGAAGTGAAAAAAGGAAAAACCCTCGATCTTATAGCATCTTCGGACACACCATTTATCTTGTAAAGATCACTCACCTCAAAAAGTAAGCAATATGTGCATTTGGATCATCGCTTTGACATTCCCCAACCGATTTGATTGAACCATTTGGATAAAGGATGGTTTTATCTCAAAGTTATTTGCTTGAATGGTTGGCCTCCTTATACCGAAGTAGTTCAACAACATTAGGCACGGATAATCCTCAAAGCTCTATGATTTCCACCTCCCGACAAATGGTGGATCCGTAGTTGATTGTCTATTAGAAGGTGACGTTGAACGCCTTCTCTTGGTTTAGACGCATAAATGTTCTATCAATCTCGAAATGGTCGAATGGAAATTGGTTAAGGCTTCTTGTATGTCTCATACAACAATCCTACACCGAGAAAATTAACTAACACAAAAACAACACAAAATTACCCCTTTTTATGATAAATGAATTAAAAGAGCAAATTAAACAAAATTAAAAATGAAACAATGATAAAGAAAATTAACTTCAAATTAAAACTAAGATTAGGTAGTATCGATATTAATAAAAATCAAACCATTCCCAAACGCGGCGCCAAAAACTTTATGCATATTTTTCGCAAGTGTACGAGATCGTTCAAGTAATAAAGTGTACAAAAGTACGGATATAGAACCCTTGAGGAATGGCGTTACTAAGAAATGCAGAAATTGACTAACCCTAATTTTATTTGAAAACCGAATTTTGAATTTGTTTAAAAAGTAAATTAACTTAAAACTAAACGCAAATAACAAAATTTAATGTTGTTCACAAATGATTAAAAACGCTAAGGCATTTGATTTCACTAAATCAATTCAATCCGATTTCAAGTTATGTTATATGAGAATCAAAGTTAAAAGTGATGGTTGAAAAACCCAAACTTATCTAATACTCTTTCTCAAGTTATATTAGAATTACTTATCTATGAAAACTGACTATATTTCTATGAAGATTTAATCACAAATAAGCACATTACGATTTATGGAATTTCTGGAATAACCACATAAATCATGCATTAGGTGTCAAACTCGCATTCAACATACAGTATTTATCACAAGAAGCGTTCATTACACATCTCCTCTCGGTCTCAATATAATGCAACAATCATTTAAATCTTGATGAGAAATAATAAAGCATTAAGCATGGAAATAAATACTCAACTTGAAAACAATGAATTCATATAACGATAATACAAGAAATCAGATTTTCATGATCTAACTACATCATAACCTTAGCAAAAATGAATTAGTTCATAACGAAAATAAGAACAAACATTATTTCAATTGAATCCATGAATAACAAATATCAATAAACTGCAGAATATAAAAAACTAAGGAGAAGAGATGAAAAACTCTAGAAGATGAAGGCTTGGTAGCAACAATGGTGAAGATCCTTCAAGTCTCTCCAAAATTTCCTTCTCTTCTCCAAAAATGCCTTTGAACTCTCCTTTCTGCCGTGGCCTCCTTCTCCATCATAATGTATATATAGGTCTAGGGTTTTGGAGGGAAATTTTGGAACAAAACACATAAAAAAATGTTTTTCGAGCAGAAACTCGCTTGACGGTGAAGTTATTCTCGCCGCGGCAAGATTTACAGAAAAACTTACGATTTCGGTTTCGCTAAATCTCGCCGTGAGTGGGATTATTAATGGCCGCTGACGAGATGCACTAGCGGCGAGATGTATTTGGCCGTGACGCGAGATGTATGGCCGTGCGAGATTTCTTTGGTCGAGCGAGATTGCTTTGCCAAAATTAGATGCTCTCGGGAAGATTTTCAACATTTTCTCAGTAAGGTTTTCGCCCGAAATTCAAATTTTGAAATTTTGTTTTCTTTTCTTTGATTCAATCCCGATCATTGTACTTTGTCCCTAACTTCTCCAAAATCATGATTTTACCTGAAATTGCACTTTAAACACGAAATACCCGTGAAATGACATTTGTGGATTAAATAATCAAATAAACACAATTTTCACACAAATATCAACATTTAAATCATAACAAAAATGCAATAATTTAGCTCTTATCACTAAACTTCATGATTCTAGATCTAGAGTTAGCTATAAAGTAAGCCTCAAGAGCATGCCAAATCTCAATTACATTTTGCTTCCCATAGACACTAGACCTCATCAATGTGGTCCTTGACCCAATAACCAGCTGTTAAGCAAGTTATTCATCATATTCCAACTTGTATAAGCAGGATTGACCATTCAAACTTGTGTTACCTACAGTTCAAAAAAGATAATGAACTTGAGAAGTCTTGATACTAAAAAAGTAATCTTTAAGACCATAAGCAATAACAATACTCTTTATCTATTCATGCCAATTTAGATAATTGGTTCTATCGAGTTTAAGAGAAAATGAAAAATTGATAGAAGTAGTTACTACTCATGACAAATTAAGTAGAGAAACAGCATACCTAGGACAACTAGATTGTGGTCGCATTCTACTAACTGCACCTAAAGTTTATTGTCATGCATTGTTGATCATTGGAGTGGAGTATATCATTTGAGAAATCCAAAAATTTATCTGAGCATATAGCTCTAATATCATACTAGAAAAGAGAAAAAGGAAACAATGCTCAGTGATAATTCTAAATATGCACAACTCAAGTACATTCATGAATATAGTACATATAATGTAGCCCATTAACTCTAACAGACTATTGTAACATAACCTATACAAATGAAACACATGTATTATTATTTACTAATAATATAAAGTAAATTATTCCATAAACTATTTAATATTTAATAGTCCCCCTATATAATACTAATTGGTTTAAGTTCAACCTGAACGACGTCCAACTTAATGATGTTTAATGTTAAATTTTTGGACTAATATTTTTCTTTATAGTAAATATATATAGGTTGAATGTAAAATATACTCTTTTTTGTTATAAGTTTAAAACGTGTTATAAAAGTTGCTTTCATATATATTCTCCTTTATTAAACGAAGAGATGTTAGGAATTTCTCATAAATTTTGTTTCTTATGGGATTAGACAATTATATTTTTAAAAATATTTATTACATTTAATTCAAATTGCATCTTATTAGTATAAAGCTTTACATTAACAGTACTTCATTAACAATCAACAATTTCTACTATGTTTTAAGTTACATTAAATGACATTATATCTAGTGACCAATCCACAATTTTCACTATATACACATTAACATGTAATAAAATAAGTCGTCTTGATCTTACTTTCTTTCTTTTTAGAAAAATCTAAATGTTTATTGTTTTTCTTTCTTATTGGAAAGAGAGTACTATTGTAAGATCTTTCTCTTTCGTAGATCCTCCATTTTATTTAGTTTATTTCAATAAATACAGATTATAATCTATACTTTATACCTATATTTTGATCTTGTGTGATTTTTCTTTCACTAGATTTGCATTTAATGGTATTTTATGCATGTTTTGTTTTATTTTTTTTCCTAGATCTTATATTTTTTGTTTACATATTTATGTAGTTCAAAACGTAAAGATCTGAAGACAAATGATCAATTAAAAAAGATTAAAGAATAAAGCTCAAATGGTATCACATATATTTTTATTTACTTCTATAATTAGATTTTTTGTATTTTTATTTTAAGAAATGAAATATAACTTTTCCTAAAAAAACTATATATACATTAAAAGCGGTATTAATTACTTTAGTGTTACAGACAATATTTAAATTAATAATAAAGAGAGTTTTAATTCTAAGAAACATCTCATAATATAAATGTAATAAAATATTATTACTAATTAATCTTTAATTAAAATAATGGATTCATCTAAATAAACCTAAGAGTATTACTATTATAATTATTATTATTTTTTATTTTTTATTTAATAAAAAGTATTATATGTAACTTATTTTAGTATAAATATTTATAAGTAATTGAATTTATTGTAAATATTTGAAAAATTATAAAAAAATAAAAATATCCTAATATATAATAATAAAAATAATACTTAATAATATTAAATAATATCTAATTAAAAAAAATTAAATGATAATATTTTAATTTAAATTATATGTAATTGAATGGTATTCAAAATAAAATAATTTTCTAATTTTTTTTAATATTTAAAATATATGAAATATATTTAATAGGTATTAATTTGATGATTATAAGTTTTAAAAATATTATTTTTATTGTTTTAGAAGTAAAGATTTAAAAATTAACATAAAAAATATAATTTTATTTGATAATTTTATAACTAAAATAAAATTTGTCGAAAGCCGATTCCTTTTGTTCATCTATATCCGCCCTCGTTTCTAGCGTAACTGGTCTCGTAATCATGACTGATGACTTTAATGTTGATTTTTTATTTTATTTTATTTATTTATTTTTATTTTTTTCAAAAAGAAAGCAATGACTTTAATGTTGGCGGCTGGTTGGGTTTTGTGCCTCAAGGTCAGCATCACTACACTGGTTAAGGTCGTATGTTTCATTTATTTATTAATTTGATAATGTTAATGATCCATATTCTGATATTATCTCTCCTTGGTATAAAGTAATCTTTATATATATAAATTCCATATCTTTTGGCAGTTTTTCATTCGTTTTTTTTTCATTCTTTTTCTATCTATTTACTCATTTTATATGCTTTATTTTGCTACTTTTTAACCTTTAATTTTATCCCTCTACATTGATTTTTTTTTATTAATTTTTTATACACAAATAAATATTAAAATAAATACATTTTTTATTCATACATATAAATAAATATCAAAATCTCTATAAAATAAATATACTTTTATAATTATTTATTATATATATATAAACCATAAATAAGCTATAGATATTTATTATTTTCTCATTTTCTCATTTTATTAATTTTTTAGACATAAACAAATATTATAATCTCCATAAAATAAATATAATTTTTATAATTATTTATTATTATATATAAAAAATAAAAATTACCAATAGATAGTACATTGATTATTCTTTGTTTCATTGTTACTTTTTTTTATACACAAATATTTTTAAAATAAATACGAAAATAATTTTTTATTTATACACAAATAAATAAATAAATATTTGAAATAAATATTTTTTTTCTAATTATCTATTATCATATATAAAAAGTGAAGATAACTAATGAATGGTATATTAGTTATTCTACCGCTACATTATTCTTGTACTTTTTTACACATAAATAAATATAAAAATATTTTTAAAATAATTATATTTTTTATTTATACATATAAATAAATATCAAAATATTCTTAAAATAAATACACACATACAAAACAAATATCAAAATATTTTTAAAATAAATAATTTTTTTATAATTATAAATAAAAAGAGACTACATTTTTACACACAATTAAATATCAAATATCTCTAAAGTAAATAAAGTTTTATTTATACATATAAATAAAGTTTTATTTATATATATAAATAAATATTAAAATATCCTTAATAAAAATATTTTATTTATACATGCGAATAAATACAAAAATGTTCCTAAAATAAATAATTTTTTTAATTATAAATAAAAGATCGAAATAATCAATAAATGGTACAATGGTTATTCTCTCTCTCTCCAAATTTGTTACTTTTATTTAGGCATAAATAAATACTTAAATGTCCCTCAAATAAATACCCTATTTATAAATAGTTATTTTGTTAGTTTTATTGTGTAACATTTTGATTATTTTTTACTTTTTTATTGTCTACCTATTTTTCCAATCAACAAATAAATATCAATATTTATTTCTATATCTTTAATTTTTTAATTTTTCTTAGTTTTTTATTATTCATCTGTTATTCTATGTATTTTTTTTCATTAATAAATATCAAAATATTTCTATATACTTATCAAATTTTAAAATTAGGTTTAAAGACATTTTTTAAATAAAAAATTGTGAAATAATATCGATTATTGTTCGACAATCAGCACCACTATATACTTATCAAATTTAAATAATATAACATTATTTATTTTTTATTAGAAGTAATATCAATATTTTAAATCAAGTAATAACATAAAATATGAGATAAAAAATAAATATATTATCTAACAAATTATTTAAAAATTACATGTTAATTTAATTAAGTTTTTAGAATAAATAATTTTATTAATATAATTATATTTTATGTATTAATATGTGCATATCATGGATCCAATACTAGTTAATATAAAAAAATTCGTTTAAAATATCGATTTTTATGTTCATTTTATATATTTTTAATATTAGAAAAATATTACTCATTATTTTACATTAAATATAATTTAAATTAAATTATGATTATTTAAACTTATTTAACATTAAATATAATTTAATCTCATTTAATATAATTAAAAAAAAAATTTATTATAATAAATTTTAAAAACGTGAATCTTTATAAAAAAAATTTCTAGACATGTAAAATCAAGTGCGTGCGGTAATTGGTCGACATAATTGTTTTCACCAAATAAACTTTTAATTATTAATAAAAATATCTGCTAGATATTAAGTATATTTTAGTAAAACTAAAACAAAATTTATTCATTCATTCTACTTATTTCATTATACGTACTCTTAAAAGATGTGATAAATATTGCTTTCCTATATATTCCCCCTTATTAAACTTAAAAGATGTTAGGTATTTTTCATAAATGTCATTTCTTATTCTTTTAATAAGGTATATATTATGCGATTATATTTTTAAGAATAATTATTGCATTTAACTTGTATTTTATTAGTTTAAAATTTCACATTTAAAATACTTCATGAATAATCAATAATTTCTATGTTTTAAATTACATATCCACAATTTTAACTATATAAACGTAGCAGGCTTGATTATTAATATATTATGAGTTTCGTTATATATATATATACTACCATTTGATAAAATAGGTTGTTTTCCTCTCTTTTTTCTTCTTAGAAAAATCTAATTATGTATTATTTTAACTTCTTATTGGAAAGAGAGTCTTTTATTGCATGAGATAGCTTTATGGCCAATAGATTTTGCATTTCATTTAGTTTATTTCAACCAACATATTATAATATGTGCATTATACATATATTTCAATCTTGTGTTTTTTCTTTCACTAGATTTGCATCTATGATTTTTTAAGTATGATTTATTATAATTCAATTTATTTTGTTCTTAGTTTTAGATTTATATTTTATATTTTTTGTTTAAGTATTTCTACATTTCAAAACATGAAGATTTCAAAATGAACGGTCAAGTTGGATTGAAGATATGTTATGTTATTAATAGAAAGAATCATACATATTTGATGAACTGAAATAATCAAAGAATAAATTTTGAATTGTGCTATATATTATTTTATTTACTCTATGTTAGAAGTTATTGAAAAACAAATTCTCTCAAAATCTTAAGTTATTAGAAGAGCGACCAATATTACTTTTATATATCTATCACTCTCCCACAAAGTGTTAGTTTTATGCACCTTGCAAACCATACTTATAATTCAACAATTGTTAGGGTTACAGAGTTTTAAACACAAAACCTCTAATTATGATACCATGTTAGAAGTTGTTGAAAAATAAACTCTCTCAAAAGTTTATGTTTAGAAGTTACTAAAAACTATCTTCCTAAAACTTAAGCTATTGGGAGAAACTCCTATGTTAAGACCAACGGTCAAATATTTTCAATTCAATAATTGTAATTATTGAGCCTTAGAGTTGGTTTCCCAACAACTTCTAACATGGTATAAGAGAAATGAAGATTTTAAGGACTATTATTATGGGTTCCAAGAATTTATATAGAGATGTTCTCTCATCTTCACATTATGCATAACAATTTCGTGCAAATGGTGGTAGATTAGGGTGCATTTAGCAAGAGAAACGTGAAGACTTACCAATTCACAATCTAATGATACCATTCTTGATATTCGTTCTCTACATTCATCTTTGATTCCACCAAGCAATGTTTCTTCATTTGTTAAATTAGATAATAATTTTTTAGTTTGGTGTGAGCAATTGCTATGTTTTATCATGGCTTACCGATTGGAATGGTTTGTAATGAAAATTTATCCAAACCTTTTCCTTTTCTTGATTCAAATGATCTAATTTTAGTCCATTATCTAGAACTTGGATACAATATCATTTATTAGTGAAAAGTTGGATTTATAGCTCATTTTTACGGAGGATGAATGCGATTCTTTTTGGGTTATTTTCTTCCCAAAAGCAATGGACAACTCTTAAAAGTAGGTTTAGACTCACCATTCAGTCAAGAAAGATGGAGCTAGAGGCAAGTGGAATTTCCATAAGTCATATGGATCTTTTCAGTTCAATCCTATGCAATGGAATTCTCTTTAGTTCTTGAAGGAGAATGTTTACTTAGGAACTCAGATCTCAAAGAGTAACGGTTCTTCTTTGACTTTCAAGAATATCAAGAAGTGTGTTTTCAAGAAGCCCATTTATCAAATCTATGATAAGTAAAGGCACATAGCTTGTTCTTGCTTTATGCTTCGTGACATTTTGTTGGGAAAAATTTATATGGGTTCTTTGGCGATAAATGGTGTTACCTCCATGTTTGGTTGATTGGAATGGAATTAGAATCGATTCTTAAAAGAGAAGAAATTAGAATTTCTTCTCTTCCTTAAGGAATCATGATTTCATTCTCATCTCAATTTTTTTTCCAATTTTACTCCAACCCCAAATATAACCCTAAACCTTAAATCCTAAACCCTAAATCCTAAATTCCAAATCTCAAAACCCTAAACCCTATTTATAAAATAATAATTTTAACCCTAAACCTTAACCCATAAATATAACCTTAAACCCTAAATCCAAAATCTCAAATCTCAAATCCCAAATCCCAAATCCCTAAACCCAAAATCCTATTTAGAAAAATAATAATTTTAACCCTAAATCTTAACCCATAAATATAACCCTAAACCATAACACATAAATATAACCCTAAACCCTAAATCCCTAAACCTTAAATCCCAAAACCCTAAACCCTATTTAAAAAATTAATAATTTTAACCCTAGACCCTATTTAAAAAATTAATAATTTTAACCCTAAACCTTAACCCATAAATATAACCCTAAACCCTAAATCCCAAATCCTAATACCTTAAACCCCAAATCCCTAAATTCCAAATCTCAAACCTCAAAACTCTAAACCCTATTTAGAAAAATAATAATTTTAATAATATATTTTATTTTTAAGTAATAATTATTTAGAAAAATAATGGTTTTAATAATATATTTTGTTTAAAGAAAAAATAATAATTAAATGATATTATTTAAACTTAACTAAATATAAGGGTATTAAGGTAATATACAGTGTTTTTCATTTTATTTCAATAGCAAATCAAACACTATAATACTGATTCCTTCTTTGATTCAAGTGATCAAACTAAACAAAAAAAATTTCCTTTCCATTCCATTATCATTCTTGTTCCAATTATGATTCTATTCAGTGAACCAAACATCACCTACAAGTATATCACATGGGTATTATAAGGCTTTAATTGTTGGCTTTGCTATCAAGGAGGTTGATATAGACTCAACTTTATCAACTCATACTCCTTTTTTAGATAGGTACTTTGTTCTACATATGCATACGTGGCTTGTGTTGTGGAGTTATTCCATGTTTTTGTCATCTTATTTCGTGTAGTCAAGCCTTTATCTCTCATTTGCATAATTTGATATATTTTTGTTATATTTTTATTTTATTGATTTAAATATTTATGTACTTTTATTTAAATGAATAAACTATAAATTTCTCTTAAAAAACTATACACACTAAAAGCACTATTAATTGCTTTATCATTCTTAGTTTCTTATATTATTCAAATTAATAATAAAGAAAGAATATAAATAATTAGAGTATTGCTATTATATATATATATATATATATGTGTGTGTTTTATTTTTTATTTAATAAAAAATATTATATTTATTTTATTTTAATATAAATATATACAAATAATTGAGTTTGTAATAAATATATAAGAAATTATAAAAAAAATAACACACTTATAACTTATAATAATAAAAATTATATCTTAATAATATTAAATAGGATCCAACTGAACAAAGTTCTATATTAAAAATATTTAAATATTTGTAGTTTAATTTGAAATACATCAATTTAAAGTAAAATTATGTGTTAGATTTTGTTTTAATAATAAAAATGTATAAGATAAAGATAAAATGTGTTATTTTTATATTTATAAATTTTAATGGTATTATTTTTATTATTTTTATTTATAATATTTTGATAGTAGAGGTTTAAAAGTTAAAGTAAAATATAATTAGTATTTTGTTTTTAATTTCGTAATTAAAATATATTTTGTCCCTAAAGTAAATTCTCTTTGTTCACGTCGATCCACCTTCGCTCTATTGTAACTGGTTTTATAAGCATGATTTTAATGTTGAGATTTATTTATTTTTTTCAAAAGAAAAGCAATGACTTTAATGTTGGTTGCCAGCTGGATTTTGTGCTTCAAGGTCAGCATCACTAGACTCGTTAAGGTCGTATGTTACATTTATTTATTAATTTGATAATGTTATGTAATACATTTTGTGCTTCAAGGTCAGCATCACTAGACTGGTTAAGGTCGTATGTTACATTTATTTATTAATTTGATAATGTTATGTAATACGAAAGACGAAGACATTATATACTGTTTCTAGAATATATAATTATATAATATTTTGGTTAATGAAATTTAAGATTAATATATTTAAAAATAAATAAATATTTAATAAAAAATTAAGATAAAAAATAATTTGATTGATAAAATATATACTTTAAAAATAATAAATATTATTTCATAAAAAATATCAACGTACATGTATGTTTTGATGGTTAGAAAGTAATTAATATAAAAAGTTTTTTAAAAAAAATTAAATTAAATTATAATTATTTAATTTTTTTTATGAAATATTATTTAATTAAAATTCATTTAATATTAATAATTTTTTTTAGACTTGTTAATTTTTATAATATTTGTATCTTTCCTTCTTTGCTAAGATATATAATAATGTGCATTAGTCATTGCAAGTGAAAAGTCCGTGGATTTATTGTGGACGGTTCAAAAACTGCCGGACTCCTTAATTTTTATTTATTTATTGAGTAATATATTGGTTTCTTATTTAAATGATTCTTTGTAATTTTATTCAACGTTTGAATTTGGAATCATGTTTAGCATGTTCCATTGATGGATTATAATTAGTAATAAAATAACCATTTTGATTCATTTTATTTTATTTTTTTAGAACTTTTAATATTAGTATTTTAATAATTACTTGACAAAATATATGTTGTATCCTTGATTAAATATTGAATTTATACATAAATAATATGTATAGTGGATTTTCATATAATTTTAATTTTATTTAAATATGATTTGTTAAGATATAATTAATTTGTATTTTTTATATATCTAATAGGGCTTGAATTTTTAATATGTAAAAACCTAAAAATAATATCCATTTTAATGATATGTTAAAATAAATATACAGTTATTAATTATATATAATAGTTATGATCTATAGATCTCATGTAATACATTATTATTATATGATATCGTATCATCACAGAGATTATAGAAAAAATTAATGGATTTTTTGAGAAAAATGTGTTCATATGAAAGACTAACTATTTAGTTACAAAATTAATTAATGAATATAGATTTAAATATGATTACACATATTTATCTTAAATTTTTGATGATACAACATTAATGTTTCTAAATTAATTTTGGATGATAATTTTGGCTAAAAGTTATATTCTAACAAGTAACATCGGAATCTATTTATATTGAATTATTAAAGTTAAAATAAAGTGTAGGTCTTTAATAATGAATCTCTTTATATTAGATCATTAAATTAACATTGGGATTATATTTAAATAATATTGTATTATAGATTATTATATAAGGTTAAGTATATTTAAAAATGATATATTAAGGTTTAAGTTAGTTGAGCTTTAATGTATCTAATAAAGTGTAGTATTTAATGTGTACAGACTTAAGGATAATATTTATTTTAATGATGAGTTAAAATAAATATACATTTATTAACTATATATACAGTGGTTATATTTCCTAGATCACACGTATTATATTATCATAGTATGATATCCCATCATCAGCGAGAGTAGAAAGAAAACTAAAAGATTCTTTAAAAAAATGTATAAATTTAAAAAAATAACTACTTAGTTTCAAAATTAATCAATATATATGAATTTATGTATATTTTTGTATATTTATCTTTAATCTTTGTTGATATAATGTGAATATTACTAAGTTAATTTTAGGTAATAGTTTTTGCCAAAAAAATTATTTTATTCTATCATATATAGCATGTTTACTCTATTAATGAGAAATTTCTTTTACAATATTATATATATTCCAACGATGCATTTGAAATTTATCGGCATAAAAGAAGAATTAATTCAGATAAT
The DNA here is from genome assembly GCA_033030585.1 of Hippophae rhamnoides. Taxonomy (NCBI): domain Eukaryota; kingdom Viridiplantae; phylum Streptophyta; class Magnoliopsida; order Rosales; family Elaeagnaceae; genus Hippophae; species Hippophae rhamnoides. Next base: position 69,100,573 of record CM065430.1, on the reverse strand, counting down.
CACGTTTGGCTCTAGTGGCCACTAGATGAACACGGTAGGATTATAAAATAATTGTTTTGTTCAAATAAACCTTCAATTATTAATTTAAATATCTTCGTTGGTTGATATTAATTAAATATATTTTAAAAAACTAAAATCAAATTTATCCATTGATTATTCTTATTCTATATAAAAATTATAATTCATATTCCTAGTTTTTCATTCTTCGAAATTGTTATTCATAGTAAATCAGTAATTGATTTAAATGTCGTATTTAGAGAAAAAGAAAGGTATTCGATCCAATGGAGATTTTTTAGTAAGAAGTATTTGTATCTTTTGTAAAGAATTCAAATTCATATATACATAAAATTACATAAATATTAAAAGATAAAAAATTTAATCATCGTATATATTTTTTATTTTTTATTAACATTAATATTTGTCAAAAAAATAAATTTAATATCAATCCTTGTATAAAAATGAAAAAATAATAAAATATAAAAAAAATATTCATGATGAGAAAATATGTAATTAATATATATATAATTTTTTTATACATACAAGAATTTATCCATTTTCATAACTTATAAATTAAGAAGTTTAAAATTGTTTATGATATTTATCTCTAAATAAAAGAAACCTCAATTAATTAATAAGAAAATAAAAAATATTAAAAAATTAGATAATTAAAACTTCATAAGAATTCTAAAAGTCGACAAGACAGAAGCAATTCATCTTTTCTTAATAACTATTGGATATTAGTCCTTAATTCAATGAATAAAACAAGTATCTTAATTCAAGGAATAAAACAAGGATCTTAATTCAAGGAATAAAACAAGGACCTTAATTCAAGGAATAAAACAAGGACCTTAATTCAAGGAATAAAACAAGGACCTTAATTCAAAGAATAAAACAAGGAATTCTTAATTCAAGGAGTAAAACAAGGAATCTTTAATTCAAGGAGTAAAACAAGGAATCCTTAATTCAAGGAATGCTTAATTTAAAGAATAATTGAAGGAGTAAAATTTCCTTATAAATAGCTATACAATTGTAATGAAAACATGAATAAAATAATACAAACTAGAGAACTCTTTTGTGTAGAGTTATTTCTTGTTTTTTCAACATGGTATCAGAGCATGAAAATTAACTTGCTTCTGCATTGTTATTATCTTAGCATCTTCAATCTTTGAAATGGCTGAAGACAATGACTAGGATCGGAAAATTTGAAAGTTTATCAGTGCTTTCCTTCATGAATATGCATGAGGTGGATGTCAACCCAAATCAAAGTTTAAGCTCATTCTTGTTGAATGAGTTTAATTACTTGCCTTGGTCAAGAGCAGTGTCTCTGGCTCTAGGTGGAAGGTCCAAGTTAGGGTTCATAAATGGAAGCATCGAAGTACCTGATGTTTCCTCACCAACCTATGAATCCTAGCTTAGTAAGGATCAGCTGGTTATGTCATGACTTCTAAATTCCATGGAACGTAAATTAGCTGAAATATTCAGTTACTCTAAATCTGCATACCAATTATGGGAGACGGTTAAGGAAATGTATGGTAGTCAAAACAATGCTGCACGGGTTTTTCAATTAGAGAAAGACATCTCAGATCTGCAACAAGATCGAAAGCCTTTTGTACAACTCTTAGGTAGCATGAAAAGCATGTGGAATGAGTTGGAAATATATCGTCCTCATACAACCGATGTAGCTCTGCTACGAAAGAGAGCGGAAGAAGATAAGATATTTCAACTTTTGTCCAGTCTGGATTCAACATATGAAGATATACGATGTCATATACTCATGAATACTGAACTTCCTTCCTTCACCAATGTATGTGCGACAATTCAACGTGAAGAAATAAGGAGGAAAGTCATGAACAAGGGTACAATGGCTAGTTCACCTGAGGCAAGAGCCTATCTAACCAACGAGAGGAAGTACAAAGGGAAGCATCCAAACTTGAAGTGTCAACATTGCAACCATACGGGCCATGTTAAGGACACATGTTGGATTCTACATCCAGAATTAAAACCTGATTTTATAAAGGATAAGGGTTTACAAAAAGTGAATCGTACTGGACACCGTGCAAATCATGCTTTTGCCTCTACCTCTAATGGGTCTGATCCATTCAAGAACTTCACAGCGAATCCAGCTGAACTCATGAATGAGTTTATGTTGTATCTTCAAAGCAAGACAGGAGGAGCCAGAATTGACTGTGTGGATAGCATAGAAGAAGGAAACTCGACAGCATTGCTAGGCAAGTTTGCGGGCTTCTTGGCAGATACAAAACTCATACCACAAGAGGACATGCAAGGTATTATAAAAGCCTTTAAAACTGCTCTTAAAATAAATATGTTGCATGATTTTTGGGTTGTAGATTCAGGTGCCACAGATCATATGACAAACCATGTGTCAAACTCTCATAAGTTTGAAAAATTAGCAAATCCTTCTCAAGTTTCAATTGCAAATGGTGAGAATGTAAAGGTTTTAGGAAAGGAAAAAATAAAATTAATGTCAGATGAAATCGAGTCGGCAGTTTTATATGTACCTTCCTTTCCTTTCCAACTTCTGTCTGTAGGAAAAATCACAAATACCTTGAATTGCTTAGCCATTTTTTCTCCTCACAATGTCATTTTTCAGGATTGTGTCACCAAAAAGACGATTGGTGAAGGGTTTTACTTAGATGGTCTCTATTACATATCCAAGAACAATCCCAGAGGGTTTCAAGCCAAGTTTAATCCTATCCAAGATAATCAATTGTGGCATCAACGTTTAGTTCACCCTTCTCTACCAATTTTGTCAACTTTATTTCCAAACTTAGGAAATGATGAAATTGCATGTGAAACTTGCCACTTGTCTAAGGCCACTAGATTGCCTTATAATTCTTCCTTGTCTAGGGCTAGTAAGTGTTTTGAACTAGTTCATTCAGATGTATGGGGACCAATTAATGAATCTTTTGATGGTTATAAGTATTTTGTGATTTTTGTTGATGATTTCTCTCGAGTCACATGGTTATATCTTTTAAAGTCTAAGAATGAAGTTATGGAAGTATTTAAGGACTTTCATAATCTTGTTAAAAATCACTTCTCTTCTAAAATTCAAACCTTAAGGTCTGACAATGGCACTGAATATATGTCCCATATCATGAAACAATATTTGAGCATTCATGGCATTATGCATCAAACAAGTTGTGTTGGCACACCTCAACAAAATGGTGTAGCTGAACGCAAAAATCGGGACTTACTTGAAAAAACTAGAGCATTAATGCTACAAATGAATGTACCAAAGAGATTCTGGTCCCAAGGGGTTATGGCAGCTGCTTACATCATCAATAGATTACCCAGCCGAGTCTTGGATTTCAAGTCTCCCCTAGAGGTCATGAAAGGAAGGAAAATTAACCTTTCACACCTTAGAGTCTTTGGCTGCATCTGTTTTGTACATATTCAATCTCATCATCGAGATAAATTATATCCTAGAGCTGTTAAATGTATTTTTCTTGGTTATTCATCTACACAAAAGGGATATAAGTGTTATGATCCCCAACTTAGGAGATTAATTGTGTCTAAAGATGTTCGGTTTTATGAAACTAACCCTTTTTTCAGCAAGTCACATGAAATCACAAGTCAAGGGAATGGCATCTTGGATGTGTTTCCATTACCAAGAATTGAACTTGAGGCTCCACAACAACAAGATCCCAGCCATGTCAACATTGATGCATCTCTCACTGAAAGTAACAATGAAGGGTCTCGTCTTAATGGTACACTGCATGAAGATGGTGATAATCAAGATGATCCTCACAATATGGTACAAGATGTGAACGAGTGTGAGATAACTCCTTCTGCTCCACGACGTAATCCAATGCGTGTTAGGCAACCTCCCACAAGACTTCAAGACTTTGTCACCTACAAACCCACACATCCCATCTCAAACTATGTGTCATATAAGAGAGTGACACCAACCCATGCCGCATTCCTCAGCACTATATCGAGTTACAGTGAGCCTCAAAACTTTCATGAGGCCAACAGCCAAGAGGTGTGGAAGGAAGCCATGCAAGAAGAACTTAAAGCCCTAGATCAACACAACACATGGAGCATCACCAAACTTCCAAAAGGCAAGAAAGTTGTGGGTTGCAAATGGATCTATAAGCTGAAATTCAAGTCAGATGGATCAATTGAGAGGTATAAAGCAAGATTGGTGGCTCGGGGATTCACTCAAACATTCGAGGTGGATTACAAAGAAACATTTGCACCTGTTGCAAAAATGAACACAGTAAGAGTGCTACTGTCTGTGGCTGTAAACAAGGGGTGGTCCATGTACCAAATGGATGTGAAGAATGCATTCTTGCATGGTGATCTCAAAGAAGAAGTCTATATGAAATTACCACCTGGGCATCCTCAAAGCAATGAACTGGATTTAGTGTGCAAATTGCACAAATCCATTTATGGTTTGAAACAGTCCCCACGAGCTTGGTATGCCAAGCTAAGCTCAGTTCTCACTAGTGTTGGTTTCAAAAGCAGCAATGCTGATTCCTCACTATTTGTTCGCACAGGAGCTATGGGCAAATTGGTTGTGCTGATTTATGTAGATGATCTGATAATTACAGGTGATAATGCTGACGAGATTTTCAACCTGAAACAGTCCCTCAGACAAAGGTTTGCAATTAAAGACCTTGGGATATTGAAGTACTTTCTTGGTATAGAAATGGCAACCTCGCACAAAGGACTCTTTCTTAACCAAAGGAAATATGTCCTAGATTTGCTTAAGGAAGCTAACATGTGCGATGCTAAACCAGCCATTACCCCTCTTGACAGCAAGCTCAAACCTAGCTTGAAGGGCACGCCACTCATGGATATAAGTTATTACCAGCGACTGGTTGGTAAGTTGATCTACCTAACAATCACCAGACCTGACATCACATATTCTGTAAGTATTGTGAGCCAATTCATGCACTCCCCGACACTTGAACATTTGACCCTTGTTAAAAGGATCTTACGCTACTTAAAAGGATCAGTGGGTCGTGGTATTATCATGAAGAAGAATGACAACACACAAATCATGGGATATTGTGATGCTGATTGGGCAGGGAATGCAATTGATCGCAAGTCCACCACTGGCTACTGTACATTTGTCGATGGAAACTTAGTCACATGGAAGAGTAAGAAGCAAACTGTCATTGCCAGATCAAGTGCCGAAGCTGAGTATCGTGCAATGGCTTCAACTGCGTGTGAGTTGATATGGCTTAAAGGTCTTCTGTGTGATTTAGGTGTTCCTACAACTCTTCCTATGTCCTTGTTTTGTGACAATCAGGCAGCTATGCATATAGCATCAAACCCAGTGTTTCACGAAATGATGAAACACATTGAAGTTGATTGTCATTACGTTCGTGAACAAGTTCAATCACAGGTAATTCAGACACATTATATAAGAAGCTTCGACCAACTGGCTGACATCTTCACCAAGCCCTTGGCTTCTCATCAGTTTCAACGACTTTTGTCCAAGCTTGGATCCATAAACCTTCTGGATCCAGCTTGAGGGGGAGTATTGGATATTAGTCCTTAATTCAAGGAATAAAACAAGGACCTTAATTCAAGGAATAAAACAAGGACCTTAATTCAAGGAATAAAACAAGGACCTTCATTCAAGGAATAAAACAAGGAATCCTTAATTCAAGGAGTAAAACAAGGAATCCTTAATTCAAGGAGTAAAACAAGGAATCCTTAATTCAAGGAGTAAATTAAGGAATCCTTAATTTAAAGAATAATTGAAGGAGTAAAATTTCCTTATAAATAGCTATACAATTGTAATGAAAACATGAAGAAAATAATACAAACTAGAGAACTCTTTTATGTAGAGTTATTTCTTGTTTTTTCAACAATAACGTATGAAATATGAGTTACAATCGTACGGTATTATTAGTATCCTTTATGTATTTATTTTATGTTTTGATATTAATTATATTGTGTTTTTATGTTAACATAGAAAAAAAAATTATTAATTTTTTTTATTATCTATTTATAAGTAGAAAAAAGCAAAACTTTTAAAAACCTAAAAAAAAACTAGTAATCAATTTAAACTAATTTTCTTGTTCATCTTAAGTCGTATTAGTATCGCATTAAAAATGATCACCTTGCTCAAATGTTAAATGACATTGATTAGAGAAATGCTAAGTACATAAAATTAAAATCATAATTACTTTTGTGACTATATCATGTATATATGGTAACACATGTCAATATTATATAATAAAAAAATGAATAAAAATATTAGGATAACATTTTCCTATTAATATTAAATACATATGAGAATTAATATAGTTTTAAGTTTTTGTTTTAATGATATATTTAGTTTTTAAATAAAAATATATGAAATCAATAAATAAGAGATATAAAAGATTAAGACAACTATAGATGATGAAAACAAGTAGACTTTAAATACTGGAAACTAAAATTCCAAAATAATAATTTATTAATCTCCTTCTCAAATTAATGAGAGAGAATTATTACATATAATTATTGACAACTACAAAAAGTGTCAATAGTTGGCATAAACATTATTCAATCTTGTCATGTATTATTGTACGTATGAAAGTAAGTATCCGGCCACCTTCCTAAAAAAGCAAGTAAGTAGTACTCTTACTTAGCAGAAAGTAATATCATAATCGGGACCACCATTGCAAGTGAAAGTGCCCTTCTTATCATCATAAGCATAGCTATAAGCTTGAGGACATTGTTGTGAAAAGAACTTTGAGTAATCAGTTGCTGGACATGTCGCTGGCGTATTATTAGCTCCACTACAACAATATTTAGGATCACCAAAAGCAACACAAGCACTCTTACAACCAATAACTTTCCCATCAGCTCCCTTGAATTGGAGTGCTGCTGGACAAGCACCAAGTAGATTGGCTGGCTTGCAACTTGAACTCTTGCATTCGCCTCCGGTGCCACCACGTGGGGCAATGGTTGCCGAAATTGTGAAACCGTCGACGTTGCTAACATCATAGAAGTCTTGCCCTTTGTTTGCTGCAACAAAGATTTCTACTAGGGTTGTTGGTGTAGCTCCACTTTTCCCATTACATGTTACTTGGCCTGTACCACAGTCTCCAGTGGTGCAAGCAAACTTCCCACCGTTGTTGGTGCAACCAGTTCTTGCCCAAAACCGACCTTCCCATGGTGAGTATGGAGCGTTTACGGTTCGCATGGCTCCGGCACCGAGCTCAAAGCCGGTGGTTTCTAATTGAGGTTTTTGGCCACCAGCTAAGGTTGCTGGCCATATGGTATAAGGGCAGTTGTTTTTTATATTGGCCTTAAAAGCATTACTACCTGTCATGTAGCGCGCGTTGTTTATATAATTAGAAGCACTTATACACACAATTTAATTATCAATATGAACATTTATTAAACACATATCTTACTTAGGAAAATTGAAAAAACATAATCACCACTAATATTTCTAAAAATTAAACGTTTTATTTTTACATTAATAATATTTAGAGAAAATTATATAAATAGTCACACTATAAAGCTTAAAACAACAAAAAAATAATACTATTTTTTGTATTATTGGTTAGCTCATGAAAATATACGACATGCATGCATATTCTCTAACCAATTAGATTCTTTATTCCAATAAATTATATGCATTCACTAAATATTTCATTGGCCTGAGGATTAGGATAAGCAATACTCTAGTAAAACCAAAAAAAGAATAATTTGTCAGTATTGTTATTATAATAAGTGTTACTGAAACATGCTATAAGTAGAAGATGAGAGCTAGAGCATAAAAATGAAAGTAGATAAAGAAATAGTAATTAATACCAGCAAAGAGGAAGGCCAACAAGGTGAGGCTGATGAGAGCTGGAGTATTCATATTGAGTATCTTAACGCTTTTAGTGTTATATGATAGATGAATGAACTTATTGGGAACTTGAAAATTTGGTTTCTATATATAGGCAAGTCATGAAGGTTCTTATTCATTGTTTGTTAGTGTGACTCATTGCGTGTCAAAACCATCTTATTAATTTTTCTGTTGATCAAAGATATCTTATAAAATTTCTCTTAGAATTTTAGCTAGTAGTTAATATCATATAGAACAATCCAAGCTGCTATGTATGTTTTATTTATATTTATTAGGAACGAAAAAAATAAAACGTGGATTTAGTTATTCGTATCATCAATTCATTTTTTATCCAATAGATTTTGGGTTGGGTATAATTTTTGATAAATATTAAATATTAAACAACGAATACAGTTATATTGATTATCGTATCAACTCGTATATAAAATTAATTTATATATTTATTAAATTAAATTATATATTAATATTTAGGTATTTTTTAATAACACTTTCGAACCGTTACACGTAGTTAAGAAATCGTTTTCAAATTGTAACGATTTTCAAACAATTTCAAATACATTTTTATAATTTAATTTTCTAATCGTTATATTAAATATCGTCCTCGTCTATACCCGTGTTCATTCTTAATATTTATTAGTTAAACGAGTACATTCGTCACTTCATTTATAGTAAAGATGAAAATAATATTTAGAGTGAGAAATTAAATTAGGCATATTTGATTAAAAAGATAAGATTTTTTTTATTAAATAATATTTTTTTATTCGAATTTATAATTTAGAAAAAATAAGAAAGATTTAACCTTAGTCCATTGGTCGAAACACGTAAACTAAGGTTAATCACTCCTAATTTGTCAATTGTCATCTTTTTATATTTTAAACACGTAAACTAAGGTTAATCACTCCTAATTTGTCAATTGTCATCTTTTTATATTTTATATTGGATGCAGTTATTATTAATTCATAATTTATTGATTTCACATTATATATAACGAATGCAAGTTTTGAAAATTAATAAAAATATCCTTAAAATTAATTGAATTAAAATAGAAGACAATAAAGACAAAAGTATATATTTTTAATTTAAAATATTGATATTAAAAAATAATCACACTTTTGCATTTTTTATAGGAACAAAAATAATCACAAGTTATATATAGATGATGTTATTACAACGGCATGTTATTATTATTAATAAATTATTTTTATTGTAATAAGAATCACACTTTTTCATTTTTTATAGGAATAAATTTGAAAATGGCAGAAGCTGGATAATTAATCAATTAATTGTGTGCCAAAAAATATAGAAGTGGATGTGTTTGTATTCATCATATTTAATATATAAATGTTAAATGTAAATAAATTTATACACATATTAATTATTATTTTACAAATTTCTTTTGTTTCTATATAATATTTATTGTAAATTTTAAAAATGATCAAAATTTTCTGACCAAATTTTAATTGGTATAAAAAAATGTATTAAAGATAAATGTTTTTTGATAATTTTAAAAAATAGAAATAATGTGACGTTGTAACAAAAATATATATAAAAATAACCCTATCATTATTTATAAAGTTATTTTATCATATAAAGCGAGTACAAATGTTTAATTGTGTCATTTTGTTTGGTCAAATATAATCTTATTAATTTTCTGTTGAATTTTTGCTAGCAATTAATATCATAGAACATTCAAAGCGACTAACTTGTGTATGCTTTTTATCTTTCTTTCTTTTTTTTTGTGTTTTGTGTTTGCCGACTAATGCTAGCATAAATTTGAAATTAAATTTAAAATAATATTAATTATGATACGAATTATGATTAAAAAAATATTATTTTTTTTAAAATTTTTTATCTTAACTCAAATCATAATTAATATGAATATAAATATAATTACAAATTTTTGTTAACATATTGTTACTTTCTTGAAAAATAAAAAAAATAATATTTTTAAAATTTATAATAATAATAATAATAATAATAATAATAATAATATTTAAATAAAATTTTAATTTTTTTAATAATATTATTAAATAAAATTTAATTAAATAATATTTAACATTAAACGAGTTAAATTATTTATAATTTAATTTGATCGGCGGTGAATTAGATGTTATGTTTAATGTAAAATAATATATTAAATTTTTATTTTAAATAAAAATATATAAATTAGATGTAATAATAATTATTTTTATAATTATAAATTTTAAAAAGATATTATTATTTTTCTAATTGTTTATTTTTTTACCATTTAAGTTAAACGCGTATATTCACCTCTTAATTTAAGATAAAGATGGAATAGTCTTTGGAGAGAGAAATTAGGCGGTACTAGTATTAGATTAGAAAAAATGCATTGTCTCTAGAAATAAATTTGAAAATTGCAGAAACTCGATAATTAATAATCAATTAGTTGGGTGATAATTAAAGGAAATAGATGTGGATGCAGAATAAATATTAAATGTACGCAACACATTCTTTCTATTTTATTATTTTTAAATCATATATTTATTGTCATTTTAAAAATTATTAAAAACAACTTTAACATATTTTAATTGGTATATAAAATATATATAAATACAAATTTTTTGAAATTTTTAAAATTATTTATAAATTTGTTATAAAAACACAAAAAAAAATGTGTGATAATAATCACAACCTCATTTATAAAAATAACTTTAATAAGTAACACATAATAATTTATCACAATTAATATCAATATAAATATTTAATTATATATAATTTAATATTCATATAATCATAATATATGAATATATGTGGCTATCTGTGATGTGTACGTACACCGTGACTGACGGGCCTAAAGAGTAACGACTGTTTCTTAGTATTGAAATTGGTGGGCTTTAAAGAATTTTCGAAGCCGGCTGTTCGTGTATTTCATATAATATGCTTTAATGAGAGCCGTGTGATGGCTTGAATCTTGCAAGTGCCAAGAATGATGAGATTTTATGATAACACGTTAACATTTATTATTTTTAAAATTTATAATCATAAAAATAAAAAATTATATATATATTTATTATTATAAAATATTATATTATATTATTTTATTTTAAATACCGTTAAATTGAATTAAATGTTGTTTAAATTAAATGTTTAATCATTTAAATTTTTCAAATATTTAACTCTGTTTAATTGAATCTCATTAAATATCATTGATATATTATTTTTATTGTTATAATATTTTAAAAGTGTTATTTTTTATAATTTTTGAATAAAATTTCTTGTTGGAATCATTTTTACTTATGTTTAAAAATTATTAATTATTTAGACATGGTCATTAATTATTATATATTAATGATATAATACTCTAAATTAATACAATATAATATTAATACATTAACAATATCAAATACTTTATTAAAATCGGCACGTTGATTATTCCATAAGTAATGAATAGTATCCATTGTCTTTCATACCAAAGTAACCAAAATTTACAGCAAGTTTCAAGACGTAGCTGAGATTTAAAAACAACAATAATAAAAATTTAGCCACAAAAGAACAGGCTTGATTTGCATCTTTTAGAACTATAGTCTTTGTTATATTTGCATAAAAGTTTGCATCAAATATTAAGAATTGTATTTGCATAAATAGTAGTGATATCGTATTATATAAAATATATAAAATAAAAATTATATAATTATGTAAAAAAGAATTATTTAATTAAATTATAAGTTTATATAGTAACTTTAAACTTAATTTAATATATTTTAATTTTTAATTTTAAAATTATGTGTTTTGATTTTTTTACGTGAAATTAAAAAAAATATTTTTATATTTTTGATTGTAAGAAAAATATAAAAATAAATTAAATATTGATTTTAAAATTTTGAATTTTAGCTATCAATTAATATAATAAAATATCTCGTTAATTTTGCTTGTTAAAAGATCATCTCATTAATTTTCTACTCTTGAATTTTATCTAGCAATTAATATCATAGAACATTCAAAGAAGCCATGTATTTATGATAAAGATGGAAATAGTCTTTGGAGTGAGAATTTAGGCGGTACTTGATTGGAAAATAAGGTTAATCATAACTTGCCAGTTGTAGAGACACTAATAACACTATTATTTTTAAAAATTAATATTATTATTTTAAATTTTTTAAATAAAGCATATTAAGTATTATAATTTTTTAAAAATAATTAATTTAATCTGAATTTTATTTACTTTGTTAAATCATCACGAAAATAAAACGTGATTTCAATAGCAATTATTTCTAGCACTATCATGATGACGCTTGATTCAAAAATTATGATATCAGTTTATTATCATATAATTATAGGATATACAGTAACTTTTTTTCTATATATAAAATATTAGAAATACTTAACGATTGTATTCTATTCTGTAATCAAATGAATATACATGGTGTCTTTATATAGGAATTACAAGTAAACTAGATATGTCTAAAGTAATTAAATATAGATATCCTTAAAATAAATAGATATACAATAGCATATATTAATATATTACTAGATATACATTAATAGCCCCCCTCAAACTCAAGGTGGATGTGAGACCAACTTGAGGTTGTCACTCAAATTACAAGTGCGTCATTTGGGAAGTGCCTTAGTGAAAATATCTGCAAGTTGATCGTTGGAGGAAACGGGGAAAAGCTTGAGAGCACCATTGATAAGATGAGAGCGAATAAAGTGACAATCAATCTCGATGTATTTAGTCCGTTCATGGAAGACATCATTGTGAGCAATATAAATGGCACTCTGATTATCACAATAAAGAGGAGTTGTAGAAGATGTGGACACACCCAAATCCTTAAGGAGCCATCGTAGCCAAAGGAGCTCGGATGTGGTATCAGCAAGAGCACGATATTCTGCTTCAGTACTGGAGCGGGCCATAAAGGTTTGTTTCTTACTTCGCCAAGAAATCAAAGAAGTACCAAGGAGAAAGCAATAACAGAATGTGGGCCTACGATCGCAGGATCTCTCGCCCAATCAAAGATCGAGAATGCACGAAGTACTAAAGCGAGATCGAGCTGAGTAGAAAAGGCCATGGAAGATAGTGCCTTTCAAGTATCGTAGAATACGCAAAATAGCAGCATAATGAATCGATCGTGGAGCAGACAGATACTGACTCACCTGATGAACAGCATAAGAGATGTCTGGACGAGAAACTGTAAGATAAACCAGACTTCCAACCAATCGTCTATAAAGAGAAGGATTAGACAATGGTTTCCCCTCTGATGGTGTCAGATGCGCATTAAGTTCAACTGGAGTGTCAACAGTCTTGCTGTTAGTGAGTCCAGCTTGAGATATAAGGTCAGATGCATACTTTTCTTGAGTAATGTAAAGACCATCTGTGGAACGAGTGATCTCAAGACCCAAGAAATAGCTTAAATGTCCAAGGTCTTTCATCTCAAACTGCTGACTAAGAAAATCCTTGAGTTCTTGAATGCCATTGAGGTCATCACCGGTTATGATCATATCATCCACATATAGAAGAAGCAAGATGGTGCCTTTATCATTACGACGAAGAAATAAGGCAGAATCATAAGGACTGGCAGTGTAACCCAAGTGAAGGATGGTGGAACTGAATTTGGCAAACCATGCTCGTGGAGCTTGTTTAAGGCCATAAATTGCACGTCGAAGGCGACAAACCTTATTTGTTTCAACAGAAAGACCAGGAGGAGGTTGCATATAGACTTCTTCATGCAGATCCCCATTAAGGAATGCATTTTTAACATCCATCGGAAAAAGGTCCCATTTACTAGTAGTAGCAACATCTAAGAGGGTACGAACAGAGGAAATACGGGCAACTGGAGCAAAGGTCTCTTCATAATCAATCCCATACTCTTGTGTAAAACCTCTTCCTACAAGACGAGCCTTGTAGCAATCAATAGACCCATCAGAGCGAGTCTTAATCTTATAGATCCACTTACTACCAACCACAGATTGACCAGGATGGAGAGTAACAAGATCCCAAGTATGGTTTTTGGTTAATGCGTTAATTTCTTCTTTCATTGCAATCTGCCAAGAAGGGTTAGTAGATGCCTCACGATAGGTGTAAGGTTCATGGAGTGTAGCAAGGGCAGTGTAACAATGATAATCAAGTAAATGTGTAGGAATGGATCTTACCCGGGTTGAGTGGCGAGGTGCAATGTCTTGTTGAGGATCTTCGGGTGGAGCAGGAGCAAGGGACCTATGTTCAAGGTAAGGTAGCTGATGAGCAGAATCGTGATCGCCAAAAACTTGATGAGCGAAAACCGGCATCGTCGATCCTGCCAATACTTTGGTTTTATATTTATAAAACTCTCGCAAGTGCACGAATCATTTCGTAGAAAATGATAAGTATACTCCCAAGGTCGATCTAAGGAAGGAATGTATGTGGTTTTTAATTTATTATTCAAACTTTAAAAACGAAATTAAATCCTAAACATCTAAGTCACGATATTTTGGGGTTTTGTGTTTTCAATCTAAATACAGAAAATTAAACATAGATTCAATAAACATTCATGCAAATTTTATCTTTTATAAATAAGTGGAGTATTTATGGATATAATAACCAAAGTTAATTATGCTTTGCTCATATTATCTAGGTTATTAAAGATATGAATTGATATTTATTGATTCTCCCTTTTGTATGAGTACCACCTTTGGTGGTTAGATATTCTTTGTTAACTAAACAAATCAATTAACACCTACGGGTGGGGTTGATAACTAATTTGGTTAATTAAATTAATTCCTTTTTCTAAGAGATTGAAAATGAACCATTTAAATGCCACCTTTGTTAGACAGCTTTTAAACTTTATTCAAGGTGTCCAAATTAAACCTAAGAATTTAGTTATCCGAGTACTAACTTTCAAGTTTTAAAACCACTACTTAAAACATGTTGTCAATACATTTTTCAGGATAATAATTCTTATAAAAACTTTTGAAATAGAGCTTCACTCTAACTTCTGGGCGATTGTAACAAATAAAAGAGCCTACTCTAAATCAGACGGATAACTAAACCTTAAAATCTAATTTTGATTTAAGTTTGTAATGAAAAATAATATATTTCTTTTCTAACATTCTTAATATAAAATCTTGAATAAAAATAAAATCAATTCATTTTAGAGAGTTTTTTACCTATTTAATATTTAGCAAGCATAACAACGTTATTATTATATCATGTTTACAAGCAATAGCATGCTTAAATTTAATCACGTATAAATTAAATATAACATGTAAGAATAAAGCATAAAAATAGCTGCGCAAAGAAAATAAAATCCTTACAAGATTTCGATGCCATTCCGTTGCTAGAAAACCTCCAATGAATTTGCACTTCCATTTATTGAATCAAAAAGCTAATAAATTACAAAACATAACTAGTTCTTCCCAAAAAAGGGAAGAACTTTAAAACAAGAGAAACTAGCTAAAACATAAGAAAAACTAAAAAACTAAAAACTAAGAAATGGAGAGAAAGAAAGAAGAGATAAGTTGGGTGTTTTGAGGTGAAGGGAAGGGGTATTTATAGGTGAGGATGGAGAGAAAAAATGAGTAAAAAAATGTTAAAAAATGTAAAAGCAGCGTAATTGAAATGCCGACGTCATTGATGACGCGATGACGTCATGGGCGGCCGACGTGAAAATGAGTGTCGGCGCGCGGATGAACAGAATCCCGCGCGTAGTCCGCGCGCATTTAACAAGAATCCTCGCGCGTAGCTGTCTACAAGGCGACGGTCAGCGCATGAACATCGCCAGCGGCATTGGGGCTGAGTGTCAGGCGCTAGGCATGCTGCTTTTTCCCTTTTGACATTTTGACCTTTTGACCCATTTTGTCCAATTTTTTCCATATTTGTCGACCTTTACGCATTTATTTATTAATATATTTGTGATGTATTGCTTCCATATCTCTTTGAGTCTTTAAGTTGCATTTTTAAGCCAAAATACCGAAAAACAATAAAAAATACGTGATTCTAAAAAAGACAAATTTATATAAATATATGATAAAACATATAAATATATATATTTTTAATCAATTAATTTGCATAAAATCATGGTTATTTTAGTTTTTGAGCACTCAATCACAACCCCCAACTGCTTCGCTAGTCCCTTAGCAAGAAGGAGCAAAAACTAAAAATTAAACTATCCTAAATCACTTTCAGTGGATTGAAACGGTTGCATTTAGCCTATGCAACAAACCTTTAAACCACAGGTTGCCACTATGGACGAGTTTGAGTCTCGTGAGGGTTTTCAAAAGAATGATACCCACAAACATTGAACTAAATGTAAAAATAAAAAAAAACAATAAAAACAATGAAATCAAAAACTAAAATTACAACAAAATCAAAAATTAAATTTTTTTTTGAATAAGAGAAAACAACATATCACAAAAATGTCTCATACTTTTTAATCTCCTTTAAGATCATAATTAAAATCTCAAGCATAAGTTATTTTAATCTCTTCAAACAATCATGATTTATTATAATAATTAGTCGAAAATAATTTTCATATTTCATGTCAAAAATGTATCAATTTAATTTCACTCAATTTCAGTGTCATGAATCAGAATTAGCTTCGACTCTATTCCTCACAAGTCAATACTCTCGAAACACTGAATCCTATGAGTTCAAACACTCATACTATTTTATATGTGAAAGAGTTGATGTATAGAAATGAACTAATATGTTCGCATATGTATAAAGAATAAATGCTCAAAGTGTTATTTTAACATTGATCTCATGAAAGGAATCAAATGTATAAATTATAAAGATATCATATATAAAAATTATTTTCATGCATAAATCAAACTCATTAAGAAAGAATTTCAAGATATATATGCTTTTTACAAATGAAGAAATTGCAATGACTTTTTAGGGAATTACTTCCTATATCTTTCTTTTGTAAATAGCATGTACTCACAACTTTGTAGGCAACGTGGGTCATAGTATATAGATGATACTATTTTTTATCTCTCTATATTTTTTTTTCTTTAGATATTTTTCAATATGTGTATTTTTAGAGAGTCAACCCATGTATTAGATTGTACATTTTTTGGATTTTGGTGAGTGGTTAATTTTGTGGCTTTTCTCTGCTTGATCTTGGTTTAGGTAACCCCAGATATGTCTTTTTGTTTTTGTAGTAGTCATGCATAAATGAGATATAAGATATACTATCAATTTCTACTCAAATAATTTAATCTAAGCAAAAATAATAATAAAAATATATGATACTCTATTAAGATGAGAAAAAAATTCATACATTCAATGCTAATACCTATAGTAGATCATCTAAAAATTTGAATAAATAAGAAATGTGTTTGGGAGTAGAAAAAATATATATTTCACTCTGAATAAAAGAAATTAGGCTCAAATTATATCTCACAAAGGTATTTCCACTAAAAAAATTCATAAACACCGATTTTGGGTTTAATATAATTTCCACATCTTATCAATACATACTAGTTATGACAAAAACTAACTAATTACCAAAAAAAAGTACAAAATAATGCATGAAATGTTTTCAAAAAATACTCTAACAAGACAAAAGACTTAACTAATTACTTAAATTTGATTTAAGGAAAAGATAAATTTTTGTGAAATTTTTTTATTCCAAAAAATTACTAAATCACACAAAATAGAAATAAACCAAACACACAAAAAATGAAAAAGTATATTTTTTTATTTTTAAATTTTTTTATTTTTTTAAATTGTTAAAACTTTTTTTAATTATGCACGCTCACTTTTCACCACCCCCAACCTAGAACTTACATTGTCCTCAATGTAACAACTGTAAATTAAAGATAAAGAGAAAAGAGAAGAAAGATTACCTATTTCTTGAGAAAGTGCAAGTAGTAATTGAAAAATGCAGATGCATCCATCATATTCATCATTAAAGTGTATACAAGCAGATCATTTGTGAACTTCTAACATCTCAACAAATATTTTTTAGTTTTAACAATTTAAAAATTATTCACATGTAATTAAAAATGAAATAATTAAGTAAATAAAAGAAATAAAAGAAAATTACCTAAAATGATGGGTTGCCTCATCCGCAATTAGTTTAACGCCTTAGCAAGACGAAGCAGGGATTGCATTTTAAGTAAACTCAATGTCCCCTCATCATTGAGTCAATCAAACCTTCAGGTAAGACAAGGTTGTCTACCTATACTTTTTCATACGCCCCTATTGATTTGCAAATTTCTTTTTGTACTTAAAACTAGAGGTATACTTTGAGTTTTACATAACCCACAACTAGGAACAAATCAAATAATTAAGGCATAAAAACACAATTGTACCTAGATTAAACAAATCAACTAAATCATTAGATTATAATTAAAACTTTAAAATTTTGGAGGTAGTTTGAATTTATGTTTTTTTGTTTTTTTGTTTTTAAGAAGAAAAAAAATAACATAATCAAAAGATAACCAAGAGTGCTCCCTGTGAAAGAATGGTGGTGCGAGCTCTAAAAACCATCCTCCTAGACGGAACAACGTTCCGTGAAAGACTAGTGGCACAAAGGCTTCCAAGAACTAGTCTCCTAGACAGAACTCCCTTAGATCTTTACTTTTCATGTTATTAAGTTAAATTAAATAAAAATTTAAGTTAATGAAAATCTAAGTAACCCGTGAAAAATGAGTGTCGGCTACGCGGATGAATAAGTAACCCGCGTTATGATCTCGCATGAATGCAATAACCCTCCAGCTTATGATTGGGGAGAGTCACTGAGTCCTGCTGGCAATTTGACAAGGTGGCAAGCGTTTTTCCCCTTTTTGACATTTTTGACCTTTTTGACCCATTTTGTCCAATTTTTCCAATTTTTGACCCATACTTTGTGATGTATTGCTTCCAGTATTCCTCTTTGAGTCTTTAAGTTGCATTTTTAAGCCAAAATACCTGAAAAATAATAAAAATACCCGTGATTCCGAAAAAGACAAATTTATATAAATATATGATAAAACATATAAATATATATATTTTTAATCAATTAATTTGCATAAAATCATGGTTATTTTAGTGCTTTTTGAGCACTCATCAGTAGCTCATTATCAACCTGTTCTTCTACGACCTGTCTAGGAGAATCATCAAAAATATCTGAAGATTGAATAGTGAAGTCTAAAGATGGATTAAAAGTATCTATAGAAGGAACAAGAGTCTCATTTGAAAAAATTTCCAAAACATTTGAATTAGTTAGGGAAGAACGAAAGTGGGAAAGTTCAACAAATAAGCAGGGTTCCCAAAAGACAACATTACGGGAAACACGGAGACGATGTGAGACAGGATCATAGCATCGATACCCTTTTTGAGTTTCACCATAACTAAGAAAACAACAAAGTCTAGATCGAGGCTTAAGTTTGTTGTGTTCATGAGGCTGAAGAAGAACAAAACAAACAGATCCGAATGAGCGAAGGTAATGATAGTTAGGAGATGATCCAAAAAGGCACTCATACGGAGTCTGATTATGAATGACAGCGCTTGTAATGCAATTAATGGCATAAACAGCATGAAGAACAGCTTCACCCCAAAATGGGGCGGGAACTTTGGCAGAGAGAAGAAGAGCACGAACAATGTCAAGAATATGACGAAGTTTTCTTTCGACTTGACCATTTTATTGAGAGGTTCTTGGACAGGTTAGATGATGTACAGTGGCATAGGAGTGTAATAGAGTTTGAAAAGCATTTTGAGTATATTCGAGAGCATTATCAGATCGAAAAGTTTTGATATGTTTGGAGAATTGTGTTTCAACCATTTTTGCAAAGTTACTATATATTGATAAGATTTCAGAACGAGATTTCATTGGAAAGATCCAACTATAACGAGAATAATCATCAATAAAAACAACAAAATATCGAGATCCACCAATACTAGTAACAAGAGAAGGTCCCCAAACATCAGAATGAATCAACTCAAAAATACTATTAGAGATAGATTTACTATTATTGAAAGGTAAAGCTGGATGTTTTCCTAACTGACATGAAGTACAATCAAAATTATCTTTGGACATAGAACCCAATAGACCTTTAGAAGCTAACTATTGTACCCGAGAGGATGGGGCATGACCAAGACGAGAATGCCAAAGTGCTAGAGAAGGTAAGGAAGAAACTTAGCAGTTGTAGCAGCAACAGAGACAGGAGCAACAGGTGGAAGATGAAGATTGTTTATGGGAAACATACGCCCGACCCTAGGACCGGTCCCAAGCTCTTGTCCCATCCTCGGATCCTGCACAATACACCCAGAATAGTCAAAAGTAAGGCGATATCCTAGTTCAGCTAATTGGCCCACATAGTATAAATTATAGGATAGGTCAGGTACATGGAAAACCCCAGGAATAGAGAGGGTAGAGGTCAAAACAAAACCTAGACTATTCCCATGAATGGTGGAACCATCATCTATATGAATATTAAGAGGATGTGGTATAGGGTCAAGTTTGGAGAATAAAGATGAGTGAGGTGTCATGTGATTGCAACATGCAGAGTCAAAAAGCCAAGTTTGAGACTTACCGGGCAAAACTGAGAGGGTAGTGGAAAGAGATGCATTACCAGCCATTTGAACAGCCTGAGTTATGATCTTCTGTAGTTCCATGGAGGAGAGGTTGATAGTGGATTCAGAAGACTGGGACTCTGCTGAACTAGAAGGCATCAACGAAGTAGGCTCAGTATTAGCAACAACAGCAGTAGATTTGTTACGACGGTAACAAGTCTCAATGGTGTGGCCATGACGCTTGCAATAATTACAGAACCTTTTATTGCTCTGCCTGCGACGATTGTAAAAGCCAGAGGAATCACCTGATTGCTGAGGTTGTTCAATGGCAGGAGCAGGAGGAGTAATAGCCAAAACATTGAGCTTATTTTGGGCTTGAAGGGTTGCAAGTCGAGCTTCTTCTCTAACCAACTCATTTACAGTAGTATCAAGAGAGGGAGGAGGACTACGATTAAGAAGCTGACCTCGGATTGGCTCAAAGTCCTTGTGGAGTGACATCAAGAACTCATAGAGACGAAATTCATCCCTAATAGTAGCATATTGCTGAGCATTTGTTGAGCATGCCCAAATTGGATCACAAAGGTCAATTTGGTCCCAAAGGAAGCGAAGTTGATCAAAGTAGTCATTGATGGATTGCCCTGGTCCTTGTTGCAGTTTATGCAATTCAACTATTAATTGATATTTCATGGATCCATGAGTAGTGGAGTACCTTTTGGCCAACATATCCCATGTTGATTTGGCATCGTCAAAGCTGCCTAACAGATTGGAGATGGATGGAATGGAAGTATTCCGAATCCATGTGAGGATCATATGGTTGTGACTATCCCATTCAATCAAGCGATGAAGAAAGATAGCATCTTCTTCACTTGCTTCTTTATCAGGAATACTAATTACACCAGTACAATAATGCCAGAGCATACGACCCTTAAGAAAACTGCGCATAGCTTGAGACCATGATAAATAATTCTTAGTCCCCTCTAATATAGTATTAATAGGGCAAGAAACAAAAGTATCCTTTTTATCCATTTGAAAATATAATATGCAAAAACAGACTGCAAAAACGAGATCTACGCGAAAAACTGGGTAGGGTAAACCTGTATTGCAAAATTCCGGTCAACGGTCAACGGGCAGTACGGTCGACACGGTCAACGGTCAGATCGGTTCTGTGACCTCAGATGGAGGTGATGATGATGTCAGCCCTATGCAAAGTACTGATGATGTCACGAGCAGAGCGTGGCGGCTTGGCGCGTTAGATCCATGCGCCATGGATGTTGGAGGCGCGTGAGAGCGCGTACAGAGTCTGATGACTGTGATACTTACACGGTTGTGTAGATCCGGTCAAGCCGATCATAGTGGTATCTAGGGGTGTCCAAAAACCGGATTGGACCGGACCAAACCGTAAAACCGGACCGGACCGGACCAAACCGAACGGTTTTACTAATCAAACGGTCCGGTCCGGTTTGTATTAATTTTAAACCGTTCAAACCGGACCGGACCGGTTTAATAATATATTAAAAATTTCACATTTTACTTCATTAAATTATAAAAAAATTGAACCAAACCGAAAAATAAACCAGACCGAACGGTTTTATAAGTCAAACGGTCCGGTCCGGTTTTTATTTTTTAAAACCGTTTTAAACGGTCCGGTCCGGTCCGGTTCTAGTAATATGAACGGCTCGGTCCGGTTAGATTTTTTTTAGGAAAAACCGGACCGGATCGGACCATGGACACCCCTAGTGGTATCTACAGATAGGTCGTCGGGTTAAGATTAACGGCGGCGGCGATGCGTTAATGACGTGCAGATTGGTTGTGCTGTGCGTGAAGGAGCGTGCGGTGTCCGATAGTTGCGATACTTCCACGGTTCTGTAGATCCGGTCGAGCCGATCACAGTGGTATATGCAAAAAAAAATTCGGAACAATATGCACAGCGACGGCGGTGATTGCAGTTGTTTGTTTGGTGCGGAACTCCTTAACAACGGCCACTATAATTCCGGAACCTTAGGACAACGGCTGAAAGACGTCGAAGGTTAAACAGTGAATGATTGCAGCGGCTATTGTGACAGCGGAAGCTATAAGGGTTGAATAACACCAAAAAAGAAAACACTACTAGAAAGAAAAGAATAGTGGCTCTCATACCATGTTAGAAATACTTAATGATTGTATTCTATTCTGTAATCAAATGAATATACATGGTGCCTTTATATAGGAATTACAAGTAAACTAGATATGTCTAAAGTAATTAAATATAGATATCCCTAAAATAAATAGATATACAATAGCAGATATTAATATATTACTAGATATATATTAACATAAAATATTAATTATATTTTAATATTATTATTATTAAATAAAATTATCATTAATAAATTATTTTTATAATAATAATAATAATAATAATAATAATAATAATAATAATAATATGCATCACGATTATATCACTATTTATACATGACACATGTATTGTTTCTAGGAATAAATTTGAAAATTTCACAAGCTGGATAATAAATCAGTCAATGGTATTTGAAAGGAAATATCGTCATAACTAATTATTATATGCGTAAGAAATCTTTAAAAAAAATGAATAACATCATTGTTTATGAGAGTGGGCTTATTCTTAATACTCTACTTTGTTGTTTTCATATAATATTTATGCCAATTTTAAAAATTTTAATTGATATAAAAAATATATTAAAGATAAAAAGTTTTTCTATAATTTTTAAAAATAACATTACACATGTTAAGAAAACAATAAAAAATAATCATAATAACACAATTATTATATATAAATTATTTTATTACATAATAAATCATAATTAATATGATTATAAATATTAAATTTTATATCACTTAACATTAACAAATAAAAAAATATTTATATGAATCAGATTCGTATATATACAGTGTATTTTGGTATCAAGAATATACTATTAATTATTATATAAATATGAGTTATTTATATACATATAAAATAATAAATGAAAAATTTATACACTTTATCGATGAATTGGATACATGTAAAAGTTTATCTCATAATCCAAGATTAATATCATAACTCATTCCAAGTTTTGAGGTATTTTAAAAAATATTTAAAGGTTTTAAAAAATTTAAAAAACCCCTAAAATATAACGAAAGTTAAATCTAACGAAAATAAATAGTAACATTTTTAAAATAGAAGAAGAAAAATAAACCAAAAAATATTAGACATAGAAACATAAAACATCTTAGGATATTTTTCACAGGAAATAGTACTAAGTAAAAAAAAATTTAAATAAATTCAAAATTAAAAATTAAATTTTAAAGAATGAGATGAATTTAAAGACCCATAAGTAATAAAAAAATGAGTATTAAGATTACAGATGCAAAAAGAATGTATAATATACCATTAATTGATAAATAAATTATATTAAACAATTTATCCAAAATTCCCCATAAAGATTAAGAAAAAAATTAGATATATTGAATTCAAATATTAATAAAAGCTTATTTCAAAGAATGAATAGATACACTAATAAAAAATAGCATTATTAGATAACATAATAATAAATAAGAAAGATGTCTTACTAGAAATAATCCATGGTAACTTAGAATACCAAAAGTTAAAATTTATAACATATCTTAGATTTGCTATTAATATCCATGATAAAAACCTAAACTAAATATTAAGTCTAGCTTATGAATTTGAAAGAGGATAATTAATGAAAGAAGAAAATCATATATTTTCAATACATTATCTAGTAGCATATTTTTTAACAAATAGTCATAATAGTTCAATATACGGATAAAATGAATTTATAGAAATAGATAAAACTTTTAAGTAACTTGGACAAATAATAAAATTAGAAATACTAACAGATTTTGAAATACAAGAAAAATGACAATTAGATATAAAAGAAAAACTCCTGATAATAGGAAGAAAAAGTAATGTTTTCAAAATTAATAGTATGCCAAAGTTTACTTTCATAGACCATGAAAGAGAAAGATCTAACCAAGAAGAAATTAAAAAAACTAAAAGATGAAGTCTAAATAATGGAGGCATTAGTTCATGATTATATATTAAGAAAATAATAATGTTTAAATATAAAATACAAAAATATGCAATTAGAAGTAAATGAAAGCCTAATAGGTGTAGTAAAAAATAAAGTAATATTATTTGAAACTGTGCAACTATTAATAGAAGAAATGAATGTAGTCCAAGAATCAAACATAAATTATCTACAGAAAATAATAGACACAAAAAAAGAATTATTAAAGGAAATAAAAGAATGTGGTTATAATAAACTACAATAAGATATACACAAGAAATTTTCAAAATTAAGAAAAAATGTATACAACATACATAGAAATAATGAAATTATAAGTTATAGATATGATCCCTTAGAAGAACTAAAAGAAGAACCACTTAGGAGATCATATGCCTTGATTCCTAAAAACGAAAAAAGAAAAAGTGAAGAAAGATCTGAGAAAAAAGATATAATTTTGATTTATTAGAATGTAGAAAAGAATTAGAAAGAAAATTCATGAACCCTAAAAATAGGGATATAGAAAAATTATTATTTTATTGACACTAACTAATGAAGAAATATAAGAACATTATAATGAAAAACTTTGTACAAACAAAGAAGATGATATGACAATAATCAGTGAGACTGATTCTGAACCAGAAAACATGACCCTAAAAGTCCATATGAAACCAATTTAATTACTAGTTCCTTACTATAAAGGAACATTTGACCCACATAGGGGAGAAATAAATAGGTAAAGGACAGAACATTATGATACCACAAATAGAAGAAGATAACTACCTAAAATGGAGAAAGAGTTGCATTAGGAAACTAGAGGTAATATTCCACCAAAATTCAAACTCTATGATAATTATAAGTTTGATATTTTAGATTTAGTCTTAATAAGAGATAAGAAGAAATCCTTAGATGAATGGGCTAGTGGTATGAGTGTGCTCATACACATCTCTCAAATTAACCAAACAAATCCTTCAATCTATAGGGTACTTGTAGCACATAAAATGACAAAAAATGTTAAATTTTGGTTTTCAAACTTAATAGATCAACAAAAATTTTTAACGTATGGAAATGCTTCCAAAGGAAGGGAATACTTGGATACACTAATAAATGAAATATACAACGAATTTATTGGAGAAAATAAATGAAGAACTATCATTGAATCCAGTGAAAATGAAATCAATGAAACTAAATGGCATCTAACAAATACATAAATAATTTTATAAACCTATATCAACCTTTCACACAATATTTTGACAAAATAAATCTCAAAACCCTAGATGGAGATACCATATATGTCTCAAAAATAAGAAAATCTTTAGCTATCTCAACCCTACTTTTATGTAACAACATAAAAAGCGAAAATATAGTGAGATAGATGAGAAAAAACCTTATTTATAAAAAAAATTAATTAGATATAGAAGATAAAGAAAACTCTTTTCTCAATGAAATATAATAAGACAAAGGCCTAACAGACATCAGAAAACTATTAAAAATAGTCAATTTAGAAAATACTTTGGATCCAAAAATAAATAAATCTAAGACAATAGCAAACGTAAAATTAAGAGATCTTAACAAGATCATAATAATAAAACTAATGATTTATACTCGAAAAGATAGGATTGAATTTGGAAAACAAATTTAGGATCTTTTAGAATTAAAAGTCATAATACCAAGTAATTCACCTCACTCTAGTTCAACATTCTTAGTTGAAAAAGAAACTGAGAAAAGAAGAGGAAAAAAAGAGAATGGTAATAAACTTTAAAACATTAAATAAAGAAAATATTGACGATGGATACTTCAACCCAAAGAAAGAAGAACTATTATCATTAATAAAAGGAAAGAAATACTTTTCAAGTTTTGATTTTTAGTAATGAATTAAATAAATACTATTTGGATATTATCAATATTTTACAAGAATGTATAAAATAAGACATTTTACTCTTTGAAAAGAAAGCAATACTTGCACAGCAAAAAAATAAATATTTATGGTTAGAAATTGAAGATGGAAAATATAATCTACAATCCCATATACTAAATAATATTCAAGATTTTCCTAGTGAATTAAAATACAAAATCCAATTACAAAGGTTTTTAGGATGTTTAACATATACATAAACATACATAAAGAAACATGCAAAAATAGGAAAACCATTACAAGAAAAATTGAAAAACAAAGTCATATATGGAAATGGACAGAAGAAGATACTTTGTATAAGGATAAAGTAAAAGGGAAGGTAAAAAATTTGTCAACTTTATACCATTAAGGGCCAAATGATAAAATAATAATTGAAACAAATGTTTCACGAGAATATTGGGGAGTGGTTATGAAAGCAAGAGTAGATGAAAAAGATGAATATCTTTGTAGATATACATCAGGATCTTTCCAAAGTCTAGAATTAAATTATCATAGCATTAAAAAAATATTTAGTTGTTCAAAAAGCCATTACGAAATTTTCAATATATGTTATAAGCTCCAGATTCATTATTAGAACAGATAACAAGAATTTTGGTTATTTCTTAAGAAATAATATTGTATGTGATTACAAATAAGGAAGATTAGTCAATATCTTAGAAATAGTTGATCCAATATTTGTTTATAAATCTTTCCATGCTTGATTAATAGAAAATATATATCCAAGGATTAATTTAAGTGAATTGAATTATTTCCCAAAATATTTTAAAAGAGCAATCAAGAACTTTAGAAGGAAGATTAAAGTAGGGGACAAACCTATTTATCTTATATTTTCAGTTCATTAATGGATTGAAAATGAGGAAGGATGTATTAATCCCTTCCACTTATTAAGATAAGGATTTCCAACATAAATAGAGAATTTCCCAAACCATAGGCATTTTCAGAAAAGGAATTTTACACAGAAGAACTCTGTGAACTAATAGGTCAAATGTTAGGCCAAATTTACTATAAACTTAGAAAGATTGACAATTCTACTAAGAACAAAGTAAATTACTCAACTAGTAAAGTCAACATCATTTCTCACAACAGCCCGGTAATGCCAGAAAAGAAACAAGGAAGATATTTTGCTTCTATGCCAGAAAATTCACTAAAAACTATAGATGCATTCTCTACATCAAATATTAAGAAGATGAAGATGCATCATCATCAACGTCATTAAAAGGATCATCAAAAGAAAATGAAAAAGAAGAATAAAGAAAGGAACTGTCGATACAATATGATAAAGAAAATAAAGATGTAGACCTTACATGTTAGTCGACAACATATGGTAAGGAAAAAAAGTTGCTATCATTTAAAGCAAAAAGCAGATGAATTATTAAAGTAAGGGTAAAATAATAATTCTAGTTTTGTTAACAAGAATTTCTTGTGTTATAAAATGAACCCTTATGCTCATTTCAAAACACACAAACACAGAAATCTAGAGCTCTCTACTCTAAAAAAAAAACTCTAGCATAGAAATCCCTTCTATCTAGAAATATCAAAACCAATAATGTTATACCCAATAAGTATGAGTGGCTAAGAATCCCTTCAATGTTCTTAGTTGACCTTAAGTTGTAATAATTATTATCTTATGAATAAAATAGAGTTTTGTTACCCTTTCCTAGTAAGTCAAATATTGGAAACCATTTATTTACTGATGCAAAATGCTTACCATTTTCAGGAGGGCATTGAGGTTTGAGTAAAGCTGAGACATAATAGGCGTAACAAAAGAAGAAGAATATAAGGAAAGACTATAGTGGACCCATTAAATTTAGGTATAATAATTATAAATTTGAGCCAGTTAAGAATCTTGAATGTTTAAATATTTTCTTACATCAAGTCATATTGATAGATAGGAAAATGGAAACTATTTTAAAAATAAACAACTAATTCCAAATGAAATTAAAGATAACAATATAATTATTTTAGAAATTTGATAAAGGTTATCTGTATCATTTAAACGAATATTTTAAAGATGAAGATTATGAAACTTGTCTTGAAAATTTTAATAGATTTAATACTATGTTAGACATCTATACAGATTATATAAAAACTATCACAAGCATCATATATCATCCTATTTCAAGGATATTAAGAGATTATTTTAGTCAAAAATATGTAATAATAGAGGAAGAATAATTAAACAACTTAATTTTGGATATTAATTCTTTGAATATTATAAGTACATTGTATATACACAAGAAATATTGTTTGTATACTATGAATATGACAAAATAATGTACATTAAGAACATATGAATTATCAGGAAAATATCTTATGAATATCAAATTATTAGTACACAAATTAGAATTATTAGATTTAACAAATGAAAGAATAATTTTAAATTGTAAAAGACAATTAATAGATTTAGAATTAGAAATAAGTAATCAACATAATAAATAACATGATATATACTACTATTTTAATGAATATAGAAGAAAATTAGATTTATACCAACATATAATAAGCTTTTTAGATAAATTATTGTCTTCTGCAAATAGACAAAGACCATCAACTAGGTTAATATCAACCAAGATTAAAAATTTATTTAATTTATTTCGATCCACAAAATTGGTATGAGAGCATGTAAAAGAAGTGAGGAACTCTCACTCCTGTAAGGTAGGAAGGGAGGTTCACCGACTTACTCTATGTTCTGCCTAAGGAAAACCTTTATAGGTCGTATGTGTTATCTAATAGATATCATAAGGCTACCCCAAGAATGATGGTGACCGTGAACTAACACGTACTCATACTAGCCACACTTATTGGTATCAGAGCTAAGTAATAGTACTATGAATAGTAATGGATGGAAAATTAATGCTATCAGGGATTAAGGACACCAATGGTATTAACCATAAAGTCTAAGAACATTCTAGATGTTTTATAAATATCAAGGACATAAGTGAAGATATGCTAAACCTCAAAAGATTTGAGATATTATCCCCATGAACCATTGGATACGAATATATGGATAAATGTTATTTATCATAGCTATTAAAGTTAGGATACTTATTTAGTGTTTGTATTTCTATTTGCAAATAATTTATTCTATTCATAAATTAAAATAATAACTCCAAAATTAATCAATTGAAAATTAACATACTAGTTAGGAAAGAAAAAATATATATTTAATTTAACATTAAATACTATTCAGTTGGATACCATTAAAGTTGAATTTCAATTAATTGAACGGATATAATATTGAACTTGAACCAATTGTATCTTGTTAAATATTATTGAGATATTATGTTTATTATTATAAATTTTAGTAGTTTTATGTAATTTCTCAATTTAATTTTGTGTTGTTTAACTTTCCTCATATATGAATGGTTGATGCTGATTTTTTGTCAACATCGATGATTTATATCACTTCTTATTCCTATAGACCTGAGAATACAAAATCACCACAAGATTTGGGGGTAGTTATATGATACTTAAGTAAGTCAAGATAATTTGAAGAAGGAGGAAACTAATATCTCTCTTTGTGATTTAGAGATGTGAAGAGAGACTTAGGGAAGGATTGTAGATTCTTGAATTTGTATTTGATAAAGTTATGTTCCAATTCTATTATGAGAAAGATATATAATGAATATATATAGGAGAAGACACTATATATTGATGATCTTTACCCGTAACGATAGACTTATCTTTTCATAATTATCTCATTGTTTAATAATTAAGAGATTATATGTTTGTTGTTTATCCTTTTAGATATTTATCCAATAGTGATGCCTACCTGCTAACTCAATGGCTATTGGATTTACCTATGAGTTATCTATTGATTGTGATCCCTCATATCATGTCACATGATGTGTGTTGATTTACACCAAATATTTCTTGCTCGATCTAAAAGTTCAAAACATGCTTGAAGGCATCCTATCGCAGGTGATATTTGTGTATTCTTAATTAGACTCCCAACTGGGGAGTTATGTTGAAATCAAAGTTGGCTCTTAATGAGTTAACTGTTCGCTTTTTTGGAAGAAAATTGAAAGATCAAAATTATGGTTCTAAGAGCCTATAAACTAGCCAAAAGCTTGGAACCCTTGCTTTGGTTCTTTGATCGATGAATAAGATCATTTCTTATTCCCTATATAAAGGGATTCTCCCCTCTTCACTTCTTCATTCCATTTTTAAAGCTCACATTTGAATAGAGAGTAGAGAGTGGAGGAGCTTGGCATCAAGGTTCGATAAGTTCTTATTTTTCTAACATTTTTCATTTATTTACTTTATTAGCACCTTATAGAAAATGTAGGATTTTATTTTTCCACTATCCAACTACTTTGTACTCTATGGTACTTACACTCACCCTTTCCTATGAAGTTAATGATGGAGGATGGAACGATTGATGAATGGGGCCAAACTTGGCCATCGTGGAGTAGAGTGTGCACGGGTCAAGATTGGTTGCATGAGATGGTTGTCGAGTGAAGGGCTAGCAGAGGAGTGTGCTGCCATGTTCCAACCGGTTATGGTCTATCCTACCATAAATTTATACTCATATTAATTATGGTTATATAGCTTTGAAAATGAAAAAAATATTTATTTTTCAAGAAAAATTGCTCAAGTCTGGTAATTTATGATATGGATATAAATATAAACATAAATTAGTATGAACCTAGGATTAGTCTTTATTTATTCTTTAAGTTAAACGCTTATCCTCCCTTTTTTTATGATAAAGATTGATTAGTCTTTGGAGTTTGAAATTAGGCGGTACTAGATTGGAAAGTAAGGTACACTTCTAGTTTGTCAATTTTCTCATTAGATATAGCATGCATTGTTTCTTGGAATAAATTTGAAAATTGCAGAAGGTTGATAACTAATAATCAATTAAATGTGTGCTAAAAAGGAAATCGTAGAGGATGTGTACTCTGGATGAGAAATGATAGATGACAATTAATTTACACATTTCTAATCCCATGAATTATTGTGTCTTATGTCACATAATTTCTTAAAAAGTTAAATAACCTCATTAGGTTTGAAGTTATTTTTTCATGCAACATATCATAGTTAAGATAAGTAAAAATATATATACAAATTTAATAGGAAAATTTATATTTATAATATTTTTAAAATTTACAATTATAAAAATAATATTTTATATTTACTTCATATATTTATATTATAAAATCCGTTATCGAATCAATTGCAATCAATTGCACCTTTTTATACATACTTAAGTTTTTATTGTTATAAGTTTTTGGATTATTATGTAATTTATCAATTTAATTCTATGTTATTTAACTTTCTGTGTATATGAATGTATACGTACGTGGGTGACATCTCTGATGTGTATGCACCCAAAAATTAACGGCATTAATTGCCCTCAAAGATAATTCCAATGGACATTTATACTATTTAGATTAAAACAAGCTCCAAATATTTTTCAAAGATATATGGATAATATCTTCAAGAAATTACAAGATATTTGTTGTGTTTACATAGATGATATTTTGGTTTTCAGTAATGAATTAAATAAACATTATTTGAATATTATCAATATTCTACAAGAATGTAGAAAAGAAGGCATTGCACTCTCTAGAAAGAAATTAGTACTTACTCAACAAAAAATTAAATATTTAGGGTTGGAAATTGAAGATGGAAAACATAATCTACCAACTTTATACCATTAAAGACCAGATGATAAGATGATAATTGAAACAAATGCTTCACAATAATATATTGGGGAGTAGTTCTTAAAGCAAGAGTAAATGACAAAGATGAATATCTTTGTAAATATACACCAGGATCTTTCCAAGGTTCAGAATTAAATTACCATAGTAATGAAAAATAATATTTAGGTGCTAAAAATTATATTAAGAAATTTGCAATATATGTCATAAGCTCTAGATTCATTGTTAGATTACAGGTGTTTACTGATGAGTGCTCAAAAAGCACTAAAATTACCATGATTTTATGCTCATTAATTGATTAAAAATATATATATTTATATGTTTTATCATATATTTATATAAATTTGTCTTTTTCGGAATCACGGATATTTTTATTGTTTTTCAGGTATTCTCGCTTAAACACATAACTTAAAGACTCAAAGAGGAATACTGGAAGCAATACATCAGAATTATATTACTAAATAAATGGGGAAAGGTCAACAAATATGGAAAAAAATTGGACAAAATGGGTCGAAAAGATCAAAAATGTCAAAAATAAGAAAATCGCGCCCAGAGCAGCCCATCCCGCGCCGAGCTGCGCACGTGGTACTGTTCATCCACGCAGAGCTACGCGCGCGGTACTGTTCATCTGCGCACAGATGCGCGCACTGGTACTGTTCATCCGCGCACAACTACGCGCGCCCAGCTGCCCTCCGCGCGTGCCGACGCCATTTCGCCCCATTTTTCACGTGCAGCCGCCCCCATGACGTCATCAATGACCTCACCATGTCCATTACGCGTTTTTCCATTTTTTACTCATTTTTTCTCTCCATCCTCTCCTATAAATACCCCCCTTCCCTTCACTTCAAAACACACCTCAAAACACACTTCTCTCTTCTTTCTTTCTCTCCATTTCTTAGTTTTTAGTTTTTTTTAGTTTTTCTTTTCTTTTAGCTAGTTTTTCTTATGTTTTAGCTAGTTTCTCTTAGTTTTAGAGTTCTTCCCTTTTTGGGAAGAACTAGTTATGTTTTTTGTAATTTATTAGCTTTTTGATTCAATAAATGGGAGTGCAAATTCCGTTTGGAGGTTTTCTAGCAGCGAGAATGGTATCAATCGTAAGGATTTTATTTTCTTTGCGCTTATTTTTTATGCTTTATTCTTACATGTTATATTTAATTTATCCGTGATTAAATTTAACTGCTAGCTGTTTGTAAACATGATATAATAATAACGTTGTTATGCCATTGAAATATTAAATAGGTAAAAATCTCTAAAATGAATTGATTTTATTTTTATTCAAGATTTTATATTAAGAATGTTAGAGAGAAATATATTATTTTTCATTACAAACTTAAATCTGAAAATTAGATTTTAAGGTTTAGTTAGAGTAGTACACTTTTATTTGTTGGTACAATCGCCCGGTAGTTAGAGTGAAGCTCTATTTCAAAAGTTTTTATAAGAATTATTATCTGAAAATGTATTGATAACATGTTTTCAGTAGTAGTTTTAAAACTTGAAAGTTAGTACACGGATACCTAAATTCTTAGGTTTAATTTGGACACCTTGAATAAAGTTTAAACTGTCTAACCCCACCAAAGGTGGCATTTAAATGGTTCATTTTCAATCTCTTAGAAAAAGGAATTAATTTAATTAACCAAATTAGTTATCAACCCCACCCATAGGTGTTAATTGATTTGTTTAGTTAACAAAGAATATCTAACCCCACCAAAGGTGGTATTCATGCAAAAAAGGGAGAATCAATAAATATCAATTCATAGTTTTAATAATCTAGATAATATGAGCAAGCATAATTAACTTAGTTATTATATCCATAAATACTCCACTATTATAAAATGATAAAATTTGCATAAATATTTATTGAATCTATGTTTATTTTTATGTAAATAAATTAAAACATAAAAAACCCAAAATATCGTGACAGGATGTTTAGGATTTAATTTCGTTTTTAAAACTTTGAATAATAAATTAAAAACCACATACATTCCTTCCTTAGATCGACCTTGGGAGTATACTTATCATTTTCTATGAAATGATTCGTGCACTTGCGAGAGTTTTATAAATATAAAACCAAAGTATTGGCAGGATCGGCGATGCCGGTTTTCGTTC
The DNA here is from genome assembly GCA_033030585.1 of Hippophae rhamnoides. Classification (NCBI taxonomy): domain Eukaryota; kingdom Viridiplantae; phylum Streptophyta; class Magnoliopsida; order Rosales; family Elaeagnaceae; genus Hippophae; species Hippophae rhamnoides. The sequence continues at coordinate 69,066,609 of CM065430.1, read as the reverse complement.
ATCAAGTTTTTGGCGTCGTTGCCGGGGATGACTCCGTTGCGGGGATGGCATCAAAGATTTTGGCAATCCCGATTCTGCTCATCAATTACAAGCATGAAAGATTAGTTAGATGACAATTGTGGTTCAACCATTATAATTTTGATGTTGAACATCTTTCAGGCCATAAAAATAGTTTAGTTGATGCCCTTATCGGAGAATTAGCACCTTTAACTATATTTATGCTTTCAGGAATGGAACATCTTGATATCAAAATCAAGATAAAGGAAAAAGGAGATAAAAATCCTATAGAAACAACTCGAGTTGCTATATCTCGGGAAATCTCTTACGGAGACAAGAAAGAAACATGAAGAACTTAATTGTTCAAAACAACCTCTAGACCAGAAGCTCAAACAAGGAACCTCCATTAAAAAAAAGGAAGAACCTAATAGTTTACAAAAAACTTATGAAATCACAAAGCTCAATTAGGTAGATAAGGTAGAAAAAGAAGAATAGAAAAAATTTTATGTCGTCTATAATGGCCCAAAACTAGGAATTTGTAACAATTGGGTAGAAGATAGAAAATATATTCTAGGAATTAATGGAGTAACTTATAGAGCCTTCACCAACAGAATAGAAGCTAAAGGTAGTTATGCCAACTATAAAACACCAAAACTAATAACTCTAGAGGAGATAGTAAGAAATTAGTCCACAATACTACAACAATAACCAACAGCTCCAAGCATATTGACAAATCTTAGAAAGATAGAAAGACATTCAGTGCTATTCAAGGATACATCTCTTAGAACTACTCCAATCATTGAAGATAAAAAGGACCAATATAGAAACCTCAACAAACCACAATGGTTGAGTCCCTATAATTTGGCCAGAAAATCTACCCAAGAACCTATTGAAGATATGAAGTTCTATACTACACACAAGGAATTTTCTGTAGGAAGTAAATTTAATATATTGGAAAGATTTGATCCAATATTTGTGTATAAAGAATTTCATGTAGGACTAATAGAAAATATATATCTAGGAATTAATTTAAGTAAGTTAAATTATTTCCCAGAAAATTTTAAAAGAGTAATCAAGAATTTTAGAAGAAAAATTAAAGCAGGTGATAAACTTGTTTATCTTGATTATTCAATTCATTAATGGATTGGAATGAGGAAGAAAGTATTATTCCCTACCACTTCATCAATATAAGGATTTATAACACAAAAAGAGAAGTTTTCAAACTAAGGGCACTTCTAGAAAAGGAATTCAACGCAGAACAACTCTGTGTATTAAGAGGTCAAATGTTAAGACAAATTTACTATGAACTCAGAAAGATTGACAATTCTACTGAGATTAAAGTAAATTATTCAACTAGTAAAGTCATTATCATTTCCCACAGTAGCATGGCTCTATCAGAAGAAGATGGTGAAAAAAATACCAAATATGAAACCAATTTTAATTGCAATAACCTAGAAATTGGTCAAGAAACAAGAAAAGGTATTTTGTTTCTATGCCAAAAAAGCCACCAAAGACTAAAAATGCATTCTCTGCATCAAAGTCCGAGAAGATGAAGATGGTTCATCATCAACATCATCAAAGGAATCGTCAACAGAAAATGACCAAGAAAAATAAGAAAAGAAACTGTCGGCAGAAGACAACAAAAGAAATAAATATTTAGACCCCACATCTTAGTTGGCAACATGTGCCAAGGAAAAAAGTAATGGCTATCCTTTAAAGTAGAAAACAGATGAATTATTAAAGCAAGGGTAAAATAATAATTTTAGTCTTGTAAACATAAATTCCTTGTTCTATAAAAGGAACCCTTATTATCATTTCAGAGGACACACGAACACACATAAATCTAGAGCTCTCTACTCTCAAACACTCTAGCATAGAAAACCCATATATCTAGAAAACTTAAAACCAATAATGTTATACCCAATAATTATGAGCTGCTAAGCACCCCTTTCAAGGTTCTTAGTTAGCCTTACGTTGTAATAATTATTGTTCTATAAATAAAATGGAGTTCAGTTTCTCTTCTTTAGTAAGTCAACTATTGGTCACCATTTATGTATGGATGCAGAAGGCTCACCATTGCCAGGAGGGTGTTGAGGTTTGAAAAAAGCTGAGGTATAACAGGTGTAACAAAAGAAGACGAACATAAGGGAAGATCGTGGTGGACCCATCAAATTCAGGTATAATAACTATAAATTTAAGATAGTTAAGAATCTTGAATGTTTAAATATTTGCTTACAACAAGACATAATATTACTAAAACAAGAAAATGGAAATTGTTTTTATAAATAAACAACAAATAATTCCAAATAAAATCAGAGATAAAAATCTAGTTCAATTAGAAACATTTGATAAAGGTTATTTCTATAATTTAAATGAATATTTTAAAGATGAAGATTATGAAACTTGTCTTGAAAATTTTAAAAGATTTAACACCTTATTAGATATCTATACAGATTATATTAAAGTTATCATAAACATCATAGACCATCATATTTCAAGGACATTAAAGGACTATTTTAGTTAAAAATTATGTAAGAATAGAAGAAGAAAATTCAACAACTTAATGTTTGGATACTACTTCTTTGAAGATTATAAATACATTGTATGCACATAAGAAAAACCTACTTGTATACTACGAATAGGACAAAATAATATACATTCAACACATATGATTTATTAAGATAATACTCTATGAACATTAAATCATTAGTACATAAATTAGAACTTTTAGATTTAACAAATGGAAGAATAATTTTTAATTTTAAAAGACAATTAATAGATTCAAGATTAGATTTAAGCAACCACCATAATGAAGAACATAATATACTATGCAATTGTAATGAATATAGAAGAAAATTATACTTATACAGAAAAATAATAAGCTTTTTAGACAAAGTATATATAACACATATTAAATAAGTACTGAGGTACATAGGTAGGTACTTTGGGTACGAGCTAACAAAATAAAATTAATATACAAGTCTCTAATTACATATCTAATGAGGTCATTCAAGACATTAATAAAAGAGTTTCTAGGTCGTCATCCGGTGAGGTCGTCAGGCATGAGTTAATTGAGTTATGATATATGAGGTGAATTTACTTGTAGGGTAGGTGGCTAAAATCAGGTCATTTTTATTGGGGTCAAGCCTTGATCATCAAGTCTTGGCTACTGGATCTTACCAGTTTGTTATTACCAAATGGTGATGTATGATATACTCTTAATGCGGTAAGGTACCATAGGTCGCTAGGGACGCATACCCGTTACATGAATAATACCAAACATTAACTCTCATATTCTCTTGATTTTGAGAACTCAAGGGAATAATAATTCGTTTATATAATCATGGTATAATGTAGGTCATTTCAAATAGGAAATTTGATTCAACGGGTTCTAAAGCATATTATGACATCTTCATACGGAGAACGTCTTGATACAAACTCCCCTGATTGAGAAGTGATTTTGGTCGTTATAGAATATCCCCATTATCAGCTCGGGTTTCATTGGTGGATTTTTCAACTTCTATTTGAGCCCTTATAAATAGTAGGAAGATTTACTTTTACCCGTCCAAATAACTTGGTAAAATTTTACTTACAGAGGATTTCAGTTCATTAAGTTTCTTTTTATATCATCTCTTTTCATTAGGTTGTTTAAAAAATACTTAGCTTGGATCTTAGTCTATTAATATAACGATGTCCATTGACAACTAGACATTTTCCAACTAATAGATCGTTTGATAAGTAAAAAGATATATGAGAAAATATCTAAGAATACTTAATCTCCTAATTTTATAAACATGTAAATCACTAAAATCCCTCAATATAATTATTAGTTAAATTGTAGGATGAATTGAATCTAATCCATCATGTATTACTATCTCAAGTAAACTACACACTATATAGTAATTAATTTAATCACGATCTAATGCCAATTAAATTGCATACTACTCATTAATTTCATCAATTATGGATCATATATATAGGAATCATACATCTGTGCCTAGAAACTATACATATTATTTAATCAAGACAAACAATTAAGTAATTCTTTCAAATGTATTTAATTGCCTCTATAGATAAATTGTTAGCCAAACAATTAATAGCATACAAATAAGATTAAATAATATAATTAATTTAAAATTATAATTGGGGTAAAATATTAAATCATCACATGGTGAAAATTGGGTTCATAAGATCTCTAAATTAATAAATTAACTACACATAATTGTGTTTATAAAGCTTATATTTTTAATAAAGAAAGATATAAAAATTGATAAAGAAAAGAGTAGAAGAAGAAATACAATCAATCTCTTAAATTATAGTACTAATCTCCTTTTGAATCTCCACCAAAATTGTGTCCTCTCTTGAATTTCTCTCTTTTTAGCTCCAAAAATTGACCAAAATTAAGCGATCTAGACCGTCAAATCAGCTTCAAAGATGAAGGGCTACAATCAAAACAAGCAAAACTGACAACGCTAGCCAATCACAGTGTGACACGTGTTAGGATAAATTCATTGGGAAAATTAGAGAGCGATGCATGGTAGGGGAGACCAGTTAGAGTCGATGCTCGCTAAGTTAGCACCACACGGTGAGACTTGATTCATGAAAATGGATGATGTGGTACACAGATGGAACGTGACGAGTAATCAGGTTGCTGACACAAGGTGCATGTTTTGTCTTTCTCACACGCGACGTAACGTGATTCGCTATCCCTGCTTGCATGGTATCTACATGGCTTGCCCAGTCAGCTTCTTTCTTGCGTGGCATGCCATGTGGTAACTCCTAATTGGCCCTGCGTTAAAAATTTATAAAAAATCCATGAAAATTCCAAAATTATATTTTCACCCATTTTCACTAAATGTTTATATTTTAATATTTGTAGCCCCAAAAATACTATTTATTGAATAAAACAAGTAATATTAAGTAAAATATCCCCTAATGACTCTACTTTCATGGAGTTATCATTATACATATGGCACTTTTCAAAATTGGACTCAAGTGTCCTTTTCCCATAATGATAGCCTTGTCCTTCATACCTTTGATATCACCCCTACCCAAGTGAATCCTAATGGGTGGTAAACTCTTATGTGTCTCTCCATTGTTGCTGGTGAATACGGAGTAGAACTAACTAAAGATGAACTTTGAAGCATGTATATCTTGAAGAGGAATGGCTTGGACAAGGGAAGGGCATATATCATGCATTAGTGGGCATGGGTTACACCTTAAACTCCTAGATAGTACACCAGGTTGGAACGATAAGTATTTCTACATAAATGGGTATGTTTAGGATAATAGGGTCAATTTACTAGTACGCCACACTTGGAATCATCATTTCAACATCATGAAACCTCGTGCGAGTGAGTTGATGAAAAAATTGGGTCTATGTGGCAAGGAAAGGATCAGAAAATCAAGCTACAAAACACCTCAAGTGAAGGTTATTGAGAAATATTAATTGTAGCTCATTTGACAAAATTAGGGGTGTTGAGTGACTACACCACCAAGTATTTAAGTCATTTATTAGTAACGAAGTGAATATATATTAATTTGTGGCTTGTATTGATTAAATAATTGTTACTTTGTTTTTTTACATGTATAGATTATTTATAGATCGACCTTGGGGACTTAATCGATACTTCTGGATTCTAGGATCTGATGCCCACGTATCCACGGTTATTACCTATGTCACATTCACCTACAAAGGACTCACGTCCTCTAATGGAACCAATTGAGGTTGTACCCCCTTCCATTGTATCTGATCATCTGCAGTCTCTAACACCATGATGTTTCTCAAGATGACTTTGTCAAACTCGAATTCATCCAGATTCATACCCTCCATGCCTCGCATATAGTCCTCCATAAGAGACATATAAGGGTGAAATTGAATCCAACTGTTAAATTCATCCTAAAAAGGATGTTTATCATGAAACTCAGTTCTCTTTCTTAGGACTTATCCCGCTTCTCAAGTGGAGGGATCAATTGACTCTTTCCTCCTAACATGAGGCATGAGACGAATCCTGCAGCCCAAGTGAGGGGGGACAATCAACTCTTTCCTCCACTTGGAGGTCAAAATATTGATTTATCATGAGACATGAGACATATAAGGGTGAAATTGAATACAACATCTAAATTCATCCTAAATAGGAGGTTTTTCATGGAACTCAATGCTCTTTCTTGGGACTTAGCTCACTTCTTAAGTGAGGGGGTCATTTAACTCCTTCCTCCTAATATGGGACATATCCCGCAGCCCAAGTAGAGGGGTCAGTTGACTCATTCCTCCTATTCAGGGGTCAATGCATTGATTTATCATGAGATAGGAGACATGTAAGGGTAAAATTAAATCCAACCCTTAAATACATCCTAAAGATGAGGTTTTCTGTAGAACTTAATGTGTTTTCTTGGGACTTAGCTCACTTCAAGTAGGGGGTCAGTTGACTCCTTCTTCCTAACATGAGGCATGTGACGTATCCCGCAGCCCAATTTGATGCCTTCCTCCTACTTAGGGGTCAAAGTATTGATTTATCACGGGACATGTCATATTTAAGGGTGAAAACTAACCCCTTGCATATGTATCCCAAAAGGGAAGAGCAAGAATATGTGACACACATATCAATTTTTGCCCATTATAATATAACACAACAAACACCTTCGAATATATATCAAAGTTTCATGCATAGTATTTTTGAGATATTCCCTATTCCAACTTAGCTCCTCCCTTATGCCATCCTTTTCTATCAAATAAGACCAATCAGAATTAATATCATATATTCAGTATGGGCCCTCCCATACTACGGAAAATTTTCCATGGGTTGTTTCAAATTTGTTTCCTAATGTTTTTCGCAAGACCCACTCCCTGATACTGAAGTTCTTGTACTTAACTAACCGTTACACAATTTCCTCTACAAATATGAGATTTTCCTTTCTAAGGTGATCATTTTCCTCTTGCATGATGCTTGATCTGAGATTAGGTTCTTAAATCCTAGACGATATGACTGATTCAGTTCCATATACAAGGGAAAAAAGACTTTCCCCTATTGCTACTCTAGGGGAGGTTCTTATAGCCTAAAGAACACTGAGTAATTCATATACCCATTTACCCTTTACTTCTTCTAGATGTTTCCGCAAGACATTGATATGTGTTTTTTTTATAATTCTGCTTGACCATTTTCTTGTGGATGATAAGGAGTGAAATGAGACAACTTGACACCAATTTCATCGTAGAAAGATACTAATTTTGGACTTGATAATTGCCATCCATTATTAGTAACCAACTCTTAAGGTAAACCATACCAACATATAATATTTTTCCAAATAAATTTTTAGACATCCATTTCTTGAATTCTTGCCAATGGTTCAACTTCTATCCATTTGGAGAAATAGTGAGTCGCTACAATTAGGAATTTTCTTTGGCCTGAGGCAAGGGGTAAGGGTCCGACAATATCCAATCATCATTTTGAAAAGGCCATGGACTAATAATAGATTTCAAGTCTCGAGTTGGTTGATGTAGGCTATTAGCATGTCGTTAGCACCTATCACATCTTTTGATGTGATCCACGTAGGTTTTGAGAAGGGTTGGCAAATAATAACCTTGTCTAATGATTCATTGAGAAAGTGTTATTCCTTTAGAGTGAGCGCCATATTATTCGTCGTGTAACTCACTCACCACAATCTGAGCTTTTGTCGTGGATAAGAATTTTAGCCATGGCCCACCACAGTTTTTTTAGTATAATACCTTTTGGACAACTACATAGTTCTTTTCTTTTTTCACCACCTTAAAAGCTAAATATTTGTCCTCTAGTAGGGCATTGTTGATGACATATTCCAAGTATGGAGTGAACCATGAGGTATGACTTGTAGATTTGACGTCTGACTAAGTTAGATCCCTCTTTCCCTCTTCTTGGATAATATGGTTTGATAGACATGATACGGGGATCACTCGCGTCCTTACTGATGCCAAAGTATCCAAAGAATTGGCATATGAATTTCCCCTCGTGGGATTTTTCTAATTTCGAATATATCAAAAACAACTCTAACTTTTTTCACCTCTTGCATATAGAGCTTCATCTTCTCTTCCTTGGCTTCAAATTCTTCATTCACCTAGTTTACTACCAGTTATGAGTCACTATAAATCAAAACCTTTTTAGTGCCCAAAGCTATCAATTACTATAAAGCCAATAATAATGGCTCATATTTAGCCACATTATTAGTTGCATGGAAAGTAATTCAAAGAAATTGTTCTATTAAGCCCTTATCTGGCGCCAAAAACTTGTTGTGTGTTTTGCAACACACATAAAATCGTGCAAGTATACACGGTCACAAGTAATAAATATTTGTAAGTAAAGTATCGTTCCCACGGAGATTTGTTACTATAGTTTGTTGAATACTAAAATTTTATCTCTCTGATTTTATCCAAAATAATCGTTGGTTGTAAAAGTTAAGAAAATTGTTTAAAAATAAAATAAAAGAAATCTAGGATTGCAATTTTCACTAAACTAATCCACTCAAATCGTGTTATTTTCTTTTGATTTATATTTTTTAGTACATTTAATTTGTCAACCGAAAACTTCTATTTTTATTCATACATCTCTTTCGAGCTCCGTATAAACACACCTCATTAAATTAATTCACTATATCTCTATGAGAATTAAATTTAATAAGATTCATTAAGTTTTAAGTTCTCAAATGGCCACACATACAATTAGGGTATATTCATATCCTTCATCATACATGTCATTCTATTTACGAGCAATACCCACACAAATGCCTCTTCCAAGTTTATTTATGTGCCACGGATCGTTTTGATAAGATTCGTAAATAATCAAAAAGCATTAAGCACAAAATAGAATGAACAAATCGAACGTCTTATAAATCTATCAAAAATAATTAAAATCAAAGCTTCATAAATTTAGATCAAATGCAACCCTAGAAAAATTAAATTACTTCATAAATTAAAAATAAAAATTACAATAGTTCAAGGAAAATTAAAGGAAGAAGAAGGAAAATTAAAACATGAAGAAACGAAAATATTTGGCACACGCAGAACACAACAAAAGCCAAAAAATGGCTTCTGCGTGTTCTGCAGTCCAAAACAGAGCAACACACAAAAATTAAACTCTACCCAAAAACTCTCTAACACTATCATAATATCACCTATTTATAGCATCAAAAAAATACATCAAAAATATTAAAATATCATACAGGCGTAACAATTTGTATCGAAAATAAAACCCCGACATTCCCTTAAAATTCACACACGCGAAAAATCAAAACCTTATTTTAATTCACGCGAGACAAGGAGCCATTTCTCGCATTTTTTAAATTCATCAGTGGCGTGCCACGTGTCAACGCTTGATTCGCTGGCGAATAGATCGGTGTGACACGTGGCAGCAAATAACAGTGGAAGCAAGGATGCTCACGGACAATTGCAGCATCGGACTGCAACGCGAGACGTTGGGGACAACGGCTGTTACGGGTGCGAGATTTGGCACCTTTACATTCCCCGAAACGTACCACGCGTACCGCTCTTGATTCGTGCAAGGGGAACGTTGGACACGTGGCACACATTATATGGTGAGGAACCATCGCACGTGGTTCAGCCCGCACGAGATTACAACCTTTGGCAGACGTGTAACGTACACGTGGTCCCACCGCACCGGCTGCCGCGCGGGCCCCACCGGTGCCAAGCCGCGTGAAGAATAAAGACTCGCACCCACTCGCTTTGGTCGGGTGTAATAATGACGCCGCTAATCTCACCGCTTTCTTCTTTGATCTGGACGTCCACGTTTACGCTACAACAAGGTGAATTCTTCTCACCTGCGCAGAAAATCAAACTTTAATTAATTGCATTTTGACCCACAAATTTAATTCAAATTACATTTTGAACTTTCTTAAATTATAGTTAAGCCCTTTGCTAATTTTAAATTAAAATTTTAAACTCTTAATAATTATAATTAAGCCCAAATTCAATTTAAATTATATTTTCGATTTTTATAAATTGTAATTAAGAAATATATTATTTGAAATTATATTTGTGGACATAAATATGAAATTAAGTACATTTTCGATACAAATTATTTAATATTATTAAAAATGTATTTCTTCACACATAAAAGGTAATATTAATTTATTTAACTAAAATTAAACAAAAATGTAAAGAACATAGCAATTATCATTAATAAAATCGATGAAAATAACTATATAAAATACAGTTATCAATGACATATTCCAAGTATGGAGTGAACCATGAGGTATGACTTGTAGATTTGTCGTCTGACTAAGTTAGATCCCTCTTTCCCTCTTCTTGGATAATATGGTTTGATAGACATGATACGGGGATCACTCGCTTCCTTACTGATGCCAAAGTATCCAAAGAATTGGCATATGAATTTCCCCTCGTGGGATTTTTCTAATTTTGAATATATCAAAAACAACTCTAACCTTTTTCACCGCTTGCATATAGAGCTTCATCTTCTCTTCCTTGGCTTCAAATTCTTCATTCACCTAGTTTACTACCATTTATGAGTCACTATAAATCAAAACCTTTTTAGTGCCCAAAGCTATCAATTACTATAAAGCCAATAATAATGGCTCATATTTAGCCACATTATTAGTTGCATGGAAAGTAATTCAAAGAAATTGTTCTATTAAGCCCTTATCTGGAGTAAATATCACTATTCCAATTGCTACTCCTTTTGAATTACTTTTCCCCATCAACATATACCTTTCATAGATCTAGTGTATGGAATGATACAGTGATCATAGATACTGAGTCTGTATTACTTTGTTCGGGTATATATTCTTGATTTCATTCAACAATAAAATCAACTAGAGCTTGGCCCTTGATTGCCGACAATGGCTTAAAGTGTATTTTAAACTTGTTGAGCTTAATATCTATTTGAGAAAGACAACCATTTTGATCTAGATTCCAAGGGAATGACTTACATAATATATAGGATGTTGTTTTCCTTCTCTATTGACTACCAATACAACATTGATGGCCTTATCAGTGGAAGGAAAGTAGCGACAAATGATTTGCAATACGTTGCTTCTCTTTTTTCTCCTAAAGGCTCACAGTAGCCATAACCATCTTAAATTAGAGAACATGCACCACTGGATCCTTTGTTCCTTTATAGGCAGGACATTTGAGGGCATTGAATTTTGGTGGTGGTTGTGTTAACTCTAGGACATCCAAAACAGGTGAGGTTGATAGCTGATTGTACATAGTTTCGATATCACCCCAAAGTCTGAGTTTCTCTTTCCTTTTAAATCGATCTTTCATTTTGGCCCATATTTGATCCTTCATGTCTTTTAGTTTTTAATCTAAAGCCTTATTCTAGTTACATTGTGGGATTTGAAATCCCATTGTAGAAGCATTTTCCAAATTGATTATATAGGAATTGGATGGGGTGTATTTTGTGTTAAATACTCATGAATTGGTGGATTCATATGAGTAGGTCCTGGCATGGAGTTGGGTTTGTCTATACATGGAAGTGGTTATACAACCTTCTCATGTTGTAGTAGGAAGGAAGTACGTGAGACCTGTCCCCTTCATGGAGGATGATTGTCCAAGAAAGGAGGGCTAGGAGTATGAAATGAGCTCTCAACCTTCGAATATTACTCATAATCTAGTCTAAACCCGAGTTTGTTATTCTCCCTTTTAGATTCGATGAATTCTTTTTTTTAAGATTCTTTATCATAGCATCTTTCTCTAAGGAAACATTTTTAGAGCTACAGTTTGATGAACTAGTAGGGCATTGAAATGTCTTAGTCAGTCCACTTATTTCATGATGAACTGGAGTTTGAACACCTTCATCGACTAAAGGCTGCACATTACTCTGATCATTATCGTATACTGACCTGATAGGTGATGAATGTTATGTTTAATCATTGAGATCGATTCCTAAAGTTGGACAAGTCAGATTATCAACTTTTTCGGTTTACAATGGAGGGCTACCCATTTTTTGTGGTAATCATTCCTAAAACATAAGTTGATTCTCTTGGAAATAAGATAAGGTCTGGAATGCTAACTATGGACTAGAAGGATTTAAGTTCTTATAGATGTTACCAATTGTTTGGAGAGGATTTAATGTGTTAGGGATAATAGGGATTTTTAGATAGATGTATAAAATGTTAATAATGAACCTATATCTTTTATTCTTCTCGTAATGAGATATATATAACACATATTAGATATGTATTGAGGTTACATAGGTAGGTACTTTGGGTACGAGCTAACAGAAGATAATTAATATATAAGTCTCTAATTACATATCTAATGAGGTCATTCAAGACAATAATAAAAGAGTTTCTAGGTTGTCATTCTGTGAGGTCTTCAGGCATAAGTTGTCTTTTCGAAATCACGGGTATTTTTATTGTTTTTTCAAGTATTTTTGCATAAAAACGTAACTTCAATACTCAAAGAGGAATACTGGAGGCAATACATCACAAATATATTCAAAAAATAAATGAGGAAAAGTCAACAAATATGGAAAAATTGGACAAAAAGGGTCAAAAAGTTCAAAATGGAGGAAATCGCACCGGCCACCTGGGCCTGCTCAGCCCACGCCGCACAAGATGCTCTATCCCGCGCACAGACACAAGATGCCCATCCCACACAGACAAAGATGCCCATCCCACACACAAGATGCTTCCGCGCGCTCAGGCCTGGGCCTCGCGCACGTCATGCGTTCCTTGCTCTTGTCCCGCGCGCGCTGCACTTCCTTTCTGCGCGCACTCCTACTGCTTCGCGTGCGCGCCTCTGGTGCTGTTTGCGCACACCTCTACCCATCTGCGCCCCATTTCGCGTGCACCACCTACCCTCTGATGTCAATTGACGTCATTTTCACCTACTACGTGTTTCCTCCATTTATTTATCATTTTTTCACCCACTTTTTGTTCCTTTCCTCACCTATAAATACTCCCATTCTCTTCACTTCATACCACACCTCAAAACACATTCTCTTATCTCTTTCTTTCTTTGTTTTCTTAGATTTTTTATTTTTTTTAGTTTTTCTTAGTTTTTAAGTTCTTCTCTTTTTGAGAAGAACTAGTTATGTTTTTGTAATTTATTTTCCTTTTGATTCAATAAATGGGAGTGCAAATTCCGCTTGGAGGTTTTCCAGCAACGAGAATAACATCAAAGTTCTGTAAGGATTTTATTTTCTTTGTAGTTATTTTTTATGATTTATTCTTACATGTTATATTTAATTTGTCTGTGATTAAATTTAACTGTGCTGGATATTTGTAAACATGATATAATAATAATGTTGTTATGCTTACGAAATATTAAATAGGTAAAAATCTCTAAAATGAATTGATTTTGTTTTTATTTAAGATTTTATATTAAGAATGTTAGAGAGAAATATATTATTTTTCATTACAAACTTAAATCTGAAAATTAGATTTTAAGGTTTAGTTATCCTGGGCCTCGATTTAGAGCAAGGTTTTTTATTTGTCAGTACAATCGTCCGGTAGTTAGAGTGAAGCTGTATTTCAAAAGTTTTTATAAGAATTATTATCTGAAAATGTATTGACAACATGTTTTCAGTAGTGGTTTTAAAACTTAAAAGTTAGTACTCGGAAAACTAAATTCTTAGGTTTAATTTGGACACCTTGAATAAAGTTTAAGCTATATATAACCCCACCAAAGGTGGCATTTAAATGGTTCATTTTCAATCTCTTAGAAAAACGAATTAATTTAATTAATCAAATTAGTTATCAACCCCACCAATAGGTGTTAATTGATTTGTTTAGTTAACAAAGAATATCTAACCCCACCAAAGGTGATATTCATATAAAAAAGAGAGAATTAATAAATATCAATTCATATCTTTAATAACCTAAATAATATGAGCAAGCATAATTAACTTAATTATTATATCCATAAATACTCCACCATTATAAATGATAAAATTTGCATAAATGTTTGTTGAATCTATGTTTATGATTAAAAACACAAAACCCCAAAATATCGTGACAGGATGTTTAGGATTTAATTTCGTTTTTAAAATTTTGAATAATAAATTAAAAACCACATACATTCCTTCCTTATATCGACCTTGAGAGTATACTTATCATTTTCTATGAAATGATTAGTGCATTTGCAAGAGTTTTATAAATAGATAAAACCAAAGTATCGGCAGGATCGGTGATGTTGGTTCCGCCCGATCAATAGGCAGCTGAAATGAGGTCATTTTTGTTAAGGTTAAGCCTTGATCAACATGTCTTAGCTCATGGATCTTACCAATCTGTTATTACCAAATGGTGATGTACGATCTGCTCCTACCGCGATGAGGTACCATAGGTTGCTAGGGACGCGTACATGTTACATGAATAATACCAAACAGGTACGCTCTTGACAAGTCTAACTTCAATGAGATCTAGGGATAAAATCAATATCAAAGAGTACATTATGAAGATGTCTCATCTTCCTTCCAAGTTGACAACACTTAACTTAGAACTCTCTAAGGATTTATTGGTGCATTTGGTTTTGATATCCCTTCTATCATAGTTTAGCCCATTTAAGATGAGCTACAAGTACCAGAAAGAGATTTGATCTCTAAACAAGATCATATCACACTGTGTTTAGGAAGAAGAAAGACTAAATGAAGATAAGATTGAGAATGCTTACCTGGTCTTAATCTCCAAGTACAAGAATTAGAAAAATAAAAGAAAGAAAGATAAGAAAGCTACAAGTAAGTATATATGGTATAAAAAAATTAATAAGTGAAAATTTGATTTATGTTACGACATAAAAGAATAGGTTATATATCCGGATGGAGAATAGAACAACTTATATCTGACAAAATTTAGACCCCTTAGATATCATAGATTTTGATATTTGTACTAATTGTATAAAGGGAAAACAAACTGATAAAAGGAGATTTAGTGCTAACAAGACTTTAGAAGTCTTAAACTTATACATATAGATATTTATATGTCATTCCTTACTATTACTTGGAATGGTAAACAATATTTTTATAACATTCATGGATGTTTTTTTAGATATGGCTATTTATTTTCCATTCATCAAAAGTCACAGTAGTTGGATGTGTTCAAAAATTATAAAGTTGAAGTTGAGAACAAACTTAGTAAAAGTATCAAAAGCACTAAATCTAATCATGGTGGTGAGTACTATGGTAGATATGATGCTTTAGGTGAACAACGTCTAGGATTATTTGCTAAGTTCCTAGAGGAATGCAATAGCTTCCCAAAGTACACTATGTGAGGTTCACCCATAATGAATAATGTTGTTGGAAGATGAAACATGATGTTTAATACCATGGTAAATAGTATTATTTATCATTCTACCTTACTAGAACTACTTTGGGGAGAAGCGCTTAAGATTGAAGTATATATCCTTTAAAGTGTTCCAACTAAAGCAACAACCAAAACCTCCTTATGATCTTTGGACGAACAAGAAACCTAGCTCAAAGCACTTGCATAATTGGGGATGTCTAGATGAGGTAAAACCTTATAGGCCTAATGAAAATAAACTAGACTCAAGGATGGTGAGTTTCTATTTTATTGGATATTCTGAAAAATCCAAGGGGTACAAATTTAATGATCCCACATGTAAGATATTTTTGAGTTAAAAAATACTTAATTCTTTAAGGATGGTGAGTTTATAGTGGGATATACAGTTAAGGATTTTGTCTTTGATAAGGAATACGTTGATATTACAATAAGTGCTAATGACATTATTCAAGATTTGATTTCTTACTTTGATCAAAGACACAACAGATCAAGACAACCTCAAAGAACCTCCTATTTAAGAAATTATTTCAGAAGGAAATATTCTACCATCTATAAAAATTATACCATTAAGGAGATATACTAGAGAAAATAGAAGTGCAATGCCATTGTATTTCTCCAAGAATGTGAGTTTGATATTGAAGCGATAAAGAAGATCTCATCAATTTCTGTCAAGCCATAGAAAGTCCTAACTCTCAAAAGTGGATTGATACTATGAATAAGGATATTAAGTCCATGAAAGACAATGGTGTATGACATTTTTTCCCATTTTCAAAAGGTAGAAACCCATTGGTTATAGATGGATATTTATGATAAAAAAGGATTCTAAAGTCGATGTGGAGATATACAAGGCTTGTCTTGTCATATAGGGCTTTACATAGAAGAAGACAGACTATAAAGAAACTTTATCTTTGGTTTCTTCGAAAGACTCTTTTAGGATTATAATGGTATTAGTAGCGCATTTCAAACTTAAGTTACATCAGATGGACATAAAGGAGGCATTTCTTAACAGGAACATTGATAAGACGATCTACAAGATGCAACTAGAAAGCTTTGTGTTGGGAGACCCTAAGAATATGGTTTGAAAAATTAAGAAATTCATCTATGGGCTTAAGCAAGTATCTCGATAATGGTATTTTAAGTTTCATCAAGTGATTATCTCATTTGATTTTGAGATGAATTTGGTTGATGATTGCATATATCGTAAGTTTTATGAGAGCAAGTATATATATTTTTTATTTTATATGTTAATGACATTTTGCTTGTCAATAATGATATAGGCATATTGCATGAAGCCAAAAGATTTCTAGCTAAGAATTTTGAGATGAAAGATCTTGGTGATGCCTTGTTGGCATACATATATTTTGAGATCGCAATTAGAGTATTTAAGGATTATCACAAAAGAGCTATATCAAAAAGGTTCTCAAGAGATATGGCATGTAGAATTACAAACCAGACGATACCTCTATTGCTAAGGAAGATATATTTAGTCTCAGTCAGTGTCTTAAGAATGATTTTGAGAAAAAGGAAATGCATAAGATTCCTTATGTGTCAGTAATAGAAAGTTTGATGTATGTTCAGGTATGTATGCATCCATATATTGCATATACTATTAGAATGTTGGGTAGATATTTAAACAATCTGGGATTTGAATATTGGAAGGCAACCAAACAAGTCTACGATAACTATAGAGAGCAAAAGACTATATGTTCATGTATCAGAGATAGGATGAGGTTGAGATCGTTGGGTATATTGACTTTGATTTTGCTTGATGCCAAGATAGTACGAAACCTATGTTGGGCTATATATGCTTGCTAGTTGGGGGAAATATATCCTAAAAGCGTGCTAAACAGTCTTTTATTATAGTTTCTTCTACCATGATGATAGAGTTTATACTATGTTATGAGGCATCCAATCATGGAATATGGTTGTAGAATTTTGTCACTGAACTACACATAGTAAATGGTATTAAAAAACCACTTAATTTATCTTGTGACAATAAGTTAGTAGTGCTATTTTCCACTAACAATAGAAGCTCGACAAAGTTGAAACACATAGAGATCAAGCTCTTTATTATTAAGAAAAGAGTTCAAAGTGTATAGGTGTCTATTGAACAAATCAATACAAAGTATAATTATGGATATTGCCACCCAAAATGTTTCATTATCATACTTCTCATATGGATATCATGTCATTTGAAGATATTCAGTTTTAGCAAAAGTTTGTAATTTTAAATGTTTATTTGATATAGACATACTTTTAATTATTTCAGTTTAAGGATATTTTTTGCAAAAATAAAGTTTTTGATTTATTTACACTTTGATTTTGGTATAGTTTGATCTCGCTAAGGTTTAAGGTTGGACTTATTAGAAATAGGTATGTTAAGATCACATTGTATAAACTTTTCATTCTACACATTCACATTATGATCCATGTCATTCAATTGTATAAATATACGTGACCATTGATAGGTCGAGTTACAAAAAATGCTAAAAACTGTGTAGAGACTTAATATCAATTTTAATAATGAGCTAAAATAGATATACACTCAGATCACACGTATTTTATTATTTTAATCTCATATCTTATCATCAGTAGAAAAAAGCTAAAGAGTTTTCTAAGAAAAAGATGTTGATGTTGAAGACTAACTACTTAATTATAGAATTAATCAATGTATATGAATATAGGTATGTTCGTCATATTTATCTTTGATTCCGGGTGATATACATGAATGTAAAAATTATTTTATTCTAACATATATATATATATATATCCCATGTTTACTCTATCAATGAATTTTTTTTATGATAATATATATATTAAAGTTGGTAGCCCGACATATTTTCAAGAGAATTGTCATTTTACGATGTACACATTCTTTTACGCATTGACAAAAATCAACAATGGGAGCTTTGTTTATTCACCCACTTGGTTTGCTAGATTTCGTAGCAAAGCAAATACAAGTATATTTTAATTTGATACTTTTTGCCTCTACTTTACTATCACTATTAACTCTAGCTGTTTGTGTAAATAGAAGCAATTACGTCAAAACCACTGAAGAACTAATAAAGTAAAATATGTTTAAGCTACTTTCATAGTACATACCTTAAAACCTTTCTCTTAAACACAAATAATTCACTAAATATAAAGCATCCACGTAACTTGTGTGTTTGTAGTGGACGAAAACACCTAGACATTTTACTTTTCACCTTTTTTTAAAAGAATACAATTACTCACAAATCTACCATGATTTGAAATTCCGAATCCATAGTTCTTCAATTAGGATGCATGTTTTTGGGTTGCACACTATTAGGTCATTTTTTTCCTGATATACCAATTTGAATCTGTTCGGAAAATTGGGTATATTTTTCCTATTCTAATTAGTTACTATTCACTTATGATTTAAATGAATAGAACTTAAACTAACCCGATAAAATAATGCTATTGGAAATATAATGCTAAAATAAACTAAAACAGATATTGAAACAGAAATATTAAAGTAGAAAAATAATAACACCAAAAATTTAACGAGGTTCGGTATAATTGTTACCTAGGTCATCGGGCGTCGTCGACCACTTCCACTATCTCTAAATGGATGAATTCTAAATTACAACTAATTGGGCAAAATTGAGCTAATCAATTACCCTTACAAAAGAGAGAAAGATTTACAAATTTTGGGATGTTTACAAATGGTAAAGGAGGGCTTTATTTATAGCTCCAAATCCAACACTCATCTTCATTCCTAACCAATGTGGGACTTTTCTAATTTGCTCACTAAGGAGCTATATAACAAATCTCCACCTTAGCGACTTAGTGATTCTTAAATGATTTCTTCAATCACTAGATCAGCGATGCCAGTGCCAATTCAGATTTACAGAATGTTAATCAAGTCCAGACAATGTTTGAACTTGATTGATGTTACTACCTTGGTCATCATATCTACGAGATTCTTTATAGTACTGATCTTCTGAACTAGTACTCCACCTTCTTCAAAAATGATAACGAATGTCAATGTGCTTTGTACGTGTATGGTAGACTTGGTTCTTTGCTAAATGAATAGCACTCTAACTATCACAAAACACCTTAATATGTTTTTGACCAACTCCCAAGTCTTCAAGAAAACCTCGTAACCAAATAGCTTCCTTCACAGCCTCTGTAACTGCCATATACTTTGCCTCTGTAGTAGACAAAGCAACAGTAGACTACAAGGTAGACTTCCAACTAACTGGTGCTCTAGCAAGAGTAAACACATAACCAGTAGTTGACCGACGCTTATCTAAATCTCTTGCATAGTCGGAATCATAATATCTGACTGCACATTGACCAACGGTATTATCCTACAGAAATACTAAACCAACATATACAATATTTATAATATACTATAGAATCCATTTCATAGCCAACCAATGTCCTTTACCAAGATCATGCATGTACCTACTTACAGCACCAATCGCATGTGAAATGTCTGGTCTTGTACACACCATTGCATACATCAAGCTACCAACTGCATTTGCATATGGTACCTTTGCCATATATTCTCGCTCTGCATCATTCTTAAATAATTGAGCACTAAGCTTGAATTGAGGAACTAATAGAGTACTTATAGGTTTTGTTTGTTCATTCATACCAAAACGTTGTAGTACCCTCTTCAAATATTGACTCTAGGTCAAACTAAGCTTCCCTTTCTTCTTGTCTCTGCTTATCTCCATACCGAGAATCTTCTTGGCTTCTCTCAAATCTTTCATCTTGAACTCCTGACTTAGTTGAGCCTTCAATTTCTCAATTTCTGCTTGGCTCTTCAATGCAATCAACATATCATCGACATATAATAGAAGGTAGATGAAAGACTCATTTTGTAGCTTGCAAAAATACACACAATGATCATGTGTGCTTCTGATGTACTTCTACTACAATATAAACTGGTCAAATCGTTTGTACCACTGCCTTGGAGATTGCTTCAATCCATACAATGATTTGTTCAGCTTACAAACCCAATTCTCTTTACCAGCAATATTAAACCCTTTTGGCTGAGACATATAGATTTCCTCTTCTAAGTCACCGTGTAAAAACGTGGTTTTCACATCAAGTTTAACTAGTTCCAAATCAAACTGTGCTACCAAGGCCAACAAAATTCTATTGAAGGAATGTTTTACAATTGTAGAAAATACCTCATTATAATCAATTCCCTCCTTCTGAGCGTAGCCCTTAGCCACCAATGTTGCCTTGTAACGAATACCATTTTTGTTAGGAAATCTCTCTTTCTTTGCATACACCCATTTGTAGCCAATTGCCTTCTTACCCTTAGGTAATTGTGTCAACTTCCATATTTTATTCTTTTGAAGGGACATAAGTTCTTCATCCATGGCTTCCTTCCATCTTTCAACTTTAGGGCTTCTAATTGCTTCTTTATATATGGAAAGAATATCATCATGCACAATTGAAAGTGCACAGGCCACCATATTCTTAAACTGAGCAAGTAGGTCTTCAAAATCCTTGTATCGAGCAGGCATCTTGACATTTTATTGTCATGGCCTATCAACTATAGTTTCTTCTTGTTACTGTGGAGGTTCTTGGGTTAAAACCTCTTCATCTGATTCATCTTCTATCAATAGAGGATCAGCTTCTATCTTATCTTTACTAACTGGATTAACAATTATGCTTTCAAATTCCACCTGCTTCAGAGTTTGCTCCACCTGCTCTAAAGTGCCATCAATCTTCTTAGTTATCTTTCTCAATAAGGAAGATTCATCAAAGGTAACATTCCTACTAAAGATTATCTTTTTCGTTTTAAGACACCATAGTCGATATCCCTTAGAACCATAAGGGATCCCTAAAAAAATGGCTTTCTTGGTTCTTGGGTCCAACTTTGATTACATTACATGGTAGTATGCAATTGAACCAAACACATGTAAGAAATCGTAATCTCTAGCAGGTTTTCCAGACCATACCTCCATAGGCGTTTTGCCTTCAAGAGTAGACTATGGTAGACGGTTGACGAGATGACATGCATATGTCATAGCCTCAGCCCAATATTGCTTACCTAAACTAGCATTTGACAATATACACCGAACCTTCTCCAGCAAAGTCTGATTCATACGTTTTGCAACTCCGTTTTATTGTGGTGTTTTTCAAATAGTGAAGTGTCTCACTATCCCTTCTTCTTAACAAACTTTCATAAATGGATCGTTTGTGTACTCAGTGCTATTATCAGACCTCAAACGCTTGATCTTTTTATCAGTTTGAGTCTCGATCATCTTCTTCCACTTGAGAAAAATCCCCAACACTTTATCCTTTTTCTTCATGAGATACACCCAAACTCTTCTGAAGAAGTCATCAACGAAAGTGACATAATAATGTTTGCCACTCATGGATGGAGTTCTTGTTGGCCCCCATACATCAGTATAGATGTAATCCAAAATGCCCTTTGTATTATGGAGAGCAGTGCCAAAGCTTACTCTTTTTTGCTTCCCCAATACACAATGCTCACAAAATTTCAATTACCAGTTGTTGCACCTTTTAATAGGCCTTACTTTACTAGAATCTGAAAATCTTTTTCACCAGCATGTCCCAAATGTATATGCCACAAATTGGTAGTTTCTAAATCTCTTTCTTCCTCTGAAATTGCTACTGATGTTGTCCCACTAACCGTACTACCAAGATAGTAGTACAAATTATTCTTCTGAACACCTTTCATCGCCACAAGTGCTCCAGAAGTAACCTGCAATGCCCCATTTTGTATGGTCACAGTAAAACCTTTTGATTCTAAGACTCCCACATCAATGAGATTCTTCTTCATATCTGGAACATAATGAACATCTGTCAAGACCCTGGTTGAACCATCTTGATTTTTCAAACGAATTGTACCGATTCCCAAAATTTGCATGGATAATCATTACCCATGAAAATAACTCCACCGTCTAGTTCTTCAAAGTTAAAGAACCATTTCTTGTTAGGAGACATATGGAAAGTACATTCTGAATCAAAATTCCAATCACTAGGATGAGATGCTGTTGACGAACCAACCAATGCAAAATCTAAATTTGAATTGCTTTCAACTATACATGTATCATATTGCATAGCTTTTTCTTTCTTTTGCAGCTTCAGTTTTTCTTCCAATGGCCTTTCTCATGACAAAAGGCACATTCATCTTTACCAAGTCTTCCTTTTGATAGAGATCTACCTCTCATTCCTTTCTGTTATGTTTGTGGACATCTTCTTACAAACAATGCCTCTTCTACTTCATTCTTGCTTTCTCTTTTATCTTTCTTTCTAATTTCATAACTATACAAAGCAGTACAAACTTCCTCAAAAGACACTTTATCCTTCCCAATGAGTAAACTCGTAATAAAATGATCAAACTCATCAGGAAGGAAGGCTAATAACATCAAGGCTAAAACTTCATCTTTAAAAGTTTCATCCATATTTAATAAATCTACTACTAATTAATTAAAAGCAATAATGTGGTCGTTTATTGTAGTACCGAGAAGGTATTCAAACCAGAACAACTTCTTCTTCAAATAGAGCCGATTATGTCCACTCTTCTTCATGAACTTGTTCTCCAACGCCTTCCAAAACTTACTTGCAGATGTCTTTTTCATGAATATATACTTTTGTTCTCTTAAGAGACACGAACGGATTGTACCACATGCCAATCGGTTGATATTTTCCACTCTACTTCATCTGCTCTATCTGGTTTCTCTTTTTCAATGGCTATGTCTAGACCTTGTTGAAACAGAACATCTAGAACTTTGCCTTGCCACATGCCGAAATGATCGGTTCCATCAAACTTCTCCACCTCGAACCTTGCATTCATCACCATAGTTCTGCCTGACGTGGATGATTGGTCTTTTTTTGAAAGAATTTTTTCTTTCGTCATTTCTTCAAATTACAACAATTAGCAACTATATTCCAATATCAAACAAACGGAATAAAAAAAATGCCTAGGTAGAAAACCTTTGGCTCTGATACCAATTGTTGGGAAAATCGAGTATATTTTCCCTATTCTAAGTAGTTACTATTTACTTATGATTTAAATGAATAGAACTTAAACTAACCTGATAAAATAATGCTATTGGAAATATAATGTTAAAATAAACTAAAACAGATATTGAAACAGAAATATTAAAGCAAAAAAATAATAACACCAGAAATTTAACGAGGTTCGGTATAAATGTTACATAAGTCCTCGGGCGTCGTTGACCACTTCCACTATCTCCAAATTGATGAATTCCAAATTACAACTAATTGGAAAAAATTGAGTTAATTAATTGCCCTTATAAAAGAGAGAAAGATTTACAAATTCAAACGGTGAAAGATGACTTTGTTTATAACTCCAAATTCAACACTCATCTTCATTCCTAACCAATGTAAGACTTTTCTAATTTGCTCACTAATGAGCTATATAACAAAATCCTTAACACCGAGACCATTTAAACTTGTTTGAAGATTTAATTCTTTTTTAACACTAAATAAGCATTTCCCTAATAATAAAAATATTGGCATGATATTATATAGAAAAATGAATAAAAATATTAGCATGATAGCATTTTCCTATTAATATTAAATACATAATGAGAATATTTAACCTTAATACTGTTTTAAGTTTTTGTTTTAATGATATATTTAGTTTTTAAATAAATATATGAAATCACTAAATAAGATATATAAAAGATTAAGACACCTGTAGATGATCGAAAAAAGAAGACTTTAAATACTGGAAACTAAAATTGCAAAATAATAATTTATTAATTTCCTTCTCAAATTAATGAGAGAGAATTATTACATATAATTATTGACAACAAAATGTGTCAATAGTTGGCATTGACATTATTCAATCTTGTCATGTATTATTTTACGTATGAAAGTAAGTATCCGGCCACCTTCATAAAAGAGCGAATAATTAGTACTCTTACTTAGCAGAAAGTAATATCATAATCGGGACCACCATTGCAAGTAAAAGTGGCCTTCTTATCATCATAAGCATAGCTATAAGCTTGAGGACATTGTTGTGAAAAGAACCTGGAGTATTCAGTTGCTGGACATGTCTCTGGCTTATTATTAGCTCCTGCACAACAATACTTATCATCACCAAAAGCAGCACAAGCACTCTTACAACCAATAACCTTCTCACCAGGTCCCTTGAATCGGAGTGCTGCTGGACAAGCACCAAGTAGATTGGCCGGCTTGCAAGTTGAACTCTTGCATGGGCCTCCGGTCCCTCCTCGTGGGACAACAGTAGCTGGAATTGTGAAACCGTCGACGTTGCTAACATCATAGAAGTCTTGTCCTTTGTTCGCTGCAACAAATATTTCTACTAGGGTTGTTGGTGTAGCTCCACTTTTCCCATCACATGTTAATTTGCCTGTAAGACAGTCTCCAGTGGTGCAAGCAAACTTCCCACCGTTGTTGGTGCAACCAGTTCTTGCCCAAAACCGACCTTCCCATGGTGAGTATGGAGCGTCCAGGGTTCGCATGGCTCCGGCAAGGAGCTCAAAGCCGGTTTCTAATTGAGTTCTTTGGCCACCAGCTAAGGTTGCTGGCCATATGGTATAAGGGCAGTTGTTTTTTATATTGACCTTAAAAGCATTACTCCCTATCATGTAGCGTTGTTTATATAATTAGAAAGAAGAGAGGGGAAAAAAACTTGTATATTTTGAAGCAGTAATACACACAATTTAATTATCAATACGAACATTTATTAAACACTATTACTTAGGAAAATTAAAAAACATAATCACAATTAATATTTCTAAAAATTGAACGTTTTATTTTTACATTAATAATATTTAGAAAAAATTATATAAATAGTCACACTATTAAGCTTAAAACAACAAAAAAAAATACTATTTTTTGTATTATTGGTTAGTTCATGAAAATATACAACATGCATGCATACTCTCTAACCAATTATATGGTTTCTCGGATTGACCAAGGACTTGGGTTTTGTTCAAAAGAATGTGGAGGTTTTTTACGACAATTAGAGTGCCATTTGTTTGATAAAGAACCAAGTTCATCATGGTCGCACCAAGCACATCGATGTTCAATTTTATTTTGTTCAGGAAATTGTCGATAAAGGGAATGTTATACTCTAGAAAGTCAGAACTGTAAATAACCCTGTAGATATGCTTACAAAGGTAGTTATGGGGATCAAGTTTCAACACTGCTTGAACTTGATCAACATCTCTCAAGCTTAGAGCGCCTAAGGCGCATTTGGAGGCAACGTTATAAACTTTTTCACCAAGGTGGAGATTGTTAAATATTGGCTCAAAAGTAACAAATCAGTGGCATAATTTAAAAAAATTAGTGGCCTAATAGATGACATGATTTAAGAAAATTAGTGGCCTAATTTAAGGCTTAAAATATGATACAATTTAAGGAAATGAAGTTTTGCTTCATCTATAAATATGAAAGAGTTCATGCATTGAAGAACAAGACAAAAATCAGAGAGATCATAAACAAACTCAAAGAGAGAAAATAAAGAGATCTACTAGAAAAAATATATTAAGGAGTTGTAAAAACTCTACCACATCTAAAAATCATACTATTAAAGAGATCTACTAGAAAAAGGAAAAGTGCAATGCCATTGTATTTCTCCAAGAATGTGAGTTTGATATTGAAGTGATAAAGAAGATATCATCAATTTTTGTCAAGCCATAGAAAGTCCTAACTCTCAAAAGTGGATTGATACCATAAATAACCCCACGTTTGGTTGGAGGGAATGGAATGGAATCAGAATCGATTCCTTCCATTTTGTGTGTTTGGTTGGACGGAATGGAGGGCGGAATGGAATCTGATTACTAAAAGAGAAGGAATCACAATTCCTTCTCCCACCTTTGTTAATCATTATTCCATTCCCATCTAAACATTTTTTTCCAATTTTACCCTTACCTAAAATATAACCTTAAATTCAAATCCCAAATTTTCAAACCCAAAATTTCAAAACCCTAAACCCTAAACCCAAAATTTCAAAACCCTAAATCCAAATCCTAAAATCCTAAAACCTTAAACCCTAAACCCTAAACCTCAAATCCCTAAACCCTAAACCCTAAACTTTAAAACATAAATCCCAAAACCCTAAACACATAAATCCAAATCCCTAAACCCTAAATCCCAAAACCCTAAATCCTAAACCCCAAATCCCTAAATCCCTAAACCCCAAATCCCTAAACCATAAACCCCAAATCCCCGAATCCCTAAACCCCAAACCTTGAAACATAAATCCCAAAACCCAAAACCCTAAAACATAAATCCCAAAACCCAAAACCCTAAACCCCAAATCCCTAAACCCCAAACGTTAAACCCTAAACCCCAAATCTCCAAATCTCTAAACCCTAAATCCTAAACCTTAAAACATAAATCCCAAAACCCAAAACCCTAAACCCCAATTCCAAATCCTAAAACCATAAACCTTAAACCTTAAACCTTAAAACCCTAAAACCCTAAACCCTAAATCCAAAATTCTAAAACCCTAAACTATTTTTAGAAAAATAAGAATTTTAACCCTAAACCTTAACCTACAAATATAACCCCAAATCCTAAATCCCTAAACCCTACATCACACATCCCAAACCTCAAAACCCTAAACCCTATTTAGAAAAATAATAATTTTAATAATATATTTCTTTTTAATTAAGTAATACTGATTTAGAAAAATAATGATTTCAATAATGTATTTTGTCTGACGAAAAAATAGTAATTAAATGACATTATTTGAACTTTACAACATGTAGGGGTATTAAGGTCATTTACAGCTTTTTTCATTCCATTCCAGTGGTAAACCAAACACTATAATCCTGATTCTGAGCTTGATTCCAGTGGTCAAACCAAACAAAATTGTTTCCTTTCCTTTCCATTCCATTCTAATTCCAATTTCGATTCCGATTCCATTCCACGAACCAAATGCCACCTAAGGGTATTAAGTCCATGAAAGATAATGATGTATGGAATTTTTTCCCATTTCCAAAAGGTAGAAACCCATTGGTTGTAGATGGATATTTATGACCAAAAGGGATTTTAAAGTCGATGTGGAGAGATACAAGGCTTTTCTTATTGCATAGGGCTTTACATAGAAGAAGACATAGACTATAAAGAAACTTTATCTTTGGTTTCTTCGAAAGACTCTTTTAGGATTATAATGGTATTAGTAGCGCATTTCAATCTTAAGTTATATCATATGGATGTAAAGAAGGCATTTCTTAACGGGAACATTGATAAGACGATCTATAAGATGCAACTAGAAAGCTTTGTGTTGGGAGACCCTAAGAATATGGTTTGAAAAATTAAGAAATTCTTCTATGGGCTTAAGCAAGTATCTCGATAATGGTATTTTAAGTTTCATCAAGTGATCATCTCATTTGATTTTGAGATGAATTTGGTTGATGATTGCATATATCGTAAGTTTTGTGAAAGCAAGTATATATATTTTTATTTTATATGTTCATGACATTTTGCTTGTCAATAATGATATAGGCATATTGCATGAAGCCAAAAGATTTCTAGCTAAGAATTTTGAGATGAAAGATCTTGGTGATGCCTTGTTGGCATACATATATTTTGAGATCGCTATTAGAGTATTTAAGGATTATCACAAAAGAGGTATATCAAAAAGGTTCTCAAGAAATATGGCATGTAGAATTACAAACCAGATGATACCCCTATTTCTAAGGAAGATAAATTTAGTCTCAATCAGTGTCCTAAGAATGATTTTGAGAAAGTCTGATGTATGTTCATGTATGTATGTATCCAGATATTACGTATACTATTAGAATGTTGGGTAGATATTTAAACAATCTGGGATTTGAATATTGGAAGGCAACCAAACAAGTCTACGACAACTATAGAGAGCAAAAGACTACATGTTCATGTATCAGAGATAGTATGAGCTTGAGATCGTTGGGTTTACTGACTCTGATTTTGCTTAATGCCAAGATTGTACGAAACCTACGTTGGGCTATATATGCTTGCTAGTTGGGGGAAATATATCCTAAAAGAGTGCTAAATAGTCTTTTATTATAGTTTCTTCTACCATGATGATAGAGTTTATAGCATGTTATGAGGCATCCAATCATGAAATATGGTTGTAGAATTTTGTCACAGAACTACACATAGTAAATGGTATTAAAAGACCACTTAAGTTATTTTGTGACAATAAGTTAGGAGTGCTATTTTCCACTAACAATAGGAGCTCGACAAAGTTGATACACATAGAGATCAAGCTCCTTATTATTAAGGAAAGAGTTCAAAGTGTACAGGTGTCTATTGAACAAATCAATACAAAGCCCATGATTATGGATATTGCCACCCAAAATGTTGCATGATCATATTGCTCATATGGATATCATGTCATTTGAAGATATTCAGTTTTAGCAAGAGTTTGTAATTTTAAATGTTTATTTTATATAGACATACTTTTAGTTATTTCAGTTTAAGGATATTTTTACAAAAATAAAGTTTTTGATTTATTTACACTTTGATTTTGGTATGGTTTGATCTCACTAAGGTTTAAGGTTGGACTTATTAGAAATAGGTATGTTAAGATCACATTGCATAAACTTTTCATTCTACACATTCACATCATGATCCATATCATTCAATTGTATAAATATACGTGACTATTGATGAGTCGAGTTACAAAAAATGCTACAAAAGTCGCTTTGATCATATGTTGGTATAATTAATGAACAATATTGGTTACAAATACAATTTGGTAATGAAAGATAATTTGAGCTCATACGATTATTTTTACAAAACATAATCATAAGGTTACAAATATGGCTCAAGTAGGAGATTGTTGGATCCATAATCCAACATTGGGCTTATATTTGAATAATATTGTATTGCATATTTTCATATAAGGTTAAGTCTATTTAAAAGTGATATGTTAAGATTTAAATAAGTTGGGCTTTAATATATCTAATAAGGTGTGAATTTTTAATGTGTAGAGACCTAATGTCTATTTTAATAATGAGCTAAAATAGATATACACTCAGAACACACGTATTTTATTATTTTAATCTGATATCCCATCATTAGAGAGAGTAGAGAAAAAGTTAAAGAGTTCTCTAAGAAAAACATGTTGATATTGAAGACTAACTATTCAATTACAGAATTAATTAATTGATATGAATATAGATATGTTTAGCATATTTATCATTGATTCTTGATGATATAACATAAATGTTACTAAATCAATTTTAGGTGATAGTTTTCAACAAAAAATTATTTTATTCTAATATATATATATATCCCATGTTTACTCTATCAATGAATTTTTTTATTATAATATATATATTAAAGTTGGAATTTATGTTATTTAAAAATATAAGTGAAAAGAGAAAAGTGAGTTTAATTACTATAACCTCAGGTTTTGGTAGCCCGACATATTTTCAAGAGAATTGTCATTTTGCGATGTAGCACATTCTTTTACGCATCGACAAAAATCACCAATGGGAGCTTTGTTTATTCACCCAGTTGGTTTGCAAGATTTCGTAGCAAAGCAAATACAAGTATATTTGAATTTGATACTTTTTGGCTCTACTTTACTGTCACTGTTAACTCTAGCTGTTTGTGTAAATAGAAGCAATTACATCAGAATCACTTGAAGAACTAATAAAGTAAAATATGTTTAAGCTACTTCCATAGAACATATATACCTTAAAACCTTTCTTTTAAACACAAATAATTCACTAGATATAAAGAATCCACGTAACTTGTGTGTTTACAGTGGACTAAAACACCTGGATATTTTATTTTTTACCTTTTTCTAAATAATACAATTACTCACAAAGCTACCATGATTTGAATTTCTGACTCCATAGTTCTTCGAATGATTGTTTTTGGGTTGCAACTATTCACTGTTACAAAATGTGACATTTAAGTTTATATGTAAAATTGATTTTTGAAAAAAATCAACTTATAAGGAATTTAAAGTCGATTCGGTGTAAAACCGACGCTACACATAACGTTGGTTTGACATATCAATTGACGCTACGAACTACGTGGGTAGCATCGGTCGACACGTAGAACCGACGTTACACACGTGGATATTTCCTTTTCTCTTCTTTCTTCTCAAGACAAAAACTATTCCAAGCGCTGCATAACTCTCAAAAACCCAAAATCTCTTCCACTTTTCCTCCACTCTTTTTCATTTTTCGGCAAGCTACGACTACTAATTCCAGCTCCGGTTAGTGAGTTTTCTTCCTTTCTAACCTATCTTTTAGATCCTTTATTTTTTTGAGTAAAATACTCAAAAACTTTATACTAGTTTCTCACTTACAAAACACAATTTTTTTTTAGTTTCCTTCATTTTGTCACTTCATTTACTCTTGTAAGTATTTCTATTAATCCTACACACTTATTATTCATATATTTTGTTGTATATTATGTATTATTATTTATGTGTATAAATTTTTGTATTATATATGTAGGTTTTGTATTATAACATCAGGAGAAGAATATGATGATTTTGAATAACATAGGACAATACCATGGTAATTTTTCTGTTATTAATTAATATTTAATTATTTGTATTATTTAAATTATTTGTTAAACAGATTTTGTTTTTTTTCTGCTATTATAATAGAAAATGAGTAAATTTTGTAAAAAAGAAAATTTAAAATTTAAAATTTAAAATCGGTTCAACGCGTTGAATCAACTTTACATTTTTAAGTCATCGTATTTAAAATCGGTTAATAACCACTTTAAAAGTTGTTTTTTGCGTAGTGATTAGGTCCTTTCTTTCCTGATATACCAATTTGAATCCTCACCACCGAGATCATTTAAAGATGTTTGAATTAACTCTTTTTTAACACTAAATAAGCATTTCCCTATTAATAAAAATATTTGCATGATATTATAGCATTTTCCTATTAATATTAAATACATATGAAAATATTTAACATTAATATAGTTTTAAGTTTTTGTTTTAATGATATGTTTAGTTTTAGAAAAATATATAAAATCACTAAATAAGAGATATAAAAGATTAAGACAACCGATGGAAACAAGTAGACTTTAAATATTGGAAACTAAAATTCCAAATAATAATTTATTAATTTCTATTGGAGATAAAATTAAGGAGTAAATTAAGGAGTGTTAACTTCTTGATTTACTCCTTCAATTAAGGTTCTTGATTTACTCATTGAATTAAGAAATTAATACTCCTTAATTTTATCTCCAATATCGTCATATTGGAGATAAAATTAAGGAGTAAATCAAGGAGTTGTCATCTATTGGAGATAAAATTAAGAAGTAAATTAAGGAGTGTTAACTTCTTAATTCAAGGAGTAAATTAAGGAGTTATCATCTTTAATTTAAGGAGTAATTCAATGAGTAAAACAAGCTCTCTCGAAGTTGTATTGTTTCTTTCTTATTTTTATTACAATTCTATAGCTATATATAAAGAGATTTACTCTTTGAATTAAATATTCCTTGATTTACTCCTTGAATTAAGGATTCCTTATTTTACTCATTGAATTACTCCTTAAATTAAAAATGATATTGGAGATAAAATTAAGGAGTAATTTAAGAAGTAAATTAAGGAGTGTTAACTTCTTAATTCAAAGAGTAAATCAAGAACCTTAATTCAATGAGTAAATCAAGGAATTGTCATCCTTAAATTAAGGATTTCTTGTTTTACTCATTAAATTACTCTTTAAATAAAGGATGACAACTATTTGATTTACTTTTTGAATTACTCCTTAATTTTATCTCTATTAGCTCTCATACTAAAGAGTAATTTAATGAGTAAAAAAAAATATTGGAGATAAAATTAAAAAATAAATTAAGGTTCTTGATTTACTTCTTGAATTAAGAAATGAACACTACTTAATTTTATCTCCAATAATTTACTTCTCAAATGAGAGAATTATTACTTATAATTATTGCCAACGAAATGTGTAAATAGTTGGCATAAACATTATTTAATCTTGTCTTGTATTATTGTACGTATGAAAGTAAATATCCACTTCATAAAAGAGCGAGTAATTAGTAATCTTACTTAGCAGAAAGTAATATCATAATCGGGACCACCATTGCAAGTGAAAGTGCCCTTCTTATCATCATAAGGATAGCTATAAGCTTGAGGACATTGTTGTGAAAAGAACTTTGAGTAATCAGTGGCTGGACATGTCGCTGGCGTATTATTAGCTCCACTACAACAATATTTAGGATCACCAAAAGCAACACAAGCACTCTTACAACCAATAACTTTCCCATCAGCTCCCTTCAATTGGAGTGCTGCTGGACAAGCACCAAGTAGATCGGCTGGCTTGCAACTTGAACTCTTGCATTCGCCTCCGGTGCCACCACGTGGGGCAATGGTTGCCGAAATTGTGAAACCGTCGACGTTGCTAACATCATAGAAGTCTTGTCCTTTGTTTGCTGCAACAAAGATTTCTACTAGGGTTGTTGGTGTAGCTCCACTTTTCCCATCACATGTTACTTGGCCTGTACCACAGTCTCCAGTGGTGCAAGCAAACTTCCCACCGTTGTTGGTGCAACCAGTTCTTGCCCAAAACCGACCTTCCCATGGTGAGTATGGAGCGTTTACGGTTTGCATG
Source organism: Hippophae rhamnoides (assembly GCA_033030585.1). NCBI lineage: Eukaryota > Viridiplantae > Streptophyta > Magnoliopsida > Rosales > Elaeagnaceae > Hippophae > Hippophae rhamnoides. The sequence continues at coordinate 69,033,808 of CM065430.1, read as the reverse complement.
GCTCCGGCACCGAGCTCAAAGCCGGTGGTTTCTAATTGAGGTTTTTGGCCACCAGCTAAGGTTGCTGGCCATATGGTATAAGGGCAGTTGTTTTTTATATTGACGTTAAAAGCATTACTACCTGTCATGTAGCGCGCGTTGTTTATATAATTAGAAAGAAAAGAGGTGAAAAAAATAGTATATTTTGAAGCAGTTATGCAAACAATTTAATTATCAATATGAACATTTATTAAACACTATTACTTAGAAAAATTAAAAAACATAATTACAACTAATATTTCTAAAAATTAAACGTTTTATTTGTACATTAATAATATTTATAGAAAATTATATAAATAGTCACACTATAAAGCTTAAAACAACAAAAAAATAATACTATTTTTTGTATTATTGGTTAGCTCATAAAAATATACGATATGCATGCATACTCTCTAACCAATTATATGGCTTCTCGGGTTGATCAAAGATTTGGGTATTGTTTAGAAGAACGTGGAGGTTTTCTACGATAACAAGAGTGCCATTTGTTTGGCAAAGAATCAAGTTCATTATGGTCGTACCAAGCATATCAATGTTCGATTTCATTTTGTTCAAGAAAGCGTCAATGAAGGGAATGTTATATTCTAGAAAGTCAGAACTGCAGATAACCCTGCAGATATGCTTACAAAGGTGGTTACAGGGATCAAGTTTCAACACTGTTTGAATTTGATCAATATCTCTCAAACTTAGAGCGCCTAAGTCGCATTTGGAGGCAACCCTATGAACTTTTTCGTCAAGGTGGAGATTGTAGAATATGTTGAAAATCAACACCAAAATAATAATTGAAAAGATAGAGAAATAAATGAAATGGTTGAAGGTTGTAGAAATAAATGAAGTAGTTGAAGGTTGTAGAAATAAATGAAGTAGTTAAAGGTTGTAGAAAAGAGAAGTGTGTAGATAAGATTTGTATGGCTAGGATTATTTCTTAGTTTTATATTTGTGTGGTAGATTTGCAACGGTGATTTACTATAAATAGCCTACCTTGCATTTGGTTTATTCATTCCATCAAAAACAAATAAGTCTTTGTATTCTTAGTTCGAAAAGTAGTTAAAAGCTTCTCTTTGGAAAGGTTTGTATTCAATGATTTGTGATTTCAAAAGCGTGTTATAACAGTATAATACAAGTAGTTTGTTTACTTGTTTGGATCTAATATTAGTAAATTTAGAGTTGTTCATTCTAAATTTTACTCAACAATTGGTATCGTGAAATGACTCCGTAGATCGTTGAGTGGAGTTATCTTGAGTCGTGAGAGTTCGTACTGCAAGAAGTTTATTAGTCAAGCTTGTTCGGTATAGTCGAAGTCTCACACGATTGGAGTGATCTTCAAGTAGTCGAGGAATCCGTTAAGCTCAACAACAAAAACTATAACACACGGGCAACATGTATGAGTCTTATCTACAAGGTCAAGACTTGTGGGAGGTTGTTGTGGTGATGAAGTTACACAACCAACATTGGAAGATGCAAAACTAAGATCTTGCGGAGTGGAAAAATTAAAGGGCAAAGCGATGTTTGCTTTCAAGACCACCGTTGAAGAAGAAATGTTCGAGCATATTCGGATGCAAAAACACCAAAGGAAGCACGGGACACTCTTGTTACGCTCTTTCAAAGAAGAATGATACAAGATGGCAACTCGGAGAATGAGTTACTATCGATACAACGCGATACGACGATTTCCCCAATACTTTCACAAGGTGCAAAGTCATTACGCCGCGAAATTTCGAGTTAGATCCAAAAGCTCCTTTGGGGAAACGAGGATAAAGAGAATAATTATTCATGGTTTAAGACCCAGGAATATCGAGGGTTTGTTACCGCTATACAAGGATGGCCGACACAACCATCTCTTGTTGAGTTTGAGAATCGTTAGCCGCCCGAAGAAGCATGGCTAAACAAATGGGACGAGTCCAACTGAAGGGTGAAGAAGCGCTACACTAGCAAAAGCAAAGGCACTTTCAAGCTGCATACAATGGAAATGGATATAAAAATGATGGAGATAAAGGAAAAATTCCTCAAGGAAAGTGAGGCTTTCGTCCGGGGAGCTTGGAAGAATCGCAATAACAATAGAAAATTTGACGGTGAATGTTACAACCGCGGAAAGATGGGTCACGTGGCAAAAGATTGTTGGAGTAAGAAAAAGCACATTGAAAGCAATACGGCTACTTCCGTTCTAAGGAGCATAGCGAAGATGGTTGGTCGATGCCGAAGCATTATTCGCTACGGAGGAAGAAGAATTGGCTCTTACGGTGACAACATCAAAACAAATTGACTACAAGAATGGATCGGATCGTAGATTCGGCCGCTCAAATCATATGACGGTGATAAATGAAGTTGGAAAGCATGTCACGAGTACAAGTGAGGTCGTGTAGTGGTAACATACCGACAACTCGCGTTACCGATAGCTACATAAGTAAGACGATAGTTACGCCTCGATATAGTACTAACCAAGTACAACTTCAAGATGTTTATCATGTCCCAGGAATGAAGAAAAATTTGCTATCTGTGGCTCAATTAACATCATCGTGCCACTATGTCTTGTTCGGTCCCTCGAGACGTGAAGGTGCATCGTGATCTCAAAAATCTCGTAAACACCGACAACGATGGGCAACGATTGGAATCACCACGTGATGTCGCAGAATCAGTATGTAGACAAGACAAGAAGAAATGAGACACAGATCTATGGCATACGCGGTTAGGTCACGTTAGCTATTCCAAGCTAAGTGTGATGGTGAAGAGTCGATGCTTAAAGCGGCTTCCTCAACTAGACGTGCACATACAGTATTACCGCGGTACAGTGCCAATACGGTAAAGCTCACCAATTCCCGTATGAGGAATCAAAGTTTAAAGCAAAAGAACCATTGGAGTTAGTTCACTCCGATGTATTCGGTCCCCGTTAAGCAACCATCAATCGCGGTATGCTATATATGGTGACATTCATTGATGACTTCTCAAGGTATGTGTGGGTTTTATTTATGAAAGAAAAATCGACGTATTATCAAAGTTTAAAGAGTTTAAAGAGTCAATCAAGGAGAAGTTGGAAAGAAGATTCGGTTGTTTGCGCACGTACAACGGCGAGAATATAGCTCAAAGTAGTTCTCTCAATACCTAAGTAAATGTCGAATACGTCATCGCACACTTGCGCAACACGCCACAACAAAATGGTGCGAGAAAGAAAGAACTGCATCTTGCGTAAATTTGTCGAGTATGCTACATGAAAAGAATATACACAGGGAGGTTTTAGGTTGAATCGATGAGGACCGCAATTTTGTCATCAATATACTTCCTCAACCAAGGTTAGAATTTGTTTCACCCTTTCGAGAAACTATGGAACATGAAACCTACGAGCTTAGCTACTTTCTAGTATTTGGTGTATGTTATGTATTTGTTCCCATCATTTACTTTGAGCAAATTTGACAAGAAAGTTTGTTAGATGTATCCTTGCTGGGATACGATACCCAAAGAAAAGTGGAAATGTCATGATCCAACGAGTAAGATGCTACACTTCACGAGATGTGGTGTTTGATAAGCATCTTCGCGGTCCTCGCAGAAGGAAGATTGCCGGACTCAAGAATTTGGAGATAAGCCGCAACAAAAGATGGAGGAGCATACTATTCAATTCCAACCAAGTTTAGATGAATCCAGAGATCCAAACGATGATGGTGCCGAACAAAGAAAGAGCTTAGAATCCTCGCAAACCGGCATATATCAACTTAAACGGGTTATGCGAGCCTTTAGTGAAATAGAAGAATCAACTCCACAATCTCAACCACGTAGGTCAACAAGAACACGAAGGCCAAATCCCAAATATGCCAATGCGGCCCATAATGAAGAAGCAATAACCTCGAGACGTTTGAAGAAGCATCGCAAATATCCGAGTGGATGACGCCATGAGAGAAGAGATCGATGACTTCAAAGAAAATCAAACTGGGATCCGATGCGAAAGCCAAGAGACGTGAAACCCATATCCCGCAAATGGGTTTACAAGATAAAGCGTAGACGGATGAGTCAATCGAGAGAGATACAAGGCACGATTGGTACCGTGGTTTCTCTCAATGAATGTATGGACTAGACTACGATGAAACATTTAGTCCAAGGGCGAAACTTACAACCGTTTGAGTCCTACTTTGTACTTGTAAAGCAAACATTGGAAGACGTGGCGGATGGATGTGAAGAATGCTTTTCTTCACGAGAGTTGGATCGGGAGATCTACATGATCCAACCAATGGGTTTTCATAGCCAAGATCATCCTAATATATGTGTAAGTCGGAAAGCACTTACGGATTAAAACAAGCACCCGAGGAATGGTATGGTAAGATTCTTGAATTTCTAACATAAAGTGGTTATTCAAGAACACCGTAGATTCCACTTGTTTGTTAAAACCAATGAAGGAAAGCTAGCTATCTAGTTGTAATGTGGATGACTTAATCATAATCGGTGATAATGAGACGAAATTCTTCGAACAAAGGAGAATTTTTCACCGTTTCCAGATGAAAGAACTCCTGGCCAACTCAAGCACTGGTTTGAGGTTGATCAGACACAAGAAAGGAATATTTCTTTGTCAAAAAAATATTCTAAAGATTTGATAAAACGGTTCTAATGCTTAATGCAAACCAATTTCGACGCACGGAGCCAAATGCCAACATGTGTGCACATGAAGGAAAAGATTTGGAATATGCGACAATGTATCAAAATTGGGCACTGATCTACTTAACCTTAACTCGACCGACATTTCTTACGCAGTTAGTGTAATGAGCTTCATACGCAAAATCCAAAGAAGCCACATTTGGAAGCTCGACGAATATTGAGATATGTGAAGAGTACAATTGACTATGGTCTTTTGTACAAGAAAGGTGGAGACAACAAGTTAGTTACTTTCATGAGACTATGCAGAGATCACGACACCAGGAGATCAACAACCTGGGTATGTGTTTAAGGCTGCTCCTGGAACAATTTCTTGGTGTAGCAAAAGACAACCAACAATATCATTATCAACCAATCGGTCGGTATCGAGACGAGCAAAATGAAGAATGGTAGCTCAAGAAAGGTATACTGGTTGATACAAATTTAATGAATAATCTACATCAATCAAGAGATTATGCAAAGACTGCTTGTATTGTGACAATCAATCGGCAATTCGCTTTGAGAGAATCCTCTTTCATGCAAGAACTAAGCATGTTGAAATACACTTATCACTTTATTAGAGAAAAGGTTCGGCAAGAAGAAATTGAAATGAGGCAAATCAAGACAGATAATCAAGTTGCATTGTTTCACAAAAAGCAAGCGTTGGCAAGTTCGAAATGTTTCGCCATCACTGACACAAAGAAAAATAGTGAAACTTACATTGTAGTGTTGAAAATCAACACCAAAATAATAATCAAGAGATGTATAGAAATAAATGAAATGGTCCAAGGTTGTAGAAATAAATGAAGTAGTTGAAGGTTGTAGAAATAAATGAACGTTAGTTGAAGGTTGTAGAAATAAATTAAGTAGTTGAAGGTTGTCAGAAATAAATGAAGTTAGTCAAGTCATAGAAAAGCAGAAGTGTGTAGATAAGATTTGTATGGTAGGATTATTTCTTAGTTTTATATTTGTACACACAGTAGATTGCATTGTGAGGGTATAAATACCTACCAGATTTCGTTTATTCATTCCATCAAAAACAAATAAGTTCAGATTCTTACTGAGCCAGTTGAGAGCTTTCTCTTTGAAATGTATTGTCAGATTTCTCTTCAATTTGTGAGAATTGTTGAAAGGTAAGTATATAAAGATAATACAAGTTAGTTTGTTTACTCGTTTGGATCTAATATTAGTAAATTTAGAAATTGTTCATTCTAAATTTTACTCAAATATCATTTAAAAGAATAAATCAAATGATGATAATTTAGGAAAATTGGCCTAATTTAATACTTTAAAATATGGTACAATTTAGGGAAATGAAGTTTTCATCTATAAATATGAAAGAGTTTACAGCCAAGTTAAGACAAAAAATCAAAGAATATAAAAACAAACTCAAAGAGAAAAAATACTTATTGAGTTTGAAAAAACATTTTAAATATATTATTATTGAAGAAATCTGTATCTATATTCTGTATATTTTTTATTCAGATTAATAATATCTACTGTCTTCCGTAAACCTAAATGAATTGTCAAACTACGTAAATTTTGTATATTCTTTTACCGTTTTAATGTATTCAGATACCGTTATTTATTACTTCCGTGCACAAAATATATACATATTTTACATATTTAAAAATACAATATATATATATATATATATAACATACAGAAAGTTAAGAAATAAAAGTAAAATAATATAAGTAATTAATCATATAACTTACTTGTAGCGTCATTAGTTCCAGTTGGACAAAAAACAACCGTGTAATTAGTTCCAGTTGGACATGTAAAAGTACTGGTAGCGTTATCAAAGGGATTGCTATAAGCATCTGGACACAAACCCTTGAAAAACTCGGAATAAATCGTCGGCTCACACTTCGTAGATCTACAACAATACTGATCATTTTCAAACACAGTACAAGCATTATTACAGCCAGCTGGGTCTAACAACTCTTGTGGACACTGCTCGTTAATATCACCAACGCATTTGATTCCTTTAGAGCACCCATCCGATGTGGGACTAAATTCCATAGGAACATTGAAGCCCTTGGCAAGTGAGATATCGAAGAAATCCGAGTTGTTGAGAAGGTTTACTGAATACTCGGCAAGGGTAAAAGGTGGTAGTGTATAATTTTGACACCCTCCATTCCCATTAGAATTGCAGTTAGTTTGAGCCCAAATCTTAGCTGGTCCTTTGACGCTGCCTGGGTTCATGTTGAAGGTCCAGGTTTCGCCGTTGTCGAGTGGCTTACTACCTCCAGGATCGGCCACGGCCCAGAGTCTGAAGCTGCAGTTGTTTCGGATATCGAATGTGGCCGCTTGGGTCAATGTGAAGGTGATAGTGGTGCAAAGCAAGAAGGAGATGGAGAGAGTATTGGGATCGAAAGTCGTCATTTTGCGTGTGGATTTTGATTTACATTGGGTCTTGGAAAATTACAGGAGTTTTTTGGAAAATTTTGATAGAGGTCTGAGTCGTGGGCTTGACTTGAAGACAAGTTAACATTTGGCGGCTGTCTTGGAGAGGATATTTTTGGGATGTGTCGTTATGATTGTAACAACATCATATATTATAAATTTACAATAATAAAAAAAAGTAACAAACATAACAATTAAAATTAATAATAAAAATATTACTTTTAATACGAGCTAATATGTAAGACATAATATAAAATCTATATAGGTTTTCAGAATATCTAAAATTTAGATCTCAAATAATAATGCATAACTAATATTGTTATTTAAAAAAAAAAAATTACTGACATACCTCTAAATGTACTATAAAAAAATATAGCTATTTATTATTATATATAATTTTGAAATATCTTAAATATAAGATATTCACAAATTTTTCTGTTGGTATAGTGTGATTAGTTTACATTCGTTTCTAATGGCTTGTGAAAATTCCAACTTGGGAATGAGGTACGATGGGCAAAAGGTCGAAAATCATATAATTTGTATTAAATATTTTAATATCATGTTATATGTTATATACTATCAAACCTATTCTTATAATAAGAAAATATTTTTAATGTTATAATTATTAAAATAGTTAATTTTAACTTATCAAAAATAATAAATTTAAAAACTTATAGTTGCATAATTTTTATATCATAATATCTATTTTTTATAAATAAAAAAATAATATGTACCTATTTTAAAATTACGAGATTAATAATAATAATATCTCTTATATTTAATGTAATAATTAAAAAATTAAAAAATTTTAAAAATTTTAAATATTAAAAATAGATATTGTTTTCAAATAAAATTGATTTTTTTTGAAAAAATAATATTAAATTTGTTCAAATAAATGGTATATAATATTAAATATATTTAAGTTAAATTTAATTTAGTAGTATTTAATATAAAATAATATATAATATTATTTTAATAATAAAAATATATAAATTAAATGTAAAGATATTATTTTACGATGTGAAGTTAAAATTAAAAGGATGCAACTTGCATTCTCGAATGACAGGCCACATGTGGTATGTGTGGCAGGGATCGGGGCACCTATCCTTGAAAAACTTTGAATAATCTGTGGCCTCACTGCTTCCAGAATTGCAACAATATTTGTCAGTTTTAAATACAGTACATGAGTTATTACAACCTCCAGATGCTTTCAAGGGATCAGGACATTGGCCGTTAATATCAGCTGTGCATTTGATCCCACGAGTACATCCATTCGATGTGGGACCAAATTCCATAGGAACATTGAAACCATCAACAAGTGAAATATCAAAGAAATCCAAGTTGTTGAATTGGTTTAGTGCATATTCAGCTAGAGTGTTTGGAGGTTGGCCAAAGGCATTGCATTGAAGAAGTCCCCCACAATCACCAGTCTCACATTGGCCACGTCCTGACTCATCAAAGGTGCACTTGGTTCGTGCCCAAATGCGAGCTTGTTTGGTGCCGGGGCTCACGGGGATGGTCCAGGTTACTCCTTCGTTTAGGCTTTTGCCACCACCATGCACAACTGCTGCCCAGAGAGTGTAGGGGCAATTGCTTCTTATGTCGAATGTGGCTGCATTTGTTAAAACAAAATAAAAGACAATGTACAGTTTTTGATGATGTCAAATGTGGCTGCATTTCTTATTTAGAGCCCTAAGGTTATCTACTGGTGCTATTCTTTTACTACTGTACAATATACGGTTTTTGATGATTTCACCCTCTGACGATATTGTCAAGATTTTGAGTTACGTGTAATGTTGGGTTTTAAGCACCAAGCAGGTCACTTTTGGGGTATCTTCGAGTTCTATTAGCCCATGATCTGAGAAAAGTCTTTATCTTTTAAGTTTGACTTAAGAGATCTTAGCAAAAAAAGTTTGAATTAAGATAATTTGTTTTTACTAATTAAAATAGATTTAATTAGATATCATGTGTAATTTAATTAGTTATATATATATATTATAATGAAACAAAAAAAAAGTAAAATAATATAAGTAATTAATCATATAACTTATTTATATAATATTTTAATAGAATAAAATAAGCTAAAAATGAGGTATAATATAGTATTAAATATTATTGTTGTATAATTTTATATAATTATATATTTAATTGTAAAATTAAATTGTATCATATAATATAGTAAAATTTCCGAAAAATCCTCGTATGTATACATTTAATAGCTCCCAATTAAGTTAATTTGTTCTTTTTTTTTCTATTATATATTATAATGTTTCGTACTGTGATTTGATTTTCTTTTATATTATAATAAATATTTTAATTATTACATAATTAAAAATTTAAGCTAATATATATGTTACAATTAGAGTTTCTTTTTTATATAATAATAAATTTGTTTTAAAATATAAAACGTTTTATGCATGTAATTTATGTTAATATGAACTAGTCCAAAAAATGTTGATATTTGACGTAATTATACGTACACTTGTGATAATAAATGCGTGATAATTATTCAATTTTTACATGTAAATATTAATTCGATCTAAAGAAAAACTTATTGTTCTACATGTTCTTATTGTTAGTGTTTAATTACTATACCAAGATATCACTTACAAGTTAATATTATTGTTGATCATTTTCCTCTTATCTGATGCTTGATCTGAGAGTAGGTTCTTAAACCTCGGATGGTATGAATGCTTCAGTTCCATATACAAGGGAAAAAGGACTTTCCTTAGCTGTTACTCTAGGGGTGGTTCTTGTAGCCTAAAGAACACTGGGTAATTCATCTACCCATTTACCCTTTGTTCCTTCCAAATGTTTTCGCAAGACAATGATAAGTGTTTTGTTTGATGATTCTGCTTGACCATTTTCTTGTGGATGATAAGGAGTGGAATGAGACAACTTGACACTTATTTCATCGTAGAAAGATACTAATCTTATGCAAAAAGGAAATGCATAAGATTCCTTATGTGTTAGTAATAGAAAGTCTAATGTATGTTTAGGTATGTATGTATCCAGATATTTCATATACTATTAGAATGTAGGGTAGATATTTAAGCAATCTGGGATTGGACCATTGGAAGGAAACCAAACAAGTCTACGAAAACTATAGAGAGCAAAAGACTATATGTTCATGTATCGGAGATAGGATGAGCTTGAGATCATTAAGTATATTGACTCTGATTTTTCTTGATGCCAAGATAGTAGAAAACCTACGTTGTGCTATATATGCTTACTAGTTGAGGGAACTATCTCCTAAAAAAATGCTAAATAATCTCTTATTATAGTTTTTTCTACCATAACGATAGATTTTATAGCATGTCATGTAATATGGCTACATAATTGTATCACATAACTACACATAGTAGATGCTATTAAAAGACTACTTAAGTTATTTTGTGACAATAAGTTAGCAATGCAATTTTCCACTAACAATAGGAGCTCGACGAAGTCAAAACACATAGAGATCAAGCTCCTTATTATTAAGAAAAGAGTTCAAAGTGTACAGGTATCTATTGAACAAATCACTACAAAGCCCATGATTGTGGATATTTCCATCTAAAATGTTTCATGATCACACTACTCATATGGATATCATGTAATTTGAAGATATTCAGTTTTAGGGAGAGTTTGTAATTTTAAATGTTTATTTCATATAGACATACTTTTAGTTATTTCAATTTAAGGATATATTTTGCAAAAATAAATTTTTTTATTTATTTACACTTTGATTTTGGTATGGTTTGATTTCACTAAGGTTTAAGGTTGGACTTGTTAGAAATAGGTATGCTAAGATTACATTGCATAAAATTTTCATTCTACACATTCACATCATGATCCATGTCATTCAATTGTATAATTATATGTGACCATTGATGGGTTGAGTTACAAAAAATATTACAAAAGCGCTTTGATCCTACGTTGGTATAATTAATGGACTATATTGGTTACAGATACAATTTTTTAATGACAGAAAAGTTGAGCTCATACCATTATTTTTAAAATGCATAATCATAAGGTTATAAATATAACTCAAGTAGGAGATTGTTGGATCCTTAATCTAACATTGAATTTATATTTGAATAATATTGTGTTGCATATCTTGATATAAGGTTAAACCTATTTAAAAGTAATATGTTAAGGTTTAAGTAAGTTTTCTTTTAATGTATCTAATAAGGTGTGAACCTTTAATGTGTAGAAACCTAATATCTATTTTAATAATGAGTTAAAATAGATATACACTCAGGTCACACGTATTATATTAATTTAATCTGATATCCCATCAAAGAAAGTAGAGAAAAAGCTAAAAAGGTTTCTAAGAAAAACATGTAGATATTGAAGACTAACTATTTAGCTACAAAATTAATCAATGGATATGGATTCAAGTATTCTTCGTATATTTACCTTTGATTTTTGATGATATAACATGAATGCTCCTAAGTCAATTTTAGGTGATTGTTTTTGACAAAAAGTTAGTTTATGCTAACATATATATCCCATGTTTATTCTATCAATGAAATTTGTTTATGATATATATATATATATATATATATATTAAAGTTGGAATTTATTTGCATAAAAGAAGAATTAATTCATATTTCAAGTTTTTCATTCTTAGAAATTGTTATTCATAGTCAATCAGTAGTATCAATTCACTGAATCGAAGATGCGCTCTAATTGATTTAATTGTGAAATTATTTTAAAAATGTGAAGATTGTGTTGTCCTATTTACACTTTTAGAGAGAAGGAAAGGTGTTCGATCCAAAGGAGATTTGTTTAGTAAGATGTATTTGTATCTTTTGTAAAGATTTCAAATTCATAAATACATAAAATTACATAAATATTAAAAGATAAAAAAACTTTAATGATTGTATATATCTTTAATTTTTTATTAACATTTATATTTGACAAAAAATAAATCTAATATCAACCCTTGTGTATAAATGAAAAAAATAATAGATTTATTTTTTATCAAGTATAAATGATAAATATTAAAAATTCAGAAAATTAAAACTTCAATATTAGATAAGAATTCTAATAATCAACAAGACAGAAACAATTCATCTTTTCTTAATAACGTGAGAAATATGAATCACAATCGTATGTTATTATTATTATATATTAATTATGTCATGTTCTTTGTAAACATAGATAAATTTATTGATTTTTTTCATGTTATTTCTTAGAAATCCAGGCCTAACTCTGAACCCAAAAGCCAGCTTGTGAGTTAGAGGATTGCCCAGACTTATAAGTAGCATTGTTGCCTTACTCTTAGCCAATGTGGGACTTAACATTATTTATTTATAAGTAAAAAAGAAACAAAACCTTTAAAAACATAAAAAAACTATTGATCAATTTAAATTAATTTTCTTGTTAAAAATAATCATCTCACTCTAACATAAAATACCATTGATCAGAGAAATATTAAGTGCAAAAAATTTAAATTGTAATTACTTTTGTGAATATATCATGTGTATATTGTAACACAAATTAATATTATCTATAAAAATGAATAAAAATATTTGCATGATATTATAACATTTTCCTATTAATATTAAATACATATGAGAATATTTAACATTAATATAGTTTTAAGTTTTTGTTTTAATGATATATTTAGTTTTTAAATAAATATATGAAATCACTAAATAAGATATATAAAAGATTAAGACACCTGTAAATGATCGAAAAAGGAAGACTTTAAATACTGGAAACTAAAATTCCAAAATAATAATTTATTAATTTCCTTCTCAAATTAATGAGAGAGGATTATTACATATAATTATTGACAACAAAATGTGTCAATAGTTGGCATAAACATTATTCAATCTTATCATGTATTATTGTATGTATGAATGCAAGTATTTAGTATTCTTACTTAGCAGAAAGTAATATCATAATCGGGACCACCATTGCAAGTGAAAGTGCCCTTCTTATCATCATAAGCATAGCTATAAGCTTGAGGACATTGTTGTGAAAAGAACTTTGAGTAATCAGTTGGTGGACATGTCTCTGCCTTATCAAAAGCTCCAGTACAACAATATTTAGGATCACCAAAAGCAACACAAGCACTCTTACAACCAATAACTTTCCCATCAGCTCCCTTCAATTGGAGTGCTGCTGGACAAGCACCAAGTAGATCGGCTGGCTTGCAACTTGAACTCTTGCATTCTCCGGTGCCACCACGTGGGGCAATGGTTGCCGGAATAGTGAAACCGTCGACGTTGCTAACATCATAGAAGTCTTGTCCTTTGTTCGCTGCAACAAAGATTTCTACTAGGGTTGTTGGTGTAGCTCCACTTTTCCCATCACACGTTACTTGGCCTGTACCACAGTCTCCAGTGGTGCAAGCAAACTTCCCACCGTCGTTGGTGCAACCAGTTCTTGCCCAAAACCGACCTTCCCATGGTGAGTATGGAGCGTTTACGGTTCGCATGGCTCCGGCACCGAGCTCAAAGCCGGTGGTTTCTAATTGAGGTTTTTGGCCACCAGCTAAGGTTGCTGGCCATATGGTATAAGGGCAGTTGTTTTTTATATTGACGTTAAAAGCATTACTACCTGTCATGTAGCGCGCGTTGTTTATATAATTAGAAAGAAAAGAGGTGAAAAAAATAGTATATTTTGAAGCACTTATATTTCTAATATTTCTTACTTAGGAAAATTGAAAAAACATACTCACCACATATATTTCTAAAAATTAAACGTTTTATTTTTACATTAATAATATTTAGAGAAAATTATATAAATAGTCACACTATAAAGCTTAAAACAACAAAAAAATAATACTATTTTTTTGTATTATTGATTAGCTCATGAAAATATACGAAATACATACTCTCTAACCAATTAGATTATTTTTTCCAATAAATTATATGCATTCACTAAATATTTCATTGGCCTGAGGATTAGGATAAGCAATACTCTAGTAAAACCAAAAAAAGAATAATTTCTCTTTATTGTTATTATAATTAAGTGTTAGTTTTGTGGTATTATAAGGAAGGACAACATGTATATATGTATATCATGAATATAGATATATAGTGTACTGAAACATGCTATAAGTAGAAGATGAGAGCTAGAGCATAAAAATGAAAATAGATAAAGAAATACTAGTTAATACCAGCAAAGAGGAAGGCCAACAAGGTGAGGCTGATGAGAGCTGGAGTATTCATATTGAGTATCTTAACGCTTTTAGTGTTATGATAGATGAATGAACTTATTGGGAACTTGAAAATTTGGTTTCTATATATAGGCAAGTCATGAAGGGTCTTATTCATTGTTTGTTAGTGTGACTCATTGCGTGTCAAAACCATCTTATTAATTTTTCTTTTGATCAAAGATCATTTTATAAAATTTCTCATGAATTTTAGCCGATAGTTAATATCATATATAACAATCCAAGCTGCCATATATACTATGTATGTTTTATTTATATTTATTAGGAATGGAAAAAATAAAACGTGGATTCGATTATCCGGACCGTTGGTTCGGTTTTTATCCAATAAATTTTGAATCGGATACGATTTTTGGTAAACACTCAACATAAAACAACGATTATGATTATATTGATTATTATATTTACTCGTATTTAAAATTAATTATATTTATTTAATTTATTTATATATTTATTAAATTAAATTATATATTAATATTTAGATATTTTTTAATAACACTTTCGAATCGTTATACACAGCTAAGAAATCGTTCTTAAACCGTAAAGATTTTTAAACAATTTCAAATACAGTTTGATAATTCGATTCTAAAATAGTTATATCAAAAATATTCTCTATTCGTATTGGTATTCGTATCCATCCCTAATATTTACCAGTTAAACGAACATGATCACCGCTTCATTTATCCTAAATATGGAAATAGTCTTTAGAACGGTAAATTAGGCGGTACTTATTAAAAAAAATAATTTTTTTTATTAAACAGTATTTTTTTGTGATTGAAATTTATAAATTATATAAAAAAGGGTAGATTTTACCATAGTCGATTGGTGGAAACACGTAAACTAAGGTTAATCACTCCTAATTTGTCAATTGTCATGTAGTTATTATCGCATCATAATTTGTTGATTTGACATTATATATTATAACGAATGCAAGTTTTGAAAATTAACAAAAATATCCTTAAAATTAATTAAATTAAAATAGAAGACAATAAAGACAAAGGAATATTTTTTTAATTTAAAATATTGATATTAAATACAATGTATAAGAAATAAAAAAGTAATAATAATCACAAGCTATATATAGATGATGTTATTACATCTGAATGTTATTATTATTAATAAATTATTTTTATTGTAATAAGAATCACACTTTTGCATTTTTTATAGGAATAAATTTAAAAATGGAAGAAGTTGGATAATTAATCAATTAATTGTGTGCAAAGGAAATAGAAATTTTTTTTTTGTTTCTATATAATATTTATTGTAAATTTTAAAAATGATCAAAATTTTCTTACCAAATTTTAATTGGTATAAAAAAATGTATTAAAGATAAATGTTTTTTGATAATTTTAAAAAATAGAAATAATGTGAAGTTGTAATAAAAATATATATAAAAATAACCCTATTATTATTTATAAAGTTATTTTATCATATAAAGCGAGTACAAATGTTTAATTGTGTCATTTTGTTTGGTCAAATATAATCTTATTAATTTTCTGTTGAATTTTGGCTAGCAATGAATATCATAGAACATTCAAAGCGACTAAGTTGTGTATGCTTTTTATTTATTTATTTATTTTTTTTTTGTGTTTTGTGTTTGCCGACTAATGCTATCATAAATTTGAAATTAAATTTAAAATAATATTAATTATGTTATGAACTATGATTAAAAGAATTAAAAAAATAATAAAAAATTATTTTTTTTAAAAAAAATTAATCTTATCTCAAATCATAATTAATATGAATATAAATATAATTACAAACTTTTGTTAACGTACCCTTACTTTTTTGAAAAATTAAAAAAACTAATATTTTTAAAATTTATAATAATAATAATAATATTTAAATAACACTTTAAATTTTTTAAATAATATTATTAAATAAAATTTAATTAAACAATGTTTAACATTAAACGAATTAAATTAATCATAACTTAATTTGATCGGTTGTCAATTAGATCTTATGTTTAATGTAAAATAATATATTAAACTTTTATTTTAAATAAAAATATATAAATTAGATGTAATAATAATTATTTTTATAATTATAAATTTTAAAAATATATTATTATTTTTCTAATTGTTTATTTTTTTTACCATTTAAGTTAAACGCGTATATTCAGCTCTTAATTTAAGATAAAGATGGAATAGTTTTTGGAGAGAGAAATTAGGCAGTACTAGTATTAGATTAGAAAAAATGCATTGTCTCTAGAAATAAATTTGAAAATTGCAGAAACTCGATAATTAATAATCAATTAGTTGGGTGATAATTAAAGGAAATAGATGTGGATGCAGAATAAATATTAAATGTACGCAACACATTCTTTCTATTTTATTATTTTTAAATCATATATTTATTTTCATTTTAAAAATTATTAAAAACAACTTTAACATATTTTAATTGGTATATAAAATATATATAAATACAATTTTTAAAATTAATAATAAATTTGTTATAAAAATAAAAATAAAATGGTGCCATAATAATCACAATCTTATTTATAAAATAATTTTGATGCGTAATACATAATAATTTATAATAATTAATATGAATATTTAATTATGTGTAGTTTAATATTCATATAAAATACTATATGAATATATGTGGCTATCTGTGATGTGTACGTACACCGTGACTGACGGGCCTAAAGAGTAACGACTGTTTCTTAGTATTGACATTGGTGGGCTTTAAAGAATTTTCGAAGCCGGCTGTTCGTGTATTTCATATAATATGCTTTAATGAGAGCCGTGTGATGGCTTGAATCCAAGAATGATGAGAATTAAAAACAACAATAATAAAAATTTAGCCTTTGTTATATTTGCATAAAAGTTGACATCAAACAATAAGGGTTTGATTTGTATAAATAGTAGTGTATTTGAATAAAAATTATATAATTATGTAAAAAAATTGTCTATTTAAATTATAAGTTTATATCGTAACTTTAAACTTAATTGAATGTATTTGAATTTTTAATTTTAAAATTATGTTTTTTTTATTTATTTTATGTGAAATTAAAAATAAATTTTTTATATCTTTGAACGTAAGAAAAATACTAAAATAAATTAAATATTAATTTTAAAATTTTGAATTTTAGCTATCACTTAATATCATAAAACATCTCATTAATTTTGGGGGTTAAAAGATCATCTCATTAATTTTCTACTCTTGAATTTTAGTTAGCAATTAATATATATCATAGAACATTCAAAGAAGCGATATATTTATGATAAAGATGGAAATAGTCTTTGGAGTGAGAATTTAGGCATTATTTGATTGGAAAATAAGGTTAACCATTCTTAACTTGACAGTTGTAGAGGCACTAATAACCCTATTATTTTTAAAAATTAATATTATTATTTTAAAATTTTTAAATAAAGCATATTAAGTATTATAATTTTTTTAAAAAATAATAAATTAAACTGAATTTTATATACTTTGTTAAATCATCACGAAAATAAAACTTGATTTCAAGAGCAATTTTTTCTCAATTATTTCTAGCACTATCATGAATCCATGATGACGCTTGATTCAAAAATTATGAGATCAGTACGTATATTATCATATAATTATAGGATATAAGGTACCTTTTTTCCTATATATAAAATATTAATTATATTTTAATATTATTATTATTAAATAAAATTATGATTAATAAATTATTTTTATAATAATAATAATATGCATCACAATGATATCACTATTTAGACATGACACACGTATTGTTTCTAAGAATAAATTTGAAAAATTGCACAAGTTGGATAATAAATCACTTAATGGTATTTGAAAGGAAATATCGTCATAACTAATTATTATATGCGTAAGAAATCTTTTAAAAAAAATGAATACCATCATTATTTATGAGAGTGGGCTTATTCTTAACCCTTGTTGTTTTCATATAATATTTATGCCAATTTTAAAAATTTTAATTGGTATAAAAAATATATTAAAGATAAAAAGTTTTTCTATAATTTTTAAAAATAACATTAGACATGTTACGAAAACAATAAAAATAATTATAATAATACAATTATTATTTATAAATTATTTTATTATATAATAAATCACAATTAATATGATTATAAATATTTAATTTTATATCACTTTCGATTAAAAAATAAAAATAATATTTATATAAATAAGTTTCGTAAATATATGGTGTATCTTGCTAGTGTTAAGAATATATTATTAATTATTATATAAATATGAGTTATTTGTATACAAATAAATATATACATATAAAATAATAAATAAAAATGTTTTACGTTTCATCCATGAATTGGATACACGTAAAAGTTTATCTCATAATCCATAATTAATATCATAAGTATCTCCAAGTTTTGATGTATTTTAAAAAATATTTAAAGGTATTAAAAAATTTAAAAATATCTTTAAAATATAACGAAAGTAAATAGTAACATTATTAAAATATAAGAAAACAATTAACCAAGAAATATTAGACATAAAAACAGAAGACATTTCACATAAAATAGTAATAAGTAAAAATAAATTTAAATAAATTCAAAATGAAAAATTAAATCTTAAAGAAGGGGATGAATTTAAAGATCCATAATTCTTGTTAAGAAAATTATTTCTTACGAAAAATATAATTTATTACGATATAAGTAATAAAGAAATGTGTATTAAGATTATAGATGTAAAAAGCATGTATAATATATCATTAATTGATAAATAAACTATATTAAACAAGCTATCCAAAATTTCCCATAAAGATTAAGAAAAAAATGCATACATCAATTTAGGAGGAATTCAAATATTAATAAAAGCTCATTTTAGAGAATGAATAAATACACCAATAAAAATAACATTAATAGATAACGGAATAATAAATAAGAAAGATGTCTTACTAGGAATGATCCATGGTAACCTAGAATACCAAAAGTTAAAATTTACAATATATCTTAGATTTGCTATTAATATCCATGATAAAAACTTAAACCAAGTATTAGGTCTAGCTTATGAATTTGAAAGAGGAGAATTAATGAAAGAAGAAAATCATACATTTTTAATACATTACCTAGTAGCATTTTTTACAAAAGTCACAATAGAAATATACATATAAAATGAATTTATAGAAATAGATAAATAATATTAAGAAATAGATAAACTTTTAAGGAACTTGGACAAATAATAAAATCAAAAATACTAATATATTTTGAAATACCATAATAATAATAATTAGATATAAAAGAAAAAACCCTGATAACAAGAAGAAAAAATAATATTGTCAAAATTAATAGTATGCCAAAGTTTACTTTCATAGACCATGAAAGAGAAAACTTTAACCAAGAAGAAATTAAAAAACTAAAAGATGAAGTCCAAATAATGGAGTCATTAGTTCACGATTATATATTAAGAAAATAATAATATTTAAATAAAAAATAAAAAAATATGCATTTAGAAGTAAATGAAAGCCTAATAGGCATAGAAAAAAATAAAGTAATATTATTTGAAATTGTGCAACTATTAATAGAAGAAATGAATGTAATCCAAGAATCAAACATAAAATATCTACAAGAAATAATAGACACACAAAAAAAAGAATTATTAAAGGAAATAAAAGAATGTGGTTATAATAAACTACAACAAGATATACACAAGGAATTTTCAGAATTAAGAAAAGATGTATACAACATACATAGAAATAATGAAATTATAAGTCATAGATATAATCCCTTAGAAGAACCACTTAGTAGATCAGATGCATTGATTCCTAAAAAAGAAAGAAAAAATGAAGGAAGATTTGAGAAAAAAGATATAATTTTGATTTATTGGAATGTAGAAAAGAATTAGAAAGAAAATTCATGAACCCTAAAAATAGGGATATAGAAAAATTAGTTAGTTTATTGACACTAACTAATGAAGAAATAGAAGAACATTATAATGAAAAACGTTTTACAAACAAAGAAGATGATATGACAATAAATAGTGAGACTGATTGTAAACTAGAAAACATGACCCCAAAAGGTCATATGAAACCAATTTAATTACTAGTTCCTTACCATAAAGGAACATTTGACCCACATAGGGGAGAAAGAAATAGGTAAAGGAAAAAAAATTCTAATACCAAGATAGAAGAAGATAACCACCTAAAATGGAGAAATGGTTGCATTAGGAAACTAGAGGTAATATTTCACCAGAATTCAAACTCCATGATAATTATAAGTTTAATCTTTTAAATTTAGTTCGTATAAGAGATAAGAAGAAATCCTTAGATGAATGAGCTAATGGTATGAGTGTGCTCATACAAACCTCTCAAATTACCCAAACAAATCCTTCAATCTATAGGGTACTTGTAGCACATAAAATGATAGAAAATCTTAAAGTTTGGTTTTCAAACTTAATAGATCAACAAAAAAATTTAATGCATGGAAATGCTTCCAAAGGAAAGGAATACTTGGATACAGTAATAAATGAAATATACAACGAATTTATTAGAGAAGATAAATGAAGAACTATCATTGAATACAGTGAAAATGAAATCAATGAAATTAATAGCATCTAACAAATATAGAAATAATTTCCTAAACCTATATCAACCTTTAACACAATATTTCGACAAAATAAATCTCACACCCTAGATGGAGATACCATATATGTCTCAAAAATAAGAAAATCTTTAGCTATCTCAACCCTACTTTTATGTAACAATATAAAAGCGAAAATATAGTGAGATAGATGTGAAAAAACCTTATTTAGAAAACATTTAGCTAGATATAGAAGAGAAACAAAACTATTTTCTCAATGAAATACTAGAAGACAAAGCCCTAACAAACATCAGAAAACTATTAAAAATAGTCAGTTTAGAAAATCCTTTTGATCAAAAAATAAATAAATCTAAGACAATAGCAAACATAAAATTAAGAGATCTTAACAAGGTCATAACAGTAAAACTAATGATTTATACTTGAGAAGATAGGATTGAATTTGGAAAACAAATTTGGGATCTTTTGGAATTAAAAGACATAATACCAAGTAATTCACCTCACTCTAGTTCAACATTCTTAGTTGAAAAACAAGCTAATAAAAGAAGAGGAAAAAAAGAGAATGGTAATAAACTTTAAAATATTAAATAAAGAAACTATTGATGATAGGTACTTCATCCTAAAGAAAGAAGAAGTATTATCATTATTAAAAGGAAAGAAATACTTCTCAAGTTTTGATTACAAAAACAGATTTTGGCAAATAAGACTTGATGAAGAATCTCAAAAATTAATGGCACTTAGTTTCCCCCGAGGACAATTCCAATGGACTGTTATACCATTTGGATTAAAATAAGCTCTAGGTATCTTTCAAAGATATATGGATAACATCTTCAAGAAATTACAAGATATATGTTGTGTTTACATAGATGATATTTTAATTTTCAGTAATAAATTAAATAAACACTATTTGGATATTATCAATATTTTACAAGAATGTATAAAAGAAGGCATTATACTCTTTGAAAAGAAAGTAATACTTGCGTACCAACACGATGATATTTTGATTTTCATTAATGAATTAAATAAACACTATTTGGATATTATTAATAGTTTACAAGAATGTATAAAAGAAGGCATTATACTCTTTAAAAAGAAAGCAATACATGTGTAGCAAAAAATTAAATTTTTATGGTTAGAAATTGAAGATGGAAAACATAATCTACAACCCTATATACTAAATAATATTTAAGGTTTCCCTAGTGAATTAAAAGACAAAAACCAATTACAAAGGTTTTTAGAATGTTTAACATATGCAGAAACATACATAAAGAAACATACAAAAATAGGAAAACCATTACAAGAAAAATTGGAAAAAAAATCATATATAGAAATGGACACAAGAAGATACTTTGTATAAGGATAAAGTAAAAGGGAAGGTAAAAAATGTGTCAACTTTATACCATTCAAGGTTAGATAATGAAATGATAATTGAAACAGATACTTCAAGAGAATATTGGGGAATGGTTATGAAAGCAAGAGTAGATGAAAAAGATAAATATATATTTGTAGATATAAATCAGGATATTTCCAAGGCCTAGAATTAAATTATCATAGTATTGAAAAATAATATTTAGCTGTTCAAAAAGCCATTACGAAATTTGCAATATATGTTATAAGCTTCAGATTCATTATTAGAACATATAACAAGAATTTTGGTTATTTCTTAAGAACTAATATTATAGGTGATTACAAACAAGGAATATTAGTCAAATGGCAACAATGTTTCAATCATTACAATTTTGATGTTGAACATCTTCTAGGATATAAGAATAGCTTAGAAAATACACTTAGCAGAGAATTAGCACTTCTAATTATTTTTATGCTTTTAGGAATGGAACACCTTGACCTCAAAATCAAGATAAAGGAAAAGGAGATAAAAATATTACAAGAATAACTCGAGCTTCTATATCTTGAGAAATCTCTTGTGAAGACAAAAAAGAAACAGGAAGAACTTAATTGTTCATAACAACCTTTGGAGTCTAAAATCTCAAAAGAGAAATCTTTATTAAAAATTCAATCTAAAGAAGGTGAAACTTTTTAAGAAAGAACTCAAAATGAAAAGGAAGAACCTAACAATTCACAAGAAAGAAAAACTATTGAAACCAAAAAGCTCAACTGGGCAGATGAGGTAGAAAAAGAAGAATAAAAGAATAGAAGCTAAAAATAGTTATGTAAACTATAAAACACTAAAGCTAATAACACCAGAAGAGATAGTCAGAAATTATTCTGTAGCATTATGACATCAACCAATAGATCCAAGTAGATTGAAAAATCTACAAAAGATAGCAAGGCTTCTAGTGCTATTTAAAGGAGCATTTCTTCCAGAAAAACTAAAAATAGTAAAGCATTCAGTACTGTTCAGGGAGACATCCCCGAAAAATGTTCCAATCATTGAAGATGAGAAACACCAATACAAAAACCTCAGCAAACCACAATGGTTGCATATCTATAACTTGTCTAGGATGTCTACCTAGGAACATATTGAAGATATGAAGTTCTATACCATAGATAAGGAATTTCCTACAAGAAGTGAATTCAATATCTTAGAAAGAGTTGATCTAATAATTGTTTATAAAGCTTTCCATGCATGATTAATAGAAAATATATATCCAAGGATTAATTTAAGTGAATTGAATTATTTCCCAAAAAATTTTAAAAGAGCAATCAAGAAATTTAGAAGGAAGATTAAAGTAGGGGACAAACCTGTTTATCTTAATTTTTTTAGTTCATTAATGGACTGAAATGAGGAAGGATGTATCAATCCCTTCCATTCATCAAGATAGGGATTTCCAACATAAACAGAGAATTTTCCAAACCATGGGCATTTCTAGAAAAGGAATTCAACAAAGAAGAACTCTGTAAATGAATAGGTCAAATGTTAGGCCAAATTTACTATGAACTTAGGAAGATTGACAATTCTACTAAGGTCAAAGTAAATTACCCAACTAGTAAAGTCATCATCATTTCTGACAGTAGCATGGTAATGCCATAAAAGAAACATGGAAGGTATTATGCTTCTATGCCAGAAAAGCCACCAAAGACCACAAATGCATTTTCTACATCAAATATCAAGAAGATAAAGATGCATCATCATCAACGTCATTAAAAGGATCGTCGAAAGAAAATGAAAAAGAAGAATAAAGAAAGGAAATGTCGGTAGAAGATGATAAAGAAAATAAAGATGTAGACCCTACATATTAAAGTAAGCATAAAATAATAATTCTAGTTTTGTTAACAAGGATTCCTTGTCCTATAAAATGAACCCTTATGCTCATTTCAAAACATACAAACACAGAAATCTAGACCTCTCTATTCTGAAAAACAAAAACTCTAGCATAGAAATCCCTTCTATCTAGAAATTTCAAAACCAGTAATGTTTTACCCAATAAGTATGAGTGGCTAAAAATCCCTTCAAGGTTCTTAGTTGACCTTAAATTGTAATAATTATTATCCTATGAATAAAATAGAGTTTTGTTTCCCTTTCCTAGTAAGTCAAATATTGGAAATCATTTATGTACGGATGCAAATGGCTTAACGTTGCCAAGAGGGCATTGAGGTTTGAGCAAAGCAGAGGCATAATAGGTGTAACAAAAGGAGAAGAATAGAAGAGAAGACTATGGTGGACCCATTAAATTTAGGTATAATAATTATAAATTTGAGCCAGTTAAGAATCTTGAATGTTTAAATATTTTCTTACATCAAGTCATACAGATAGACAGGAAAATGAAAACTATTTTAAAAATAAGTAACTAACTCCAAATGAAATTAAAGATAACAATCTAATTCTATTAGAAATTTGATAAAGATTATCTCTATCATTTGAACGAATATTTTAAAGATAAGATTATGAAACTTGTCTTACAAATTTTAACAGATTTAATACTTTGTTAGACATCTATACATATTATATTAAAACTATCACAAATATCATATACCATCATATTTCAAGGATATTAAGAGACTATTTTAGTCAAAAATATGTAAGAATAGAGGAAGAAGAATTCAATAACTTAATGTTTGGATATTACTTCTTTGAATATTATAAGTACACCGTATACACACAAGAAAAACCTGTTTGTATCCTACGAATATGATAAAATAATGTGCATTAAGCACATATGAATTATTAGGATAATACCCTATAAATTAGAATTATTAGTACATAAATTAAAATTATTAGATTTAACAAATGAAAGAATAATTTTAAATTTTAAAAGACAATTAATAGAATTAGAATTAGAAATAAGTAATCAACATAATAAAGAACATGATGTACACTGCTATTTTAATGAATATAGAAGCAAATTAGATTTATACCAACATATAATAAGTTTTTTAGACAAATTATTGCCTTCTACAAATAGACAAAGATGATCAACTAGGTTAATATCAACCACGAATAAAAATTTATTTAATTTATTTCAATCCACAAAATTGGTATTAGAGCATGTAAAAGAAGTGAGGAACTCTCACTCCTGTAGTAAGGTAGGAAGAGAATTTCTCTG
The DNA here is from genome assembly GCA_033030585.1 of Hippophae rhamnoides. Lineage (NCBI taxonomy): Eukaryota > Viridiplantae > Streptophyta > Magnoliopsida > Rosales > Elaeagnaceae > Hippophae > Hippophae rhamnoides. The sequence goes on along the minus strand of CM065430.1, from coordinate 69,008,570 downwards.
ACTTACTCCATGTTCATGCCTAAGGAAAACCTTTACAGGTCGTATGTATTATCTGATTGTTATCATAAGGCTGCCCTAAGAATGATGGTGACCGTGAACTGACACGTACTCATACCGGCCACACTTATTGGCATCAGAGCTAAGTAATAGTACTATGAATAGTCATGGATGGAAAATTAACACCATCAATGATTAAGGACACCAATGGTATTAACCATAAAGTCTAAGAAAATTCTAGATATTTTATAAATATCAAGGGCATAAGTGAAGATATGCTAAACTTCAAGAGCATTTGAGATATTATCCCCATAAATCATCGTAGATGAAAATATGGATAAATGTTATTAATCATGGTTATTAAAGTTAGGATACGTATTCAGTGTTTGTATTTCCATTTGCAAATAATTTATTCTATTCATAAATTAAAATAATAATTCCAAAATTAATCAATTGAAAATTAACATACTAGTTAGGAAAGGAAAAATATATATTTAATTTAACATTAAATACTATTCAATTGGATACGATTAAAGTTGAATTTCAATTAATTGAACGCACATAATATTGAACTTGAACCAATTGTATCTTGTTAAATATTATTGAGATATTATTTTTATTATTACAAAATTTAGTAGTTTTATGTAATTTAATTTGTGTTGTTTAACTTTCCTCATATATGAATGGTTGATGCCAATTTTTTGTCAACATCGATGATTGATTTCACTTCTTATTCCTATAGACTTGAGAATGGGGAATATACCATTAGAATTTCGGACCACTATAGGGTTTGGGGGTTTTGTTATCCGATGCTTAAGTAAGTCAAGATAATTTGAAGAAGGAGGAAACTAATATCTCTCCTTGTAATTTAGAGAGGTGAAGAGAGATTCTTGAATTTGTCTTTGATAAAATTATGTTTCAATTCTGTTATGAAAAAGATATATAATGAATATATATATAGGAGAAGGCATTATATATTGATGATCATTATCTGTAACGATAGACTTATCTTTTTATAATTATCTCATTGTTGGATAATTAAGAGATTATATGTTTGTTGTTTATCCTATTATATATTTATCCAATAGTGATACCTACCTGCTAACTCAATGGCTATTGGATTTACCTATGAGTTATCTATTGATTGTGATCCCTCATATCATGTCACATGATGTTTGTTGATTTACACCAAATATTTCTTGCTCGATCTAGAAGTTCAAAACATGCATGAAGGCAACCTATCGCTAGTGATTTTTGTGTATTCTTAATTAGGCTCCCAACTAAGGAGTTATGTTGAAATCAAAGTTGGCTCTAAATGAGTCAACTGTTCCCTTTTTTGGCAGAAAATTGAAAGATCAAATTTATGGTTCTAAGAGCCCATGAACTACCCAAAATCTTGGAACCCTTGGTTGGGTTCTTCCATTTTTGAATAAGATCATTTATCCTTCCCTATATAAAGGGAGTCTCCCCTCTTCACTTCTTCATTCCATTTTTAAAGCTCATATTTGAATAGAGAGTAGGGAAATGAGGAGCTTGGCATCAAGGTTTGATAAGTTCTTATTTTTTTTAATATTTTTCATTTATTTACTTTATTAGCACCTTATAGAAAATGTAGGATTTTATTTTTCCACTATCCAATACTTTGTACTCTATCGCACTTACACTCACCATTTCCTACGCAGTTAATGATGGAGGATGGAATGATTGATGAATGGGGCCGAATTTGGCCATCGTGGAGTAGAGTGTGCACGGGTCGAGATTGGTTGCATGAGATGCTTGTTGAGTGAAGGGCTAGTAGAGGAATGTGCCACATGTTCCAACTAGTTATGGTGTATCCTGCCATAAATTTATACTTAAATTTACACTCATATTAATTATGGTTATATAACTTTGAAAATGAAAAAAAAAATTATTTTTTAAGGAAATTTTAGTATGTATGTTATGATATGAATATAGATATAAACATAAATTAGTATGAACCTAGGATTAGTCTTTATTTAGTCGTTAAGTTAAACGCTTTTCCTCCCCATTTTTTTTATGATAAAGATTGATTAGTTTTTGGAGTTTGAAATTAGGTGGTACTAGATTGGAAAGTAAGGTTAATCTCTTCTAGTTTTTCAATTTTCTCATTAGATATAACATGCATTGTTTCTTGGAATAAATTTGAAAATTACAGAAGGTTGATAACTAATAATCAATTAAATGTGTGCTAAAAAGGAAATCGTTGAGGATGTGTTATGTGGATGAGAAATGCTAGATGACAATTAATTTACACATTTGTAATCCCTTGAATTATTGTGTCTTATGTGACATAATTTCTTAAAAAGTTCAATAACCTCGTTCAATTAAATCTGTTATCGAATCAATTGCAATCAATTTCCCCTTTTTATATATACTTCAGTTTTTATTGTTACAAGTTTTAGAATTATTATATAATTTACTAATTTAATTCTATGTTATTTAACTTTCTTTGTATATGAATGTATATGTACGTGTGTGACATCTCTGATGTGTATGCACCCAAAAATTAACGGCATTAATTGTCCTTAAAACAAGCTCTAGGTATTTTTTAAATATATATGGATAACATCTTCAAGAAATTACAAGATATTTGTTGTGTTTACATAGATGAATTTTGGTTTTCAGTAATGAATTAAATAAACATTATTTTGATATTATCAATATTCTACAAGAATGTAGAAAAGAAGACATTATACTCTATAAAAAATTAGTACTTACTCAATAAAAAATTAAATATTTAGGGTTGGAAATTAAATATGGAAAACATAATCTACCAACTTTATACCATTCAAGACCAGATGATAAGATTATAATTGAAACAGATGCTTCACAAAAATATTGGGGAGCAATTATTAAAACAATAGTAGATGACAAAGATGAATATCTTGATAGATATATATCAGGATCTTTCCAAGGTTCAGAATTAAATTACCATAGTAATAAAAAAAATATTTATCTGTTAAAAAAATATTGAGAAATTTACAATATATGTCATAAGCTCCAGATTCATTTTTAGAATAGATAAGAAGAATTATGGTTATTTCTTAAGAACTAATATTGCAGGTGATACTGCAATATTAGTTAGATGACAACAGTGGTTCAACCATTATAATTTTGATGTTGAACATCTTAGAGGCCATAAAAATAGTTTAGTTGATGCCCTTACAGGAGAATTAGCACCTTTAACTATTTTTATGCTTTGAGGAATGGAACATCTTGATATCAAAATCAAGATAAAGGAAAAAGGAGATAAAAATCCTATAGGAACAACTCGAGCTGCTATATCTCGAGAAATCTCTTACGAAGACAAGAAAGAAACAGGAAGAACTTAATTGTTCAAAAAAACCTCTATAGACCAGAAGCTCAAACGAGGAATCAATGGAGTAACTCATAGAGCCTTCACCAACAGAATAGAAGTTGAAGGTAGTTATGCCAACTACAAAACACCAAAAATAATAACTCCAGAGGAGATAGTAAGAAATTATTTCGCAGCACTACAACAACAACCAACAACTCCAAGTAGATTGACAAATATTAGAAAGATAACAAGTCATTCAGTGCTATTTAGGGAGACATCTCTTAGAAATACTCCAATCATTGAAGATAAAAAATGACTAATATAGAAACCTTAGCAAACTACAATGGTTGAGTCTCTATAATTTGGCCGAAAATTTATCCAAGAACCTATTGAATATATGAAGTTCTATACTACACACAAGAAATTTCTTGTAGAAAGTAAATTTAATATATTGGAAAGAGCTGATCCAATATTTGTGTATAAAACATTTCACGCAGGACTAATAGAAAATATATATCCAAGAATTAATTTAAGTGAGTTAAATTATTTCCCAGAAAATTTTAAAAGAGCAATCAAGAATTTCAGGAAAAAATTAAAATAGGTGATAAACCTATTTATCTTAGATTCTCCAGTTCATTAATGGATTGGAATGAGTAAGAAAGTATTAGTCCCTACCACTTCATCAAGATAAGGATTTCCAACATAAACAAAGAAGTTTATGAACTAAGGGTACTTCTAGAAAAGGAATTCGACATAGAAGAACTCTTTGTATTAAGAGGTCAAATGCTAAGCCAAATTTACTATGGACTCAGAAAGATTGATACTTCTACTAAGATTAAAGTAAGTTATTAAACTAGTAAAGTTATTATCATTTCTAACAGTAGCATGACTCTGTCAGAAGAAGATGGTGAAAAACTTACCAAATATGAAACCAATTTTAATTACAATAACCTAGAAATTGGTCAAGAAACAAGAAAAGTATTTTGCTTCTATGCCAGAAAAGCCACTAAAGACTAAAAATGAATTCTCTGCATCAAAGACCAAGAAGATGAAGATGCTTCATCATCAACGTCATCAAAGGAACCATTAGTAGAAAATGACCAAGAAAAATAAGAAAAGAAACTGTCTGCAGAAGACAACAAAAGAAATAAATATGTAGACCCCACATCTTAGATGATAGCATGTGCCAAGGAAAAAAGTAATGACTATCCTTTAAAGTAAAAAACAAATGAATTATTAAAGTAAATGTAAAATAATAATTTTAGTCTTGTAAACATGGATTCTTTATTCTATAAAAAGAACCCTTATTATCATTTCAAAGGACACACGAACACACATAAATCTAGAGCTCTATACTCTGAAATACTCCAGCATAGAAAACCCATCTATCTAGAAAACTCAAAACCAATAATGTTATACCCAGTAATTATGAGCGGCTAAGCACCCCTTTCAAGGTTCTTAGTTAGCCTTAAGTTATAATTATTATTATTCTATGAATAAAATGGAGTTCAGTTACTCTTCTTTAGTAAGTCAACTATTGGACATAAATGGATGCAAAAGGCTCACCATTGACAAGAGAGCATTGAGGTTTGAGCAAAGCTGAGGCATAACAGGTGTAATAAAAAAAGACGAACAAAAGGGGAGACAATGGTAGACTCATCAAATTCAGGTATAATAATTATAAATTTAAGGCAGTTAAGAATCTTGAATTTTTAAATATTTGCTTACAACAAGACAAAATATTGCTAAAATAGGAAAATGAGAATTGTTTTAAAAATAAACAACTAATAATTCCAAATAAAATCAAAGATAAAAATCTAATTATATTAAAAACATTTGATAAAGGTTATTTCTATCATTTAAATGAATATTTTAAAGATAAAGATTATGAAACTTGTCTTGAAATTTTTAAAAGATTTAACATCTTATTAGATATCTATACAGATTATATTAAAGCTATCACAAATATCATAGATTATCCTGTTTCAAGGACATTAAAAGACTATTTTAGTGAAAAATATGTAAGAATAGAGAAAGAAGAATTCAACAACTTAATTTTTAGATACTACTTCTTTGAAGATTATAAATACATTGTATGTATACAAGAAAAACTTGCTTGTATACTACGAATATGATAAAATAATATACATTCAACACATGTGATTTATCAAGATAATACTCTATGAACATTGAATCATTAGTACACAAATTAAAACTTTTAGATTTAACAAATGAAATAATAATTTTTAATTTTAAAAGACAATTAATAGATTCAGAATTAGATTTAAGCAACCAACATAATGAAGAACATAATATACTATGCAATTGTAATGAATATAGAAGAAAATTAGACTTATATAGAAAAATAATAAGTTTTTTAGACAAATTATTTTCTTCAATAAATAGACAAAGACCATCAACTAGGTCAATATTAACCCTCAATTAAAAATTGTATCGATCTGTAAAAATTGGTATCAAAGCATGTAAAAGAAGTAAGAAACTCTCACTCTTGTATGGTAGGAAGGGAGGTTCTCCGACTTACTCCATGTTTGTGCCTAAGGAAAACCTTTATAGGCCGCATGTGGTATCTGATAGGTACCATAAGGTTGCCCTGAGAAAGATGGTGACCGTGAACTGATACGTACTTGTATCGGCCACACTTATTGGTATGAAAGCCTAAGAATAATAATCTAAATAATAATGGATGGAAAATTAATACCATTAAAATCTAAAGATATTTTTGATATATTATAAAACTTATGAATATAATTGAAGATAAGTCAAACCTAATGAACATTTGATATAATGTTCCATGTTATGAAGTATGAACTATAAATTTCTCTTATAAAACTATATGCACATTAAAAGTATTATTAATTACTTTATCGTTCCTATAATATTTAAATTAATAATAAGGAAAAAATATAAATGATGAGGAGTATCTAGAAGAAAAAAAAAGTATTATTATTTTAATTATACGTGATCATATGATATTTTAGTCAATAAAATTTAATATTAATATAATTTAAAAAAAATACTCTATAATAATTTGATTAGTGAATACTATAATAAAAAAAATAACATATCATAAAAATAACCACATATAGATATTAAAGTAGAAAGTAATTAATATAATAAGTTCTGTGCATGTTCAAAAATAAGTAAATAGTATATTTAAGATTTAAAACTATAAAAATATTAATTTTTAAATTTAATTTAAATTAAATTATAATTATTTAAATTTGTTTAATAATTTTTGAAGTTGATAATTTTTACAATTTTCTTTTTTCTTTGCTAAGATACGTAATAAAGTGCATCATTCAAAAATCTTTGACGCACTCCTTAATTTTTATTTATTTATTGAGTAATATATTGGTTTCTTGTTGAAATGATTCTTTATAATTTTATTCAATGTTTAACATGTTCTGTCGATTAGAATCACTAATAAAATAACTATTTTGATTTATTTTTTTTTTCAAACTTTTAATATCAGTATTTTAATTACCTTACACAAAATATATATAATAAATTATTAATTTAATATTAGATTTAGAATACAATAATTATATATAGTAGATTGTTGTTAAGTTTATTTAAAAATGATATAATAAATTTTAAATAATTTAAGTTTTAATGTATCTAATAATTTAAGTCTATATATCACATGCTTATATTATTCTTATTTGATATCTCATTATCAGATACATGAAAAAAAACTAATAAATTCTCTAAAAAAATAAGTAAATTTGAAATATTAACAACTTAGTTATAGAAATAATAAAGAAAACATGTAGATTTAAAATATTAACAACTTAACTATAGAAACAAATCAAGGATATTGATTCAGATATATTTTTAAATATTTATTATTAATTCTTGATGATATAATATTAATATTTTTATGTTAATTTTAGGTGATGATTTTTTTAAAGATTTTTTGCCTGACAAATGGTATCAAAGTCTATTTATATTGTATCATTAAAAATATAATTTATTTTTGATCTATGATATTTTTTGATATTTTTAAATTTAATGATTTGATTTTAATATTATCAAATTTTAAATAATTCTGATTGTTTTTTAAAATTATAAATTAAAATTTAATAATATTTTATAATTATAATTACGTGATCTTGAACTTAAAAAAAGTTATTTTTGATATAGTTAATGTATAAAATCAAATTCAGAATTTTCTTTATTAAAACAACTGTACGGCTGGCGGCTGGCGGCTGAATTTTGCTGGAATAACTTGATTTTTGTTTTGTCAATGTATTGGAATAAAAAGAGAGAGAGAGGGATTCGGTCCCACCAGTTCTTTCGATAGTTCATGCTAAAATGGGATGTCTCACTTTAACCGTTCAAGTACTATAGCGTTCCTGGGTATGCATCTATACCCTATAAAGTTTACAGCAATTTGGGAAAACGGTAACAGTAAAATTTCGGAAAAAATCCTCATATGTATACATTTAATAGCTGCCAGTTAAGTTAGTTTGTTCTTTTTGTCTTTTATATATTATAATGTTGGGTATTGTGATTAGAGTTTCTTTTATATTATAATAAATATTTTAATTATTATATAATTAAAAATTTAATGTAAGTTAATATATATTTGTTACGATTAGAGCTGCCTTTTGTTACAATAATAAATTTGTTTTAAAATATAAACAGTTATATGTATGTAATTTATACAAATATGAAGTAGCACATAAAAAAGTTTATATTTAACAGAATTGTATATACACCCATGGTAATAAATACATAGTAATTATTAATTTTTACATGTAAACAATAATTTGATTTAAAGAAAGACTTATTGTTCTACATGTTTTTATTGTTTATGTTTAATTATTACACCAAGATACACTTACGAGTTAATATTATTATCCAAAGATAAAATATTAATTAAGTACAAGATATCTTGAAAAAAGATTTACCTTTATTTGAATTTTTTATTTTGGTTTATATAGTTATGTGAGCTTGTTTTGTTTGTTTATTGTTTATTATTTTTTGTATTAAATTATGACTAATTATGCTAATATTATTGTCAACATCAACTCTATTTCCATGCTAAATGACACTAACTTCAAATATAGATCTTGGAGTCGTGGATTTGGACCTTACAATAAGGATTGATTCTTCTACACCTCTTATACATAAAAAATACTTCTAATGAAAATAATGAAAAGGAAAGGTGGAAGAGATCAAATTGCATGAATATGATAATTATGAAAGAGGCCATTCTGGAAGCAGAGGTATAATGCTTGAAAAGATAACTACAACTAAGATTTCCTTATGGACATTGAAAAGATTTTTATCAAAAACAAAAAGGTTAAAATAGGTACTATTTGGAGAAATTTAATGTATTAGGGATTATAGTGATTTTAATAATGAACCCAGATCTTTTATTCTTCTCCTAAGTAGGTATATATAACACATATTAAATAGATACTAAGGTACATAGGTAGGTACTTTGGGTACGAGCTAACAAAAGAAAATTAATATACAAGTCTCTAATTACATATCTAATGAGATCATTCAAGACATTAATAAAAGAGTTTCCAGGTTGTCATCCGGTGAGGTCGTTAGGCGTGAGTTAATTGATTTTGGATATGTGAGATGAATTTTCTTGTAGGGTAGGTCGCTAAAATCATGTCGTTTTTATTAGGGTCAAGCCTTGATCATCAAGTCTTGGCTCCTAGATCTTATCGGCCTGTTATTACGAAATGGTGATGTACGATATACTCTTAACGTGGAAAGGTACTATAGGTCGCTAGGGACGTATACCTATTACATAAATAATACCAAACATTAACTCTCATATTCTCTTGATTTTGAGAACTCAAGGGAATAATACTTCGTTTATATAATCATGGCATAATGTAGGTAGTTTCAAATAGGAAATTTGATTCCAATGGGCTCTAAAGTATATTGTGACATCTTCATACAGACAACATCTTGATACAAAATCCTCTCATCAAGAAGTGATTTGGGCAGTTATAGAATATCCCCATTATCAACTTGAGTTTCATTGGTGGACTTTTCAACTTCCATTTGAGCCCTTATAAATAGTAGGAAGATTTACTTTTATCTATCCAAATAACTTGGTAAAATTTTATTTACAGACGATTTCAGTTTATTAAGTTTCTTTTTATATCATATATTTTCATCAAGTCGTCTAAAAATACTTAGCTTGGATCTTAGTCCGTTAGTATAACGGCATCCATTGACAACTAGACAATTTCCAACTACTAGATCGTTTTTCCTTCGACCTGTAATATATAAGTTAGGTAATATCTCTTTTTTATATTATTTTATTAATGTCTTATAAAGGAAAATGAGTTCTTTTTTCGAAGGAGACCCCATAGGTTGTACCTAGAGTTTTCCTTGAAGGATGGACCCTTCTAGAGAAGGATCACGAAATTCGGGTCATTTGTCTGCAAGTTCTTCACAAAATAAGTGACCTTTTGAAACCTCTAGGGATCGTGAAAAAAGATGCATTTTTGGTGCAAAGGAGAGCATTCTGGCTCTCCCTACTTCATCTGCATCTCATGCCACTTCCTCCTTATCATGAGAAACCGGCTTGATTCTAGTTATTATGATCTCGGTATCAGCCACTACTAAAGTATCTCGTCCTAAAAAGAAATGTGAACACTAGGGTAAACCTACCCATATGACCAAGGATAAACACCAAATAGAAAATGTGCCTAACGTCCTTTCTAGTGACGATTTGACATAAATTAGGCATAAATATAAAATCCCACCCTGTGTAGGAATGATGGTCATACCTCGTCATTTGTATGACACTCATGCTCACCTTTCGGGGTTGTGGGTTATATGATCATCACACACAAAGTGTGTGCAATGAATATGCAAGTATACGTATCACAACAAGTAATATAATGATAAGAAAAAATCATTCTCACAGAAATTATTTTATTATAAACTAATTCTTAAAACTTAAAAAAAATAAAAATCAATTTTTTTTTGTGTTTTTATATTTTAAGGAAGTAAAATTAAAATAACTAGAAGTAAATAGTAATAATTAATTAAATCAGATTTGGTAACTAAAAAGATATATGAGAAAATATCTAAGAATACTTAATCCCACAATTTTCTAAACATGTAAATCTCTAAAATCTCCTAATATAATTATCAGTTAAATTGCACGATGAATTAAATCTAACCTAGTATGTATTCCTATCTCAAGTAAATTACTCATTAAGTTCATCAATTATGGATCACATATATAAGAATCATACATCTGTGCCTAGAAACTATACATATTATTTAATCAAGACAAACAATTAAATAATTATCTCAAATGTATTTAATTGCCTCTATAGATAAATTGTTGGCCAAAAAATTAATAGCATACAAATCACATTACATAATATAATTAAATTTTAATTATAATTGGGGTAAAATATTAAATCATCACATGGTGAAATTTGGGTTCATAAGATCCCTAAATTAATAAATTAACTACACATAATTATGTTCATAAAGCTAATATTTTTCATAAAGAAAGACATAAAAATTGATATAAAAAAAAGAGTAGAAGAAGAAATACAACCAATCTATTGAATTGTACTATTAATCTCCTCTTGAATTTCCACCAAAATTGTGTTCTCTCTTGAATTTTTCTATATTTTTCTCTCTTTTTAGCTCCAAAAACTTACCAAAATTATGTGATCTGGACCGTCAGATTAGCTTTAGAGATCAAGGGCTACAATAAAAACAAGCAAAACTGACAATGCTAGCCAATCACAATGTGACACGTGTTAGGGGAAATTCATTGGACAAATTAGAGAGCGACGCATGGTAGGGGAGACCGATCAGAGTCAACGCTAGCTAAGTTAGTATCACAAGGCAAGACATGATTCACAGAAATGGATAATGTGGTGCAAGGGTGGAACACGATGAGTAATCAGGTTCCGACACGTAGTAGAGAAGTTTGACCATATTCTGAACTCGGATTGAACACCATGCTGACACGTGGTGCGTGTTTCGTCCTTCTCACACGTGACATAACATGATTCGATATCCCTACTTGTGTGGTATCTACTTAGCTTGCCTAGTCATCTCATTTTCCTACGTGGCATGCCATATGGTAGCTCTTGATTGGCCATGCATTAAAAATTCATAAAATTCCAAAAAAGTCTCAAAAAATTTCAAAAATTATATTTTCACTAAAAAGTTTATATTTTAATATTTTTAGCCCCAAAAATACTATTTATTGAACAAAATAAATAAATATTAAGTAAAAAATGCACTAATGACTACTTTCATAGAATTATCATTATACATATGACACTTTTCAAAATTAGACTTAGGAGTCCTTTTCCCATAATGATAGCCCTTTCCTTTCATAACTTTGATATCACCCCTACCCAAGTGAATCCTAATGGGTGGGAGACTCTTATGTGTCTCTCCATTGTTGTTGGTGAATACGGAGTTGAACTAACTAAAGATGAAATTTAAAGCATGTATTGCTTGAAGAGGAATGGCTTGGACAAGGGAAGGGAATATATATCATGCATTAGTGGGCATGGTTTACACCTTAAACTCCCAGATAATACATTGAGTTGGAATGATAAGTATTTCTACATAACTGAGGATGTTTGGGATAATGGGGTCAACTTACTAGTACGCCACACTTGGAATCATCATTTCAACATCATGCAACCTTGAGCGAGTGAGTTGATGAACAAATTAGGTCCAAGTGGCAAGGAAAAGATATGAAGAATCGAGCTACAAAACACCTCAAGTGAAGGTTATTGAGAAATATTAATTGTAGCTCGTTTGACAAAATTAGGGGTGTTGAGTGACTACACCACCAAGTATTTAAGTCGTTTATTAGTAATGAAGTGAATATATATTAATTTGTGGCTTGTATTGTTTAAATGACCGTTACTTTGTTTTTTTACATGTATAGATTATTTGTAGATCGACTTGGGGGACTTAATAGATACTTCTGGTGTCTAGGATCTAATGCCCATGTATCCATGGTTGGTACCTATGTCACATTCACCTACAAAGGACTCAGGTCCTCTAATGGAACCAATTGAGGTTGTACCCCTTCCCATTGTATCTGATCAACCGCAATTCTCTAATACCAAAACATTTCTCAAGATGACTTTGTCAAACTCAAAGTCATCCAAATTCATAGCCTCCATTTCCAGCACATAGTCCTCCATAAATTTTCTCTTCTTTAAGGCCTCAGGTTTGAGGGGTAGAGGAAGGCCCGATAAGATAGGAGACATATAAGGGTGAAATTGAATCCAATTCCTAAATGCGTCCTAAATAGGAGGTTCACCGTGAAACTCAATGCTCTTTCTTGGGACTTAGCTCACTTTTCAAGTAGGGGGTCATTTGACTTCTTCCTCCTAACATGAGGCATCTGACGTATCTCGTAGCCTAAGTTGATGCCTTCCTCCTACTTGGGTTTCAAAGCATTGATTTATCTTAAAATAGGCTATATGTAAGTGTGAAAACTAACCCCTTGCATATGTATCCCAAGGGGAAGAGCAAGAATACATGACACACATATCAATTGTTGCCCATTATAATATAACACAACAAACACTTTCGAATATATATATATATATCAAAGTTTCATATATAGTATTTTTTGAGATATTTCCCATTCCAACTTAGCTCTTCCCTTATACCATCCTTTTCTATCAAATAAGATCAATCAAAAGTAATATCATATATTCGATATGGGCCCTCCCATATTGTAGAAAATTTTCCATGGGTAGTTTCAACTTTGTTTGCTAATGTTTTTCACAAGACCCACTCCCTGATGCTGAAGTTCTTGTGCTTAACTTACTTGTTATACAATTTTTGGATTAGTCTCTTTTATGATTCAATGCAAATCAAGGCTTCTTGGCTTTTTCCTCTACAAATATGAGATCTTCCTTTCTGAGGTGATCATTTTCCTCTTGCGTGAGGCTTGATCTGAGAGTAGGTTCTTGAACCTCAGACGGTATGACTAATTCAGTTCCATATATAAGGGAAAAAGGATTTTCCCCCACTACTACTCTAGGGATGGTTCTTGTAGCCTAAAGAACATCGGGTAATTCATCCACCCATTTACCCTTTGCTTCTTCTAGATGTTTCTACAAGACATTGATATGTGTTTTGTTTGATAATTCTGCTTGACCATTTTCTTGTGGATGATAAGGAGTGGAATAAGACAACTTTATGCCCATTTCATCGTAGAAAGATACTAATTGTCGACTTGATAATTTCCATCCATTATTAGTAACCAACTAACTCTTTAGGTAAACCATACCCAAAAACTTGATCAGGTATGACCGACATTGCTGATCCTGCCGTTACTTTGGTTTTATTTATTTATAAAACTCTCGCAAGTGCACGAATCATTTCGTAGAAAATGATAAGTATACTCCCAAGGTCGATCTAAGGAAGGAATGTATGTGGTTTTTAATTTATTATTCAAACTTTTAAAAACGAAATTAAATCCTAAACATCTTGTCACGATATTTTGGGGTTTTGTGTTTTTAATCTACTTACATAAAAATAAACATAGATTCAATAAACATTTATGCAAATTTTATCATTTATAATGGTGGAGTATTTATGGATATAATAACTAAGTTAATTATGCTTACTCATATTATTTAGGTTATTAAAGATATGAATTGATATTTATTGATTCTCCCTTTTTTGTATGAATACCACCTTTGGTGGGGTTAGATATTCTTTGTTAACTAAACAAATCAATTAACACCTATGGGTGGGGTTGATAACTAATTTGCTTAATTAAATTAATTCTTTTTTCTAAGAGATTGAAAATGAACCATTTAAATGCCACCTTTGGTGGGGTTAGACAGTTTAAACTTTATTCAAGGTGTCCAAATTAAACCTAAGAATTTAGTTATCCAAGTACTAACTTTCAAGTTTTAAAACCACTACTGAAAACATGTTGTCAATACATTTTCAGATAATAATTCTTATAAAAACTTTTGAAATAGAGCTTCACTCTAACTACCGGGCGATTGTACCATCAAATAAAAGAGCACTACTCTAAATTAGACCGGATAACTAAACCTTAAAATCTAATTTTCAGGTTTAAGTTTGTAATGAAAAATAATATATTTCTCTCTAACATTCTTAATATAAAATCTTGAATAAAAATAAAATCAATTCATTTTAGAGATTTTTACCTATTTAATATTTCGCAAGCATAACAACGTTATTAATACATCATGTTTACTAACAGCCAGCAGAGTTAAATTTAATCATAGACAAATTAAATATAACATGTAAGAATAAAAGCATAAAAATAACTGTAAAGAAAATAAAATCCTTATAGAACTTTGATGCTATTCCCGTTGCTGGAAAACCTCCAAGCGGAATTTGCACTCCCATTTATTGAATCGAAAAGCTAAGAAATTACAAAAACATAACTAGTTCTTCCCAAAAAGGGAAGAACTCTAAAACTAAGAGAAATTAACTAAGAAAAGCTAAAAACTAAGAAAAACTAAGAAAACTAAAAATCTAAGAAAAGAGAGAAAGAAAGAGAGAAAAGAATGTATTTTGAGGTGTGTTTAGAAGTGAAGAGAAGGAGGGGTATTTATAGGTGAGGATGGAGAGAAAAAGTGGGTGAAAAAATGTTAAAAAAAATGTGAAAACGCGGAATGCAATTGATGAGGTAATTGATGACATCATCATGGTGTCATGGGAACGGCTGCGCGCGAAAATGAGGCGAAATGGCAGCGGCGCGCGCGGAGGGCAGCAGGGGCATGCACAGGCGTGCACGGAAGGCAGGCACTACGCGCATGGGAGCAGGAGGGACGCACGCAGACTTGGGGCGTGCTGCGCGTGGCTGGGCGCTGGCGCACGCGAGTTTGGGCGTTGGCGCGCGCGGGGCTCGGCACGGCTGGGCGGTGCGATTTTCTCCTTGTTGACCCTTTTGACCCATTTTGTCCAATTTTTCCCTATTTGTTGACCTTTCCCCATTTATTTATTAATATATTTTTGATGTATTGCTTCCAGTATTCCTCTTTGAGTCTTTAAGTTACGTTTTTAAGTGAAAATACCTGAAAAACAATAAAAACACCCGTGATTCCGAAAAAGACAAATTTATATAAATATGTGATAAAACATATAAATATATATATATATATATATATATTTTTATTCAATTAATGTGCGTAAAATCATGGTAATTTTAGTGCTTTTTGAGCACTCATCACATATCGACATATAATATTTTTCCAAATAAAATTTTGCACATCCACTTCTTGAATTCTTTCCAATGGTTCAGCTTTTATCCATTTGGAGAAATAGTCAATTTCTTCAATTAGGAATTTTCTTTTTCCTGAGGTAAGGGGTAAGGGTTTTCCAATATCCAGTCCCCATTTTGAAAGGGCTATGAACTAATAATATATTTCAAGTCCTAAGTTGGCTGATGTGGGCTATTAGAATGCCGTTGGCACTTGTCACATCTTTTGATGTGATCCACATAGGTTTTGAGAAGGGTTGGCCAATAATAACCTTGTTTGATGATCCGTTGAGTAAGTGTTATTCCTCTAGAGTGAGCGTCATATTGTCTCTCATGTAACTCACTTACCACAATCTGAGCTTTCGCCATGGATAGGCATTTTAGCCATGGCCCACCACAATTTTCCAATATAATATCCTTTGGAAAACTACATATTTCTTTTCTTTTGTCACCACCTTACGAGCTAAATATTTATCCTCTAGCAGAGCATTGTTGATGACATATTCCAAGTAAGGAGTGAACCATGAGGCATGACTTGTAGATTTGACATCCGACTGAGTTAGATCCCTATTTCCATATCCTTGGATAATGGGGTTTGATATACATGATATGAGGATCACTAGCTTTAGATATGAATTTACTAATGATGCCAAAGTATCCAAAGAATCGGCATGTATGTTTCCCCCTCGTGGGATTTTTCTAATTTCGAATGTTTCAAAAATAGCTCTTACTTTTTTCACCTATTGCATATAGAGCTTCATCTTCTCTTCCTTGGCCTCAAATTCTTTGGTCTACTATTAGCCATGAATCACTATAAATCAACACCTTTTTAGTGCTCAAAGCTATCAAATACTATAAAGCCAATAGTAATGCCTCATATTTAGCCACATTATTATTTGCATGGGAATTAATTCGAAGACATTGTTCTATTAAACCCCCATCTAGAGTAAATATCACTATTCGAATTTCTGCTCCTTGAATTACTTTGCCCCTTCAACATATACCTTCCACAGATCTGATGTATGGATTGATACAACCATCATAGACACTGAGTATGTATTACTATATTTAGGTATATATTCTTGATTTCATTTAGGGATAAAATCAGTTAGAGCTTGGACCTTGATTGCCAAAAATGGCTTATAATGTATTTCAAACTTGCTTAGCTTAATATCCATTTGAGAAAGATGACCATTTTGATTCCAAGGGAATGACTTACATAATATATAGGATGTTGTTTTCCTTCTCTATTGACTACCAATACAACATTGATGGCCTTATCAATGGAAGAAAGTACATGTACAACACCTTTCCTTCAATAGGGTTGGTAAAAATAGTTTTCTTTCCTAAATAATCTTTAATGGATTGAAAAGCTCGCTCGCAGTCGTTGTCCCACACATATTCTTTATTTTTCTTCAACAATTGAAAGAATGGTAAGAAATTCTCGGTACAGTTAGAGATAAAGTGATTTAGTGCAACTATGTGACCATTTAGTTGTTGTACCTCCTTGAGGCAATTTGGAGACCTCATATTTATCAAGGTTGAAATCTTATTAGGATTGGCTTCTATGCCCCAAAATGATACCAAATAACCAAGGAACTTTCCCGTGGTAACCCCAAAGACACACTTTTTGGGATTATGTTGTATCTTGTAACCCCTTGTTATAGAAAACACCTCATTAAGTTTGGAGATGTGATCTTTGACACACTTATTTTTTACCATCATATCATCCACATACACATCCATGATCCTACCAATTTGGTTTTTGAACATTTTATTAACCATTTTTTATAAGTAGCTCCTATATTTTTTAAATGAAAGGGCATCCTTGTTTAACAATAGGTGCCTTCATTCGTGATAAATGATTTTTTTTCTTCATCTTTGGGATGCATTTGAATATGATGATAACCCGATGAAACTCATTGTTTCAAATCCTACTGTAGCATCAACCAATTAGTCAATAATAGGTAATAGGAAGCAATCTTTTGGCATCACTTTATTTAGGTCTGTAAAGTCAACGCACATTCTATATTTTCCCCCTAGCTGATTAGCCAACATTATATTCGATGCCACGTTAGGTATACAACCTCACAACCCCAACCCACATTCTTTAGAGAATTGACTTTCTTCTTAATGATGTCTCTTTTTTCCCTAGCAAATCTTTATTTTCTTTGTTAGAGTAGTTTTTTTGGTCTAGTTGACACATAATTGATGTGAAATTATGGCCAGGTCAATGCCAGGAATGTCTTCTGGTTTCCATGTAAACATGTCAACATTATTCCATATACATTCATTGAGTGCTGCTTTCGATGAAAGGGTCAATTTGGCATTGATCTACACAGACTTGCCATCCCTTACATCTCCAATGTTAACTATTTCATAATCGTTGGGGTTTATTACCATAGTTTGTCACACCATCCATAGTATCCTTTCCTTCGATCGGTTTTTCTTCTTTGATTGCTATTTCGATAATGAAGGTAATGCATTTTTCATGGTCATATTATAGCAACTTCTCATCTTGTTTTATGCTCCCTTGATTTCTATGATCCCATCGACTGTGGGGTACTTGATGAGTTGGTGATACAAAGAAGGTACTACTTTCATCTTTTGGATCCACGGTCATCCCAAAATAGCATTGTATGACATATAGGTGTTTAATACCGTAAATTTGTGAGGATTATAGCCCCTTCCATGGAGACTGATAAATGTATGGTCCATACTAACATGGTTATGCTACCATTAAAACCCACTAACAACATTTCTTGGCGAGTAATTTCTTTAAGATTTATCCCCATATCTTGTAAGGCCATTAAATATAATAGATTCGAAGAGCTACTATTATCTACCAATATCCTTTATAGCTCACAATGGGCTATTTTGACTTTAATGACCAAAGGATAATCATGAGGTAGGAGTACCTCACGTCTATCAAAAGTGATGGGATATACTAGCCCATCAAGCCTCAATCTATAGATCAATCGATCTGTGTCCCTAGCTTCTCGAGTATACCTTTTTCTTAAATTACCAGAATGACCAGTGATAGTAGGTCTACCATGTATGGTATAAATTATTTGGACATCTCATAGTGGGGCTTGATTGATCCTATTTGTATCTATATTGGTAGGATTTGATTGCATTCTGCCTTTATAAACGTGGTTGTTGCCTATTAAGTTTCCTTCTTGTGGACTTCTCGACCTATCAATAATATTCTCCAAATATCTTTCTAAGAGCATACATTCAATCTCTCATTTTAGATGTTTGCAATCTCTGGTCAAATGACTTGTGTCCTTGTGGAACACACAATATTTATTTTAGGGTGCCTATCATTAATAGGTCCTTAATCCTTCATGCATTCCTTTGACTGACTTCATCTCCCTGTCTACTTTTACGAACTTTTGTATTTCTTCATAGACCACATCCATAGATCTAGGGGCTGGTTTCATCAATTCAATGAAGAGACCAGTATCCATCTTGATTGCTTTACGAAAAGCTTCAATTGCTATGGAATTGGAGCATTGTGATAGTTCCATTTTTTTCATCTTGACCCTCCTCATGTAAGCTTTAATTGTCTCTTCATTCTCTTGTACGATCAAGAATAAATGATTAGACTCTTTCTTTATGGGTATATTGCACGCATAGTTGGTAATAAACACCTTTACTAAGACATCAATCTTTTTATGCTATTAGGAGGCAATTCCATGAACCATTGTTTTGTTGTATCTTGGAAAGTAGCGACAAATAATTTGCAATACATTGCTTCTCTTTTTTTCTCTTGAAGGCTTATAGCAGCCATAACCATCTTAAATTGGAAAATATGCACCACTGGATCCTTTGTTCCTTTATAAGTGGGAAATTTGAGGGCATTGAATTTTGGTTGTGGTTGTGTTAACTCTAAGACATCCAAAACATGTGAGGTTGATAGCTGATCGCATATAGTTTCGATATGACCCTAAAGTCTGAACTTCTCTTGCCCTTTAAATCGATCTTTCATTTTGGTCTATATTTGATCCTATATGTCTTTTAAGTTTTCGTCTAAAGCCTAATTCTAGTTGCACTGTGGGATTTGAAATCCCGTAGTAGGAGCATTTTCCAAACCTGATTTTTTAGGAATTGGATGGGGTGTATTTTGTGTTAAATACTCATGAATTAGTGGATTCACATAAGTAGGTCCTGGCATTAAGTTGGGTTTTTATGTACGTGTAAGTGGTTATACCACCCTTTCATGTTGTAGTAGGTAGGATGTACGTGAGACCTATCCCCTTCGTGGAGGATGATTTCCCAAAAAGGGAGAGCTAGGAGTATGAAATGAGCTCTCAACCTCCGAATAGTACTCCTATTCTAGTATGAACTTGAGTTTGTTATTCTCACTTTGAGATTCGATGAACGCTTGTTGTAATTCATTTATTTGTTTTTGAAGATTCTTCATCATAGCGTCCTTCTCTAAGGAAGCAGTTTCAAAACTACTATTTGATGAACTAGCAGGGTGTTGGAATGTCTTGGTCAGTCCACTTATTTCATGACGAACTAGAATTTGAACACCTTCATCGACTAAAGGTTGCACACTACTCTGATCATTATCATATATTGACCTGATAGGTGATGAATGCTATATCTGATCATTAAGATCGATTCTTGAAGTTGGACAAGTCAAATTATCAACTTATTCGATCTGTAATGGTAGCTTACCCATTTTTTTCGGGGTAATCGTTCCTAAAACATAAGTTGATTCTCCTGGAAATAAGATAAGGTCTCGAATTCTAACTATGGACTAGAAAGATTTAAGTTCCTACAGATGATGCCAATTGTTTGGAGAGAATTTAATATGTTAGGGATAATAGTGATTTTTAGAGAGATGTATAAAATGTTAATAATGAACCTACATCCTTTATTGTTCTCCTAAGGAGGTATATATAGCACATATTAGATAGGTATTGAGGTTACATATGTAGATACTTTAGGTATGAGCTAACAAAAGACAATTAATATATAAGTCTCTAATTACATATCTAATAAGGTCATTCAAGACATTAATAAAAGAGTTTCTAGGTCGTCATTCGGTAAGGTCCTTAGGTATGAATTGCTTGAGTTCTGATATGTGAGGTGAATTTTCTCGTGGGGTAGGCCATTGAAATGAGGTCATTTTTATTGGGAAAACAAACTAATAAAAGGAGATTTAATGTTAACAAGACTTTAGAAGTCTTAGAACTTATACATATAGATATTCATATGTCATTCCTTACTATTACTTGGAATGGTAAACAATATTATTATAACATTCATAGATGATTTTTTTAGATATGGTTATTTATTTCTCATTCATCAAAAGTCACAGTAGTTGAGTGTAGTAAAAAATTATAAAGTTAAAGTTGAGAACTAATTCAGTAAAAGGATCAAAAGCACTAGATTTGATCATGGTGGTAAGTACTATGGTAGATCTGATGCTTCAGGTGAACAATGTCTAGGATCATTTGCTAAGTTCCTAGAAGAATGTAGTATCATCCCAAAATACACTATGTTAGGTTCACGCATAATGAATGATGTTGTTGAAAGATGAAACATGATGTTTAAAACCATGGTAAAGAGTATTATTTATCATTCTACCTTACTAGAACTACTTTGGGGAGAAGCACTTAAGATTGTAGTATATATCCTTTATAGTGTTCCAACTAAAGCAACAACCAAAATCTCTTTATGATCTTTGGATGAATAAGAAACCTAGCTCAAATCACTTGCATAATTGGGGATGTCTAGATGAGGTCAAACCTTATAGGCCTAATGAAAGGAAACTAGACTAAAGGACGATGAATTGCTATTTTATTAGATATTCTAAAAAATCCAAAGAGTACAAATTTTATGATCCCACATCTAAGTCAGTTTTTGAGTAAAAAAATACTTGATTCTTTAAGGATGATGAGTTTGTAGGGGGAGATAAAGTTAGGGATTTTATCTTTGATAAGGAATGCATTGATATTCCAATAGGTGCTAATGACATTATTCAAGAACATATTCCTTACTTTGATCAAAGACACAACTGATCAAGACAACCTCAGAGAACCTCATATTTAAGAAATTATTTCAAAAGAAAAAACTCTACCATCTCTAAAACTCATATCATTAAGGAGAAGTGCAGTGCCATTGTATTTCTCTAAGAATGTGAGTTTGATATTGGAGCGATAAAGAAGATCTGATCAATTTCTGTCAAGCCATAGAAAGTCCTAACTCTCAAAAGTGGATTGATACCATGAATAAGGATATTAAGTCCATGAAAAACAATGATGTATGAAATTTTTTCCCATTTTTAAAAGGTGAGAAACCCATTGGTTATAGATGGATATTTATGACCAAAAGGGATTCAAAAGTCGATGTGGAGAGATGCATGGCTCGTCTTGTCACATAGGGCTTTACATAGAAAAAGACATAGACTATAAAGAAACTTTATCTTTGGTTTCTTTGAAAGACTCTTTTAGGATTATAATAGTATTAGTAGTGCATTTCAATCTTAAGTTACATCAGATGGACATCAATAAGACATTTCTTATCTGGAACATTGATGAGACGATCTATAAAATGCAACTAGAAAGCTTTGTGTTAGGAGACCCTAAGAATATGGGTTGGAATCTTAAGAAATTCATCTATGGGCTTAAACAAGTATATCAATAATGGTATTTTAGGTTTCATCAAGTGATTATCTCGTTTGATTTTGAGATGAATTTGGTTGATGATTGCATATACAGTAAGTTCTGTGAGAGCAAGTATATATGTTTTATTTTATATGTTGATGACATTTTTCTTGTCAACAATAATATAAGCTTATTGCATGAAACTAAAAAAGTTATAGCTAAGAATTTTGAGATGAAAGATCTTGGTGATGCCTCTTTGGCATACATATATTTTGAGATTGCTATTAGAATATTTGAGGATTATCACAAAAGAGCTATATCAGAAAGGTTCTCAAAAGATATGACATGTAGAATTACAAATCAGATGATACCCTTATTGTTAAGAGAGATAAATTTAGTCTCAGTCAGTGCAATAAGAATGATTTTGAGAAACAGGAAATGCATAAGATTCCTTATGTGTTAGTAATAGAAATTCTGATGTATGCTCAAGTATGTATGCATCCAGATATTGCTTATACTATTACAATGTTGGGTATATATTTTAACAATCTAAGATTGGACTATTGGAAGGCAACCAAACAAGTCTACGATAACTACATAGAGCAAAAGAATGTATGTTCATGTATTAGAGATAGGATAAGCTTGAGATCGTTGGGTATACTGAGTCTTGCTTGATGCCAAGATAGTACGAAACCTATGTTAGGTTATATATGCTTGCTAGTTGGGGGAACTATCTCTTAAAAGAGTGCTAAACAGTCTCTTATTATAGTTTCTTCTACCATGACGATAGAGTTTATAACATGTTATGAGGCATCCAATCATGGAATATGGCTACATAATTTTGTGAGAGAACTACACATAATAGATGGTATTAAAAGATCACTTAAGTTACTTTGTGACAATAAGTTAGCAGTGCTATTTTCCACTAAGAATAGGAGCTCGACAAAGTTGAAACACATAGAGATCAAGCTCCTTATTATTAAGGAAAGAGTTCAAAATGCACAGGTGTCTATTGAACAAATCAATACAAAGCCCATGATTATGAATATTGCCACCCAAAATATTTCATAATCATATTGCTCATATGGATATCATGTCATTTGAAAATATTCAGTTTTAGCGAGAGTTTGTAATTTTAAATGTTTATTTGATATAGACATACATTTAGTTACTTCAGTTTAAGGATATTTTTTGCAAAAATAAAGTTTTTGATTTATTTATACTTTGATTTTGGTATGATTTGATCTCATTAAGGTTTAAGTTTAGATCTGTTAGAAATAGTTATTTTAAGATCACATTGCATAAAATTTTAATTCTGCACATTCACATCATGATCCATGTCATTTAATTGTACAAATATATACGATTGAGTTACAAAAAATGTTACAAAAATCGTTTTAATCTTATGTTAGTATAATTAATAGACACCAATGAGAGCTTTGTTTATTCACCCACTTGGTTTGCTAGATGTCATAGCAAAGCAAATACAAGTATATTTGAATTTGATACTATTTGGCTCTACTTTACTATCACTGTTAACTCTAGCTGTTTGTGTTAATAGAAGTAATTAATTACATCAGATCCACTGAAGAACTAATAAAGTAAAATATGTTTAAGCTACTTTCATGGGACATACCTTAAAACCTTTCTTTTAAACACAAATAATTCACCAAATATAAAGAATCCAAATAACGTAACTTGTGTGTTTGCTGTGGATTAAAACACCTGGACATTTTAATTTTCACCTTTTTTTAAATAATACAATTACTCACAAACCTAACATGATTTGAAATTCTGACTCCATAGTTCTTCAATTGGGATGCATGTTTTTGGGTTGCACACTATTAGGTCCTTTTTTTCCTGATATACCAATTTGAATCCTCACCACCGAAACCATTTAAACTTGTTTGATGATTTAACTCTTTTTTAATACTAAATAAGCATTTGCCTATTAATAAAAATATTGGCATGATATTATATAGAAAAATGAATAAAAATATTAGCATGATATGATAGCATTTTCCTATTAATATTAAATACATATGAGAATATTTAACATTAATATTGTTTTAAGTTTTTGTTTTAATGATATATTTAGTTTTTAAATAAAAATATAAAATCACTAAATAAGATATATAATAGATTAAGACAGCTGTAGATGATCGAAACAAGTAGACTTTAAATATTGGAAACTAAAATTCCAAATAATAATTTATTAATTTCCTTCTCAAATTAATGAGAGAGAATTATTACATATAGTTATTGACAACGAAATGTGTCAATAGTTGGCATAAACATTATTCAATCTTGTCATGTATTATTGTATGTATGAAAGTAAGTATCCGGCCACCTTCATAAAAGAGAGAGTAATTAGTAATCTTACTTAGCAGAAAGTAATATCATAATCGGGACCACCATTGCAAGTGAAAGTGCCCTTCTTATCATCATAAGCATAGCTATAAGCTTGAGGACATTGTTGTGAAAAGAACTTGGAGTAATCAGTTGGTGGACATGTCTCTGGCTTATCAAAAGCTCCAGTACAACAATATTTAGGATCACCAAAAGCAACACAAGCACTCTTACAACCAATAACTTTCCCATCAGGTCCCTTGGATTGGAGTTCTGCTGGACAAGCACCAAGTAGATCGGCTGGCTTGCAACTTGAACTCTTGCAATCGCCTCCGGTGCCACCACGTGGGGCAATGGTTGCAGGAATTGTGAAACCGTCGACGTTGCTAACATCATAGAAGTCTTGTCCTTTGTTCACTGCAACAAATATTTCTACTAGGGTTGTTGGTGTAGCTCCACTTTTCCCATCACATGTTACTTGGCCTGTACCACAGTCTCCAGTGGTGCAAGCAAACTTCCCACCGTCGTTGGTGCAACCGGTTCTTGCCCAAAACCGACCGTCCCATGGTGAGTATGGAGCGTCCAAAGTTCGCATGGCTCCGGCATCGAGCTCAAAGCCGGTGGTTTCTAATTGAGGTGTTTGGCCACCAGCTAAGGTTGCTGGCCATATGGTATAAGGGCAGTTGTTTCTTATATTGACCTTAAAAGCATTATTCCCTGTCATGTAGAGTCGTTTAAATAAGTAGAAAGAAGAGAGGGGAAAAAAACTTGTATTTTTTGAAGCAGTAATACGCACAATTTAATTATCAATATCTTACTTAGGAAAATTAAAAAACATAATCACAACTAATATTTCTAAAAATTAAACGTTTTATTATAACATTAATAATATTTAGAGAAAATTATATAAATAGTCACACTATAATATTTACATTTTTTTGTATTATTGGTTAGCTCATGAAAATATACGACATGCATATTCTCTAACCAATTAGATTCTTTATTCCAATAAAACATATGCATTCACTAAATATTTCATTGGCCTGAGGATTAGGATGAGCAATACTCTAGGAAAAACAAAAAAGAGTAATTTCTCTTTATTGTTATTATAATTAAGTGTTAGTTCTGTGGTATTATAAGGAAGGACAACATGTATACATGTATATCATGAATATAGATATATAGTGTACTAAAACGTGCTATAAGTAGAAGATGAGAGCTAGAGCATAAAAAAGAAAGTAGACAAAGAAATAGTAATTAATACCAGCAAAGAGGAAGGCCAACAAGGTGAGGCCGATGAGAGTTGGAGTATTCATATTGAGTATCTTGCTTTAAGTGTTATGATAGATGAATGAACTTATTGGGAACTTGAAAATTTGGTTTCTATATATAGGCAAGTCATGAAGGGTCTTATTCATTGTTTGTTAGTGTAACTCATTGTGTGTAAAAAACAATAATCAATTTTTTTGTTTTGATAAAAGATTATCGTATTAAATTATATATTAATTAATAATTATAGTTTATTAATAAATTTTTAAAAAAATTTAGAAAAACGATTTTTTGTAAATTTTTTAATAATTACTCTGAATTGTTACCCGCATGTAAGAAACAGTCCCCAAATTGTAACAGTTTTTAGTCAATTTTGAATACATCTTTTATAATTCGCTTCAGAGATAATTATATCAAAAATTATCATCATTTGTACTCATGCACATCCCTAATATTTACTAATTAAACGAATATCTTCACCACTTCATTTATCGTAAAGATGGAAATAGTCTTTGGAGTGACAAATTAGGTAATATTTGATTAAAAAATAAGATTTTTTTAATTTAAATTTATAACTTCAAATAGAAAAAAGAAGAAGATAGATTTTATAGTAAAATGAGGTTAATAACTCCTAATTTGTCAATTGTCATCTTCTATATAGGAATGCAAGTTTTGAAAATGAATAAATATATTCTTAAAATTAATCGAATTAAAATAGAAGACATGTAATAAAGACAAAGGGA
The DNA here is from genome assembly GCA_033030585.1 of Hippophae rhamnoides. Taxonomy (NCBI): domain Eukaryota; kingdom Viridiplantae; phylum Streptophyta; class Magnoliopsida; order Rosales; family Elaeagnaceae; genus Hippophae; species Hippophae rhamnoides. The sequence goes on along the minus strand of CM065430.1, from coordinate 68,982,020 downwards.
TATTTTTTAATTTAAAATATTGATATTAAATGCAATATGCAACCAATAACCACCTAATAATATATATATTGCCTACTGTTGTGAATAGTAGTTGCTTCATTATTCTGAACACATGATGGAACAGTCCTTTGTTGGAAACTGTTTGGGGTAAATGGACAGTAACCTTGTCGACACCGTTTGTTGTTTTGTCGTTTTCTAATTTTAACAATTAGTTATCCTCAGAAAATAATAAAATGGACTCGTAGGCCCAATAATACTAATGGACATGCAGGCCCTTAAAGATAAAGTGGACTCGCAGGTCCGATAATAAAATGGACTTGTAGGCCCAATAATACAAATGGACACACAGGCCCTAATGATATCATGGTGATTTGGGAACCCAAAAGTTGACATCTTGGGTTGAGGTATTTAAGTCTATAGGTCCTCTTCTGTTCCCTGTGATGGGATTACTGTTTTATCGGGTGATTGTGTTTCATCCGAATCAGCTTCTTCTAGTTTTGGTGTCTGGGATGTTGGCCCTGATGATAGTTGCTTGATGATGTCCAAGAGTTCTTCTTGGGTTTTGGCTTGAGTAATCAAAGCAGATGTGTGTGCTTTTTGTGCTATTAATAGTGAAGATGCTTGTATTTCCTCCACCGGGTAATCCATGTAACCTTTTGTCTTAGCTATTTTTCAACGGCTGGTAATAAGAGTGTTTTAGGGATCGTAAATGACGACCACCATTTGATTTGAAATGAACGCTTGATAGTCATCACCCTTGTTGCTTCTGGATATAAGACCCATTGACATACCCAGGGAAGATAAAATTTTGTGCAGAATATGCATAAAGGAGGGAATCTAGCTTCCTTTACTGATGGTTTGTAATATGACTGGAAAGATTCAAAACTCTCTTTCACATGAGATATTAGAATTGATGAAAGGTTTCCGAATAGCTCCCACCATTGTATGAACCAGGATGGAAACCGATTTGGATCAATATTTTTATTTATAAAGAAAAATAACCAAGAATGCTGGTTATCTTTTGTTTTGGATAAAGAATGCATGAAACCATGCCTGGTGATAATCCCAGTAATTGTACGAAGTACAATGAGGAATGGAATGAGTTGTGCTAACTGGAAAAACTAGTTGTTTATAAAGATCATCGCCCCAATCTGATGGAGATATGATTTTATGAATTTTTGCAGTTGAAAACTGTACTTCTGTTGTTTTTGGATAATGGAAATGTTTGAATTCCACACTACCCGTAATTTCCAAAATACTTTGATAGTATTGTGGAGTTTTGGATGATAAAGATGGCCGGTAGAAAATTCCTTTTCCAAAATAACTTTGGATGGCCAAATAAGGATTTTGATTAAAAACTTCTTTTTCAATAATAGTTACCACCTGAGTTGGCTGTTTCTTAAAATACTCAGATGATGATTTTGTTTTAGGAAATGAATCCCTTGTTCCTTTTGGAGGAGATGTAACGCCTATTTCTGGAATAGAAATTGTTCCAGACGTTTTTTGGGAAAATGTTTTTTGTTTGGAAGGTATGATTTCCAAATTTGATGAGGTAGTTGGTCCCCCTATTTCTGGGATACAACGAAAAGCCATTCTGATTTTTTCAGAATCCATATTTTGCAACCATTGATGGATGCGATTATTTAATTCGGAATCCTCAGGAGTTAATTGAGGTGATGATTCTTCCAAAGTTTGTTTGGAGGATGATGATTGATTATGAGTGACTTGTGACCAAGTCATTATAGGTTTAGCCGATGAGAGGCTGGTGATGGTAAGGTTTGGGGTTTCACTCTTCTCTTTCCCCTTTTTCTTCCTGCTAGTCTTTATACCTATTTTGGAGAAATTCTCTAGTTAGAAAATCAGGTAATGAATTATTCTCTCCTCTGATAAATTCTATATCAAAATAAAAAATACTTAATAATGGTTGCCATCGGGCAAAAATTTGTTTTGATGTAATGTTTTTAACATCTTTTAATAAAATTTCTTTTGCAGATTTTCAATCAATTCTTAATAAAAAATTTTGATTTAATAAATTTGATTGAAACTTTGATATGCAGAGTACTATGGATAATACTTCTTTTTTGATAGTGGAATAATTCTTTTGACAATCATTCTAATGGCCAGAGGAAAATTGTACAATTTTCTCATTGTTATTCTAGACTTGTTTCAAAATTCCACCGTAGCCAAGATCACTGGCATCGGTTTCTACTACCTTGGGGAGTATGGGATCCGCAAGATGTAAACAAGGAATATTTTGAACTTATGCTTTTATCTTTTGCACAATTTTTGTGTGTTCTTCTGTCCATGGCTCAGGGATTTTCTTAAGCCTATTGTGTAAAGGTTTTGCTAACCTATTGATATTTGGGCAGAAACTTAATACATAGTTTAAGCTACCTAGAAATCTTTGTAGATGAGTTTTGTCAATGATCCTATTGGGAAACTTAGTTGTAAACTGTAAGGATCTATTGATTGGAATAACTGTTCCATTGGATACGTTGTGTCCAAGAAACCTAATGTTTGTTTGGAAAAGAGTCATTTTCTTGGCTGATAAGGCCAATCCATTTCTTTTTATGATATAAAAGAAAGTTTTGAGATGCCTAATGTGTTGTCTGACATCTTTGGAGAATATAAGTACATCATTGATGTATACAATACAGAAGGTGCGTTTTTGAGTCCAAAAGGGCATAACATTCCACTCGAACTGTCTAAATGGAATAGTGAATGCAGTTTTGTACCTATGTTGGGGCTTGATTTGAATTTGCCAAAAGCCTGATTTCATATCAAACTTGGAGAATATTGATAATGAGTATAATTTTTGAAGCAAGTCTTTTTTGTTGGGGATAGGGTACCTGATCCATTTTAAGGCTTGGTTCAATGGTTTATAATTAATAACTAACCGAGGAGTTCCTCTTTCAATCTCGGCTGATTTGTTGACATAGAAGGCCGCACAACTCCACGGCGATCTGGATTTTGAGATTAATTTCTTAGATAAGAGATATTTGATTTCTTTTCTACAGAATTGTTCAAGATCACCATTCATTTGAATAGGTCTTGCTTTTGTAGGAATATCCTTTTCGTTAAAGGATGGTTCATATGGTAAATCTACCATGTGTTGTTTTCTTTCCCAGAATGCACTAGGCAATTCAGAACATACCTCCTTTTCAAAAGAGGTTTGTAGTTTAGAGATTTTATCTTTAATCTCTGGAATCTGAAGCTCTTTCTCAATTGTATGAGAGTGAACCTTGGTTTTGAGATAGAGAATGTCCTTTTCTCTATGAGTAATTAAAACGGAAATCTCCTTAGGAGAGATTGAATAGGTTTTGATGAGATTAAGGTCTCTTGTTTTTGGTTCTTCAATGAAAGGGAAAATGAAAGCATCTTGTCCCATTCTGAATGAAATTCTGTCATGTTGAACAGAATATGGGGTGATGATATCCATGAATGGTGTGCCTAATATGACTGAATAGCCTATATCAGATACTATGACGAATGGAGTTTTGATTAGGTATAATCCTTTAAGAATCGATACCTCAGTTTTTCCAATAATACTCATTTCTGATTTATTGGCAGAATTAAGACGTTCTTCAGTTGGTTTGTAAAACCTTCTGGGAACAATTGATGAGGAAATACAATTGAGATCAGCTCTTGTGTCAAAAAGAGCATTGGTCTCGAGTTTGGAATCATCGGGAAATACTAGGGTTATCCTAATTTTGTATTTTCTATTGGTAATGTTTTTTAAGTTTTGGATATTTTGTGTAAGATCATCGTCAGAATCACTCACATATGTTGATGTTTTATTTTCATTATTAAGTAGTTGATACTTAATGTCATATTCTTTTAATTTTTCTTTAAGTTGGTGGAGTTCCAGTTTAATAGTTTTGATCTCCAGTTTTAAGTCTTGGATTTGACTTTCTAGTGTTATAGTTTTGTTCTTTCGTTCCAAGACAGTAGTGAGGTTGTAATAGCCTTTACTGGTATTTGGTATTCCAGAATATGTAATTGATTGTGATCTATCCAAAGATGTAGTTAAGTATTCTACATAAAGTTTGGTTAATGATGGGTCATTTAACTTAAGGATTTTATCTTGAAGTTGTTCATCTTCTTCCTTAGTTAATACATTGATATTTTTACCTGAAGAATCTGAATTGCTTGTTCCAAATTCATCTTCTTGGGGAATGGATCCTTCGTCTGTCCATTGTTTAGACTCAGATGATGAGGATGTTTCTATCATTAGAGCAGATATTTTGGCAAAGGTGTCTTCTTCAAGTTTTAATTCGTGAAGTTTTTTAGACATTTTGCAATAATTTGAGTGTGACCTTTCTTGCCACATTTATAACATGTAAATTCTTTAAAGTTTTTAAATGATTTTTTATGATGTTTTGAATCCTTATTAAAATTTCTTTTATAAGGTTTTTTATAAAAATTCATCCTTTTTTCAAAGAAAGGTTTTCTTGATTTTGAAAACTTTTTATAAGTTTCTTTATGAGGTTTCTTTTGGGTTTTGCTGCAAGTTCCCTCGCAGATTTTATCTATTGATAAGTTGCCATCAAACTGTTTGCAGAATGATCTAATTTCTCTTTTTGAAACTTTAAGTTCCAATTTCATTTATTTCTGGATTTTCAAATCTTGACAAATTTGAAGACCCTGGTTTTGAGCAAAACTGATTAACTGACCATAGGTTAGTTGATCATAAGGGATTATATGATTCCCATAAGTTTCGCGGATTTTGTTTCTGGTTTTCTCACCTAAGAGGGGAGGAAGTCCTACTAGAAATTTCTTCTTCCAAAATGGTTGAATAGAGTCATCCCTTAACATAACTCTAGATAGGAATGTATTTTTATAATTTTGAAAATCACTCACCTTCCTACATTTTATGTTGGAAAGAAGATTAGCGTTTTTATCTTTTAAATGGGATGGATGCCCCATAAAATGATGTGATATGGTGAAGAGTAATGTTGATATTGCATCCTGTATTGGAGCACCTTGATGGGAAAGTATGGGTATGCCACACTCATCAGTCAATATTGCATTGCAAATTTCCGACTGTTGTTGTTTTGATAGATGGTGATCCCACCATCCTTTTAGTTGGCCTGAAAAGCCAGCTATTAATAATTCAACAACTGTTTTATTAGTTGTACCTATCTGAGTTTTATAAGCATTTGACGCCATTGTCATTTGCTGTAAGATGTTTAAAATCTCATGATCTGTCATGCCATCTATGTTCCAAACATAGATAGAAGACGCATTATACTTAGTTTGGATGACCTGACTAGGTTGGGTTCCTATGGTATGAGGATATTTAACTGGGCTAGGTTCTTGCCAAGCTAACTTTTGGAGACGAGGAGTTGGTTCTGAAAGGGTTTCTTGTGAACTATCCTCAGTTGATATTTCAGATCCTAGTTTGCTAAGAATACTAAGATCCTGTATTGGTTTTTGGGTTGATTTTGCAGTCACTGGTGACTCAAGAACAACTAGTCCCATTTTTTTTGAAAATTGACCTTCTAATTGGGACCTAAGGGTATTATTCCAATTTTGAAGTTTTTTAAATTTTGATGTTATTTCTTCCTGGGCTGGTTTGGAGACCTGAAATGGTTTGAAGATAGGGTTCTTAATTATTCTATCTGTTTTTTGATTAGAGGTAGAGGGGATATCTAGTCTTAAATTTTTCTCTATCCTGATTAATTGTTTTCCTAAACTAGTTAGGTTGATGTTTGTATAGTTATTTTGGGTAACTATGTTTTTGAGGTTGGTTACCTGATTCTCTTAAGGGTTCTTAAGAGGAAAGGCTTCTACAATACTATCCTGGTAAGGGATTGTGATTGGTCTTAATGGAGGATGTTCAGCTTCAACCAAACCATACGGAGTTTCCCATGTGGGTAACTTCTTTTTTGTTTTTATCATATTGATTTTATCAATTTGATCATTCGTTTTTTCTAAAAATCTATCGAAGTCATCTCCTGTGATTTCGCTAGTTTTAATTTTTGAAAAGGTTTTAATTTGTGGAGTTAAAGCTATTATTGTTTTAGCTAAAGACTCTACTGGTTTATTTTCTAAAAGCATATCGAAGTCAGCTTCTGTGACATCCGAGACACTCCGAGACACTGATTGAAGGAAATAATTTATATTGTGGAACTATAGTTATAGGTTCTATGACTATTAGTTCTGGTGATGAATCCTGAATAGTAATTAGTATGATATTATTACATCTTAATGTTATTATTATTAATAAATTATTTTTATTATAATAATCATATATTTATTGTCATTTTAAAATTTATTAAAAATAACTTTAACATATTTTAATTGGTATAGAAAATATATATAAATACAAAAAAAATTGAAATTTTTAAAATTACTTATAATTTTTTTATAAAAATACAAAAAAATATGTGATAATAATTACACCCTTATTTATAAAAAATAACTTTAATACGTAACACATAATAATTTATCACAATTAATATAAATATAAATATTTAATTATAATAATTTATCACAATTAATATAAATATAAATATTTAATTATGTGATGTGTACGTACAAAATAAAATCATGCCAATTAGTATCGTCAGTCTTTAGGCCGTGCGAAGACAAAATAAAATCTGTGAGAGCCGTGTGATGGCTTGAATCTTGCAATAGCCAAGGATGATAAGATTTTATGATCTCATCGTGTTCACGTATTTTTTGAGATGCAAATTGAATCACTTTTCTCAATTCTCAAGTTTGGGTAGGATATACTATTTTAAAAAAATAAAATTATTATTTTTAAAATTTATAATAATAAAAATAAAAAATTATATATATTTTTTTATTATTATAAAATATTATGCCATATTATTTTATTTTAAACACCATTAAATTAAATATTTAACGTTGTTAATTGAATCTCATTAAATATTATTGATATGTTATTTTTATTGTTATAATATTTTAAAAATATTATATTTTATAATTTTTGAATAAAGTTCGTTGTAGGAATCACTTTTATCTATGTTTAAAATTTATTTATTATTTAAATATAATTATCAATTATTATATATTCTAAATTAATATAATATAATACTAATACAATAAAAATATCAAATATTTTATTAAAATCACGTAAGACTTAACGAGAATTAAAAACAAACAATAATAAAAATTTAGCCATGAAAGAATAGGCTTGATTTGCATCTTTTAGAACTATAAAAAATTTGTTGTTTTTGCATAAAAGTTCATTTGCATAAAATTTGGTACAGGAATAGTAATATATAAAATAAAAATTATATAATTATGTAAAAACTTTGTCTAATTAAATTATAAATTTAAATAGTAACTTCACATTTAATTTAATATATTTAAATTTTTAATTTTAAAATTATTTTTTTATGAAATTAAAAATAATATTTTTATATTTTTTATTGTAAGAAAAATATAAAAATAAATTATATATTGATTTTAAATTTTGAATTTTAGCTAGCAATTAATATCATAGAACATTCAAAGAAGCTATATATACCATATATGTTTTCGCCACTTGTGATAAAGATGGAAATAGTCTTTGGAGTGAGAATTTAGGCGGTACTTGATTGGAAAATAAGGTTAATCTTTCTAAACTTGCCAGTTGTGGAGGCACCAATAACCCTATTATTTCTAAAAATTAATATTAATATTTTAAAATTAATATTAATATTTTAAAATTAATTAATTAATTTAATCTGAATTTTATTTACTTTGTTAAATTATCACGAAAATGAAACGTGATTTCAAGAGCAATATTTTCTCAATTATTTCTACCACTATCATGTTGAACTATAACTGTTACCTTCTCAAACATTAATTTAGATTATGCAATTAATTTAATTAATTTCATTAAATTATGTAACACTTAACCCAAAAATTAAAATTATGAGATTAATATGTATATTATCGTATAATTATTGGATATACAATAACGTTTTTCCTATATATATAATTATATTATATTATCAAAATATTTTTTATTTATTTTTAATAAAAATATATAAAATATTAATTTTATTTTTAATATTATTATTATTAAATAAAATTATCATTAATAAATTATTTTTATAATAATAATAACAATATGCATCACGATGATATCATTATTTATACATGACACATGTACTGTTTCTAGGAATAAATTTGAAAAATTGCACAAGCTGGATAATAAATCAGTTAATTGTTTTTGAAAGGAAATATCATCGTAACTAATTATTATATGCGTAAGAAATCTTTTAAAAAAAATGAATAACATCATTATTTATGAGAGTGGGGTTATTCTTAACACTCTACTTTGTTGTTTTCATATAATATTTATGCCAATTTTAAAAATTTTAATTGGTATAAAAAATATATTAAAAATAAAAATATTTTAAATCATTTTTAAAAATAACATTATACATGTTACGAAAACAATAAAAAATAATCATAATAACACAATTATTATTTATAAATTATTTTAACACATAATAAATCATAATTAATATGATTATAAATGTTTAATTTTATGTGATTTGATATTAACAAATAAGAAAAATTATATGAGTCAGGTTCGTGAATATATGGTATATCTTGCTAGTGTCAAGAATATACTATTAATTATTATATAAAAATGAGTTATTTATATATAAATAAATATATACATATAAAATAATAAATAAAAATAATGAAATTATAAGTAATAGATATTATCACTTAAAATAACAACTTAGGAGATCAAATGACTTAATTCTTAAAAACTAAAAAAAGAAAAAAATGAAGAAAGATGTGAGAAAAAAAGATATAATTTTGATTTAATAGAATGTAGAAAAGAATTAGAAAGAAAATTTATGAACCATAAAAATAAGAATATAGAAAAATTAGTTAGTTTATTGACACTAATTAATGAAGAAATAGGAGAATATTATAATAAAAAACTTTGTACAAATAAAGAAGATGATATGACAATAATCAGTGAGACTATTTTTGAACTAGAAAACATGACTCCAAAAGGTCATATGAAACCAATTTTATTACTAGTTCCTTACCATAAAAGAATATTTGACCCACATAGGGGAGAAAAAAATAGACAAAGGATAGAATAATTTGATACCATAAATAGAAGAAGACAACCACCTAAAATAAAGGAAGGATTACATTGGGAAACTATAGATAGTATTCCACCAGAATTCAAACTCTATAATAATTATAAGCCTCATCTTTTAGATTTAGATTGTATAAGAGATAAAAAGAAAATCTTGATTAGATGAATGGGCTAGTGGTATGAGTGTGCTCAAACAAAGCTCTCAAATTACCGAAACAAATCCTTCGATCTGTAGGGTACTTGTAGCACATAAAATGACAAAAAATGTTAAAGTTTGGTTTTCAAACTTTATAGATAAACAAAACATTTTAATGCAAGCAAATGCTTCCAAAGGAAATGAATATTTGGATATATTAATAAATGAAATATACAAAAAATTTATTGGAGAAGATAAATGAAGAACTATCATTAAATCCAGTGAAAAAAATGAAATCAATAAAGCTAAATGGCATCTAACAAATATAGAAATTTGTAACATGTGTTAAATAGTTTTTTTTATTTGTGAATATAAAATGTATTACCATAAATTACCACACTCTATGCAAACAACTAATAAATAAATGCTTTTCCAAACATTACCTAGAACACCACATAAGATTTTAACAGAAAGTTGGGAACAAAGAAATAGAGAAACTATATCATATACTCTAGGAGGAAGAACAAAAAGCTTTATGGGTTGGATCATTATTAAATGTCAAGATAAGAAAATATATAAACAGATAAGAGGAAATAATAAAATCTGCTATGATACAAAAGATTTTAGAATATTAAGAAAATATGGATGTAATATAAAATCTTACAAAAAAATATGAAAATATAAAAAAAACGATTTAAAAGATATAGATTCAAAAATAAGATTTTCTAAAATATAAAAAAAGATTTAATAGATAAGCCTATAAAAAAGATGTTTTAGAAGAAAGAGGTATAAACCTTCTAAAAACAAGAATTATTGTCTTTCAGGAAAGAAAAAATGTAGATATTGGATCTGTAATGAAGAAGAATATTATGCCAACAAATGTCCAAGCATACTTCAACATAAAAGGAATTTAAAAATGAATTTCTATAGAAAGTAAAAATCTTGGTGGAAGATTTCAAAATGGAATTAGAACCAATAGAAGAATCTGATATAGATGATATTTATAGTATCTATCTATTGGAAGAAATCGAGGAAGAAATAATTGACTCAGAATATGAATACTTAAATTATGGATATTTTTCATTAGAAGATGAATGATTTGTATAGTATTACAAATCCAAATAATACTTACATTAAAGTAGGACTAAAATTTAAAATGGGTATACCACTTATCATTTATATGCATATATAGATACATGAACTAGTATGTGTGTAGATAGTTAATATGTCTTTCCAGAAGAACACCGGAAACAAGCGCTAAAAGATTTAATTGTAATAATACTAGCATAAATCTTAATAAGGTATTAAAATATACAAATATAATGATAGGAGGAAAAAAGTTTCATATTCATACCATATATCAACAAGAAATATGAGTTTATTTGTTAATAGGAAATAATTTTCTAAACCTATATCAACCTTTCACACAATATTTCGACAAAATAAATCTCACAACCCTAGATGGAGATACCATTACTACGCTAAAAATGAAATTTAAAGTTGGTTATTAATCAACTTTAAGTAAATTTAAAACTTATATTCGATCAATACATAATATCAAAAAAAACCAAAATCTATTTAACAAATAGTTTAAATAATACAAATCATTGAAAAATTAAATATTAATTAATTACTTAAGAATTAAATTTATTACAAAAAATAATTTATATACAATACATATATATTTAACTTAAATTATAAATAAAATGATGTCGTCTCTTTTATCATGGATTTTGTGATATTCTCACTTTATTTCAAGGAGAGGAAGCTTGGTTGGCTTAGTAGCAAAAAAATAGCTTGTCCATATAACAATTAATTCCCCTAAATACATGAACACATAAACATCCATCAACAACAGTCCAAAATTAGAGACATAGGAATGGAGAAATTAAAGAATTATAAAAATTACCATGTCGTGTTGTTCTATGTTATTCAAAATCATCAGATTCTTCTCTTGATGTTATAATTTGAACAAAATGTTATTTCCATTCTTCTCGTAAATCATTAAAAATTTACATATCATAATCCCACTTGTTCCAACCAAAGAACTATATATAATTAAATTCAAAATAAGAATGTAATATCATGAATTCACAAAAAATAATTTATATATGTTAAAAGATTAGTAAAAGAGAATACCACATCGACACCGGAGTGATATAATAATAACCTTGTCTCTTCAAAATCATATTAGCATTGTATTAATCTTTTGTCTATAAATATGAAGCTATCTGGAATCAAATTGATATTTTTAATGTTATAATGAACTATAAATATGAAGTCAAGTGTAACTTCGATTTATTACTTAGAACAACTGTTTGGTGCCCAACCAACCCATTCATATTCTTATTTATCTTTTCCCCATGAGTATTATTAATATTTTCTCTATGATAATACCAACATCTATAACTCAAAAGAATATCACTACGGATAAGGTGATACTTAACATCGTTAACATCATGAAATTGCTAATGTTTACATTTAACACATGAGCATCGAATCATACTAATTTCATTATTACTATTTCTACAAGAAAATTCCAATAAACTTTCAACTCCAAAAATGAACTTTTGCTCAATTTTACATTTTGACATCCAAGATTTGTCCATTTTCTATTAATGACATTAAGCATATTAAATATGTATCCAATCAATAAATTTCAGATATTATTATATATAAATTCCCTAATTATTAGAATATCTATCAAAACATTATATAAAAATAAATTACATAAAAACCAAACATATCAAATATATACACATAAATATAATTATAAGAAATTGATTGTAATTACTAATAATAATATGCCACATCATTTGAGTTGATTTTAAATTTAAGATATATAAAACAAAATTTATATAACAATTTTATGATGATTAATATTTTTTTAAATAACTACACTACCTCAAACCTATATTTTTAATGAACATCATATTGTGAAATCATGTTTTTTCCATTTCATATTAATAAAAATAAATAAGTTAAAAACCAACCTTAAATCACAATTATAAATATATAAATTTATTTCATTACGAAAATTTATATAAAACCTACATAATAAAAATAATAACATACATAGAATACAAAACCTATATATATATAATATAAAATATTATACACATAAATAATAATACATAATATACAACAAAAATAAATATGAATAATAAGTGCGTAGGATTAATAGAAATACTTACAAGAATAAATGAAGTGAAAAATGAAAGAAATGAAGAAAGAATAGTGTTTGGTAAGTGAGAAAATGGGCATAAAAATTCGAGTTTTTGCTAAAAAATAGTAGATCTAGAAGATAAGTTGAAGAGGAAGACAACCCACTAAACAACACTGAATTGGTGGTTGTAGGTGGCCGAAAAATGAGAAAGAGTGGAGGAGTAGTGGAGAGGGTTTTGGGTTTTTTAGAGATAAAATGCACTTGAAATAGCTTCTGTTTGGGGAAGAAGAAGAGAAAAGGAAATATGCACATGTGTAGCGTCAGTTGACATGTAGAATCGACACTACGTTCTACGTGTAGCGTCGATTCTACATGTCAACCAATGATATACTCTACGTGTTTTTAATTAATTTAAAGTCAGTTTTTCAACGAATTTATTTTAAATTCATTATAAGTTAGTTTTTACCAAAACCCAACTTTAAATCTCGACTTAAATACACCTTTTTGTAATAGTGCATCTATGTCTCAAAAATAAGAAAATATTTAGTTGTCTCAAACTCCACTTTTATGCAATAACATAAAAAGAAAAAACTTAGTGAGATAGATAAGAAAAAACCTTATTTATAAAACATTTAACTAGATGTAGAAGAGAAACAAAACTCTTTTCTCAATGTAATATAGGAGGACAAATCTCTAATAGGCATCAGAAAACTATTAAAAATAGTTAATTCAGAAAATCCTTTAGATCCAAAAATAAATAAATCTAAAACAATAACCAACATAAAATTAAGAGATCATAACAAGGTCATAATAGTAAAACTAATTATTTATACTCCAGAAGACAGGATTGAATTTAGAAAAAAAATTTAGGATCTTTGGGAATTAAAAGTCATAATATTAAGTAATTCAGCTCATTCTAATCCAACATTATTAGTTGAAAAAAAAGTTGAGAAAAGAATAGGAAAAAAGAGAATGGTAATAAACTTTAAAACATTAAATAAAGAAACTATTGATGATGGATACTTCATCCCAAAGAAAGAAGAACTATTATCATTAATAAAATGAAAGAAATACTTCTCAAGTTTTGATTGAAAAAATGGATTTTGAAAAATAAGACTAAATGAAAAATCTTAAAAATTAATGGAATTTAGTCTCCCCCAAGGACAATTCCAATGGACAGTTATACCATTTGGATTAATACAAGCTATAGGTATCTTTCAAAGATATATGGATAACATCTTCAAGAAATTACAAGATATATGTTTTGTTTACATAAATGATATTTTGGTTTTCAGTAAGGAATTAAATAAATACTATTTAGATATTATCAATATTTTACAAGAATGTAGAAAAGAAGGCATTGTACTCTCTGAAAAGAAAGCAGTACTTGCGCAGCAAAAAAATAAATATTTAGGGTTGGAAATTAAAGATGGAAAAAATAATCTAAAACCCCATATACTAAATAATATTCAAGGTTTTCCTAGTGAATTAAAAGACAAAAACCAATTACAAAGATTTTTAAGATGCTTAACATATGTAGAAACATACATCAAGAAACATGTAGAAATGCGAAAACCATTACAAGAAAAATTGAAAAAAGATCATATATGGAAACGGATTGAAAAAGATACTTTTTATAAGGATAAAGTAAAAGGGAATGTAAATTTTTTTCCAACTTTATACCATTCAAGGTGAAATGATAAAAAGATAATTGAAATAAATGTTTCACAAGAATATTGGGGAGCGGTTATGAAAGCAAGAGTAGATGAAAAAGATAAATATCTTTGTAGATATACATCAGGATCTTTCCAAGGTCCAGAATTAAATTATCATAGTATTGAAAAAGAATATTTAGATGTTAAAAAAGCCATTAAGAAATTTGTAATATATGTTATAAACTCCAAATGCATTATTAAAACAGATAACAAGAATTTTGGTTATTTCTTAAGAACTAATATTGCATGTGATTACAAACAAAGAAGATTAGTCAAATGGCAACAATGTTTCAACCATTACAATTTTGATGTTGAACATCTTCTAGGACATAAGAATAGCTTAGCAGATGCTCTTACCAGAGAATTAACACTTCTAATTATTTTTATGTTTTTACGAACATAACATCTTGACATCAAAATCAAGGTAAAGGAAAAGGAGATAAAAATATTACAGGAATAGTTCGAGCTACTATATCTAGAGAAATCTCTTATGGAGACAATAAAGAATCAAAATGGACTTAATTGTTCAAAACAACCTCTGGAGTGTAAAATCTCAAAAGAGGAATCTTCATTAAAAATTCAATCTAAAGAAAGTGAAACTTCTTAAGAAATAATTCAAAATGAAAAAGAAGTACTTAACAGTTTATAAGAAAGAAAAAATAATGAAACCAAAAAGCTCAATTGGGAAGATGAGGTAGAAAAATAAGAACAAAAAAAAGTTTATGTGGTCTATAATGGCCCAAAACCAGGAATTTATAAGAACTGGGTAAAAGCTAGTAAATCTATTCTAGGAATTAGTGGAGTAACTCATAGAGTCTTCACCAATAGAATAGAAGCTGAAAATAGTTATGTCAACTACAAAACACCAAAACTAATAACACTAGAAGAGATAGTAAGAAATTATTCTACAATATTATGACAATAACCAATAGCTCTAAGAATATTGACAAATCTAGGAAAGATAGCAAGGCCTCTAGTGCTATTTAGATAAGCATCTCTTTAAGAAACACTAAAAATAGTAAGGCATTCAATACTATTCAGGGATAAATCCCCAAGAAATGTTCCCATCATTGAAGATGAGAAAGACCAATATAGAAACCTCAATAAACCACAATGGTTGCATCTCTGTAACTTGGCGAGGAAGTCTACCCAAGAACATATTGAAGATATGAAGTTCTATACCATAGACAAGGAATTTCCTATAGGAAGTAAATTCAATATCTTAGAAAGAGTTGATCAAATATTTGCTTATAAAGATTTCCATGCATGATTAATAGAAAATATATTTCTAGGGATTAATTTAAGTAAATTGAATTATTTCTCAGAAAATTTTAAAAGAGCAATCAAGAACTTTACACGGAAGATTAAAGTAGGAGACAAACCTATTTATCTTAGATTTTTTAGTTCATTAATGGACTAAAATGTGGAAGGATGTATCAATCCCTACCATTCATCAAGATAGGAATTTCCAACACAAATAGAGAATTTCCCAAACCTAGGGCATTTATAGAAAAAAAATTCAACACATAAGAACTCTATGAACTAATAGGTCAAATGTTAGGCCAAATTTATTATGAACTTAGGAAGATTGACAATTCTACATAGATCAAAGTAAATTATTCAACTAGTAAAGTCATCATCATTTCTCACAGTAGCATGGCTCTGTCAGAAGAAGATGGTAAAAAAATTATCAAATATGAAACCAATTTTTACTGTAACAACTTGGAAATTGGTCAAGAAATAAGGAAGGTATTCTACTTCTATGCCAGAAAAGCCACCAAACCACAGATGCATTCTCTATATCAAAGATCAATAAGATGAAGATGCATCATCATCAAAGTCATTAAAAGGATTGTTGAAATAAAATGACAAAGAAGAATAAAGAAAGGAACTATCGGTAGAATATGATAAAAAAAATAAAGATGTAGACCCTACATGTTAGTCGACAACATGTGCTAAGGAAAGAAGAAGTGGCTATCATTTAAAGCAAAAAATAGATGAATTATTAAAGTAAGGGTAAAATAATAATTCTAGTTTTGTTACCAGATATTCCTTGTGCTATAAAATAATAATTATTAAAGTTGGATAACTAATAATCAATTAAATGTGTGCAAAGAAGGAAATCGTAGAAGATGTGTACTGTGGATGAGAAATGTTAGATGACAATTAATTTACACATTTGTACTCCCCTCAGTTATTCTGTCTTATGTGACATAATTTCTTAAAATGTTAAATAACCTCATTAATTTTAAGTTATTTTTTCATGCAACATTTCATAGTAACATATCATAGTTACTATAAGTAAAAATATGTATACAAATTTAATTGAAAAAAATAACATTTATAATATTTTTAAATTTATAACTATAAAAATAATCTCTTATATTTAGTTTATATATTTTTATTACAAAAAATTCCCTAAAACTTAAAACTTTCACATTGAATAACATCCAATATGATGATATTTTAGTGAAATTTTATTCAATTAAATCTGTTATCAAATCAATTGCACCTTTATATATATATATATGTGTCATTTTTTATTGTTACATGTTTTTAATTAGTAAAATAATATTTATAATCTTTTTAAAATTTATAAAAGAATATAACAGTTATTTTTCTAAGAAAGAAAAAAAAATATATCTATATAACAACCATTTTTCTAAGTGGAAAAGTTTTCTTTAAAAAGAAAAAATGTTTTTCCAAAAAAATAAAATATCACCTCACCTCACCTCACCTGGATTCGGCTCGGCACGATTGGTGGTAAGCACGCGCGTGTATGGTATCACATTTGCCTAGGAATTTTTCCCTTTTACAAAAGTGGGTGTCACTTGGATCCCAATCCCAATTGCAAACTTTTCACTATTTATACGTCTTTTAAATAATGTAAAAAAGTAATGTGGGATAAAGCTTTACAATTTTTTATTAACTTCATCTTTTCCAACAATCATTTTTTTATAAATTTCATCTTTTCCAACGGAAATGCTAGATGACAATTAATTTACACATTTGTACTCCCATGAGTTATCCTATCTGATGTGATATAATTTATTAAAATGTTAAATAACCTCGTTATTTTTAAGTTATTTTTTCATGCAACATATCATAGTTACTATAAGTAAAAATATGTATACAAATTTAATTAGAAAAATAACATTTATAATATTTTTAAATTTATAACTATAAAAATAATGTCTTATATTTAGTTTATATATTTTTATTACAAAAAATATCCTAAAACTTAAAAATTTCAAGTTGAATGTCATCCAATGTGATGATATTTTAGTAAACTTTTATTCAATTAAATATGTTATCGAATCAATTGCACCCTTTTATATATATGTCATTTTTTATTGTTACAGGTTTTTAATTAGAAAAATAATATTTATAATTTATTTTAAAATTTATAACTATAAAAATAATATATTTTATATTTAGTTAATATATTTATATTATAAAAAATATCCTCAAATCCAAAAATTTTACATTGAATGTCATTCAGTTGGATACTATTTGAATAGAATTTCATTCTATTAAATTCGTTATCGAAACAATTGCACCTTTTTATTTATATTTTAGTTTTTATTGTTATAAATTTTAGGGTTATTATGAAATTTACTAATTTAATTATTTGTATATATGTATGTGGGTGACATCTCTGATGTGTATGCACCGTGATTGACGGGCCTAAGGAGTGGAGACTGTTTCTTTGCACAGGAAGACAAAATAGAATTATCATAATGGCGTGTGATGGCTTGAAACTTGTAAGAGCTAAGAACCATAACAATTTATGGTGACACAATAACTTGGAATATGAATCACTGTTCACAATGTTCAGAAAAAACTCTACCATTTAAGGTTGTATAATTAAGCTTATTTGAGTATATTAAAGATTTGATATTCTAGTTTTAATTATAAATGTTTAAGTTTAAAATTTATATATAAAAAATTGTTTATTATTTATGAATTATTAATGATATGGTAATTAAAGTTAATAAAATACAAGATTAATATATTTATTTTTCTTAAAAGAAATAATGGGACCAAATAATGAAATGCAAACAGATAGACTAGGATTGTCAATATGTTGAAGCGGAATTGGGGTCAGGGATCCCTTTCTCGTTTCCTGTTATCAATTTAGAATTTGTCTTGTATACCTATGTAAAGGGTCTTTACGGGGTGACATATCAGAGGTCTTTACGGTGACATATCAGAGGTCTTTACGGTGACATATCAGAGGTCTCTAATAAGGAGATTATATGTGATATTTTAAATTTTTTTTTTATTCTTAGTAAGTTTTTAAAATTATTTTTATAAAGGAAAAATTACAAAAAAAATCCAATAATATATATTTTATAATTGAAAAAAGTAAATTCAAAGCCAATATGTGATTAAAAAATAAAAAATATATTTTATTTAATAATAAGTTATTGTATACTACACAGTGATAAAATCTTCCAAGATAATTTGAAATAATAAGAATAAATTATAAAAAATTATAAGATTTTAGATTTTTAAAATTTAAATAGTTTAAATAATTTAAAATTATTAATGTTTAAATGTAACTAAATTTATAAAAAATAATTATACATATATATATATATTAAAATAGAGTATACACTACTACAAAAATATGTATTTAAGTCGATATGTAAAGTCGGTTCAGTGTATTTTAAAATAGCTCGAAAGTACATGAAATATTTTATAAAAAATGACAAGTATAATTTTAAAATCGGTTTAAAGAGTAACTACGTTGTGTTAAATAATTCAACAAAACTTTTAAAAACAAAAAATAATCTTAAATATTACGCAATAATTGTTTGAATTTTGAAAAATATTAATCTAAATAACAGAAATGGTAAAAGATAAAAGATATATTAATTCACACAAATTACAAACAGATATACATTTAATAATTAATGAAGAATTAATAATATATTTAACTAATTGATTATGTTTGATAAATTTAAAAATATTAATAAATTATAAATTTAAATTATTGATCATTTTTAATATGTATAAATAGCGCCTTCAATCGAGTCACTGTTTATTATTAGTTAAATCGTTAATGCCTTCAATCGGATCATCAATTAATTTAATTGAGTTATGTTTATTTTTTAATAAATTAGCAAAATCATTTAACTTTCATATTCAATTGTGGAAAAAATTTAAATATTTATTCAAGCTATTTAAGTTAGATTTTAGGTTCATGTATGTAAAACTTAACTTTCATATTTTAAATTTATTACAAACAATATATCACTAATATATTTTTCAATAATAAATGTCATAAAAATATTTGAAATAGGATATAATACCAAATTAGATCTAGATTCATTTATCTAAAATTTTACTTTCATATTTTAATTTTATTATAAAAAATATATCATTAATATATTTTTCAATAATAAATTTTATATAAATATTAAAATAGAAAATAATATGCCTTTAGTTATTATTAAATATATTGGTCTAAATAATTTACACAAATATATCAATATAATAAAATTCTATTATCCCAGTCATGTAGACATGCTCAAATTTAATAAATGATTAGTAAATTAAAAATAACATTAAAAATGATATGTAAAACTAAATCTATAAATAGTATAATAAAACTAAAATTAATACCTCAAATATATTCTTTCAAATAATTTTTGCATCAATTTATATTGAGAAACCTTCATTTTTGATACTTCTTAATTATGATAATCTAATCTAAATTATTTATATACTAAATAAAAAAAATTGTAACTCTCAAGAAACTTGAAAGAATGTTAAAATGTAAAAGTTAAGTTGAAGAATCAACTATGTAATGAATATAAGAGAGGTGAGGGTTCCTCTATATAGGTGAGAAAAAGAAGAAAACTTTGGAGAAAATAGTGGATCATGTGATGATAATCATAGCGTGTTGTAGCACATTTTTGATACATTTTCTCACCATAACCTGCATTAAATTGTATTCCTTCAATTTCTTTTTATTTCACCCCTTACATTGGTTGGTTAGTACTTACATAAGTTATTCTTTTATTCTTTTTGGTTGCAATTTGATTGCTTCAATATAATTCTTCAAGTGTTTTATATTTAAATCATTTTGAAGCTTAAAAATTGAAAAATAACAAGACATAACTGTGATTTTGAAAACATGGATTTACTAAAATAATGATAAAATAATGTAAATATAAATCTATTTTAATATTAAAGTGTAAATAAATCATGTAATATTCAATACTTTTTAAGTTCTTATTATAACTACAACCAGCCTTTTATTAATCTCTTAGTAAAGAAAGCGAAAAACTAAAAATAAAAAATTAAACTATCTTATATCACTTCCATAGATTGACATTGTTTTATTTAGCATATGCAACAAACTTTTAAATCCCTAAGTTGCCCTAATATGTGAGTTTAAATCTCATGGGGAGTGTTTAACGATGATACACGTATACATCAATCAAAATGCAAAAGCAAAAAAATAACAAAACAAAAACAAATAATAGATAACAAAAAAACTAAAATTAGCAAAGTAAAAATTAAATAACAAATTTTTTCATACTTTAGCCTTTTTAAGTTCATAATCAAATCTAAAATATTTGTTAAATTAACATCCGGAAGATCCATAATTTATCGTGAGAATTAGTTGAAAACCATAAATTTATATTCTATATCAAAAATATATCAATTTTTATTCTCCTAATTTTATTGTTAAGAATTTGAATTCACTATGACTATAATCCTCATAAGTCATACTCTCAATATTACATCAACCCTATAGGATTAAGCATTAAATCAAACTTACATGCAAATAGAAGTTATGTAAAGGAATGAATCAACGGGTTCTCTTATGTTTAAAAAAAATACGCAAAATAGTGTGCAACATTGATCTGATTAAAGGAATCAAATGAAATGATTAATAAAGAAATTCATACTATTTTCATGCATAAATTAAAATAACCAAATAAAAACATCTAGTATATGCCTTATAGACGAATGAAAATGCGATGAATTAAGGTGATTTATTTCCTATCTTTTTTTGTAATAATCATTTCTTACAATTTTGAAGGACTTTTTGGATCATAATATTTAGTTTATACTATTGATTTCTCTCTCTTTATATATATATATATATATGTATATAATTTAAATACTTTTTTTATAGTGCATGGATGCACATTTTGTATATATGAGTGACTAATTTAGCTCTTTTTGTATTGGTTTTAGGAAACCCCGGATATAACTCTTTTTGTGGAAGTAGTGTATGAATGAAGAAGACATATTTTTAATTTGTACTTAAGTTATTCAATTTTAAGCAATAGAAATAAGTATATGACACTTTATTAGATGAAAAAAATTATAATTAATATTAAATGAAAAATCTATAGAGATCATATAATAATTGAATTAATAAGAAGAGTGTTTAAAAGAATAAAAAAAATATTATCTCTTAGAATGGAATGACGATAAGCTCAAAATATACTTACAAGGTAGTCTCGAATAATTGATTCTTAAACACTAATTTCAAAATTATCTCAATTTTAACATTTCATCATGAAACACAAACTATGAGCAAAACAAATTAATTATCGTATTACTCTATAATGTATTTAAGAATTTAATCCAACAATGGAATAACTTAATCATTTGGTTAAAATCAACTAAATACATGATAATTTTGTAAAAAAAATTAAAATAAAATATAACTATCCCTAAACCAATAAACAAACTAAATAGAAACAAATAAATATAAATAAATATAAATGTAAATACATGTTTAATAGAAAATTAAAAAACTGTCCAAATTATGTAACATTTTCTCCCTACCCAACCTAAAATTTACATTGTTATCAATGTAAGAAATGTAAATTAAAAAGAAAGATATAGAAAAGAAAAGTTAACTATTTGCTTTGTGTGATCAAGTAGTGATATGGAAAGCTAGTGCGTCCATCATTTCAAACATTTTAACCACATAGGAAGAATAATGTGTTCTTCTGATATACATCACATTTCAACAAATGGTTATAAATTTTAACAATTATAAATAAAATAAACAAAGGTCACATTAACAGGAAAGTAAAATAAACTAATGTAAAACAAATTACATAGAATGAAATATAACATAAAACAAAAGAAAGTAAAATCATAAATACAAACAAACAAAAATAAAATAAAATAAAAGAATGCTACCTACAATGATGGGTTGCCTCACATCTAGGTCCAGTTTAACGCCTTACCAAGACTTCCATTGATACACTCCTATTATGGAGATTAATAATTATTTTGGTAGAGGCTAAGAATGACCTATCAAGAAATGCATTGTGCTTCTTGTCCATTTTGATGGTTTCTTGCACATTTGTAATAATAAAATCTACAAGTATAACAAAATTTCTACATGTATAATGAAACCATGTACCATGCTCTTTGCATATATTACAAATTTATCCATTAATTGTAATGATGTGGTTGAGGGTGTCAATTCACCCATACCTACAAGTATAATAAGTAAAGCATTAAATTAACACTTACAATTAGATTTAATATAACATTTATCTCCTTTTTATTGGTGATATCTAAAATTTTTAGTATCTTTGAAGGTAATTTCATTTTTTTATATTATTACTATAACTAAGTAAAAAAATAATTACTAAATAGTTTTAACATAAAAATAACAAAACAGAATAAAAATAAAAATAAAAATATTAATCAACAAGAAATAAAAAATAAAGCAAATAAAATGAAATAAAACTAATAATAAAATAAATAACAATAATAATAAAATAAAGAAAATATAAATAATATAAGTACAATATATGATACAAATAATTTATCATACAATAATATAAATTAAATAAATAACTACAACATACAATATATGATACAAATAATTCATTATATAATAATACAAGTATATTATATAATAAATAAGTTTATACAATAATAAAAGTTAAAAAGTTAATAAAGTATATTATATAATAAATAAGTTTATAAAAAAAATAATAAATGAAATAATTTACGAGAAAAAATAAAAAATAAAGTGAAATAAAATAAAAAATAAAAAATTTGAGTTATTATTTAAATAAATAAAATGAAATTAATAAATTTAATATAAAAATAAAAATTATTATACAAAATATACTATAAACAAATTAAGTTAATAACTAAATAAATTAATATCTAAGTTAACTTAAAATAAGTTAGAATAAATAAATATATGAAGTGTATTAATAACCTATATATTATAGATTTTTAATTTTTAATTTTTGTTAAATATCTAACTCTTGATTTTTTTTTTAAATTAAAATTTTTTTTATTGAGAGATCTCTTTAGATTTGTTTTAATAATGTTTTTTAAATATATTTGACATAAATTTAGGTATAATTGTTTTTCTGAATTTTGGAATTTTTTTGATTTTCTATTTTTTGAAAAATATTAAATAACTTACAAATATTTACAAAATGATTTTTAAGATCATGTACAATTATCAACAAAAATAACAAACCAATGATGACCCGATGACGTAATGACCGGGAAAGGTCCCCAAACATCATAATGTACCAAAGCAAAAGGAGTCATACTTTTATTCATGCTCATAGGATAAGACGCCCTATGACTTTTTGCTAGGATACAAGTATCACATTTGAAATCTGAATGTCTGATATTTGAAAATAAACAGGGGAGTAGGTGCTTTAAATACCCGAATGATGGATGCCCAAATCTACAATGACATAGCCAAATCTGTCGTTCCTTGTTACCAACAATGTGTTGCATGTGATTGGCTTTTCCTGAACTAAGGTTATCCATATAATATATCCCTCCTCTCCTAGTACCATGCCTAATGATCTCCTTGGTGAGAATATCCTGTAGAAGGAAAAAAGTAGAATACATCAATACTACACAGTTAAGATCTGAAGTGACCTGACTTACAGACATTAGTCGGTTTGACAGAGAG
This sequence comes from Hippophae rhamnoides, assembly GCA_033030585.1. Lineage (NCBI taxonomy): Eukaryota > Viridiplantae > Streptophyta > Magnoliopsida > Rosales > Elaeagnaceae > Hippophae > Hippophae rhamnoides. The sequence continues at coordinate 68,957,975 of CM065430.1, read as the reverse complement.
GGTATAAGTAAAGTATTAGATAATGATAATTAAGGAGATAAGGTCACTATTCCAGCTCCTGTAACTGGATAAGTGACCCCATTTGCATTGGCAACACGGCTCCGTCTTGGCTGGGTTGTATTGGAGAGATCGTTTGGGTCAAATGTCATGTGATCTGTAGCTCTAGAGTCTAGAATCCAATCCTCTTTATCACTACGAGTATGAAATTCTTTATTTGAAATAACTGGATCTTGGGAAGATTCGATCCGAGGAATAAGGGATAGTAATGTAGTATTGGTATCCACAACAACTTTCCCAGTGGTTTCCCTCTTCTTCCTTGTTTGAAGATCATTCCACCATTCTAGATACCCATGTAATTTGAAGCAGTTTTCACGGGTGTGCATGGAGTTTCCACAATGACCACATTTTATATCAGTAGACGGTGGATTTCTTGGAGATTTCTTGCTACCCAAAAAAGTTCTTGGTTTTGGTGGCATAGGATTATGGTCTCCCTTGATCCCTTTGTAAGCCATAACTGCTCCAGGTGTCGTATCTGCACCTGTGATCATCACGGTCTGCTTGACCACTTCCCTGCGGATGAATCCATAGGCTTGTTCCACCGTAGGGAATGGTTTGATTTAAAGCACATCACTTTGAGTTTTGTCGAGTCTGTCATCAAGTCCATCAAGGAAGGTATACACTCGACCTTCCTGTACGATGGAGTTGTATTTTTGTATGTCATTCGCACACTCTATTGGATTAGGACGACGAAAATAAATTTCTTGCCACAACCCTTGAAGGTCGTTGTAGTATTTATCAATGGATCCACCCGCCTGCTTCATACGAGTAACTCGACGGCAAAGATCATACACTTGAGAAGTGTTTGTCCCATCATAGTAGGTGGTAGCAATAGAATCCCAAACTTGTTTCACAGTTGGGAATCGAATAAAATTTTCAATCAAGGAGGGGTCCATCGAATTGATCAACCATCTTTTAACAATGGCATTTTCAGTGCACCATCTCCTGAATGAGGGGTTGGTTTCAACAGGTTGAGAAAAATCCCCATTAATATATCTCAGTTTGTCTTTGCCAGAGATATACATCTCCACCACCTGGGACCACAAGGCATAGTTAGATCTTCCCAAATTGATACTAATGGGGGAAGTCGACGCTTCAGTGAGCGGAGGTTGTGAGACGGTCTGAGCTCTAGTTAGAATTTCCGTCATTTTCATCGTCAAATTTTCCAATATGAAATTGGTGGTTAAATCTCTAGATTATACCATGAAATCTAAATTTTTTTTCCTTCCGTACACTATATAAAGAAAAATTTGTAACCCTAAATCATTTTCTTTTCCATTCGCGCAGCCCTCTCCGCTTTCTTCACGCTGCCCTCTGCGGCGCCTCTCATCTTCTGATGGAAGAACCCTATCCGACTACAAGCATCTAGCCGGAGTCAGCCCTCTACATGGTCCTCCATCTTTATGAAGTGGCGCTTTTCTTCTGCTTCATTCCAAGTTTCTCCATGATGACTACTAGACTGGTACGTAGAGAGATTGCACCAGCCCCAATGAGTAAGCGACTTTGGCCAACTGCGATGGCTATAACGAGCAGATAGACCTGAAACGCAGGTGAGCTGTAATGGCTCCAACGAGCAGCTAGATCAGTATGGCTCCCTGAAGGGTTCTATTGAGGTTGCGAAGGCGGAACTGACGCTGAGCATAAATGGCGACTCTGAATACTAGATGGTCCCAGCACTGGTGAGGTTGCACTGTCTAACCATCCCCTCAGGTTTCAAACTCTGTTGTTATGCCTTACAACAATGTTCTTTGTACTTATTCCCTTCTGGAGCACACTGATGTTGTTGTTTTACTTGATGTTATTTTTTTTCCAGTATTGCAACTGATCGGTTTCAGAAATAAGAAATCAGAAACCAGAAACAGCTTCAGGACAAATATAAACCAGAAATCAGAACTCAGCAAAAAAATGAAAAATAGCAGCTACAATCAGCAGCCACATCAGAAATCAGAAATCAGCAAATCAACAAATCATAATCAGAAATCAAAAATGGTAGTTCCATCAGAAATCCGCAAGTTGTTTCATTAGTCAGCAATATCCTGCTTTGATACCATGTCAAAATATTCTCTAATAATTATCATGTATATTTCATACTATTTTTGTTCTGGTTTCTATACAAGAGTTTAACTATATGTATACAATGGAAACGAAAATTAACCAATAACCCTAATAGCTGCACATCCATGTTTTTTGGCTCCACTAACATTCTTATCTACTCCATGTTTTACTCCACTAATTATTAGTGTCTGCCATTGTTGTAGCATGCACTACAACACACACCAACAACAACCATCTCCATCTCGTACTCGTCCAATTGTTTCGCTCTCTCATTGACTTCTAGAATGATCTTGCCTTTAACTTGCTTCATTGAAGAAGATTTTTTCACAAGTTGCATTGCCTCATGGATATTATTCAACTATTCATAGTGTTATAGCTCTGATACCAAATAATACAGGACAATTAATCTATCTATTTAGAGTATGGTCATGACTTGACAGTTCAACAAGACCTCGCATCTTTACTTTTATGGAGAAACCCCAAACGCATCATGTCATTTAAAAAATATTCATCATTTATAAGCACATCATCACTTAGCTTTATAAGCTATATGCGACATATATATGCAGACTACATCAAACAATGAACCTCATGAACCTTGCTATAATTGATTTCTTGTTTCATATTCTCTCTCTTCCTTCCATTCTCTAATCTTTCTTTTTCTTGTGCCATTAACGTTTGACTTTCTAAGCATTTTTACAGTTCTCAAGAATATTGTCAGTTGGCTAGCTAAGTGATAAAAATGTGTGCTTTTAGCTTAAGGGATAAGGTGGGACATGTTCATAGATTTGGTCATTTGTGTAGTTTGATAATTTAAATTAAAAACAATGTTATTTAATTTTTTAACTTAATAAAGATGATCAAATAAGGATAAATTATATTATTTTAATAATTTTTCATTTAAAATACTATTTTTTATGTCAAGTAATTAAAACCTAATTAAAATATAAGTCTTTAACATGAATAAAAGTGAAAGTTTATATGAAATAGTTTAAGAAAAAATATGTAATAATAAAAATTAAAGATTAATAAAATATTAAAATAAAACGTATCTTAATTAATAAATATTAAAAATTAATATTTTGTAAATATTTAAACATTAAAATAAAACGTGTCTTAATTAATAAATATTAAAAATGAATATTTGAGAATATTTTTTCGTATTAATTTTGACTATATCATTATTAAATATTTATGTTTTAATCGAGTTTAATTAATTGACATAAAAATAATAATATTTTAACAAAAAATTTATTAAAATAATTTATTTTATCCATAATTAATTATTCATTTTTTACAAAAGAGATCAAAAGATATCATTTTTAATATAATGAATTAAACTATACAAATGATGTAAGAGACTTTTATAATATTTTTCTCTAATTTGAGCTTCTATTTCAACAAAGTAGAGAAAGGATAAAAGGGCTTAGCAAAAAAAGATAGCATAAAGAGAATTGCGATGATTTTTGGTAATTTTTCAAGTGAGATTTTTAAAAAGAAATATAATAACCTTATGTACAGTGTATAAACACCTCAAAATTTAGTGCCTCTCTTTAGCCAACCTCAAAATTTAGTTCCTCTCTCTAGCCAAAACAAAATTATAAATGTTTGTTATGTAGCCTCTATTATCCATAAAAATCCAAAAGAATTCAAACTTTTTTGCTTCTTGTTATTTATTTTTTGAAAGAAATTGTATTTATTATACTTTCTCCCTTATTTTTTATTTTTACCCTTTTAATTTATTCCCCTTTCCTGCATCCAAATAGTAGTAACACTACACTACCCAAGTTCAAATCATTCATTTTATTGGCTTTCTCTAGAATATGAAAACATGTGCACAAAACTTAAAACATTTGCTAACAAAGAGACCAGTTATATATGGAACACAACAATGACGGGTGCTAGAAATGAAGTGAGAGCTCTTTAGTTTTGAAGTGCTAGAAGACCTAACCCTAATAGTTAGGGTTTTATCCTTATATAGTGTCAAGGACGTTTCTATTAGAGGGTTTTAGTGTTATAAAGCTCCTTAATTTAAGGAGCAAATTAAGGAGCAAAACATGGAGTAAAACATGGAGCAAAACAAGGAGCAAAACATGGAGCAATTCATGGAGCAAAACAAGGAGCTTAATTAAAGGAGCAATTTAAGGAACCATTAATTTAAGGAGTAATTCAAGGAGTGAATTTTCCTATAAATAGATGTGTAATTGAAATGAATTAATCATCCAAAGTGTTCATTCCAATTGAGAGAAAAGCTTTTGTGAGAGAAAATTGAGAGTAATTTTCTTGGGTGTAATTGGGTTGTTAGTTGTGAGTGTTGTAAACACCTTGTGTAATTTCTCCCCTTTCAGTAAAAAGATCTGCAGCAGGTCCGGAGACGTAAGCAAGATTGGCCGAACTCCGTTATCAAATTTTGTGTGTTATTTTTCTATTCTTGCTTTCTCATAAATCTGGCTTATCGGGAATTTGTGTTATTTCCCAACAACTGGTATCAGAGCTATTGGTGGTGATTTCTGTCAATTTTCTACAAGGTTACTATTTACGTAAATAGTGAATTACGTGAATAGTGAAATTTTGTTGACGATATTTGTTCGTTGACGGAGGTGTTCTAATACACGGTGATTTACGAAAATAGTCGAAACGATCCGGAGGAAGTCGATTTTAGTGGGAGCAATGGCCGAGATGAAGGAAGGGTGAAACTCGAGAAATTTGATGGCACGATTTCGGGTTTTGGAAAATGCGGATAGAGGATTATACGTATCAAAGAAATCTATATCAACCTCTCTCGGGAAGAAGCCGGAGGCTATGAAGGAAGAAGATTGGAATCTTCTAGACGGACAAGCCCCTGAGTTATTCGATTGACGTTATCTCGCAATGTTACTTTCAACATAGCAAAGGAAAAGACCACGGCGGGTCTTATGGCAGCTCTTTCCAATATGTATGAGAAGCCATCAGCCTCAAACAAAGTGCACTTGATGAGGCGTTTGTTCAATTTGCGGATAAATGAAGGTGCATCGGTAGCTCAACATCTCAATGAACTCAACACAGTCATAACCTAGTTGAGTTCAGTGGAAATTGAATTCGATGAAGAAGTACGAGCATTAATACTTTTATCTTCTTTACCAGAAAGTTGGAATGCTACTGTCACGGCTGTGAGTAGCTCGTCAGGAAGCAATAAGCTGAAATTTTAATGATGTTCGTGATCTGGTTCTCAGTGAAGAGATCCGACGTAGAGAGTCAGGTGAATCGTCAACTTCTTCAGTTTTGCATACAGAGTCAAGAGGAAGAAATTCAACCAAAGGGAATGAACGTGGCAAAACAGACTACCGAGGTAGATCAAAGGACAAGAGGTCCAAATCCAGGAATCCTATCGAGTGTTGGAATTGTGGAAGAACCAGGCACTACAAAAATCAGTGCAAGAATGCACCGAAGGAAAAACAAGTGAAAGTAGAGGCAAATGTTACTTCCACCTCAGGAGGAGACGATGCATTGATATGCTCTTTGGAGAGTAAGGAAGAATCTTGGGTGTTAGACTCTAGAGCATCGTTCCATGCTACTTCACAAAAAGAATTATTCGAGAAATATGTCCCCGGAAACCTTGGAAAGGTATATCTTGGTAATGATCAACCATGTGCTATTATTGGCAAAGGTGTAGTGAAGATTAAGTTGAACGGATCTATTTGGGAACTGAAGGATGTCAGGCATATTCCCGATCTCAGAAGGAACTTAATCTCAGTGGGGCAGTTGGCCAGTGAAGGCTACACTACGATCTTCCATGGTGATGATTGGAAGATTTCAAAGGGTGCAATGACAGTTGCTCGAGGCAAGAAAAGTGGCACTCTTTACATGACAGCAGAGGCACGTTGTTCAATTACAGTTGTAGCAAGCAATGAAACACCAAATCTGTGGCACCATAGACTAGGCCATATGAGTGAGAAGGGGATGAAGATTATGCACTCAAAGGGAAAACTTCCAGGTCTACAGTCTACGGAGATAGACATGTGCGAAGATTGCATACTTGGAAAGCAAAAGAGAGTCAGCTTTCAGACAAGTTGCAGAATCCCAAAGAAGGAAAGACTATAGCTTATTCACTCTGATGTTTGGGGACCAACGACCGTCTCATCTATTGGTGGGAAACAATACTTCGTGACTTTCATTGATGATCACTCTCGGAAGGTATGGGTTTACTTTCTAAAGCATAAGTCTGAAGTATTTGAGGCTTTCAGAAGATGGAAAGCTATGGTGGAAAATGAGATGGGTTTAAAGATCAAAAAGCTCAGAACCGATAATGGTGGTGAATATGAAGACACCATATTCAAAAATTTCTGCTATGAGCACGGGATTAGAATGGAAAGAACTGTGCCAGGCACGCCTCAACACAATGGTGTAGCTGAGCGTATGAACCGAACATTGACAGAAAGAGCCAGAAGCATTCGTATACAGTCAGGTCTACCGAAGCAATTCTAGGCAGAAGTAGTCAACACGGAAGCTTACTTGATCAACCGAGGCCCATCTGTTCCATTGGAGCATAGAATACCAGAGGAGGTATGGAGCGGAAAAGAGGTGAAACTATCACATCTAAAAGTTTTCGGTTGTGTAGCATTTGTGCATATCAGTGATCAAGGCAGGAATAAGCTTGATCCCGAATCCAAGAAATGCACATTCATTGGCTATGGTGAGGATGATTTTGGCTACCGCATTTGGGATGACGAAAAGAAGAAAGTTATCCGTAGTAGAGATGTGATTTTCAACGAATTGGTGATGTATAAGGACATGCATAAAATAGACGCCAATGACTCTGAGCAGAATGAGTCAGTATTTGCAAATGCAGATGATGTCCCAGATACTTCCGCAACAGAACCAATTGTAACAAGTCCTGAGCCAGAGGAACTTGTTGGACAAAGTAGTACACAGCATTCCGATACACCACAACCTCTTACTCCAGTTCCTGTATTGAGAAGGTCTTCTCGACCTCATGTGCCTAACAGGAGATACATGAACTATATGTTGCTGACTGATGGAGGGGAGCCTGAATGCTATGATAAAGCTTGTCAGACTCGAGATTCCAACAAGTGGGAGCTTGCTATGAAAGAAGAAATGAAATCTCTCATCTCCAACCAGACATGGGAACTAGCTGAGTTACCTATGGGAAAGAAGGCACTTCACAAAAAATGGGTGTACCCGGTGAAAGAAGAGCATGATGGTTCCAAGAGATACAAAGCCCGCCTAGTTGTCAAAGGGTTTCAACAGAAGGAAGGAGTTGACTACACTGACATTTTTGCTTCCGTTGTGAAGCTTAATACTATCATATCAGTATTGAGTATTGTAGCCATCAAAGATCTTCATCTTGAACAGTTGGATGTGAAGACTCCATTCCTTCATGGAGATTTAGATGAAGAGATATACATGTGCCAGCCAGAAAGGGGGAAGAAGAACATGGTGTGCAGACTTAAGAAGAGTTTGTATGGCCTGAAACAAGCCCCGAGACAATGGTACATAAAGTTTGACAGCTTCATGCACAAGGAAGGTTTCCAGAAGTGCAATGCTGATCATTGTTGCTACTTCAATAGATATAGGTCCAGTTATATCATTTTACTACTTTATGTTGATGATATGTTAGTAGCAGGTTCAAATATGGATGATATTAAAAGGTTGAAGCAGCAATTGTCAAAGGAATTTGACATGAAAGACTTGGGTCCAGCAAAGAAGATTCTTGGAATGCAAATCACAAGAAATAAGAAGAAAGGATCCTTGTAGTTATCTCAGGCAGAGTACATCAATCGTGTTTTGCAAAGATTCAACATGGGTGATGCCAAGCCAGTTAGCACACCCTTGGCCAGTCATTTTCGCCTATCTAAGGATCAGTCCCCTCATACAGAGGAAGAGAGAGAATTCATGGCTAAGGTTCCTTATGCCTCAGCCATTGAAATTTTGATGTACGCAATGGTCTGTACGAGACCAGACATTGGCCATGCAGTGGGAGTTGTTAGCATATTTATGTTAAATCCAGGGAAAACTCATTGGGAAGCAGTCAAGTGGATTTTGAGGTATCTGCGAGGCACCACAAAAAAGTGTTTGTAATTTAGTAAATGAGAGTTAAAATTACAAGGCTACGTAGACACAGACTTTGGAGGTGAAGTTGACCACCGAAGAAGCACCACAAGTTACATATTTACTATTGGAACTATAGCTATTAGTTGGATGTCACAAATATAGAAGATTGTTACTCTATCCACTATAAAGGTTGAGTCTGTAGCAGTGAATGAAGCTAGTAAAGAGATTATATGGTTTTAAGGTTTGTTAACTGAGTTGGATTCAAACAAGAAAAAAATGTTCTGCATAGTGATAGTCAAAGTGCAATACACTTGGCGAAGAATTCATCATTTCATTCTAGAACTAAGAATATTTGACTTCATTATCATTTCATCAGATTTCTATTGGAAGATGATGTGTTAATACTAGAAAAGATTCAAGGAAGCAAAAATCCAACGGATATGTTGACAAAGGTGGTGACTAATGAGAAACTGAAGTTGTGCTCAACTTTAGTTAGTCTACTAGAGTAACAAGACTAGAAAAGTTACTGCATTGATCAAGGTGTGAAGACAGATTGAAATCAGTCTTCAAGTGGGAGATTGTTATAAAGCTCCTTAATTTAAGGAGCAAATTAAGGAGCAAAACATGGAGTAAAACATGGAGTAAAACATGGAGCAAAACAAGGAGCAAAACATGGAGCAATTCATGGAGCAAAACAAGGAGCTTAATTCAAGGAGCAATTTAAGGAACCATTAATTTAAGGAGTAATTCAAGGAGTGAATTTTCCTATAAATAGATGTGTAGTTGTAATGAATTAATCATCCAAAGTGTTCATTCCAATTGAGAGAAAAGATTTTGTGAGAGAAAATTGAGAGTAATTTTCTTGGGTGTAATTGGGTTGTGAGCTGTAAGTGTTGTAAACACCTTGTGTAATTTCTCCTCTTTCAGTAAAAAGATCTGCAGCAAGTCCGGAGACGTAGGCAAGATTGGCCGAACTCCGTTATCAAATTTGTGTGTTATTTTTCTATTATTGCTTTCTCATAAATCTAGCTTATCGGGAATTTGCGTTATTTCCCAACATTTAGAAGGTTCGGATTCCTTAGATGATATTATGGCTCGGACCGAGGCTATATAAGGAGCTTTGTGGATCTAATCATGGGCAAAGATTTCCATAGTAGGACAAAAGTTCTAATAATATGGTCCTCAACTATAGTCAAGTAATAAGATGTGAACATATTTATGATGGAATTATATTTTGACATGTAACTTAAGATTATCCATATGTATTACAACATTACGTAACAATTCAAGCTACGTACAAGAACCTTAACATTCAAGGTTACCTATATGGATGTGTTTAAATATAAAGCAAGAGATTTAATTCCAAGTTGATTTTTGATATCTTGAAGTATTTATGTCTTCTTTATCTAAGTGTAAAAGCAAAGTATAACATAATCAATAAACGTTTGTGATTCAATCGTAAGACTAAACATCATTAACAATATTTTTTATTCTATATTTATTTATTTTTTAATATGCTATTTACACACCATAACAAGCTAGAGTATAAAATCTAAGAAGGTGAAAAACATAACAAACAAAAAAAGGCACAACACAGAGACACAAATGAAGAAGATATGGTTTAATGTGTAGAATATTTGGAAAGGAAGGAAAGAATTTCATTGGAGACTTGTTGGGGTTTCTCTTGTTGAATAAAATGATGGCCATCTTCAAGAATTACAACTTCAAGGTTAGGGACGTAGCTCTTGAAAACATCTCCTAGTACATATTCTCTCGTACCCAGTGAATCAAAACCAACATCTTTGTCACCCACTATGAACTTTGTTGCTACTTTTATTTTTGATCCTTGCCAGGGCGCTAGAAGCTCCCAATTCCTGGTTTTATTATTATAAAATAGCAAAATATATGTTAGCAAGCCATAAAAAAGAGGCAAATTTATTTGATTGTTGCCCAATCAAAGCAAATCTTAGTGATACCCTTTTAATTTAATCAAAAAATATTCTGTTGGATCTATATTTTTAAAGTAATAAAATAATAGTCTCCCGTTTATTTTAAGTTATACAAATAGTTCAATTTCATGTTTTAAATGAAGGATTTCATCACATGTTTAACACATGTTATATAAGTAAAGAGTAGTTGTATTATTAAGAAAGTTTGGAACATTATTAGTACCCATATTTAACAAAATATATGCATGTTGATTAATATTTTCATACCAATACAAGTGTAGTCCCTACATTTAATTTTAGGTACTTCAATGATCTAAAATTAAAATTTAATTGAGAATTTCATTATATGTCATACATTAGCAAAATATTAAGGATAAATTTGTCTTTAAAACTTGTTATTGATGCTTAAGTTTTTACTTGATACAAAATGAGAAAGATCACTCTCTATTTATATACTCTCCCAACTAATGGTTAGGATCATACCAACACACTTCCAATCAAATGGTCATAGTTAAGCCATTAGAATTATCCATCAAAATACCTTAATTTTTAAAATTCTCTACCATTCTCTCTTCTTAAAATATCTAATTATTTTCTAAAATATTTCTAGAGAAAATCTTTAAAACTTAGGCCCATTGGACTTTAATATATAATGGACTCTTAATTACAATATCTAAGTAAGCACTTTTCAAGTCCAATATTATTTGGGGCTAAATGAAGTTTATTTCCAACACCCCCTTAAACTTGATTTGTTCCAAGCAATCTTCTGAATTTGATAAAGTCTTCATGCATGAGTTGCTTGGTGAAGATGTCAACAACTTGACCTTGAGACTTCACATATTCCATTTACACATCATTTCTTGTAATGTCCTCCCTTATGTAATGGTAACAAGTATCAATGTGTTTGTTTCTATCATGAAACAGTGGATTCTAAGCCAATGCCATAGCCAACTTCTTGTCAAAATAAATCTTAGTTAGTTGTTCATCTGGCTATCCTAACTCTTTTAACAAATTTTTAAGCTGAAATTGTGTGACAAATACGTTATGTAATAACTATATACTCAGCTTCACGAGTTGATGGAATGACTATTGGTTGCTTCTTTGACATCCAAGTGAATGCAACATTTCCTATGAAGAACATAAAATTGGTAGTACTTTTTTGATTGTCAACTTCTTCAGCCCAATCATTATCACTAGAACCAATTAGCTTGTAATCATTAATTGATGAATGAAACAAACCAAGAGTGAATTGTACCTTTAAGATAGTAAAAAAGTCTCTTTACAACTTTGAAGTAACTAGTAGTTGGATTCTCTATGTAGCAACTTATAAGTTTTGCAGCATAGAGAATGTCAAATCTTGTGCATGTCAAATACCATATACTTCCAACCAAACTCTTGAAAAGTGTCATGTCCATCTTTTCTGATGCATCAAGTTTTGATAACTTGCTTTTACATTCTACAAGTGTGCTAATTGGCTTGTGGTCATCCAATTTAAACTTCTTAAGGATCTTTATTGCATAGCCTTCTTGTGAGATAAAAATTCCATCTTCTCTTTCTTTAACTTGGATACTAAGATAATAAGTCATAAGCCCAATATCAGTCATCTTGAACTTGTTGTCATTTCTTTCTTGAACTATTCAAACATATTTGGATGATTTCCTGTGAAAATCAAGTCATCCACATACAAACACATGATCAAGATATCTCAATCTTTGATCTTGACATAAAGTGCATGCTCGTGTGGGAATTTTGTGAAGTTTTTCTCTTGCAAGTACTTGTTAATCCTACTATTTCATGCCTTTGGCACTTACTTCAACCCATAGAGAGCCTTTTTCAGTTTCAACACTTTGTCTTATTGTCCCTTAAAAACATAGTCTATCAGTTGTTTAATGTAGACTTGCTCTTTAAGAACTCTATTTAAGAATACAAGCCTTACATTCATTTGATGTATTATTCACTTATTCTGAGTTGTCAAAGAAATATTAAGTCTAATAGTTTTCAATCAAGCAATGGGAGCAAATACCTCATTATATTTGATGCTGGCATTTTGACTGTATCCTTTTGTAACTAGTCTCGCCTTGTGTCTTTCGACTTCTTCATTAGCATTCTTTTTTTGTTTTGTGCACACACTTGACACCTATAGCTATATGACCTTTTGTAAGTGAAACAAGGTCCTATGTATCATTCTTCCTTATTGTTTTCATCTCCTCATCCATATTATATCTCCATTTTCTTTCTTGAGCTACTTCTTTGAAGCTTAAAATTTTGTAGTCAGTAAATAGATAGAAAAGTGTGAGATATTTTATCCTTTCAATTTCCTTATAAATTTCTTTACGTTCTTTGTTGGACTTCTCTTTCTTATTATGTTGTTTTATGTTCATTTTGTTCTTCGAAATGAGAAAAAGAGTTAAAATTGTCAAAATGTGAACCAAAATTCCATTCTCCTTCTTCGTTAAACTCCACATCTTAATTTATCAGTCTTATTAGAATTTGGATTACATAACTTATTGCTTTTAAAGTTCAAGTCATATCCAATGAAAATGAGCACTTCAATTTTTTTTATCAAGCTTGGCTTGATTGGGAATTAATTACTATTACTGAGAGAGCTTGGCTTGATTGGGTTGTACATATCGATACGAATGAGTTCCAATGGCTTTTGAACTCTTGAGTTTGAATCCTTTGGAATGATTTTTCTAAACTTCTTCACAAGTAAACATCCTTCATAAAGTTGGTATTGATTATCGATACATCGTAACTCTCTCACCATTTTATTTTTAGATAATAGGTCTAGTCCTTTAAAATTGAGATGTTCAAATCGAAGATGTCATAGCCACAATGTATCTTTGTAGCAAATTTTAAGAAACTTTGCTACATCATTTTGAATGTTCAATAAGAACATCCTATTTCTTGATATTGGCACCTTGGTGATCAAATTATTTTGTCATCTCTTATTGAAAGACTACTATATTTCATATTAATATCATAACATTTCTCCAAGAGTTGACCCAAACTCAAAATATTATTTTTATATTGGGAACATAGTAGACATTTGAAATAAATTGATGTCTATCATTCTTTAACCATATTATAATTTTACCTTTATTTTTCACCAGGATCTTGGAATCATCACCAAATGAAACATTGTTAATCATTAACTCATTTAGCTCCATGAACATGCTTCAATTTCCACACATATGGTTTCTCGCATCGATGTCAAGATACCAAGTGTTATCTTATCTTTCATCCTTGTCTTTATATGCTCGTAATAAAGTTCCCTCATATTGGCTCTTATCTTTTACACTGTTGAACTTTTCTTCAACTTTGGTTTTGAAATTTGTACATTCTAAAGAGTAGTGTCTAAATTTCTTGCAATTATATCATTGAACTTAGGATTTGACATACCTTGACTTTGAATTACCTCTTCCACGGTCTCGTGTTGAGCTTTCTTCTTTCCCATAGTTGTTGGAATTGTTAGTATTGTAATTTCAACATTGTCCATGACAGTGACTTCTACCTCTACTTCTTCCTCAGCCTTTTCCATGACCATGATTATATCTATCGTAGCCTTGAATTTATTCTCTCTTTGAATTACATCTTGAGTAGTTATTCGGTGATCTATTGCTTCTTCTTATACTTTTATTCATAATCTTGCAATGACCTCAATGGTTGGTCGATGGTAATCTCTTCCAAATATTTTGTTTCTTCAATTGTCATCACAATGTGCTCAAATCTTGAATCTAGTGAGCGATGTATCTTCTCTATAATCCTCACATCTTCTAGTTTATCATTGTTTCTTTTCATTTGATTAGAAACGACCAAAACTAGAAAAGTATTCAAAAATGGGTTCACACTCTTTCATATGTATAGCTTCAAACTCACCTCTTAGTGTTTGGAGACACACTTTCTTGACTTGCTTGACTCATGTACATGAGATTTGAAGCTTATCCCATGCTTCCTTGGTGGATGTTCACTTGAAAATCTTCTCAAAACCATCATCATTTTAAGCTTGATAGATAAGATAGAGAGTTCCTTGCCTCTCTTTCTTGAGTATTTTAAACTATCCTTTTGAACTTGATATAATGTAGCTTCATCTTATAGGTCATTGTATCCTTTATCTGTAATCTCCCAAACATCATGTACACCTAGTAGAACCTTCATTTTGATACTTCAATTATCAAAATTATTTTTGTTGAGTATAGCTATTAGCCATATCAACTTAATTTGGTTTTACCTCGACCCAACTAGATTCAACTTGGGTCAACTTAGTGGTTTCAAGAAGCAAGCTTCCATTGATGTCTGGTGATGCATTCGAACTCCGATCGGAATGATTTTTTATAGTGTTGTATTTCTCTTGTCAAGAGCTTCGATTTAATATGCCATAGTGATATGATTGGAACCACTTTACTAGCTCTGATACCATTTTATTTGAAGATGAATCCTTTAGAAGGCTTTAGGAAATTTTGAAAGATAACAAAAAAAAAATTATTGGAAGAGATATTGATGCTTAAATTTTTATTTGATATAAAATGAAAACGACCACCCATGTTTACATTAAAACTGTCGCCTAACTAATGGATAGAATTGTGCCAACACACTTCTAATCTAATAACCATAATTGACTCATTAGAATTATTCATTAAAATGTCTAATTTTTAGATTTTTTTACCATTTTCTCTTCTTAAAATATCTAGATATTTTCTAAGACATTTCTAGAAGAAATCTCTAGAACTTGGCCTAGTGGACTTTAATATATAATGAAATCTTAATTACAACATTTAAATAAGGACCATTCAAGTTCAATATTATTTATGTCAAATTAAGTTTATTTCGAGAAGATGAATGGCTTAGCGATAAAAAATAAGATTTTAATTTGATATTAAAACATCTAAGTATAGAAAAATACTTAGTTTTAAAAACTAGAAACAATAGATATATCATTTATATAATTAAAAATAAATAGTAGAAAACTATTCTACTACTTTAATGGGTTTAAATGGATGATTTTGGTTGAAAGAGATACCACAGCTACATTTCTTTAGTTTATGTTGTTTATTGTAAAATAAATATCTTAAATTATATATATATATATATATATATATATATATATATATAAAAGCAACATATTAATCTTGAGATAAAACGAAGATAATATGTTTAAATCTTGATGGTGATAAAAAAAATCTTCTTATTAGAAAACTTTTTTTATTTTATTTTGTAAAAGTGACAACAAAAAATACTTTTAAATTAAACATAAAAATTATCAAAAGAACTTTCGAAGATAATAGATATGCTTCTTTCTGGAAAACCTTTTTTTTTTCTGAAAGAACTTTTGCATCAAAATCACTTTTATCAAAAGTAAACAACAAAACAAATCGGAACAAATAAGCCTTCTCATTTTTATTTGACATTTCGTGTCTATGAATTACTAATATTTTTAACCAATAAAACTACAAGGAAATGTCTCGTTTGCAATAATACTTAACTTACATAACAAAAAAATGGTTGAATGTTGCTATTATAAACCACCAATTTCTAACTGGTAATGTTTTGATACACCATTTGAAAGAATATATAATAGCAAATTTAGGTAATAATATTAAGTGAAAATCTTAAATTATTATTTCCAATATTTTTTTAGTTAAATATTTTTATTATTTAAATATTTTTAAATCAAACGTACATATTTGATTAAAATATTTAAATTTTCTATACAATAATGAAATTATACATAACATTACTTAAATTTTGTAATCAAAATTATCAATTTTTAATCAAAATAATTAATTAAAAGATATTTTAATAATATAAATAATTATTTAAAATAATAAATTGAAAATTACAAGTAACGATAGTATCTAAATAAAGGATTTTTAACCATTTAAAATCATAACATATTTGTAAGGAGCAGAAGTCATCAACCTGAAATGGTAAGAATAAACTAAAACAAATGAACTTACAGATCCATTGCACGGTAATAATTAAGGGGAGTAGTGAAGCCAGATTCCTCAAATTTCTCAGCAAAGACCTGAAGTTCCTCTTCTGTTATCCATGGTGGCAAAGAACTTGGAGTCTCTAGAAAATCAATAATCTCCAAGCCAGGAGGGGCAATTAGGTCTTTGGTTTTCATTTGTCAAGAACTTCTTCATCACAGTCAAATAATCATACCTTGCAAATGCCCTTTCTGCTCTTCCTGGTTCCTTCTCAGTCAAAACACCATAAGTCAAGGAAAATTATATGAAATCAAATTCACAAATCACAAATGGGTACCTGAAATTGAATCACATGACACCCTTCTCCAATTAATTGTCTAAGAGTTTCAGTACTTTTAGTTGTTGAAGATCTTGGATGGTATGGAACACCTAAAGCAACCAACCCACTTACTCTATCAGGCCTTAACAAGCTTAAATGCCACCCAACAGTTGCTCCCCAGTCATTTCAAACTATAAAAGGCCTTTTATTTCACAGCAAAATTAAAACTTTCAGAAAATCATCGAAGTTCAACATGAAAGGATTAGGTTGTGCAAAATATAGTGGAAAACGCTTAGAAAGTCCATAGTTTATTAAAAAGATACATACATATTAATCCCATTGCATGTTTTAACATCATACATCATTAATTATTCCATACTTCTTTAAAAAAGTATACATAAATTTAATTTTTTAAAAAATGAAAAATAATCGTACGTGCTAACCACATTAATTGTGATCTAAATGGGAATAAAGTTATTATTTTTCTTGCTTGATTAACTACTGAATTCCTAACTCATTCAGACCCTCCCTCCACGTTTATGTGCTGAATGACGACACATATGCATGCACTTGACTAAATACACACATAAGGATCGACAATGTGTGTAAACATAATCTATTCATAAAATAAGAAACCTATGATATATCATCTATAAATAAATGAATTAAAATATATTATTTTATGCACAAATTAAATTAAATGTTTTTAAATATTATATATAAGGTTATTTAATTAAAATGAGAATAAAATACTTAATATATATATATATATATATATATATTACAAATACGAAAATAACCTTAAATTTAATCGATTTAAGATTTAACATTTAACTATCAATAAATTAATATTTTTTTAATTAAAATATGTATTTTAATTACTATTCTTTTTTTTCATTTTACTCTTTCTTATAAATAAAATCTATATCTGTCTCTACTTCATAAAATAATGAAGTTAAAAAACCTAATTCACCTACTTTACGAGCCAAAATGAGTTAGCATGCTAATAACTTATAAGTTCATTTAACAAAATTTGTATTAATTATAAAATTTTCATAATTATTATAATAATATTATGAAAAGTTGTAAGTAAATATATTATTTTTTTATTTTATAAAATATAATTAAAAATATATATATATATATATTAATATTTTTGTTATTAAACAAAATTAATATTTTTTAGTAGAGTAAAACTAGCTATGTTATCTTAATTTATTTTACAACTCTAACAATATATACGAAAAAAAGAATAACATACAATTTGTGATTAGATTGAACTGAAACAATCTAAAATCATTGGAATATTGCAGTTCAAAATTTCAAAATCCAATCAATCATCAAATCAGATCGAATTGATGAGAAACTATTTCACAGCCATAGAAAGAATTGGACAATCTGCTAGAAAAAAACTTACCTTTTGTACATCGAAATGGTCCATGAGGCCAACGCAATACTATAAAATGGGACATTAAAGTCGGTTAAAAACCGATTTTAAACCAATTTAAATTCAGTTTACGGGATGAACCGACTTTATATTTTTTTTAATATATTCATTTTTTATTAAACTCAAATAAAAACCTGTATTCGAGTAGAAAAAAAAAACAAAATCAGTTTAGCAAATAGTTCAAATAATGCAAATATTTGAAAAATAAAATATTAATTAATAGCATAAAAATTAACATGATTTTGTTCTATTTTATTCAAGATCATCATATTCTTCTCCTTATAATACAAACCTACATATATAATACAAAAATTTATACACATAATAACAGAAAAAAAATATGAATAATAGGGGATCTAAAAGATTAGTTAAAGAAGAAGAAAACACACTAATCGGTGTTGAAAATAGTAATCGTAGGTGGCCGAAAAATGAGAAAGAGTGGAGGAGAAGTGGAGGAGGTTTTCGGTTTTTTAGAGTTTTATAACGCTGAAAATAGTTTCTGTCTGGAAAAAAAGAAGAGAAAAGAATTTATCCACATGTGTAGCGTTGATTCCACGTGTCAACCGACGCTATGTTACGTGGATAGCATCGGTTCACCACGTCAACCGACGCTATGTTACGTGGATAGCATCGGTTCCAGGTGTCAATCGACGCTACGTTACGTGGATAGCGTCGGTTCACCACGTCAACCGACGCTACGTCCACGTATTGCGTCAATTTAACACGTCAATCGCCGCTACATACTACGTGAATAGCATCATTTCTACACGAGATTTTAGAGAATCTATTAAGCAAAAGAACTAAAGGACCTGTTACTTGTTCTGCCACGTGGATCTATACCCCGTTGGTTTTGATTCTTTGATGTTTTAAATTACTCATGGTGTCTATCATCTCTTGAAATGCTAATAAAACAGAGGAGAACAGAGAAAAGTTTTGGTGTTGAATGGTGGGCTATGACTCACTACGAGGGGTTGCGTAATTAGTATGTTGGATTGAAGTAGGAAATGTTTTTTTAATGGCGCAAGTCAATGATGAGAACATAAACATTATACCGAGGCAAAGTGTAGGATAAATATAAAAAATAAATAAAATGAAATAAATAATACATAGCCAAAAAATAATAAAAAATAATATAATTAAAAATAGAAGATTCAAGATGCTTTTTTTAACAAATAATAATAAATAAAAAGAGATTTAAAAAATAAAATTAAATCTTAAAGAAAGATAAATTATTTTTATTCTTAAAAAAATTATTTCCAAGAAAATTATTTCCAAGAAAATATAAAATTTATTAGGGAATAAGTAATAAAAATATGAGTATTAATATGAAAGATGCAAAAAGAAAGTATAATATATCATTAATTGAGGAGTAAATTATATTGAATAAATTATCTAAAATTTTCCAAAAGAATAAATAAAAAATTAAATACATTCATTTAAGAGTAATTCAAATATTAATACAGATTCATTCCAAGTAAGAAATAAATACACCAATAAAAATAATACTACTAGATAACAAAATAATAAATAGAAAAAATGTTTTATTAGGAATGATCCATAGTAACTTAGGATTCCAAAAACTAAAATTTATAACATACCTCAGGTTTGTTATTAATATCCATGATAAAAACTTAAATTGAATATTAAGTTTAGCTTATGAATTTGAAATAGGAGATTTAATAAATGAAAGAAATCATCCATTTTTAGTACACTAAATGAAAGTTTATAAGATTATGGACCTAATTAACCTAAAAGGAGTTGAATATGATGTTATTTTTAATTTTATCAATTTATAATTTGATAACCTAAACAAAGCGGTCAGGTATACAATCATGTGTAAAAATAAGTACGAAAATAAAATAATAGCACACAATATTTTAGGTAGAAACAACCTAAGCCACAACCATAACCTAAGAGAAAAACCACCGGTTCACCTAACATTTCACTATGAAAATCAAATGTTCAAGTACAAACTCGGTCTTATGCTACCATCCCTAAAATACTGTCCCAATGTACTTTACTTACGAGCTCCTGCTCTGTTTTCACAGTTTCCAATATTAGCATGAGCGGTTTCCAAACCAACGTTCCAATAAGCTTCCCGCCAATAAAATACGTTTCCAAAGTAACTGCAAAATGGTTAGCACAAAAACACAAGTGCCCGTGTGTATTCTAGAACAAATTTAATAATGAATAATCCTAACTAGATGATTCAAAACATATGACACTTAAATCAAATCAACTAATAAATCCTAGAGCAAAAAGGTCAAGCATAAGTTCAATAAAAATAACTTCTTTAAAAATTAATAATCAAATCAAATAACTATGATATGACAAAAATAATTATTTGATCTAACAATTTAAGAACAAAAATAAAGAAGTCATTAGAACATAATATCAAAATATCATAAAATAATTAGGTTTATTAATCAATCAAACATAACTACCAATATTTGATAGATTAATTAAATAAAGAAGCCTAAAGAATTATGATCTTATATTTGTAAAACAAGAGAAAAAAATTAAAAAAATAAAAATAATGCTCTTGTGTGATTGATTGAAACAACGAGCAATGAGTTTTATTTATAGGAAAAATTAAAAACTTTCAATCCTATGTAATTGATAAATATATTTTCTATTACAAATAAGATTAGTAATACTCATTAATTAAGATAACTCCTATATGATTGATAAATATATTTTCTATTACAAATAGGATTAGTAATACTCACTAATTAAGAAGACTCCTATTTAAAATAGATTTCTTTTAAAATAGATTTTATGTCATCTTTTATGCTAAAGATTTCAGTTATAATTTAGAGTATATCTTCTCTAATATCTTTTAAAAATAGATTTTATGTTATCTTTTATGCAAAATATTCCAACTATAATTTAGAGTATATCTTATCTAATATTTTATCATATCTTATTCCATATTTTAACACTAAAAATAATTTCAGATTTATAAGAATGTGTTATTAAATGCATAAATATAATCCTATATGTCGTAATTATCAAGGATATACCTTAAGTACAATTATCTAGAACTCAAGCATTTGTTTGGCTTTTCTTGATAGACTTTATAGCAGATCTAAAAATAAATTTATAGATAAATATTTTATCCATGAAAATAATCAACACTCATAGTCCTTACACTACCTAGTAGGGTATTCTTTCATAAACAGTCATAATGCATACAATTAAATAGAAAAAGATTAATGATAAACTAAAGCAACCAAGAGACCCAGATGTATGAAGAATAAAGGCTCACATTTCAATGGAGAGTAGGGAGTAGAGAAGCTTGGCATCAAGGTTAGATAAGTTCTTATTTTTCTAACATTTTTCATTTATTTACTTTATTAACACCTTATAGAAAATATAGGATTTTATTTTTCCACTATACAAATACTTTGCAATCTATGGCACTTACACTCACCTTTTTTCTATGCAGTTAATGATGAAGGGTAGAATGATTGATGAATGGGGCCAAACTTGGCCATTGTGGAGTAGAGTGTGCACGGGCCGAGATTGGTTGCGTGAGATGGTTGCCAAGTTGAGAGCTAGCGGAGAAGTGTATCGTCATGTTCTAACCAATCATGGTCTATCCTACCATAAATTTATATTTAAATTTATACTTATATTAATTATGGTTATATAACTTTGAAAACGAAAAAATATATTTATTTTTCAAGAAAATTTGTTAAGTCTGGTATGTTATGATATGAATATAAATATAAAACATAAATTAGTATGAACCTATCATTAGTCTTTATTTAGTCATTAAGTTAAACGCTTATCCCATTTTTTTTACGATAAAGATTGATTAATCTTTGGAGTTTGAAATTAGGCGGTAATAGATTGGAAAGTAAGGTTAATCTCTCTTCTAGTTTTTCAATTTTCTCATTAGTATAGCATGCATTGTTTCTTGGAATAAATTTGAAAATTGCAAAAGTTGGATAACTAATAATCAATTAAATGTCTGCTAAAAAGGAAATCGTAGAGGATGTGTACTGTGGATGAGAAATGCTAAATGACAATTAATTTACACATTTGTACTCCCCTGAGATATTCTGTCTTATGTGACATAATTTCTTAAAATGTTAAATAACTTCATTATTTTTTAAGTTATTTTTTCATGCAACATATCATAGTTACTATAAGTAAAAATATGTATACAAATTTAATTGAAAAAATAACATTTATAATATTTTTAAATTTATAACTATAAAAATAATCTCTTATATTTAGTTTATATATTTTTATTATAAAAAATATCCTGAAACTTAAAAATTTCACATTTAATGTCATCCAATGTGACGATATTTTAGTGAAATTTTATTCAATTAAATCTGTTATGGAACCAATTGTAACTTTTTATATATATGTCATTTTTTATTGTTACATGTTTTTAAGTAGAAAAATAATATTTATAATATTTTTTAAAATTTATAACTATAAAAATAATATCTTTTATATTTAGTTCATATATTTATATTATAAAAAATATCCTCAAAATCAAAAATTTTACATTAAATATCATCCCGTTGGATACTATTTGAGTAGAATTTCATTCAATTAAAATCATTATCCAAATAATTGCACCTTTTTATATATATTTTAGTTTTTATTGTTATAAATTTTAAGGTTATTATGTAATTTACTAATTTAATTCTATGTATATATGTATGTGAGTGACATCTCTGATGTGTATGCACAGTGATTGACGGGCCTAAGGAGTGGAGACTGTTTCTTTGCACCGAGATTGATGGGCTTTAAAGAAATTTCTTTGCACAGGAAGACAAAATAGATTTATCATAGTGCCGTGTGATGGCTTGAAACTTGTAAGAGCTAAGAACCATAACAATTTATGGTGACACATTAAGTTATATGGAAAACTTGGACCATTTAAGGTTGTATAATTAAGCTTATTTGAGTATATTAAAGATTTGATATCAGAGTTTTAATTATAAATGTTTAAGTTTAAAATTTATATAAAAAGAAATTATTTACTATTTATGAATTATTAATGATATGGTACTTAAAGTTAATAAAATGTAAGATTAATATATTTATTTTTCTTAAAAAAAAAATAATGTTACAAAATAATGAAATGCAAACAGATAGACTAGGGTTGTCAATAGGTTGAAGCGGAATTGGGGTCAGGGATCCCTTTCTCGTTTCCTGTTATCAATTTAGAATTTGTCTTGTATACCTATGTAAAGTCTTTACGGGGTGACATATCAGAGGTCTTTACGGTGACATATCAGAGGTCTCTAATAAGGAGATTATATCTGATAAGCAGAGTATATGTGATATTTTAAATATTATTATTATTATTTTTTTAGTAAGTTTTTTAAAATTATTTTTATAAAGGAAAAATTACAAAAAAAATCCAATAATATATATTTTATAATTGAAAAAAGGTAAATTCAAAGCCAATATATGATTAAAAAATAAAAAATATATTTTATTTAATAATAAGTTATTTTATACTACATAGTATTGATACAATCTTCCAAACTAGTTTGAAAAAATAAGAATAAATTATAAAAAATATAAGATTTTATATTTTTAAAATTTAAATAGTTTAAATAATTTTAAATTATTAATGTTTAAATGTAACTAAATTTATAAAAAATAATTATACATATATACATACATACATATATATATATATATATATTAAAATAGAATATACACTACTACAAAAATGGATATTTAAGTCGATATGTAATGTCGGTTCAGTGTAAAACCAACACTATGCGTGGACGTAGCGTCTATTCCAGGTGTCAACCGACGCTATCTATGTACGTAGCGTCGGTTGACACCTAGAACCGACGCTATCCACGTAGCATAGCGTCAATTGACACTTAGAACAGACGCTATCCACGTAGCATAGCGTCGGTTGACACTTGGAATCGATGCTGCACACATGGATAAATTTTTCTCTTCTTTCTTCCCCAGACATAAACTATTTCAAACGTTGCATAACTCTCACAAACCAAAAACCTCCTCCACTTCTCCTCCACTCTTTCTCATTTTGCAACCACCTACGACTACCAATTTCAGCGCCGATTAGTGGGTTTTCTTCCTCTCTAACTAATATTTTAGATCTCCTATTTTTTTATAGCAAAATACTCAAAAAATTTATACATATTTCTCACTTATAAAACACCATTTTTTTCTTCATTTCCTTCATTTTGTCACTTCATTTACTTTTGTAAGTATTTTTATTAATTTTACGCACTTATTATTCATATTTTTTTTCTGTTATTATGTGTTATTATTTGTGTATAAATTTTTGTATTATATATGTAGATTTGCATTATAACATCAGGAGAAAAATATGATGATCTTGAATAAAATAGAACAAAACCATAGTAATTTTTTTTGCTATTAATTAATATTTATTTTTCAAAATATTTATATTATTTGAACTATTTCCTAAACTGATTTTGGTTTTTTTCTACTCGAATACATGTTTTTATTTGGGTATAATAGAAAATAAGTAAATTTAAAAAAAAAATTAAAGTCAGTTCACCACTTTAACCGATTTTAATATCATTTTTTACAGTAGTGATATAGTTTTATAAAATAATATAGAGAATACAATCTCTATCATTTTCTTACCTTATATTATATAATATGTATACCCGTTTTATATTTCTCATTTTATTATCCCCGATATTGCATGTAACAAGATAATTACCATAAGAATTTACCTCATCAAGGAAAGTTTACAACATAAGATAGAATATAGTAAAATATAATATCAATAATATCCCTAAGGTTTACCGTTACGTAACAAATATTTCTTAGGTTTTAATGCAGCTAATCTCAGATAACACTTGAACCAAAAATGGAACAAGCTTGAAACTCAATTCTACGATTGAAGCTCTATGTTCATTGACAGAGGAAACAATACAATATAGCAAAATAACAATGATTAACAAAACTGAGCAGCAAAGCCCACTACCCTGATTGTTATACAACCTGAGAAGCTTCCAAAAACGTGAGCTATATATGCATGCGTACGTGTGTTGATAGGCTGAATAACTAACCAATTTAGCTCTTTAGGAAAAGATTAAAATACCCCCAACAGTTTAAGTAACAAGACAAAATATAACTAATAGTATATTAACTAAAATTACATGGAATTAAAGAGTAAAATGGCTTTTATGCTCCTGCATTATAGCCGGTGACTTCAAAAGAATTCTGCCCAGAATTCTTGATTGATGTTGCTCCTTCATCAGGGGTATGGTACTTAGACAAGTCAGAAACACTAAAGGTGGCTGAGATTCGCTAGTCAGAGGGTATAGAAATGATGCAGAATTTTTGTATTTTAAAATAACTTGTAAGTAAATAAATATTTTTATAAGAAATGATAAGTGTTAAATAATTCAACAAAAATTTTAAAAACAAAAAATAATTCTAAATATTACGTAATAATTGTTTGAATTTTGAAAAATATTAATCTAAATAACAAAAATGACAAAAGATAAAAGATATATTAGTTCACACAAATTACAGATAGACATGTATTTAATAAATAATAAATAATTAATAAAATATTTAATTAATTGATTATGTTTGGTAAAATTATTAAGATTAATAAAATATAAATTCAAATTATTAATATTTTTTATATATATAAATAGCACCTTTAGTCGAGTCATTGTTCGTTATTCGTTAAATCGCTAATGACTTCAATCGGATCGTCAATTAATTTAATTGAGTTATGTTTATTTTTTAATAAATTAACAAATAATTTAACTTTCATATTCAATTGTGCCAACAATTTAAATATCTTTTCAAGCTATATAAGTTAGATTTTAGATTCATGTATCTAAAACTTAACTTTCATATTTTAAATTTATTACAAAAAATATATCACCAATATATTTTTCAATAATAAATGTCATAAAAATATTTGAAATAGGATATAATACTAAATTAGATCTAGATTCATTTATCTAAAATCTTACTAAATATATCATTAATATATTTTTCAATAATAAATTTTATATAAATATTAAAATAGAAAATAATATGCATTTAGTTATTATTAAAAATATTGGTCTAAATAATTTACACAAATATATCAATATAATAAAATTCTATTATCGTAGTCATGTAGACATGCTCAAATTTAATAAATGATTAGTAAATTAAAAATAACATTAAAAATGATATGTAAAACTAAATCTATAAATAGTAGAATAAAACTAAAATTAATACCTCAAATATATTCTTTCAAATAATTTTTGCATCAATTTATATTGAGAAACCTCCATTTTTTCTACCTCTTAATTGTGATAATCTAATCTAAATTATTTATATACTAAATATAAAAAAAATTGTAACTCTCAAGAAACTTGAAAGAATGTTAAAATGTTAAAATTAAGTTGAAGAATCAACTATGTGATGAATATAAGAGAGGTGAGGGTTCCTTTATATAGGTGAGAAAAATAAGAAAACATTGGAGAAAATAGTGGATCATGTGATGATAATCATAGCGTGTTGTAGCACATTTTTACACCACCGCGGCTCGATTCTGTTATGGTATGCATTCAATTACTACCCAGGAAGATCATGCTATGGCACACATATATTCTCACCAAAACCTGCATTAAATTGTATTTCTTCAATTTATTTTTATTTCACCCCTTACATTTGGTTGGTTAGTACTTACATAAGTTATTCTTTTATTCTTCTAGGTTGCAATTTGATTGCTTCAATATAATTCTTCAAGTGTTTATTATTTAAATCATTTTGAAGCTAAAAAATTGAAAAATAACAAGACATAACTGTGATTTTGAAAACATAGTATTTACTAAAATAATGATAAAATAATACAAATATAAATCTATTTTAATATTAAAGTTTAAATAAATCATGTAATATTCAATACTTTTTAAGTACTTATTATAACTACAACCATTTTTTTACTAATCTCTTAGTAAAGAAAGCGAAAAACTAAAAATAAAAAATTAAACTATCTTATATCACTTCCATAAGTTGACATGGTTTTATTTAGCATATGCAACAAACTTTTAAATTCCTAAGTTGCCCTAATGAGTGAGTTTAAATCTCGTGGGGAGTTTTTAGTGATGATACACATAAACATCAATCAAAATGCAAAAGCAAAAAAATAACAAAACAAAAACAAATAATAGATAACAAAAAAAAAACTAAAATTAGCAAAGTAAAAATTAATAACAATTGTTTTCTTACTTTAGCCTTTTTAAGTTCATAATCAAATCTAAAATATTTGCTAAATTAACATCCGGAAGATCCATAATTTATCGTGAGAATTAGTTGAAAACCACAAATTTATATTTTATATCAAAAAATGTATCAATTTTTATTCTCCTAATTTTAGTGTTAAGAATTTGAATTCGCTATGACTATAATCCTCATAAGTCATACTCTCAATATTACATCAACCCTATAGGATTAATCACGGAATCAAACTTACATGAAAATAGAAGTTATGTAAAGGAATGAATCAATGGGTTCTCTTATGTTTTAAAAAAATACGCAAAATAGTGTGTAACATTGATCTGATTAAAGGAATCAATTGAAATGATTTATAAAGAAATTCATACTATTTTCATGCATAAATTAAAATCATTAAATAAAAATATATAGTATATGCCTTAGAGACGAATGAAAATGCGATGACTTAAGGTGATTTATTTCCTATCTTTCTTTTGTAATAGCCAATTCTTACAATTTTGAACGACTTTTTGGATCATAATATTTAGTTTATACTATTGATTTCTCTCTCTCTCTCTCTATATATATATATATATAATTTAAATACTTTTTTTATAGTGCATGGATGCACATTTTGTATAAATTTGTATGATTTGGTGAGTGACTAATTTAACTCTTTTTGTATTGGTTTTAGGAAACCTTGGATATAACTCTTTTTGTGGAAGTAGTGTATGAATGAAGAAGGCATATACTTTTAATTTGTACTTAAAGTATTCAATTTTAAGCAATAAAAATAAGTATATGATATTTTATTAGATGAAAAAATTATAATTAATATTAAATGAAAAATCTATAGAGATCATATAATAATTTGAATTAATAAGAAGAGTGTTTAAAAGAATAAAAAAATATTATCTCTTAGAATGGAATGACAATAAGCTCAAAATATACTTACAAGGTAGTCTCCAATATTTGATTCTTAAACACTAATTTCAAAATTATCTCAATTTTAACATTTCATCATGAAACACAAACTATGAGCAAAACAAATTAAATATCGTATTACTCAATAATGTATTTAAGAAATTAATCCAACAGTGCAATAACTTAATCATTTGCTTAAAATCAACTAAATACATGATAATTTTGTAAAAAAAATTAAATATAACTATCCCTAAAACAATAAACAAACTAAATAGAAACAAATAAATAAATGTAAATGTAAATGTACATGTTTAATAAAAAATTAAAAAATTGTCCAAATTATGTAACATTTTCTCCCTACCCAACCTAAAATCTACATTGTCATCAATGTAAGAAATGTAAATTAAAAAGAAAGATATAGAAAAGAAAGGTTACCTATTTGCTTTGTGCGATCAAGTAGTGATGTGGAAAGCTAGTGCGTCCACCATTTCAAACATTTTAGCCACCTAGGAAGAATGATGTGTTCTTCTGATATACATCACATTTCAACAAGCGGTTATAAATTTTAGCAATTATAAATAAAATAAACAAATGTCACATTAACAAGAAAGTAAAATAAACTAATGTAAAACAAATTACATAGAATGCAATATAACATAAAACAAAAGAAAGTAAAATCATAAATACAAACAAACAAAAATAAAATAAAATAATGCTACCTATAATGATGGGTTGCCTGGCATCTAGGTCCAATTTAACGTCTTACCAAGACATTTCTTCGGAGAATTTTCATTTGTAGAATTTAATTCACTCAATATCACCCTCGTAATTTATTTTGTGTTAATATGTGTTTGAAAATGTACAATATTCACACCAAGACTTCCCTTGATACACTCCTATTATGGAGATTAATAATTATTTTGGTAGAGGCTAAGAATGACCTACCAAGAAATGCATTGTGCTTCTTGTCCATTTTGAGAGTTTCTTGCACATTTGTAATAATAAAATCTACAAGTAGAACAAGATTTCTACCTGTATAATTAAACCATGTACCATGCTCTTTGGATATATTACAAATTTATCCACTAATTGTAACAATGTGGTTCAGGGTGTCAATTAACCCATAGCTACAAGTATAATAAGTAAAGCATTAAATTAACACTTGCAATTAGGTTTAATATAGCATTTATCTCCTTTTTATTGGTGATATCTAAAATTTCTAGTATCTTTGAAGGTAATTTCAATTTTTTTTTATTTTATTACTATAACTAATCTAATATGAAGTAAAAAAATTAATTACTAAATAGTTTTAACATAAAAATAACAAAACAGAATAAAAATAAAGATAAAAATATTAATCAACAAGAAATAAATAATAAATAATAAAATAAAGCAAATAAAATGAAATAAAACTAATAATAAAATAAAGAAAATGAAATGAAATAAAACTAATAATAAAATAAATAATAATAATAAATAAATAAATAAAATAAATAAATAAAATATAAATAATATAAGTACAATATATGATACAAATAATTTATTATACAATAATAAAAGTTAAAAAGTTAGTAAAGTATATTATATAATAAATAAGTTTATACACAAAAATAATAAATGAAATAATTTACGAGAAAAAATAAAAAATAAAAAAGAAATAAAATAAAAAATAAAAAGTTGAGATATTATTTAAATAAATAAAATAAAATTAATAAGTTTAATATAAAAATTAAAATTATTATAAAGAAAATACTATAAACAAATTAAGTTAATAACTAAATAAATTAATATCTAAGTTAACTTAAAATAAGTTAGAATAAATAAATATATGAAGTATATTAATAACCTATATATTTTTAGATTTTTAATTTTTGAGTTTTTAAAATTTAAAATTGTTTTATTAAAATGATCTCAAATCAATTATTAACCTAAATATTTTTATTTTATTAAGATTTTTTATTGAGAGATCTCTTTAGATTTGTTTTAATAAATTTTTAAATATATTTGACCTAAATTTAGGTATAATTGTTTTTATGAATTTTGGAATTTTTTGATTTTTTATTTTTTGAAAAATATTAAATAACTTACAAATATTTACAAAATGATTTTTAAGAGCTTTTAAAATGAAAATTCAAAATGCTATTCCTTAAAGTAACGGTGCCAAAAATTTGATACACAAATTTTATATTTTAAATCACTTTCTAAAAAATGAAAAATATACTCTCAATATTGGTTTAAAGAGGAATTATGTGGTTTTAAATAGTTCAACAAATCTTTTAAAAACTAAAAATATACCCAAAAGTTATGTTACAATTGTTTTGATTTTGAAAAACAATTTATCTAAATGATAAAATAATAAAAGATGGAAGATAGATTAGTTCATACAAATTATATGCGGATATGCATTTAATAAACAATGAAGAATTAATTAGATATTTAACTAGTTAATTATGTTTGGTAGAATTTATTAAGTTATTAAAATATAAACTCAGATTATTAATTATTTCTTATATATATAAATAACACCTATCACTTAATGCCTTCGGTCTAGTCATAAGTTAATACAATTAATCTATGAATATTTTCTAATAAATTAACAAATCATTTAACTTGCCATATTTGATCAGATCAATAATTTTATAATTCTATTCATGCTATCTAACTTGATTTTAAATTCATGTATTTAAAATCTAACCTTCATATTTTAAATTTATTAAAAAAAAACATCGTAAATATATTTTTCAATAATAAATATTTTTAAAATATTTGAAATAGAATACAATTCTAACTTAGATCTATATTCATTTATTTGAAATCTCAATTCATATTTTAAATTTATTATGAAAAATAAATTGTCAATATATTTTTCAAGAATGAATTGTGTATGAATGTTGAAATGGAAAATAATTTATGTCTAATTATTATTAAAAATATTAGCCTAAATAATTTATATAAACATATAAACATAACTAAAATATCATTATCACAATCTATCATATATACTCAAATTTAATAAATAATTAAAAAATTAAAAATAGATTACTAAATTAAAAATGGCATTAAGAAAGACATATAATATTAAATATATAAATAATATAATAAAATTAAATTAATACCACAAATTTATTCTTACAAATAATTTCTACAATGATATGTTATATGAAAAATCTTTATTTTTATTGCCTCTTATTTGTGATAACCTAATCTAAACTGTTTATAAATTAAACATAAAAATAAATTTGTAACTATTAAAATTGAGAGAAACTTGAAAGAGATTTAAAACTTAGAACTAAGTTGAAGAATCAGTTGTGGGATGATTATAAGAGAGGTGAGGTATTATTTATATAGGTGAGAAAAAGCAAAAAAATGAGAGAAAATATTATACTGTGCAAAGATTATCACCATACGTTGTGGCACTAATAAGTGTTATTTTATATTTATATATATATTGTTATTATAATAAGTTAAAATTATTTATTTTATATTTATTGGGAGAATATTAATTTATAGGATTTTCCGTAGACTTTTATGGATTTTTATTTTATAGATATATTAACTTAGAAAGGAAGTGAATATATTTCACAGTTTATCGTATCTTTATAGCTATTGTATCTCATCTTATCATTTTGACATGTGGTGTATAATAATCTTATCTCCATTAGAATACCAACAATCCTAGTGACATTTTGATATGATTTGTATCTCTAATATATACAAAACAACATCATACAAAATAGTAAGAGAATATAAGAATACATATTTAGAAAGATTTAGATACAAAATTTATAGAATTAAGTTAAAGGCAAGAACTAAGAACAAGATTCAAGAGGTAATCCAAAGATTTAAAGATCAGTCAATCCTAAGATTTCTTATAATACCTTTTATTGTTATTTTTTCATAAATAATTTTTGAATTTATTGTTTACAATGATTAGCTAATTTTATAATTGATTATGGTTGATTTCAAAACCCTATACATTGATTATAATATTTAATAAGATTTGTAATATTCTATTCAACTATTCTTTTTTATTATGTACTAATTCTTAGTTTTAATTATTTTATGAATTTATTTGATTATTTAAATATATAATTAAATAATCAAATTAATTCATCGTTAATTAATTTAATTGATTGGGTACATAATTACTTAATCAATTTAAATAATTACTAATAAATTACTTGCAATGAGAATTTGTACTCAAGATAATTAAATCAAACTTGTATATTTAACTTTGATCCAATTTACTTCTTTAAAAATTAAAGTTTTTGATATATTAAAGTTATAGAGCTTATTCTACGTTATTTATCGAAAAGAATTTAGACTAAAAACCTATTTAATTCTACGAATCTTTAAAAAGTGGTGGAGATCTTTGAGTTTGATAATTTCTCTAAGTTAGTATAATTAAAGAATAGGAGAATATGATATGTTTTTTGTTGATTTACAACATGCTAGTGGTAGAGATTGATCATACAATCGTTATTTTATTCAAATATTTATCATAATATTTATATTTTATTTTTATCTTTATTGATCTTTAATTATTAGATTTAATTTTTAGTTTATAAAACCAAAACCACTCATTTTTAATAAATAGGAGTAAGCTTCTGCGACCAAGGACTTGCTTTATACTAAGTTTTGACATCTTTAGCAATTTAAAGTAATATTTAAATTGATTATCATTTGAATTACATCCACCACACTTTTTACACCATCATAACACATGTCTATTCTAGTATGTTTTTAATTGTGATCCAAGAAGTTTACACCGTGGCATACATGTATCCTTACTATGGCCCACATTAAACTAGATTTCTCCAATTACATTTTCTTTCACCCTTTACATTTTTTGGTACATACGTAAGTTTTACATATGTTATTCTTTTAGATTGCAATTTGAGTGCTTCAGGTATAATTATTCAAGTGTTTCTTATTTGAATCATTTTGAAACCAAAAATACTTAAAAAACAAAAAAAGACATTCATATATTGCTGAAATAATGATAAGCCTATGCATGTAAATCTATTTTTGATATTAAAGTGCAAATAAATTACATAATGTAAATAAAACAAAATTATGTTCACGATTAGTAAAACCAAAAAAACAAATGTAAATAAAAGTTAAAATAAATATTTTTTATACTTAAAAAAAACTTATTGTTCATGAATAGTAAATAAAACAAAATTCAAATTTCCTAAAAAAATTAAGTTGAAAAAAATAAAAAATAAAAAAGCTGTACAACTGGAATAGTAAAATAATTTTGAATTTTGAAATTTAAAGTTAAAAAAAATTTAATAAATTTTAAATAAATAAATAAATTTTAAAAAAATTAAAAAAAATTTTACGAAAAAAAAGAATAATACAATTTTTTTATTTTTTTATTATTTTCTTTTAAAGAAAACATTAAAAAAAAGAAATAAAAAATTTAAACTTTATTTTATTTAAATAAATAAATAATAAAATAATAATAATTATGAAAATAAATAAATAGAATTTTAAAATTTAAGTTTTAATTTTCATTTAATTTGTAATTTTAATTTTTTTAATTTTAATTGTTTTAATTTTTTTATTTTAAATCTTAATTTTAAGTTTTTTTTAAATAAAAAAATAAAAAAATAATAATAAAAATATAAATTAATAAAAAAATTTAATGTTTAGTTTTTTCAATTATTTTTATTTTTATTTTTTTTTCTTTTACCCTTTTCAATTTATTTTATTTTATTTTATTTTTTGGTTTAATGTTTAATTTAAATTTTTTCATTTAACTATTTTTTCTTAATTTTCGTTTAACTTAATTAATTTAGACTTTTATTAACTTCAATTTTCATTAACTTAATTAACCTACCTTTTTATTAACGTAATTAACTTAAATTTTTACTTAACTTTAACTTAATTTTAATAGCATAAAAAGTAAAGATCTAAGAGAGTTATATTTGGAATACTAGTTCTTAGAAGTCTTTGCACCACTATTATTTCGTGAGAGTACTCTTGGTTAATACTGATTATGTTATTTTAACTTAGATATTGTACTTAAAAAAATAAAATTCTGAAACTATCTCCAAAATTTTAAAGTTTTAATTATAATCAGAGGAGTTAATTGCTTTGTTAGATCTAGGTATAATTGTGTTTTTATGCCTTAATTATTTGACTTGTAACTAGACGTGGGTTATCTAAAACCCTCAAGCATGCCTTTAGTTTTAAGTACAAAAAAATTTGAAAATCCATAAGGCATGACTGAAAAAGTATAGGTAGACAACCTTGTCTTACTTATAGGTTTGATTGACTCAATGATGTGGGGACATTGAATTTACTTAAAATGAAATACCCAAGTTATGTTTTGCTAAGACTTTAAACTAAGTGTTGGATGAGAGTTAACCTATCATTTTAGATAATTTTCTTTTATTTGTTCTTTATTTTAGTTTAATTTCATGTGAATAATTTTAAAATTATTAAAATTAAAAATATTTGTTGAGATGATAGAAGTTTATAGTGATATGTTTGTGTGCACTTTAATGAACATGATGAATGCAGCTATATTTCTCCGTTACTATTTGCACATTCTCATGAAATAGGTAATCTTTCTTCTATTTTCTCTTTATCTTTAATTTACAGTTGTTACATTAAGGACAATGTAAGTTCTAGGTTGGTGGTGGTGAAAAGTTACCATGTTTAATTTAAAAAAAAATAAATTTAAAAAATAAAAATAAAAAATAATATTTTTTATGTTCACATTTTCATTTTTATTGTGTTTGGTTTTATTTTCTTTGTGTGATTTAGTAATTTTTGGAATTTTAGAATTAGTTTTAAAAAAAAATTTCACAAAAATTTATCATTTCTTTAAATCAAATTCAAGTAAATAGTTAAGTCTTTTTGGACTGTTAGATTAATTTTTGAAAACATATCATGAAATAATTTTTTGGTAATTAGTTAGTTTTTGTCAAAACTAGTATTTCTTGATAAAATGTGGAAATTATATTAAATCCAAAATCAGTGTTTATGAATATTTTTTAGTGGAGATTATCTTTGTGAGATATAATTTGAACCCAATGCAACTAACAACATTTCAACTTCAACAATTAAACTATGATCCTTATACGATGGTTCCTAAAGTGTTCATAACAAAAAGTAATTCTTAGGAAGTAGAAGTTCAAGAATTAATCTTTTCTCCTCAAGTGCACGCAATAGATCAACATATAAGATTCACTACTCAAATGAAAATCCCACACACGATTATAAGAAGCCATGATTTTTTCCCAACCAGTTTTATCTACAAGGATTTGGGAGAGAAACAGTTCATGCTCATTCATTAGATGTTGGAGTCAAATGTCACACAACTTGTGTTTAGAATTTTTCTTTAGATATATAGATTGTTGTTATCTTGTGTTAGTATCAATTTAATTAAAGTGGTATAGTTTAGTGTTAATTGCCATGAAAGATGCATGAAAATAAGAATAAACATAAAGTTTTCTTTAATAAATAAAGCATTGAGTATTATCAATATCCTATTAGGATTGAGATTTTTGTTATATATATATATAGCACCGTTCCTAATACAAATGGTTTAGATAAATATTTTTACTAAATAATCTTGTATTTTGAATAAACACAATATAATGATATATATTTCTAGTTATAATTAAATATTTTTCTTAATTTTATGAATCAGTAGTTAATTTAAAATTCTTATTTTTATTAACATATAAATCTTTAAATATTTTAATCCAAAGATTAGTAAGATTGATCAATACTATTTGTCTAAATTATTTATCATCAATATATATATATATATATATTATATCTTCTCTAGCTATAAAATCTCTCTTAAAATTATAATAATAAATTTTTATATTTTCAAAAATTTAATATTTATCTGTTTGTTTTCTATCTCATATTTCTTTTATAAAATTAAGAAAAATATATGGAATATATATTCTCTAGTGGAGGTTTCAATGTACTAAGTTACAACGTATTTATAGACATGTATGTTAGTATGAATAAAAAATGATACGAATATTGTCCCATACAAACTTCATTGTGGTTGTATAGTAGTCATATAATATATTAAGAGAAATTCTAAACTATGGGGTAGATATAATAATCTCTATACCGAAAGGTGATTTTTATTTTAGATCGATGTTTTTTTCTAGAATGAGAACAAAAAGTAAGTATTTTAAGAACAATAGTTTATTATTTACTTTTTCAAATTAGGTTCACGCTGACTAACTGGAAGATTTCTTTCTACCAGAGTTGAAAATATATGGATAATCATTTTTATATAAAAGAAAAACACAAAGTTAGGTAGCAAATAGGATTATATATATATATATATATATATATATATATATATATAATCCTATATGTTATATACATGTTTTGTAAGTTAAGTTATAACTAGTTATATCAAACTTATTAAAATAATCCAACGCTATGAGTAATAGCATATTTATCTTATTTTAATTTATTTAGATTGTGTTTGGGTTTTGGATTTTAGAAGGAAAGAAAATAGAGAAGAAAAACATTACGAGGAAAGAAAACCAAACAATTTTCGTGTGTTTGGTTTTGCTCAAGAAATTTAAGAGAAGAATGAAAGCATCTTGATATAGTTTTTTGGTGTTTAAGAATCATGTGAAATTAAAAAAAAGTAAAACAAATCGTTATATTGTTGTTATATTGTTAATATATTTTAAATAACTGATAAATTAAATATTATATTTTAACTTTATTTAATTTAATGAAAAGAAAAATATTATTATAATTTTTTTTAAAAAAAATAAGTTGTTTATTAATTATTATTAGAATTTTTTAAACATAAAATATAATTATGTATTTGTCACTATGTGCTTAATTGACATCGTCCATCATTGAAAATAATGTTTAGGTTGTCTATCAATTCAATAAAAATATCCCTTATTTATTCTGAAAAAATATAGTTCTTATTAATTTAATAAGAAAATAAACTCAATCAAAATATAGTTATTATTAATTTAATAATAAAATAAATTCAATCAATTCCACTCAAATTCCTTTTTCCAATATACAGTAAAATTCAATTTCCAAACATACCCTTAATGACCAAATGAAAAGTAAAACGTTTTTTTTTCAAATTTATGGAGTAACAAATTTTTTAGAAAATATTAGATATAAATTTTTTTTTTGTGAAATATTACTAACAATTTTTTTTCGTTAAAAATATATAAATACTATGTTTCCTTACGGTTAAACATATTCTAATTTTAGATAAATTTATTGATGAAGTTACTTACAATGAGCTCATTTTGAGACCAATGGTTGGCTTATTGACCATTTTAGATAAACTTATTGATGAAGTTACCTACAATCATATTTGAAGAACTAATTTTAGACAGTATTTTGTGCTTTGAGGTTTGATTTATTGTTCGTCTTTTGCCATAATCTCCACCACTCATCAAATTTGAAGCATGTTTGATAACATATTCTCCACCACTCCATATTAATCTTCTTCTTTTTTTTTTTTTTTTTTACATTTCTTAGACTATGTTTGATAACAAATTTGATTTATGATTTATAATTAAAAAATTAATTTTATAATTTCTAATTATTTTATAAAAATAATTTTTAATATGTTTTATAACGATTTCTGCTTAGTGATTTTCAAGAAAAAAAAATGAACTACAAGTTGTTTGATAACATTTTTTATTTTCTAAATGAGCTCATATCTTGCATTAATAGATTATGTATATATTATTTTCTATTTTCAAAGAATTTCTTTTGAATTTACATATTCTTTTTTGTCTCTTTCAATTAAAGTTTTTCGAATTAGAGTATGAAAAAAATAAAAAAATTAGTGACAAATTTCAAGAATAAAAAATCAAGAGAAAATTAAGATTTAAAATTTTATTTTGTTAAAGTATTATTTATTATTTTTAAGATTAGATTCAAGTTTTATAACTTTTTTAATTTCAAATTAGTCTATACAAATTATTTATTTTTTGAATTACATTAGGTGTATTGAATTTA
Organism: Hippophae rhamnoides; assembly: GCA_033030585.1. Lineage (NCBI taxonomy): Eukaryota > Viridiplantae > Streptophyta > Magnoliopsida > Rosales > Elaeagnaceae > Hippophae > Hippophae rhamnoides. Next base: position 68,920,031 of record CM065430.1, on the reverse strand, counting down.
CTATTATTAATATTCATATTTAATATTTATGTTTTATATTTTAATACAACATATGTTATTATCACGTGACATAACTAATAGCTATAAAAACACACCATGTTCTCCCTTTGGTTTTTGTTTTCGAAACCAAGTTTGAAGAATTGATCTTAGACATTTTTTGTGTTTTGAGGTTTGATTTATTGTTCGTCATTTGTCATATTCTCCACTTCTCTATCTCCTTGTTTTGGAACAAGTCTAGGTAAGGTTTTAATCAAATTTGAAGTGTGTTTTTATCGTATATTAATCTTCTTCTATTTACTATTTACATTGCTTAGGATTTGTTCGGATAATAATTTTGATTTATGATTTATAATTAAAAAAATTGATTTTGTAATTTTTGATTATTTTATAAAAATATTTTTTAATATGTTTTATAACGATTTATGCTTGGTGATTTTCAAAAAAAGAAATAAAAAATTACGTACGAGTTGTTTGATAATATTTTTTATTTTCTTAATGAGCTCATATATTTCATTAATGGATTATGTATATATTATTTTCTATTTTCAAATAATTTCTTTTGCATTTACATATTTTTTTTTGTCTCTTTCAATTAAATTTTTCGAAAAAAAATTATAAATTAGTGAAAATTTTCAAGAATAAAAAATCAAGATTTAAAATTTTATTTTGTTAAAGTATTATTTATAATTTTTAGGATTTCGTTCAAGTTTTATAAACAGGAAGTTTTTATGATAAACGTAATTGAGTTTGTTAATTTGAAAATTAAATAATCAGTCTTCAATATTTAAATGGGTTGACAAAAAACTATCTTTGTTCGTCTAATTATCAAATTACATAATTATATTATAAAAAATAACAACAAATAAAATCCAGCTTGGAAAATAGGCCATGTACTTTTTTCATATATAAGTTTAATTATTTCAAGTTTATTTAGAAAAAATGAATCAAAATAAAAAAAAAATAAACCCATAATTTTACCAAATTATCCTTAATTATTTATGTATTTTTTATAATGAAAACAATATATGTTTTTTAAAGGATTAAAAATGGAACTAGGTCAACAAATGGATTATATATGAGTTGGAATATATAAAAACCAGGTTGGAATAGGTAATATATATACTTTCTTGCATAAATAAGCTTAGGGCATGTTTATTTAAAAGGGATGAAAATCTAAAATTAGATGAAGAACGAATCATAACAAAAAATAATCAAAATAACTACATCCATTATCTTTAATGTTATTTACTAACTTTTTTTTTAATTGGAGTAAGAAAGAAATAGATTCCTTCTATATATATATATATATATAAATTAAACAACTTTATCAAATAACTCTTAACTATTATTTGTAGTTAAACCCCTTCACTTAGCTTGTTCTCCACGCCCCTACTCTATTTTCTCCCTTTGCATTTTGTTTTTGAAACCACGTTTGAAGAACTGATCTTAGACCTTCTTTTGTGCTTTGAGGTTTGATTTATTGTTTATCATTTACCATTTTCTCCACCACTCCATCTCCTTGTTTTGGAACAAGTCTAGGTAAGGTTTTCTTCAAATTTGAAATGTGTTTTTATCATATATTAATCTCTTTTTAACTTATTCGATAACAATTTTTATTTATGATTTATAATTAAAAAAATTAATTTTATATTTTATGATTATTTTATAAAAGTAATCTATCAATATGTTTTATAATAATTTTTGCTCAGTGATTTTTTAGAAAATAAATCAAAAATAACCTACGAGTTATTTGGTAACATTTTTTATTTTTTTAATTTTTTAAAAAACTTTAAAAGTTCAAATTATTTTTATTACGTATCAATTTTAAATTTTTAATCATTTTCTTTTAAAATTCATACATACGAAAGTGATAAGCCTTGACTTACTTATTTACGTTATCATCTTTAATTTTAGATTCTTTTGGATAAATTAAAAAAAGAAGAGTAAATCTCATCCCTCTCCATAGGGTTCAACAAACTCTAGAACATATGTTGTTTAGTCTATTAAGGATTCATAGTTGTAAAAGCTCTTTAGCTAAAATTATACATACACAGAAAACAGCATGGACACACACCTTAAACATAGCAAACTCTTAAATAGCATATGGCATAAGTTACTTAGATTATCTCATTTATATTATTGATTCATTCAAATTAGAAACATTATGATTTAGTCCCTTAATTTTGTAAAAAAAGATCAATTAATGATAAATAATATTATTTTAATGATTTTTTATTTAAAACATTATTATTTTCTATCAAGTAATTTAAATTGATTAAAATACGAGTCTTTAACACGAATAAAAATGAAATTTAATATGAAATTATTTAAGAAAATTAAATAATGATAAAATTGAAAAAAAAATATTTAAATATAAATTTTAATTTTTGAAAAATTAAAAATAAATAAAATATTACCAATTAATAAATATTAAGAAGCATTTAACGTAAATTTAATATAGCTTAATGGTTAATTCTATTCACTTTGATACTAAGTCAAAAGTCGAGAGCATTATTGCTCTTTTTATAAAATTCATAAGTATACGTGAAGATATGTTAAAAGGAAAAGACATCGTTGAAATTGTCCCACAAAATCATCATACTATTTATCTAGTCTTTTACTTTGCTTATCTTTTTTAGAGTAGTATTATATGTGTAGTTTTATAAATACTATCTTGTTATTGTATCTTTACCAATGAGTTTATTTTTTAAAATTTTAATTTATTTTTGAATAGGATGAAATAAGATAAGATAATAATGTGAATGTATATGTACACAATTGGTTATATCCTCATCCATATGTGTAAATTTTTATTAACTGTTATAAATATAGTATTCTATTAAATTATGTTGAACTTAAAATAATTAATAAAAACATTAATTTATTTTTTATTGGGAATGAAATAAAAATGAGATAATAGTATAGATTTTAATGTTTTTTTGTTTTTATAATGAGAAAAAAAAAATCTTAGGTTGGATCATTGTATCATGGGCTGGCCCCAATATCTTTATTTCATTTATTATAATCAATCAAACTTTACTTAACATGAGATTCGATTAAACTCCTTTCATGTTTCGAATTTGGGCCCTTTGTCAAATCTTAACTAACCTGCGAATGTTATTTCAATTATTGATCTCAATTATAATATAATTTCTATCAATTTACCACAATTTTTTTATTACCCCAATAATGCTTTATTGTTTTATAACCATTTAGTACATATTTGCATTCTCTTATTTGAAAACGCTTCCGGGGATAAAAGGTTTCAGTTTGTTTATGAGTGTGACAATAAATGTTGAAGCATATTTAAAAATCTTGGATCTCACGTTTAGGAAATTTAAATTATATTTTAAAAGTAAACTTCCATTACTTTTGAGAAAAACACTAAGTTATTGAGTTACAATTATTTTATTAGTTATTCTTTACCATCTTTACTAAGAAAAATATTTATTTATTTATTTAATTATATTAGATAAAATAATTATAACTTAAATAAATTATAAATAAAATTATTAAAAAAATAGAAAATAAAAATAAAAATAATTATTTATTCTTGTACAGTTAATTTTTCATATTAATATGATTAAATTATTATAAAAATAAATATAATATCTAAATATCATTTTTAAAATAAAAATAAAACTTTTAACGTTAATCTCTTTTATTAATTCTATCTATTAATATTGAGAATCTTTTAATAGTTACATAAACTATAATCTTTTTTCTTTTTCTCTTTTTAAATGTAAAATTATTTTTTTTATAAAATCACTTACAATACATATCATCTAATTTTAAATCTTTTTTTTATTGATATATCCAACTATATTTTAAAATAATTTTATATATCATGTATCAAAATCATTTATGTGGATAATCATTTCGTTGTTGATTGATTTTTTTAAAATATAAAGAATAATTAAATTTATGATAGTATTGAATAATATAATTGTTAATGTATATTTATTAACAAATTAATGTATATCAGCTAATATACATCATATATGTATATGTATATCTAGTTTACTTATAACTCTTATATAAAGGTACCACGTATATTCTTTAACATACATAATATAATACAATCATTAAGTATTTTTAACATAGTATTAGAGCCATTGCTTTAACCTTTCTCTTAGCAACCTTGTCTCTTCTGGTGTTACTCAACCCTTATCGCTTCCGTTGTCACAACAACCGCTGCAGCCACTCACTATTGAACCTCCGAAGTCTTTCATCCATTGTCCTTAGGTTCTGGTCCTACAGTCTCCATCGTTGAGGAGTCACGCACACACAGATCACTACAATCATTATCTCTGCCGTGCATCTTACTCCAATAACCTTTTTATAGGTACTACAGTGATTGGATCGCCCTTATCTACATAACCGTGGGATATTCACAACCACATGATCCTCACATGGATTCAGATTACTTCTGTTCCCTCCATCTCTAATCTATTTGGTAACTTTTATGATGCAAAATCAGCATGTGATATGTTGGCCAAAAGGTACTCTACTACTCACGGATTCATGAAATATCAGTTAGTAGTTGAATTGCATCAACTTCGACAAGAACTAGGACAATCCATCATGACTACTATGATCAACTTCACTTTCTTTGGGACCAAATTGACCTTTGTGATCCAATTTGGGCATGCTCAAAGGATTCTCAGCAATATGCTGTAGTTAGAGATAAGTTTCATCTCTATGAGTTCTTGATGTCACTTCATAAAGAATTTAAGCCCATCCGGGGTCAGCTTCTCAATCGTAGTCCTCCTTCCTTTCTTGATACTGCCGTAAATGAGTTGGTTAGAAAAGAAGCTCGGCTTGTAACCCTACAAGCCCATAATAAGTTCAATGTTTTGGCTATTACTCCTGCTTCTACTCCTACCATTGAGCAACCTCAACAGTCAGGTGATTCCTCTTTCTCTAGCAATCGTCGCAGGCAGACCAACAAGAAGTTGTGCAATTATTGCAAGCGTCATAGCCACATCATTGAGACTTGTTATCGTTGCAAAAAATCTACTGCTATTATTGCTAATACTGAGCCTACTCTACTGATGCCTTCCATTTAAACTCAGTCCCAATCTTATGGATCCACTATCAACCTTTCTCCCACTGAACTACAGAATATCACAACTCAGGCTATTCAAATGGCTGGTAATACATATTTTTCCACTACTTTCTCAATTTTGCCCGATAAATCTCAAACTTGGCTTTTTTATTCTACCTGTTGTAATCATATGACACATCACTCATCTTTATCCTACAAACTTGACCCTGTACAACAAGCTCTTAATATTCATATAGTTGATGGTTCCACCATGCATGAGAATAGTCTAGGTTTTGTTTCGACCTCTAACCTCTCTATTGCTTGGGTCTTCCATGTAGAAACCTAATTTTTTATGTTTACTTCTGATTTCTCTCTAAGCGAGTACATAATCCTAAAATATAGAATTAATTTCTCAAGGTTAAGACATCATTTTCTATGCTAAAACCTTACTAATAGAAACAAGCATATGTCTAATAAGAATAACAATAGAAGAGACACTAATATCATAATTTTTTAAATTTAATTAATTATGTACAAGGAAATTTTGAGACTTAAAAGCTTGTGGTATCTTAAGGTTTTACTTTGATATTAAAGCTAACACTTTTAAAATCTTCACAAAGATTTACATATATTAGAGGCATTTCAAAGTCAAATGAGAGTGTCCATGATTAAAGAATAAATTATTCAAGCCAAATTAAACATATTTTTTTATTTATGTTTTGTAGTGACATATGTAAATTCATTATCAATAAAGTAATTCATCCAAACACCAAGAACACGAATACATTAGGAATATTTAAGAATCGTACATTTAGTCATTCATTACATTTGGTAAGTTAAATGCTTTTTAAGTTCATATAAAGACTTTATTGTTTTTTTTACTCATTTATTTTTAATAATTTTTACCTTTGACATTTCTTAATTTTGGTATAGACATGCTTTTTAATTATTATTTTTTCAATGTTGCAATTTCTTAATATGGATTTTTTTCTCTCCTTTTTTAGGCAAGTGCATATAAATCTTTCAACATAAACGAACTTATGTTCACAACTAAGACACCAAAATCATCAAACACACTCGATTACATTTTCTTCGAAGGTATATTATTTCTCAATTTAACATCTAATTAAGCTATTATACTTTTTATTTGTTATTTTTTCTTTCAAAAGCTTAGTTTTCATTTAGAAATTGTAGTTTCCTTCCATTGTACCTATTTGAATTATCTTCGTTACTTATAATGTTTTTTAGTTCTTTTCGTATATAAAAATATGAAATACATTATTATCATCTTAAATGTTTACGTGATTTTAAGAAATACTAATCTCACATAAATATGTACACACTCATCTTATGTTATTCCATATGATAGAATTATTTTAAAAAATGGAGAAGTTATTCATTTTTCTAGATATTTCTACCATATGTAACAACATAAGTGGTTGAAATTTAAGTGTTCATATCATTCCTCTTTTGACATCACATATTATCAATGTATATTTAACTTCAATTATGTTGAAAATCTGTAGAAAACAATCTAAGTGTTCGAAACTACAATACAACGCTTGTCTCATGAAAAAGTGCCAATGGGCCTTCCATTTACAAAATGGTCCTCAGATCACATAGCTATATTTGCAAGATTTTTATTCAAGCCTTCCCAATTTAAAATTAAAGAAAGAATATTATTACCATAACTTAATTGTAATTGTGGAAGATGCTTGGTGAGTGCTTAAAAAGAACTAAAACTACCATGATTTTATGTACTTTAATTGATTAAAAAGATTTATATTTATATGATTTTATCATATTTTTATATAAATTTGTCTTTTTAAAATCATGAGTATTTTTATTGTTTTTCATGTATTTTTGCTTAAAAAATAACTTAAAGACTCGGGTTGCTATGAAAAACATCATTGGATTTCAAAGTAGCACGATCTAATTCAAAAATTGTACCCAATTGAGCACATCTAGCATATTTTTTCATAGTAGTAGGATCACTATAATCCACCCCATTGAGTTCACCACCATAGAACTCAACAATTACACCTACTTGTTCCATACTATATTTCGATTATGCCCTTCTAAAAGGAACATTGGCTCTAATAATCTCGTTTTCGTCTACCAAAACAATAGGAAATGTTTTAAAAAAAGTTGGCATACAACATACAAAAAGTTCACGCCCTTCTTTATCTCAAAAATACTGGATGCAATACATCACAAATATATTAAGAAAATAAATGAGGCAAATTCAAAAAAGATGGAGAAATTGGACAAAATGGGTCAAAAATGTCAAAAAGGAAAAAATAGTACACGTAGTTGCCCAGCCGTGCCGACCAACGCGCGTAGCATGCCGAGCAATGTGCGTAGTGCATCAAGAATCGCCTGAAGAAATGCTAAAGTTTGCATGCATCGCCGGAACAATGTTGAAATCTACGCCCGTATAACGCCAAACTCGCATACCCATATGTGCGCACCACCCATATGCGCCCATCCACACCCCACATGCAGAATTCATATGCTCCACTACATGTATCACTGCTTAAGTTAGTGATGACATCATCATCCACACCCCACATACAGAATTCATATGCTCCACTATATGCGCCCATCATCTTCCTCTCCTCACCTATAAATACCCTCATATCCTCCATACCAAAACATACCTCAAAAACATCTTCTTATCTCTCTCTTTCTTTTTTTTTTAGTTTTTTTAGTTTTAATGTTCTTTTATTAGAATTAGTTATGTTTTTATAAATTATTAGCTTTTTTATTCAATAAATGGAAATGCAAATTCGTTTGGAGGTTTTCCAGTAACACAATTAGCATAAGTACTATAAGTTTTTACAGTTATTTGTTATGTTTTATTCATATATGTTATATTTAATTTGTTTGTGATTAAATTTAACAGTACTAGCTGTTTGTAGACATGATATAATAATAACATTATTATGCTTGCGAAATATTAAATATGTAAAAATCTATAAAATGAATTGATTTTATTTTTATTCAAGATTTTATATCAAGAATGTTAGAGAGAAATATATTATTTTTCATTACAAACTTAAATCTTAAAATTAGATTTTAAGGTTTAGTTATCCGGTTTGATTTAAAGTAGTACCTTTTTATTTATTGGTATAATCGTCCGGTAGTTAGAGTGAAGCTCTATTTCAAAAGTTTTATAAGAATTATTATCTAAGAATGTATTGACAACATATTTTCAGTAATGGTTTTAAAACTTGAAAGTTAGTACTCGGATAATTAAATTCTTAGGTTTAATTTGGACACATTGAATAAAATTTAAATTATCTAACCCTATCAAAGGTGGCATTTAAATGGTTCATTTCCAATCTCTTATAAAAAAAGAATTAATTTAATTAACCGCATTGATTATCGATCTCACCCATAGGTGTTAATTGATTTTTTTAATTAATAAAGAATATCTAACCTAACCAAAAGTGGTATTCGTATAAAAAAGAGAGAATCGATAAATATCAATTTATATCTTTAATAACCTAAATAATATGAGCAAGCATAATTAACTTAGTTATTATATCCATAAATATTCCATTATTATAAAAAATAAAATTTGTGTAAATGTTTATTGAATCTATATCTATGTTTATTTATATTATATCATTAGATTAGAACAAGAAAACCAAAATATTACGACAGGTTGTTTATGATTTAATTTCGTTTTTAAAAGTTTGAATAATAATTAAAAATCATATATATTTATTTCTTAGATCGACCTTGGGAATATACTTATCATTTTCTATGAAATGATTCGTACACTTGTAAAAGTTTTATAAATATAAAACCAAAGTATTGGTAGAATTGTCAATATCAGTTTTTCTCATCAATGCTTGATACCGCTTCATGATTTGAGCCCAATGCAACTAACATCATTTCAACTTCAACAATTAATCTTTAATCCTCATATGATGGTTTCTAAAGTGTTCATAATAAGAGTTAATGATGGTTTCTAAAGTGTTCATAATAAGAAATAACTCTCAGGAACTAGAAGTTCAAGAATTAATCTTTCCTCCTCAAGTGCACACAATAGATCAACATATAAGGTTCTCTACACAAATGCAAATTACACTAACGATTATAAAAAGTCATGATTTCCCTACCAGTTTTATCTACAATGATTTGGGAGAGAAGCAGTTCATGCCCATTCATTAGATGTTAGAATCAAACGACGTCACACAACTTGTGTTTAAAATTTTTCTTTAGGTATATAAATTGTTGTTACCTTGTATTAGTATCAATTTAATTAAAGTGGTATAGTTTTAGTGTTAACTGAAACAATGGAAGATGCGTGAAAATAAGAATAAACATAAAGTTTTCTTTAAAAAATAGAACTTAGGAGTATTATCAATATCCTATTAGAATGGAGAGTTTTGCCATATATATATATATATATATAATATCCTACTACAAATGGTTTAGATAAGTAATTTTACTAAATGATTTTGTCTTTTAAATAAACACAATATAACAATATATGTATTTCTAGTTATAATTAGATATATTTTTTTGATTGTATGAATCACTAGTTAATTTAAAATTTTTATTTTTATTAATATATATATCTTTAAATATTTTAATCCAAAGATTAATAATATTTATCAATACTATTTCTCTAAATTATTTATGATCAATCTATATATATATATATACATACATGTATATACGTACATGTATGTATGTGTATATGTGTATATGTGTATATATACATATATATATATATATATATATACATATATACACATAGATATATACACATATTATATCTTGTCTTGTTATAAAAACTCTCATAAAATTATAATAATAAATAATATAAAAATTTAATATTTATCGGTTTGTTTTTTCTATCTCATTTTTCTTTCATAAAATTAAGAAGAATACATGGAGTATATATTCTCTAGTGGAGGTTTTAGTGTCCTAAAGCTACATCATACTTACAGACATATATATTAGTATGAATAAAAAAAACGGTACAAATATTGTCCCACAGAAGCTCTTATGTGGTTGTATCGTAGTCATAAGAGAAATTCTTAACTATAGGGTAGATATAATTTGTCCACCGAGAAGTGATTTTTATTTTAGATTGATGTTTTTTTCTAGAACGAGAACAAAAAACACGTATTTTAGGAACAATAGTTTATTATTTACTGTTTTCAAATAAAGTTCAAGTTGACCGGCTAGAAGATTTCTTTCTACCAGAGTTGACAAGATATGGATACTCATTTCTATATAAAAGAAAAACACAAAAGTTATATAGCAAATAGGTATATATATATGTTATATTCATGTTTTGTAAGTAAAGTTATAACTAGCTATATCAATATAAAATATATTTAACTAAATAACATGAATAAATTAAAAAAAAATTAAAGTTAATTCACGTGCTTTAAATCGTTTCATTTAAAGTTGGTTAAACGAACCGAATTTAATGCACTTTTTATGATAATATATATATATTAAAGTTAGAATTTATCGACATAAAAGAAGAATTAATTCAGACAGTCACGTTTGGATCTAGTGGCCATCACGGAAGGATTATTAAATAATTGTTTGAACCAAATAAACCTTCAATTATTAATATAACTATCTTCATTGTTAGATATTAAGTACATTTTAAAAAACTAAAATAAAATTTATCCGTTGATTATACTTATTCTATGGTAAGTAGACAGAAATAATAATTATAATTCATATTTTAAGTTTTTCATTCTTAGAAAGTATCATTTATAGTAAATCAGTAGTATCAATTCATTGAATCGAAGATGCGTTTTAATTGATTTAATTGTAAAATTATTTTAAAAACGTGAAGATTGTGTTGTCGTATTTACATTTTTAGAGAGAAAAAAAGGTGTTCGATCCAAAAAAGATTTGTTTAGTATGACGTATTTGTATCTTTTATAAAGAATTCAAACTCATATATACATAAAATTACATAAATATTAAAAGATAAAAAAATTTAATGAATGTATATATTTTAATTTTTTATTAACATTTATATTTGACAAAAAATAAATCTAATATCAATCCTTGTGTATAAATAAAAAAATAATAGATTTATTTTTTATCAAATATAAATGATAAATTAATAAAATATAAGAAAATTATGTAATTAATATATAGAATTTTGTTCTATATAAAATAAGATGTTTAAAATTGTGTATGATATCTATCTCTAAGTCAAAAAAAGTCAATTAATTAATAAAAATATTAAAAATTCAAATAATTAAAACTTCAATATTAGATAAGAATTCTGCTAGTAAACAAGAAATAAACAATTAATCTTTTCTTAATAACGCTAGAAATATAAGTCACAATCCTACGATATTATTATTATTATGTTACGTGTTTATTTTACGTTTTGATATTAATTATATCATGTTTTTATGCTAATTAGATAAATTTATTGATTTTTTTCATGTTATTTATTTATAAGTAAAAAAATACAAAATTTTTAATAACATGAAAAAAATTATTCATCAATTTAAATTAATTTTCGTATTAAAAATAATCATCTTACTGTAATGTCAAATAATATTGATTGGAGAAATACTAAGTACACAAAATTAAAATTATAATTACTTTTGTGAATATATAATGTGTATATTGTAAAACATGTTAATATTATCTATAAAAATGAATAAAAATATTGGCATGATATTATAGCATTTCCCTATCAATATTAAATACATACGAGAATATTTAACATTAATATAGTTTTAAGTTTTTGTTTTAATGACATGTTTAGTTTTAGAAAAATATATAAAATCACTAAATAAGAGATATAAAAGATTAAGAAAACTATAGATGATGAAAACAAGTAGACTTTAAATACTGAAAACTAAAATTCCAAAATAATAATTTATTAATTTGCTTCTCAAATTAATGAGAGAGAATTATTACATATAATTATTGACAACAAAATGTGTTGCATAAACATTATTCAATCTTGTCATGTATTATTGTACGTATGAAAGTAAATATCCGACCACCTTCATAAAATAGCGAGTAATATTTAGTATTCTTACTTAGCAGAAAGTAATATCATAATCGGGACCACCATTGCAAGTGAAAGTGCCCTTCTTATCATCATAAGCATAGCTATAAGCTTGAGGACATTGTTGTGAAAAGAACTTGGAGTAATCAGTTGGTGGACATGTCTCTGCCTTATCAAAAGCTCCAGTACAACAATATTTAGGATCACCAAAAGCAACACAAGCACTCTTACAACCAATAACTTTCCCACCAGCTCCCTTCAATTGGAGTGCTGCTGGACAAGCACCAAGTAGATCGGCTGGCTTGCAACTTGAACTCTTGCATCCGCCTCCGGTGCCACCACGTGGGGCAATGGTTGCCGGAATTGTGAAACCGTCGACGTTGCTAACATCATAGAAGTCTTGTCCTTTGTTCGCTGCAACAAAGATTTCTACTAGGGTTGTTGGTGTAGCTCCACTTTTCCCATTACATGTTAATTTGCCTGTACCACAGTCTCCAGTGGTGCAAGCAAACTTGCCACCTTTGTTGGTGCAATCAGTTCTTGCCCAAAACCGACCTTCCCATGGTGAGTGTGGAACGTCCACGGTACGCATGGCTCCGGCAAGGAGCTCAAAGCCAGTGGTTCCTAATTGAGGACTTCGGCCACCAGCTAAGGTTGCTGGCCATATGGTGTGACGGCAGTTGTTTTTTATATTGATCTTGAAAGCATTAGATCCTGCCATGTAAGCGTAGTTTATATAATTAGAAACAATTAAAGAAATAAAAAATATTTTCAATCAATTATATACATAATTTGATTATCATTAATATTTAGTTAATTGAATTTATTACTGCATTAATTCTATATTTTACCGCCTTTTTCATTTATATATATGAAATTGTTATTGAACTAATTCAATTATCTGATTTTTAATATATAACTTTATGTGTTAGTGATCGATAATAAAAAATTCATATTTTATGTAACAAAAAATTATAATTATAATCACTTTTTATCATCGTATCAAAATGACATAAAAAAATTGAATATAATTATTTAATCACATCGAATATTTTTAAAATATAAACATTCTATTAATAATACATAGTGAAGATTATATAAATTTATGTATATCGTGAACATAGATCGATAGATTCGATAGTGTACGTCTCAAACGTGCTATGTGTATATCATAAAGAAAATGTCATTAATACCAGCAAAGAAGAAGGCCACCAGGGTGAGGCTGATGAGAGCTGGAGTATTCATATTGAGTATCTTGCTTTTAGTGTTATGATTAGATGAATGAACTTATTGGAAACTTGAAAATTTGGTTACTATATATATATAGGCAAGTCATGAAAGGTTTTATAAATTGTTAGTTAGTGTGACTCATTGCGTGTAAAAACCAATAATCTATCATCTTATTAATTTTTTTTTTAATCATAGATCATCTTATTAATTTTCTCTTGAATTATAGCTAGTAATTAATATCATATAGAACAATCCAAGCTGCCATATATACTATGTATGTTTTATTTATATTTACTAGTTAAACACTATGTTGTCACTTCATTTATGGTAAATATAAAAATAGTTTTTGGAGTGAGAAATTAGGTTGTAATTGATTGGAAAATAAATTTTTTTTAAATAATATTTTTATATGATTTAAATTTACGAATTAAACAAAAGAAAGATAGATTTTACCACCTGATCGTTAATCAAATCATATAAAATGAATTCAATCATTCTTAATTTATCAATTATTTTATTTTATTTAAAATAAAGTTATTGTCACATGTTAATTCATTGATTTTAAGTTATATTGAATGCAAGTTTTTAAAATTAATAAAAATATTTTTAAAATTAATTGATTTGGAATAAAAGACATGTAATAAAGATAAAAAATATATTTTTTAATTTAAAATATTGATATTACATATAATACGTAAGCAATAAAAAAAATAGCAATAACCACACCATATATATATATATATATATACATGTGGTGTTATTACGTATTATTTTTATCATATTAATAATAATAATAATAATCACACTTTGCTTTTTTTTTTTGTAGGAATAAATTTGAAAATGGCAGAAGGTGGATAATTAATGAGTTAACTGTGTGGATAGTAAATAGAAGTGGATGTGTTTGTATTCACTAAATAAATTTATATGCATATTAATTGTTATTTAAAAGTCGCATAAATTTGTTTTAAAATGAAATTATTATAGCAGGGGTTATTGCTACAACCCATTTTTTTTGTTTCTGCATATTATTTATTATCAATTTTAAAAGTTATCAAAAATTTCCTTACTAAATCTTAATTGGTTTAAAAGTAACGTATTAAAGACAAATTGTTTGATAATTTTAAAAAATAGAAACAATGTGATGTTGAAAAAAAAAATAATAATAATAACCCTATCATTATTTATAAAGTTATTTTATCATATAAAGCGAGTATAAATATTTAATTGTGTATCATTTTGTTTGATCAAATATCATCTTATTAATTTGAATTTTAAATAGCAATTAATATCATATAACATTCAAAGCGACGAAGCTATGTATGTTTTTTTTTTTTGGGTTTTGTTTTTATCGAGTAAAGCTAGCATAAATTTGAAATAATATTAATTATGATTTAAAGAATTTAAAAAGGATAAAAATTATTTTTTTTTAAAGAAATTTAATCATATCTCAAATCACAATTAATATGAATATAAATATAAATACAAATTTTTATCATCACATCATTACTTTATTAAAAATTAGAAAAAATAATTTTTTTAAAATTTACAATAAAAAAAATAAAATAATAGTTAAATAATATCTTAAATTTTTTGATAATATTATTAAGTATTTTATATTAAATGAGATAAATTAGTTATAATTTACGTTTAATTAAATTTCATATTTAATATAAAATAATATACTAAAATTTTATTTTAAATAAAAATATATAAATTAAATCTAATAATTATTATTTTTAATTATGATTATAAATTTTAAAAATATATTATTATTTTTTCTAATTTTTTTTTTACAAGTTAAGTTAAACGCGTATATTGGCCACTTCATTTATGATAACGAAGGAATAGTCATTGAAGAGAGAAATTAGGCGGTACCAGATTGGAAAATATGGTTCATCACTTCTGGTTTATCAATTGTCATCTTAGATATGACACGTGCATTGTCCATAGAAATAAATTTGAAAATTACAGAAACTCGATAATTAATAATCAATTAGTTGTAAAAATAAAAAAAAAATAGTGCTATAATAATCACAACCTTATTTATAAAATAACTTTTATACTTGATAATTAATATGAATATAATAAATATTTAATTATGTATAATTTAATATTCATAAAAATCATAATATATGTGGGTATCTGTGATGTGTACATACACAGTGACTGACGGATCTAAAGGGTAACCATTGTTTCTTAGTATCAACATTGGCCAAGAATGATAAGATTTTATGATCTCAACATGTTCACATAATTGGTGAGATGTCACTTTTTTCGATTTTCAAGTTTGGGATACCAAATACTACTTAAAAAAGATAAAATTAATAATCATAAATAAATATATATATATATTATATATTTTTATTATTATAAAAAATCATGTTAATTTATTTTATACTAAATATTGTTTTAATGAATATCATTAAAATTAAACCTGAATCGTTTAAACCCTTTAAATATTGAACGTTTTTTAAATAAATATCATTTAATATTATTGATATATTATTTTTGTTATTATAAAATTTAAAAAAATTATTTTTATAATTTTTTAATAAAATTTGACATAGGAATCACTTTTTCTGATGTTTAGAAATTATTCATTATTTAGCCCATGGCTAAACGTTAAGATAAAAAGTTCACTCGTTCAACTTTGGGTTATCAATATACGAATTTTAATTTCATAAAAAAAGAAAATTATTTATTAATTATTATATATATAAATGATATAATACTTTAAATTAATAAAATATAATATACATACAGTAAAAATACCAAATACTTTATTAAAACCACACATATTGATTATTCCATAACACAGACTATACTTACCTAGGATACACGAAACATGCCATTAAAGTCAACAAATAAGATTCTCAATTTTGGGTTATGGACATAAATGCCTTATTTTAATTAAAACTAAAACATTTTATATTCGTGCCTTGATTTTTCAAAAAATCCACCAAATTTCCTTGAAATCATGCTA